>JAVFKF010000010.1:13750000-15000000 GCA_036926295.1 Pachydiplax longipennis | reverse complement strand
AATTCGAACTATTTTCATGATCAGATAAATCTGCTTTCGACACGAGGAATATCGTATTACTATCAAAAGTCTCGTTCTACTCTTTATTCATGGTATCCTATTCGTACCGTTTTTTGGAAGATGATAAGGATTGTATTTCTCAATAGAAGACTGATTTTGCGGATAAACTAGACTAACAATATTTTCTTTACTGACGTTAATAACTCCAGTTTATATACAAAATTATCGAATGCATGAACATAACCTTCATTTAAAATACAATCCATTTCATCTCCAGTATATTTTATGTGTTATTTTGCTTGTTTTGATTGTAGAAATACGCATTTCTTTACTTCCGATTCTTAACGTTTACGATCAACTGAACATTTAATAAATCGGGGTCCCTGATGTATAGAAATGTCCCAATAATTGCTTGTCCACAACTTAAGGGGTTATTTGGGCAAACACTTTTACGTGATTAAAAAGGGCTTGTTTATTTATAATTACGCGTCGCGCTTGATATATTTTCATTTAATATGGGTATTGTTTATATGTCATTATCACCGAAACGCTTTATTTAAATTTAATTTCGGAACCACCCCTGTATACATTGGCGATTTTTAATGTATTTAATGGGTCATTGACGGTGTATAACGTAAACTTAAATATGAATATAGCGAAAATAAAGAGCTTTTCTGTTTGTAAACCATACGGCTATTTTTGGTGATCGTGCCATTTTTAAGATTAAGCACAGAATCAAAATGTGTTAGGTATACTCCTATTTCCATCGAATTTTAAATGATCATCACGTAATCAAAAATTAAACTGTATACTGTATACAACATTTACATGGTGTAGTTTAGCATACCAGAGTTATGGTATCCTATCTTATTTGCGCCTGTCACTCTTAAAACATTAAGAGAAATTCTCTTTACTGGAAGCTGGACTTGGGTCCTTCATACATAAGATATGACTATCCCGGAATCTCCATCTGTATGGTAAGCCAGAGTTTTGTCTCGTATATTTCCTCAAAACACGGGTATCTCGTGGCTTAATTAAAACGGAGCGCGTTGATACGAAAAACAAGTGAAATCGAGCGTTTTTTCCAAGGAGAAAGACATTTTACACATTTTAATAAGCAAATAGTATGTAAAAGTAGTAGCTAATTCGATGTTTTAACGAGCGTGGTCAGAATACATTTTATATGCAGTATAAGGGCGTTAAGAATCGTAAAGGAAGTTCTGAGGTGGGAGTGGGAAAGGGTTAGACCAAGAAGAGAGAGGCATCACCCTCATCGCTGTTTGGTAATGCAAGAGGTCGGAAGAAGTGGTGGAAGAGTTTAGTGAAATATTGACACGCCTCTAATGAACGTGGTATTGCTTACATACCAACCTAAAATAGGAGCTATCAAGAAAGATTATCGTGTTTTTAATTCTGATCGTAAGCGCGATTGGGCTGCAAATATCTCGCAAGGTACCGCTACGTTTCACCTCAAATTACTAACGTCTCTCTTTTAACGTCAAACTCCTATTTATGAACGAGATTTGAGAAGATACCGGTTTCCTTTAAAATTTGACGCAATCAGCTTAAGTTTGTATTCCCGTTTGCAGCGCTAACTTCTTTAATCCGTTTGTACGCTTATTCACTTGCCGTGATTCGGTCGGGAAGCTCTACGTTCGCAGTACACAATTCATCGCATGACGCTCTTTGTCGCGTTCCACATCGGATCCTCAAGCATTCATATTTATGTGAAAACTGCGGATTCAAAGCCACAAACACATATTTGGATGAAATGCAGAGCATCTCCGCTGATGTCCATTTGGTCTCTATTGCGAACGATGCTACTGGAGAGCTGTTTTTGAAGACATTCCCTAGTCCGCATCCTCTCTTCACCGCAAGAGCAAACCAAGTTCCGAACCTTATAAAAAATGCGGTTGACCCTTTAGCCTTTCTCAAAGGAATAGGAAGCATACGCTTCAGTTAACAGTCTACTTTTCGAGGTGCTCCGTCCGTCAAATATTCAACACCTGAATTTCAAATCCAAACTTATGAATATTTATGAAACTTCAATGACATGAATATTAATTTGGCACAGATTTAGCCCGGGTTTGAATGCCGCGTAATACCGTTTACTCTTTCTCTTTTACCGCTCGATGTGTTGATCGCATCGAAAATACAAAATGATAGTGGAGATAAAATTTTTCGCCGCGGAAAAATAAGAGAGGTAAATGATGATGAAACCTTTGAACAACGTCAATCGTTCGCGTTAATAAAATAATGCGGTACATTTCGACGCTCATGTAACAACACACGTCCTTTCGGTTTATGTAAAAAAATAAAATTACGTAATCCGACTTTCCCATAATTGCCTCAGCTCATTCTTGTGGCGACAGTATCTTGAAAACGAGGTAATTACGTTCGCGGAGCCATTTCTCCCGTAACGTCTGCCTCAACGATCCTCACCTTTCTCTATTTTCTGAATAAACGAAAATTATCAGATAACAAAATGAGTTACGCGTGAGGGCATTTCTTCAAAAATCTTCCCGTGGACGATTTACATTACACCATAAACTCGCACTATCTGCTCGGAGAAGCTTTTTCATCTTACTCTGATTACACATTCAATATATTCTCCACCGAACGTCCCCTTCTATCTAATCACAAATGATACCTTTACAATTTATGCCTCCGTCTGAAAACCTAACGACGCCACTAATCGCCTTTCCCCCACTCTTTCGCCTCTCCGCTCGTACCACAACTCTTCCCTCTAAATACTCCCGCCTTTAATTCCACTCTCTGTTTCACTTTCATTTTTTCCCTCTCCTTTTTCCCGTCCCCGTGGCCCAGACTTCAAATACTACCCAGAAAATGTTTGAAGCGAAGAAGTAAATTTAGAATAAACACCCCCAAAGGCTGTTTTAATAGCTAATATTTTATAGGTCTGAGATCCAATCGCACAGCAGAATGATTCGTGCGCATACTATGGTCTGGGAGAACGCGTTAGAGCATGTGGGAGATAAAATATATTTTTTTATTTTACCCTTCGTTGAACAATTCTCTTCCCTAAAAACTCGTAAATCAATAGGTAACCCGAAGGTAGTGAGGGATATATTTGATTGGTTCCCTCGAGTAAGCCCAAACCATTTTTGAAATTGAATTCGGCAGGAATAAATACATGATACTGATTCTTCTTTAAATGCTATTACCTCTCAATTAAATTGAAAAATATTTAAAATAGTTTAATTTAGATCAATGAACAGTTTTTTTTATTTTAGGAATAGTCTGTTAAATAGGCGATATAAATTTTTAATTAAATTATAAGTATTAGATGAACCCAATAAAAAGGGTATTATATATATCTTCGTACTTTCAGATGACTACTATTTAAACTTTCAGTTTTCATTCCTTCAATCTACTTTGAATCCACTCACAAGTTAGGTTGTATATAGTTTATATTAATGTTTGTATATAAATTAATTATACTTGCTATTAGTATATTATTAATAACATCCGTTTCTTTAATAAAAAACGGAATAATTTCAAATACTTTCATATACAGCTGTATATATTTATGCTAGTTGCGCGGGAATGTGATTACATTTAACTTAACATGTTCCTTAAGAAACTGATGGGCATAATTTGGACAGCCTTATAGGATGTTATATTATATCTAAATAGAAAACCTTAATGATATAACTTAATCAAGGGAAACTTAAATTTAAAATATTCAAGCAAGGATATCTGCTTGCACACGAATCAATCTGCCAAAAATACGTTCTGGGAAGCATTGCTCACTGTATTAATGTTATTACTCTAAAAAATCAAGCTTTATTTAATTCGTAATATTACTCTTCGAATCAAATTGAATTTCGAATCATGATAATTTAATTAGTTCCGGTAAGGGATTATAATTTAAACCGAAAATGAAATATTATTAATGTTTGATATGCCTAATATATTTTACAATGCGAATAAAAAAAATTCCACTGATCAAGGATTGGGGGTTAAAGAAAGTCGGCGCAATCCGCGCTTCATCGTTCATTAAATTCCGGCCAAATCACAAATAATACAATCCGAACAGCCGAAAAGAAGGAAATAATCCTCGTAATTACGCGTTTATTTTTTCCGAAAACTCCCCTTTGTCATTCGGTTCCCTTCCTTCTCTCTACCTGCTCCTACTTCATTTCACCTCTTTATTCCCCGCCTCTACTCACAGACTCCCCCTTTCCTTTATTATCTTGTCTTATCCACCGTCTTCAGGATATCAATCTCACCGCCTATTCAAACTTCCTCTCGGAAAATTAACGCACTTGTTAACTAACGCATCCCACTGACATCCTCTTATTAACCACTCTTCTCCATCACTGTATAGTCTGGTCGCCCTCCCCGACCCCTTTTGCTAAATCTTTTAAGTCCACTACGTATTCTCCCTGTCTTCCACACTCCCCTGAACACTATCGCCCCCAGCCATCAACTACCAACCGCAGTTTTTTTTACTCTCCCGCTTGCGATAGAGCTCGTATCTCACTCGACTACCTTCTTCCCGACTTTCACTGCTTCATCATCGTGTCTTTTCTCTGCCCCCTCTCGAAATACATCTGATTACACCAAGTTTTTACTTCTCCAGCGTTCCTACGTTTTAATTACACCCATCAAACGCCGACGAAACCATCTTCCCCATTAATCACTCTCTCTCTGCGTCTCTCTCCCTTCTCCACACTTGATAAATCTATGATTTAAAGAAAGGACGTTTATTGGTTGATCTTTTTGCGCTCCTAGTTTATTGGATGTATCCTGGGAGTAAGGATTGTTCTTCTATCTGGTCGGTGGGGATTTTTTGCCTTTTTATCTCTCTTGATTTTTTTGCCCGGGGTCCTGAGGTTAGCTAGCGAGATCTTTTTGTCGTAAGCGTTGTCACATGTAATCACCTCAGAGCTTAACTGAGCTTGAACATAAATTTCGAATGTTCCCCTAGGCCGTGTACGTACATTACGCTCATATAGCACCTTCACTGATCTTTTTTTTATCTCGGTGCTAAAACTCCGCCACCTAATCATGTGTTCTAACGTCACATTACGCTCATATAGCCCCTTAACCGATTTTTTTCGCTGCCTTTCTAAAACTCTGGTGCCTAATCATTCGTTCTTACGACAGGTAATCTCGTAACAGTACGGATTAAACAGATTAAGGCTTACTTATTAGCTCCTCCTCTGTTACTCCACTGATACTTGATCTCTAGGAATTTAGGTTAAGAAGGTCATATTTTTTTAATCGAGTTAGAAGAATTTTAGAGCGTGCTAGAACGTTGCAAACGCCAACGGAGATACGGTATTTTTAGCTACGGACCTCACTAAGTTCCTATAAAATGAAACTTATGAACAGAAAATCATCAAAATAATTTAGAAAATTTCAGGATTTAAAATAGGATATCATACTGGAAATAAGAGACTTAGAAATAATTTAATCTTAGCTTTCAATGTAAAGTATATTTTAGAGAAAAAGGTAAAAGTAAAGTAATCTGTTATTGTTTTACTTTTATTTACCTTTCAAGTAGGAGTAATCCAACGAAAAGCTAATTAGTGAAAATATATTATTAATATACTTTCACTAACTAATTGATATATTGTTATTTAACCTTAAAATTTATTTGCAATACAAGCAGACGATAGAAAACAGTTTTTTCACTCTTTGCGTATTTGAATATTCACTGTGGCCGTAATTAGTTTATTAAGTACAAATTCAACCAAAAAACGTTAAAATAAGAGTGAAGAAAATAAAAATGTTTGTACTTCAATATAAGTACTGCAATATTCATTAGCTTAACCTGACATTTCTTATAATTTAACATATCTATCTTATCGAATAGCATTCTCTAATCAATTTATCCCTTTAAAAATATCGCTAGCAATTACGGCAGAATGTTTTCTATAGCTCCTCTCTTTTATAGCAGCTCTTCTAACTAACAGATTATAACAAATTATTCTGGACTCGGGCGCAATATCCCAATCCACACTAATCCTTTCAAAGTAGAGCGCTTTCTTCGTGTTCTACTTATCCTCCCCACTATCTTGCCCTAAACTAATTTCTCTCATTAACTGGCTAACGTACGCCTAACTGAATTTCCCCGACATGGTAACCTTCACTTCTTTCTCTTTTTCTGGTATTTGGAGGACCAAATTTTATCTCACCCATATACCAGCAAGAGTATCTGAACCGGTCTTGTACATGATTCATCCGGTCCAATCAACGACAGCATGTGACGGAGGGGCGATTTTAATTCTTCTCTTGATTAGATTCGGCGGAAAAAAAATCTAAATGCGAGCGACGTGCTATTTATTGATGTAGGGACACACGACGACGTGTTATCTGTTTGTTTATCGGTAAAAATGCTCGCTCCCGTGATATTTCTTCAAATTCGATGAATTTTTATTCAAATCGTTCTCCCACCGCTGTTGAATCGGAATTCATTCGAATGTCTCCATGTTTAGTTTTTTTGGGGGCGAACCCTCGCGTTTTCATGGATGACTCCATGATGTGCGTGTAATGTTTACAGTGTTGAACCCATGATTTGTTTAAATTGAAGATATCAATGGTGGTTTGACTAATGAAAACATGCGATGGAAGTAAATGACGGAAGTCAGAACAATCTTATTAGGTGTCCTTATTTTTCATCCTATGATAGGAGAGTCTTCAGATTTTTCAAATGTTTTTGAAGGTATAATGATATGTGTAATAGTCTTCACTTTTGAAATATGTTATCAAATGAATGATTAAGATAAAAGGCGGAATAATGAATGGATGAATGAATGAATTAACTCTTCATTAAGAAGAGTTACGGTGAATTTGTTTCAATCTCAATTGCTACATAAGATAAATAATTTATGTAATTAAATAACATAAAAATAAAATATATAAATAATAATATTTAATATTAAAAGAGAAAAAAGTATAGTAAATACAAAAAAAGATTGTGTTTGTGGGGAAAAATATTCTCGAATGAAGTTGAAGACAAAAGCTCCACTGTGCGGGAAAACACACTCAAAGAAGGATAGAGGAAAAAACACAAAAACACAATGTATAATGTGAAAAAATATCAATTTAATACAATTTAAAATTACATTATTTTTAATTACATACACACGTTAATTATGCAGTTTAAGTAACAATCCAATGAGATAGAGTCAGAAAGAATAAATAACTAAATATATTGATGAAACGAAACTAAATGTGCTGAATAACAATAAAGTGATGAAACAGCGAAGGGACAGAAAATTACCAAATTGCAGTACATGACATCAGTTTTGAAAATTGAAAGGGAATGCACATCCAAGGATAAGCAATCAAAGTTTTATGTCTCTTGTGATTACAAGGGAGATTTTTCTCTTCCATCGCATTGTAAGCTGGTTCTGAGAGGACCTCAGGCAGTGGTACGTGCCACTAAGTGGAGACAGTGTGCTTCATGTTCACAAAGCATCTCGAAAATGGAGTTAGATCGACTAGGCGTAGAAGTTCAGAGTTGGAACATTTGCCCGGATAGTGGAACACATGGGTTCGAGTCACGGTTACGTACACATTTTTCGCTTTCTTTTGTCCTTGGGCTTTCCTACGCACGACTAAACGTGCAAAGTTTTATAGAAACTCTTATCCTTGGAAAAGGAATGTGTTTGATTCACGCTTTTAAAGGGTGAACTTACAGCTAAGAAGGATAAAGAAACAGAAATACACACCTGTAAGAGTATGAATGATGTGGCTATTATATGGAATGGAATTTTATATTATTTCAAAGCTATTTTATGATGCATAATGTTTTTGTGCATTGGAAGATTTTAAAGCAAACATGAAAAGTGTATTGAGCACTACCTGGTTTATTATAATTTGTGTCCCGCATAATGAAAAAAAAATTATATTCTAAATTTCTAAAAAGGGATCATTTGTTTTATGTTATAAGTAATTCTGTGTTTTAATTACAACAACTTGCTCATAAGGGTGAATTTTTGCTGAAGTAATTACTTTGTAATGTTAAATATTAAGTTTACTGATAGACTTTATGTGGAAATTATATACATAATGTCATTTTGATTCTTGTAGATAGTGACGATTCTCATGAATCATGGCGTATGCAGAATTTTCTGTGATGTCTTTGTGATGTATTTGAACTGTTCTGTGAATGTAATAAACTAAATTGGAAACGTGCCATATTCAAATATTTCACACACCACTTCTATGCAGGGGGCAAGTTTTATATTTGAGGACATTATCATGCGAATTATATAACGAGACGTAATAATTAAGGAGAATTCTAATTGTTAATATTACTTAAATCAAGTTAATGGGTGAAGAGCAGTTATTTTCTATGAATGATCTCCTAGGTATCTTCTATTTTATATTATTAAATCCCCTAAAAATGAGCAAAATATCATAATATAAATGAGATTTAAAATATGGCTTATGACTTAAATAATATGTAACCCTTAGTTTTATTATATCAATCTAAATATATTTTAATAATACTCATGATACAAAATCACCTTTGTGTTGTTATTTTGGAAAACATTAATAGCTAAATGGAAAAATTATGGCTTAGGTAAACATTATCGTCCCATTTAAATTTATCTGACGTATTTGACGGGTGTATTTCGCGAGAAAGTTTAATTTACCATTATATATGTATCGGATGTGAGAGAGATTGCTATGTATGCATATTCATTACACGCTAATTTAACGTCAGGGTAAATTATCGTTAAATTAGCGCAATTGACACGTCATTACGGATGAATTTGATCTATGATTATGGAATATTTTGATCACTAGAGCTGCGTTTGATGTTTTTCTTTCTATAAATTTTCCATCCGATTCCCCCTCCATACTCGGATATTTTTGGGAACGTTGATTAGTTCAAATTTTATTGAGATTGTTTCCTCTTTCGGAATGCAGTTGGAGTAAAATCACTTTTCGCTCAGTCCTCGTTATTTCCTCACTTCCTCATTTTACAATGTTAAATCCTACGCTTTTACACTATTTTCAGACGGTGGGAAGTTTGCATGTACGATTCTCTATAATAGTCACCCCTGCTACTTTAAGGAAGGTCGTAACGACTTGGCGCGCTCACTGGAGTGCATAAATATTTTGTGCAAGTGTACGTTCGAAATTCCATCTTACGTATCAGAGCTCGGAAATATTCATCTTAAAAGAGTTGACGAGTAGATTTATGAGGTGGTTTCCAAGTTTGTTAGATAAATTTGATCTCTCCGTAAAACTTGCTCGTTGGAGAAGAAGGAAGCCCCCGAGAGATGCATTAGAGCTCGACGAGTGACTGATATTTATAACCAATTGACATTGTGTCCAAGTTTCAGCATTCAGGATCGATGGAAGTATCAGAAGCGTTGCCTCCGTAGATGTAACTCTCTTCGAATTTCTACATCGCGAAGTCCTTTACTACTTTGCCATTATAGCTCAGTTCTTTCCAGAACAGGTGATTTTTGAAAGCAATCAGATGTATTACACCTTCGGAGAATTTTATTTTGGGACTATTTTCTAAAAACAATCGGGCGATGAATTCTTTCGGTCAAGAGTTTTCGGTTTGGAATCTTATGCTAGTTTTAATTATAATATATACTTGGTTTTAATTATTTTCACTAAATCTGATTTATTTTAAGTACTTGATATAAAGTCTGTATTAATAATAATTGATGTTAATTAACTTGATAATACTTGATAGACAGCTGGCGGCATAATTATGTCCTCCGCGTAGAAAATAGTTCAAGGAAGTCATAAAGATCATGTCTTCTTTAGACTCGAGGTACTTGAAGCTTTTAAATGCAGAAAAGATTACTTTGTCCGCCATTTTCTGCTCGGACCGGATTCAAATAAAACTGTCGAGTATAAATTGTAAGCAAATTAGAGAAACTTGTTAATATAATATATAGTTTCCAGGTATTATTGTGTATATTGAAAATTCTATGATGGTGTTGGTAGACTGAACTGCAATGACATACATAAATATACTGAGATTAATTCTCTGATAAGGTGTGAGTTGTATGTATATGACGATTTGCTTGAAATTACTGTAATTACAGAACGAGAGCTTATATGTGTATATTTGATGTTGTTTTGAGTTAATATTTTTATTTCATCCTCCCTTTCTTAGAAATTAACTAATTAACTGTCTAATTTTTAATTTCTTGTGTAGCGGTACATAGATATCTTGAAATTTAAGTGCGATAGCTTATCTGGTTTAGTTTTCTTGAAGAAAACGACACAATATATGGAGGCAATCCCTGAATAATATTTTACTTTTTAATTTTATATTCTAAATAGCAACAGTGATGCAATCGTTTCCGTCTACAATATTGGTATATATGTTATTGCGAATTGCCTTATTCATGTCTCTGTTGCAGTTCATACTATATATTTTTATATTTTTTTCATGTGTGATTTATTTCTTTAATTATATGATGTGTCTCGTCTTACTAGGATTATTAAGGGAGTTTTTCGATTTAATTTAATACAATGTTGGTGACTTGGTCTAAGACTTCGTATTATGTATTTACTATCAACTCCTTTTCTATTCCTTTTTATTTTTCATTTAATTCCAAATTATAGTAATAGTTAGTTACGGCCAGAATTAGCAGTGATTTTACGGATGATTCTATAAATACAATCTTGGCAAATTTTCGTGCATCTCTCCTGTAAAATAGAACAATTTTCCTTTTTATTTAATGTATCAGTTTGCAGAGGATAAATTGATAAATAAAAAAGAACATTTAACATTTTCTTTTTGATTTACGTGAGGTAAGACTGAGAAGCTAAGTGAAGCAAGTCTCTGAAAACTCTATGAAATTCTAAATATCAAACCGCCTTGGACGGTAATAAATATTGCATGCTGCCAGGAGACCGTAGGTTCCACATCCTTGTAACTGCCAAAAAGTCGTGGAACACTCTTAGAGGTTGTTACTTTCAGTTTATTTAGAAATCATTAATTATTCAAGAAAGCGAGGAATAATATTGCTTCAATTTCCCACGAAATCATAATTTATATGAAAGTGTGAAATTATCAACTCTGCTCACTGATGTGCCTGAATGCCCATCTAAAGAAGGTTTAAGTAAAGTAATTAAACGGTCTCTTTGATTTTAATAACCAGTGGGAGGTACGTTCACTCTCGTTTTCATTTTGTCGCTGAACTGGGCTTTTAAGTATATATCTGTAAGACATATCTGCAGTTAATTAAAAACCGTACCAACTTAATTCGAGAGTTTCAATCGCCCATCTTTATCTCCTTATGTATAAAAGCTTACTTATTCCTCGTTAAAGTCGGAGGGAGAGGAAAAATGTCATCGAGAATTACTAATACCTCGAGCATAAAAACGCCCACAAAGAGATTAAAAAAGGAGAAAAGCGGAGGGATCTTAACGAGACGCAACGCGGAATCGATTAGCGAAATAGGGCCAAGACTCCATCTGCTTTCATTTGAAAGGATTTATCGCTTCAAACGCAAATCGAACGAATTAGCGTTTTTTCGGCAAAATACCATAAAGGAGGATTTTCATTTTGGGAGAACGACCCCATCGTCGGAACCGAGGTCAACGTAGGCGGTACATAGATATCCTTAAATTTAAAGCCAATAGCTTCCCCGGTTTCCTTAAAGAGCACAACACAGCGTATGGAAGGAACCGCGGCGATACGCCTTTGATCTCGTTTTCGTGAGCGAAATGTTTGCCTCGTAAGATAGAATTTTTTCCCTGCATCCTTATCGAAATCTGGATGCTACACCAAGAGATTTTCTATCTACCATGAGGAGCGTGGGGAATTTAACTGTGAGATTTTCACAACTTTATGAGCTACTTGAATCTCGCAGGCAACGTCCGTTTAGGCACCCTATTTTCTACATGAACGCGCGTGACATATTACTACTACTTTTCCCAAGGAGATTAGATGATTCTCCCTTCTCCGTGAACTTATCTATTGAGCTGGGAATGGTTTCTTTATCGAAATGTTTCGCCTTACTCCGATGAAAGATTTTTCAACGAATGCGAGCCTCGTAACAAAAGATTTCCCTTGTAATTTCCCTTCCCCACACCCGGAATGCGGCTATCTGAAAAGTAACAGGTTTTAAACCACCCCGACACGTAACTAAATTCGTTTACCGCGGCTATGAATCGTTTTCTTTTTTTATTGGGGAGATATATCTTCTGTGAACGGTGCGGATGTTAAATTGCGCCCGTAAGGGCAATTCTTCCAATCTCCGTTTTTTTACGGTGCTTTACTACGCAGAAGGCGCTATCTATAAATCTTAAATTTTGCGTATGCTGGCGAAGGTGTGAGAGTGAGTGAATACACACAAACTCGGACACCCAATGCATATACATTGTATCTCCATTCGTTCTCTGTTGAGACCAAATAATCTATCAACCGATCAATAACCCCATCCCTCTCTTGTCGCCCATTTTTCTCCATGTCCTTCCTGTCCCTTCTTTATTGGCCTCATGATTTGCCGCTTACCTCAACATACCCTCTCTGCGAACCCTTTTCAGGATTAATATCTACAGATATTCGATGATGAAAATCAACTTAGTTTTGTTAGCGGACACCTCATTATGGGTGTGTATGTGAGTTTACACATACATAAAAACGTATGCGTTCATATACGCGTGCGTTATTATAAAAATATGTAGGTATTTATATTTAATACGCGAATGTATTCCGGTTGTGTAGGAAACTCAAGGGACAATAACAGTATAGTTTTACTAAGTATATTGAAGGACTGTCAAGGTCGTATGCGATTGATACGTTTTTCACTGAAATTACTCGGGATTGCAGAATTAAGTGTGTTTCTTTGTTATAGAGTACCTTAATATTTAATTCCTGGTACGATTGTGGTAGGGCTAACTTCCTCAAACATTCAAGACAGCGGTCTTCAACAATGCCTACTGACAACAAGGTGACCCTTCTCAAATCGAACAAATATCCGTTTCTTTCATCAAAATTTTTCGCAATTTCGAAACGAAGGCCTCTTTTTTAAGATAATAATGAGAATCTATATTTAATTTTCCCTCTTTGCCTCATATCTTGAGATTGTTGGTTAATAAGTAATAATTCAATCTACTTAAATATATCGCTGATCGCTGACACTACACGTGGGATAAATAGTAGCCGATTTATGCCAATTTTATAATAAATCGATATTATTGATCCGCCAGATATGAAAATTCAGTTCATTACAGTTCCATATTTTAGGCGAATGCTGAGATTGAAAAATATACACGCAAACTTCTTAATGGCTTTCGAATTATGAGTGCGTTTATAATTTGTGTAGATCTAGCAAATACATGTGTTTTTGTTAAAACTAAACTGTGGTAAAAGTACAAATCTTTTTAAGTTCGTTTCCAAATACATATGTGATTAATAAACGCACCAACCAAAATATTTAACCTGAATCTTTTCAATTTTCATGAAATTCAGCTTAAATTTATTACGATTTAAAGAAGTTACCCTCATCTGTATTTCAATGGTCCTGACGGGTATTTCAACTATGAATATTGTCCAAAGATACCTGCTATAGCTTCATAAAACTAAGGTATTTTAATAACTATAAATGCACAATTACATACAGTATACATTGCGAGGAATTGTACACGTATACTTATTAATTTTTTCGTTCTTGACTCAGTTCTCCTACCAGCTAATCCTCAACTTCACTTATGGAAATAACACGCAATATTCGCGAATTAACTAAGGCTCTGTACATGAATCGTTACTTATCGCTGTACTTTTAAATGATATAATTAACATTGTCATAGCTTCAAACATAGAATACCGTCAATACGAAGCCATAGCGAACCGCATTTTCCGTTGAAATAACTTTAGCATTAACGAATAGGTTTACGCCTTAATTTCAAATCACAGGCGAGAAGGAAAGCATTTAATCCCGGGACCGATGGTTTGACATTTGCGAAAAAAATTTCATTCGAGGGACTTGTTAAAATTTTAATCTCTGATTTATTTATCCAATGAAGTGCTCGGACGCAGGCGGGCTTTGTGGGTACACAATCGACTGGAATTCTCGGACAAAATGCGGTGGCAGCATTCCCAGGAAATTCCATTGCCGGATGGAGCATAATCTTCGCATTATACGATCAAATGGAGGCCGGAAAGGAAAATAGCATTTGGTCACTCCGATGGAACAGCCGCGCCAAAAAGTATGCAAATTAATTGGATAGCGACTAATGCACGTTAATTAATAAAGCTAGTCAATAAATTAGCTCGTCGGATTTTGCGTGGGATGCGGGGGTGGAATTTTTTCGGTTATTTCATCGGAGGTAAGAGATGGAGTGGAAATGGGTTGGAATGCGATCGAAAGGGAAGGAATAGAAAGGATGAGGAATTGGAAAAAGGGCCAAGAGGGGAAGCGAGAGTGGTATGAAGAAATAATGTGGGGAAGGAGTTAGTTACAGGGCCGGCCCAAGATGGTAAGCCACCGCCTCAGGATCGCAATAAAAGAAGAGAGCCGAGTTATTTTTGCGAGACAACATTCATACGATAAACGTTTATATTGGGAGAGGAGAAGGAATTATTTCGGGGAAATTATCTGCATAAATTCAACGTTGCGCGAAAAAGGCTGAATTCGTTTTCTCCGAATTTCTAAGTTCGGAAATCTTTTCCTCTCATCTTGAGGGATATTCTTGTGGATAAGGAAATATTCGTTCGTTTAACTGGAATTTCAAAAAAATGCGTGGTTAAGTTCTGCGTGAAGGTAGTTAAGAAACGGTACCCTTTTAAACGTTTAGAAAACGGTCAACGGACAGCAAATACAAGTGAAATTCAAGTCCGGATAAAAATTTTCTTAGGGGATAGGTCATGGACAGTTGTCATCTCTTCAGAAATATCTCGCCTATCAATCTCACTCGGGTTCCTTATCTATGTATTCGTCACGGAGTTAAGTGTAAAATTCCTTTTAATCCAACCAAAATTCTGAATTCGCAAATATTTGACTTATCGAAAGTTCGTTTGCTAATATTTCACATAATTTAAGTCAGAGTCGCGTCATACTTTCTATTTCGTTCATATTCATTTCATCATCTGAGCATACAATAGTATCACGTTTGACAGGCTTCAAATTTGTTTAATCACCGATAATGCGGAAGCTAGACGAGCTGAAAAAATAATTCAATTGTTCTAAGATTTAACCGGAAAGATGTCTTCCAAATCTGAAATTCGCCGAAATTTCGATCACTTCATGATTTTTACCCGTGGTTTCTCTTGGATTCCATGCGTAAGAGATAGATATTTTGTGTACGGGCTCAAAATTAGTGAATTACTTACTGTGGGCGAATGTTTAAAATTTCGAATCGAATCGCATTATATTTTTGTTCGACAACAATTTCCAACCGAATCGACAACAGCGAAACTCTAATTGAATCAAATCGTATCAAAAAGCGAATTTAAATTTAAGTGGTGAATATGTTTTATTACTCTTTCTTGTTTTGTTTTCCATTTTCTAAATGAAATTAGTATGAATCATTTTATATAATTACCCTTTCAACCTCAGCTAATCCAATAACCATAATGAATATAATTACGAAATTATATCTAATGGAAAAAGGTTCCGGTATGAATTTACAATGCATATTTTAGTATATGAGGACGATAAGAAATATATGTTTAAATGCAAGGCCCAGAGTGGGAAATTTACGAGAAGCAAACGGAAAAAGCATTGGGGATCAAATTGAATATTTTACCAATTCGATTCGAAATTCATGTAATTAAGCTGATTCGATTCGATATGAAAAAGTACGATTCGTGAAACACTGCTTTCCGGTCAAAGTTTCTGATAGAATTTCAGTTTTAACTAATATGTTTCCTCTTTTATCCCTTACGTTCCCCGTAATGTCAAAGAAATATATTTTGATGATCGTGCATAAGCAGCACAAATTCTGTAGACTGCTTTTGAAAGAATCTTTTAGTTCCCATTTCAGGCCTGATAGAGCGATCCTCGAACCAAAACCTCGGGTTTTTAGGTAAACTACTCTGCGAATCGAGAAAAGCACCCGAAAAATATGGTGTGGAAAATGAGAGTAAACTACTGATAGCGATAGGTAATGCTTGAACGCTGGTCAGTCACCTGTGTAAGGGGGAATTGCAGCGCCGAGAGGAAAATTGCAGAGGGTTTTGGGCAGGAAAGCGGCGGGAGAGCGAAAAAGGGCGCGTGAATTGGGATGGGGGAAAAGAAGGATTAGCGGGGAAAGGAGGAAACTGGTGCGAGAAAGGAGGAAAATAGAAAATGAAAGTGGGATGGATCGAGAGTTCGGCGAGGCGGGATAGCGCAGTGCTGAAAGGAAGCGTAAGGACGATGAAAATGATGGAATCACGTGGAAAGAGGCATAGGGGAGGTCGAGATTGAATGAAGAGAGAGAGAGAGATAGTTTTCCGGGATGCGTGTTGGTGAGTGAGTGTAGGGTAGGCGATTGAGGCGGACATTAGCGGAAGAAGAGGTGGGGGATGAGTGAAATCGATGGTAGCTCTCTCTCTCTCTCTTCTTCTCCTGCCTTTCTCTGTTCTCTGCCTCACGATCATCCGTCGCCCGGGAATCTCAGGAGATCGGCTGCTGGCCGTGTGTGAGAGAAAGAGGTGACGCTCGATATGGGGCGGGCATTGCGTCATTGCTATCGCACGCACCTTGTGCAACGACTGGTCCACACGCATTACGGGCCAAAGGGTAAAGGAAAACGGGCGTGAGGGTCAGCTGGAAGACGAGAAAGTGCGTGAAGGGGCGGGACGGATGGAGGGGGTTTTGCAGGGGATGGGATGGAAGGGTTAAGTGAATGTTTGGTCGTAGGAGAGTATAGAAGACTTGAGGAGTTTGGGATGGGAAAAAAGGAACGGTTGGAAATGGGAGGAAGTTGTGAGTGGATATGAGAAGAGAATGGACGATGGGATGGATAAATTGATATATGACGGTAGAGTGCGCGGGTAAAAAGGGAGAGGAAGACCGATAAATGTTGGGTTAGTGCGGTGGGGAGATTCTTAAGAAAAGAGAGGTCAGGAACTCGAGAGGTGGAAGGTGACGCATGAAACCATACATAGATGCATTGGAAGGTGAAGAATGGGGGGAATGTGAATGGTGGAAGCAATTGAACTTGCTCTCCCATGAGGCATTGCTTCCGAACTCGGGTTAAGTTTACTCCCACGGGTACCAGAAACCTTACCGATGCCCATGCGAATTTCTTCACGAACCTCATGTACGATTAACGTTCGTACGCAGAAAAAAACATTCGTCAAGTCATGTTTACTCTTTTCTCGAAAGATAATACCGGAGTAATGTGATAGGAGGAATTTCTCGGGTGGATCCATATTTTCTCAATTTCCTATTGCCCCGAAGTCAAGCTTGATTCTATTTTTCTGCCCCATAGGAGGGCAAATTGCATCTCGCGCTCCTCCATCGTCCCCTGCTCTGACCTTGCCGGCAAAAAGTCCCCGGCTGGTGATACCGTGAACTTCTGGGCTAAAATAGTCACTTCTAAGGTTTTCTTCGGAAATTTGTGAGATCGAGACCTGTGCCACGTAATTGGTTGGGAGAGGGATGTCCTGAATTGGCAACAAGATTGGACGTGCAGTATATATCGCGTTCTTTATACTCTTTAGAGGCAATCCTTACCATTACACGGACAATTTTCTTTAGAAGCTCAATATTTTCTTTGCTGTCTTTTTTGAGGCAAAACTTTTTCTGGTAAACTGAATGAAGCTCCTCATAGCAGAGCTATGAGATTTAAAGTAAAATAGTGACATTCTTGTGCTCTTACATTGATTATCGCCTTATTGTCTACCCCACTAATTAAACTAATTAAATAATGATCGTTATTTCATAGTTTCGATTTTCCTATTTAACAATACTATTGTCACAGGTGCCCTGTGTCATTAAATAGAACTCGTGATTTTGAAAAAGGAATGAAAAAGAACTCCGCATATATCCTCACTAATATTAATTTTTAAAATCAATAATATTAGTGTAGAAATAAACGAAGTTCTTCTTCATTCCTTTTAGAATGTCGTTCCACGAAGTAATACCGAACACGATAAAATTTATTCGTGAATTTGAGTTTATACTTTGTTAATTTACCGATTTAAAGATCCTAGGGAATTCGGCTCGGTTTTCAGCAAAACGCAGACTTATCTCGTCTATGAAAGTTAAAATTAGAATCCAAAATTCTTACATATTGAAACGTTGAAATATTTTGAGCGGCGTGACGTTCTGAGAGTAGAATATTGCTTCAGAATTTCGTGTTTCAGCAGCAATACGGACTGAAACGGGGAAACGACAGCGCAAGTCGCCATTTCATTTGCTAATATCTGCACGTAACTCTGTGTCACAATCTGCTTCGAGCTCTGATCGTGAACAGAGAGAAAGTAATTTCAACTCCGCAACCACTTGTATCGAAAAAACACTCTCGATATAATGGGGATTGAGCTCCGCCTTCATAATGTCTGTTTTTAGAATATTTCGCTACATTTCTATACATTCCTGCCTTGAGATGTCATTCGGGGACGGGTCGTAAAAAAATGGAAGCGTTACGTTTTTAGGTCTAGACAAATACTTGGAAATATACGGAGGGAATACGGGTCTCTCAGCAGTAGTGTTATTTTCAGATTGCGATGTAGTCAGAGTATTCGCCCGCCGGAATCTACCTCTCGGAGGCGATGGGAGGAAGTGGAACTTTCCCGGAATCAACTTTAAGCCGGTTGGCACCATTGGAAACATACGTCATATTTTTTCTTCCCTAAAGGTAACAAGCTCTCTCCCGCGCTCTAGCTCTCTTCCAATCTTTTTACAGCTCCAAGCGTGCTCTCCAGCCACTCCCACGCATACACTGAGTTTACATATTTTATATACGCTTATCGACTCGCTCACTCACTCCTTAGGCTTTAGTAAAATTAATTGCCAAATGAATTCGGTAAATCTGTTAATGCTAATTGCGGGTCCCTTTTTCGGGGATTTTTATTTTGCGCGATCGATTGAATTTTTCCTCAAACTCGTTTTATTAACTGCAAAATCTCGAAATGTTCGCAATATAACTCGGTCCGTTTTACTTTACCGCTATTAATTTTAGCGTAGTTAGAGTAATTCGCAGTATTAGAGGTTGATGAAATGTGGGGTTGTTGTACGCTAGAGGCAAAATATTATCTGTAAAATGGAATGAAGTGCTACTGAGTTTACGTTAAAGTGAAAAATAACCGTTTATTTTAGGCAGAATTGAAAAAATGGATATTGGCGAAAATTTTTGGTCATAAATGTAAAATGGAATAAAGTACCACTGAGCTTACGTAAAGTGAAACCCAACCGTTGATTTTAGGCAAAATTGAAAAAATGGATTTTAGCGGAACTTTTGGGTCTAGCAACTTCAGCGATTCTTAAAGGGTATTAAGGGTTTTTTCGCATTTTCATGATTCATAATTAAAATACATTCGCCTACGTAATGAGGGTCCCCTTATGAGGAGGCACAAGGTGCGATGATTAACATTTACCGCCAATAAAACCCGAGGAGCACCTCCAGCTTTACCCCAAAGGGCCGTGTAAGATTAAGAACTAGTACCGGCAAGAGACAACGTAACGTGTATTTATGTATCACAAACCTCTTTTATGATGTCTACGCTCCTTCCACTAAAAGAAGCTTAGAGGGAAGTCTCTTGTTCCGATAGAACGGGTTGTCGAGAGTAATGCAGAAAAGGTCGGAGGTTGAGGAAAGATCATTGTAATCGACGAACCGTTATAACCAAAGCCGGCATGACAGATATCAAACATACGTAAGAAGTGAGCGATGTATGAAATACTCGCCGCTATAAAAGGAAATTGTCGACGGAAAAAACGAATCATACTTTTTCACTGATTCAGCTCTCCTTTGCTCGGTATCGGTTCCGTCCTGTTATTTACGAAGCGGCTCGAACACTAAATGGAAAGCGATAAAGGAAGGCCGTTCATCGGATAGGGAAAGACTGTTTGGTCAAGAGTTTCAATCTTCATTCGCTTCTCCCGAGAGAGAACCGCTTCTCAAGCTCCTGAAGGGCGAGTAAGGATTTTATGAGGGTGAAGGAAATTAAGGCATCCACGCGATTTTGCGTACGCCTTTACGAGCAATAGCACGTGCGTGAATAGAGTGGAAACAAGGTATTCATCTCTGAGTAGCCCCTCTGTATCAACGGAACGAGTTTAATTTCCAGAAATCCTTGAGAAATAAATTTTACGTTAATTTATGTCGACCCCCCGAACGCTATCAATGCCGTGAACGGCCCATTTTAATGATTTATTTATTCGGGAATGGAACCAGTAACCTCTGCTTTCTCAATGACTTGGAACATCGTTATCCTTTCTACGTTTCATTCTTGAATGAAACAAGGCTCTCTCGTTGATACCAACGAAGGGTGAACATTTTTTTCCTTTCCAGTACTGCCAATCTCATAAATGAGTTACAATTTCTGCCAGTATTCTACGATACCAAGCGAAAAACGTATAGAATTTCTCTATGGTATCGAAATCCCCGATATCTTCCAGTAAATAAAACAATTGTATGTGCAACATAAATCTTATATCTAAAACTATAGTCCCTAATGCAAGGAAAAAAAGGTGCTCTTAGCTGAGCTAAATTCGCGGAACGAGGCGAAGTGTTCTGAAATCTCATAATGAATTAAATTGTTGAAGGGTACTTTTCCCCAAAATTTATTTTGAACAAATTCAAGTGGTTTAAACAGTAATTGTCAACTCCTCAAAATTTGCAGTTATCAATCCTGAAGATGATAATCACTCCTCAAAAGCGGTCTTTTACAATATATTTTACGGAAAAAGTACACAGCAACGTTTCTTTATTAAGTGGTATAGATTTTCTTTGTTAAAAAAAATCTTTTCTATGGTCGAGGATTATAAACTGATCGTTTTAAATCTTTGGTGCCAAACATCTTAGCCAGGATATACTACTACAATCATCAATGTATAAACAAAGATATAATTCTACCATTGAGCTGATGCGAAACCGTCTCTTCGTCTTATACTACCTCTACCATAAAATCGATATTGTCCGGCGTTATGCTTTCATTGTTTTATTGTACCTCTACCAGTTTGAACAGGATAATTTCGTTTATTACTTGTGCCATCACAATGATGCAGAGATACTTATAAAATGAACATCCATGCAATAAATTCATATAGACGGAAATGAATTTTAAAATCGGAATATGAGATATTATATATTTTTCGAGGCACAGTGTTTTTAATATCCGAATTCAATATAAACCGAACAAGTTTTCGTCATATCTGCAGCAATCAAACATCAACATTGCGCATGTCGTCATTTCAAATTCTCTGTTTCAACTTTGACGGTTCAACAATGTTCCATATCAGAACCGTTCCATAACTGAAATTTCTGAAGGCAATTTTAAATGGGCTTTTTCTCTAGCGCTACCGAATGTCGTTTATTTAACGATTGATTTCAGAGCAAAAGAGTGTGTACCTGCAAACCGAGCATGGGAATTGGCTTTTTATCCCAACAAATCAATTTTATTTGAATTCCAAACCCGGATTTTCTTTGTGCCCCTGCGTCAACCGGAAATATGCTTTATTTGCTATGGAGATATTGAAATTCAAATTGAATTCTGGTGAGCTTAGCTCTAAAAATGCAAAAGGGGTCCCAAACTTTCAGCATATTATTTTGTGGAAAGGCTAAGTCTCGCAGTGAATGTTTATCTTGAACCGGTCCAGAAAGGCTTACAGAGAGGGTTTACTTATTATTAAAAAAGAGAAAATTATAATTTTCGTTTTTCTCCCGGAGAGAATTCGAAGTGTTTTCCACAAAGTATTATTTTTCAGCAAATCAACGAAATGAGCTTTTAAAATTGAATGTTCTCATAATCAATTTTGAGAAAACAGAACCACGAAACAAATGTTTTAATTAAATTTTTTAACTATGAAAAAAATTATACCTCACTAATGTTTGTAAAAATCGCAAGATAAGAAATTATATCCATAAGAGGTGAGAATGAGATGAGTTTTCTCATTGTAATCATCATTAGCGCTAATTTAAATATTAAAAGGTTTTAAGAGCAGAATCCATTAAATATATAGCCGCATATGAGGCTACGCTATGAAATAATAATAAAAAATATTTCACGATAGGCAATTCTATCTAAATGTGCTGTTATCTTGGAATTTCGGCAGCAAATGGAAGCGAAACAGTTAAGGATGGAAGGATCAAGCTAATCACAGTTCCAACTAATCTGTTTACACAAGTTAACAGGCAATTATTAGAATGGAATATATCCTGCTTGCCTTGTGAGGGACGTGGCTTATCACCTAGAAAGTCACCGTACACCACAGAGCAGTTTTAATTGAATCGAAGTAATTAACTTACTGCGTAAGCAGAGAATGCATTCATGGAGAATTGGATTCGTTCGTCGTAAGATTAAAACGGTATCATTGGTTCATATATGGACTGTTTATTAGAGTTTTCATACCTCGATACACCCGAGAAGAGTTTCGAATGACATCGTGAGTGCATTGGTATGTGTGTAAGCGTTCGTAAATGTGTACTTACATTTGTTTAGATATTGTGAGGAAGAAATTATGTGCCTTAACCCTTATTTGACACACTTCTGAGAAGTGACGTGCTTGACACACTGAGCACACTAAAATTGTTATAACAAATAATCTAGCGAATATTTCTACTTGAAAATTGTTATAACTTCTCAAAAGCTTACTTTTTAATTCATATGGGTCATATAACTGAAACGTAAAATAAAAACGTCTTTAATAAATTCAAATATCAAAAAATGAAAAAATACTTTTTTATACAAAATATCATAAAATTTCATATAAAGGGCTAAAAATTAAAATGTGTTTGCTCAATATATAACACTACAATGAAAAATAGTATATTACTGAATTATATTTAAAACATTATTTATTCTAGAAACTGAAAAGAAGGAATTTCGTCAAAAAGTGAAAATTCTGTTATTACCAAAATAAGCAAAGTTTTTATTTTTTAATAATATTTATACGATGTTGATTATTAAATGGAGGAAAAATTTCAATCATAACAAAAAATTATTTCAATCAAATTTAAATAATGGGGTTGGATTAGGGCGTACTACACTCCAATGTCAAACGAGGGTCAATCAAATTTCTCCCAAATATATGTTAATAGTTATAATCGATAAAAGTTATTTTTCTCTCCTCATTCATTGATTCATGGACATCGATTCATATTTGAAACAATTATCATTATCGAAGTAAATACGAATAAATACTCGATTATTGTCGTTTTCTCGTATTCTATATCCCAATGCTGCCGTAATTGGTGAAAAATTAGCTATCTTTACCCATTCTATGCTAAAGAATTTCTAGTACAATACGTTTTTACGGGAAAATTCCACATTCTGAGCACTCATTTTGGTAATCATTTCCTTTATTGAAAGGAATATGTAGGGATAAAAATTGTTTCATCAAATCGTTCTGGAAAAGAAAGGACGATTCGCTCTATGAAAAACTGATAGCTGTAGTTGATAGAGATACATTGTTATTTTTATTTAAATTGGCAGGAAAATTAACTTGCTACTCGATACGCGTAAGCTAAATATGCAATTCCAGTGAATTAGAACGCCGTTTTTTTTAGTAAACGAGGATAGAATTAATCCTCTCGAGTGCTAATTGATGAAGCTTCATCATGAACTGTATTCACAAAGAAAAATGTACCATTTCCCCAAAAAAGTTCGGGAAGATTATTTCAAATGCGTTTTTTACCTTTGCTCTACTCAATGATCAATATAACCGCGGATGGTAAGGGATAGATGTACATTTTCAGCACAATATCTCTATTATCATCATAGAGTATTTTCATGGGAGGAAATTCGTCGAATAAGCTTACCTCCATTAAATACGGATTTCCTATGTCGATTTATATTCATGCACTGTTTCTATTCAGTTTTGTCTTATTTCTGTGTATACAATTGTAACAATAAAACACGAAAGACAAAAATTTTCCTCTTCCATCTTATCTATCGTCATATTGTTCGGTTTTTAACTTTAAAAAAGATAGTTTAAGAAAATGAGAAGAAGTATGGATATTTATACCTATCAGATTGTTAGGGAAAAAATATTCAACGCAGAAAAACGTCCGATAGGAAGAGGGTTCGATAAATTTATGAAAACCTACCTACTAAAATAGCTAATAGGTGCGAAAGAACATGACAATAAAATATGAACAGAAGGAAGATAAAAAATATTTATACTCCTTACTAAAAGATGAAAAATATGTACTCTTTGAACATAGAACACGGTGAACCTTGACGGGAGAAACCCAGTGTCAAGCACAATACAAATGCGGTTAATAGATTTTGTGGCAAAATTCGATGATGTTCCTTCCCCACCTGGTTGCAGTACGCGCTACCGACAGTTACAGCACCACGCTATTAATCATCATAAAAAAGGAGTACACGAGACCGATCAGCGAATTTCGCATCCTAATGAACGACTTCCTTTATGGAAGCCCTAAAAAGCTAGCTTGTACTAATTTTTCACCGACCGATTCGAACTTCCTTAGCGAATAAAAAAAATCTCGAGGGCGAGCAGTTAACAATCGGCTTTTAATCACCGTACCGACGCGTTGCAGACACTGGTGAGGAACATACACACGCCGTTGTAGCGGAAAAATCTCCCCGGCGGAGGAATAAATATTCGTTAACTTTCGGAACCTGACACGGCATCCCTCTAATTTTTACACGACCGAGGTTTTACTTGACACATTTTTTCCCGTCCCCGTGCTCCTACATCCCTCGTGACAGGAAAGACGGGGAATCGCCCAGAAGGATCCCCCACGAACAAAAACCTTCTTTTTAAACGGCACACTCAGGTACCACATAATAAATCCAGTGTGGACTCTTATTGACTTAGTGTACAATACTCGCCACGAGGCAGAAGATCCCGAAAAGGAAGAGGGAAGGAAAAGAATGAGAAAAATCATCATCGGCTATTTTTCAAGTAGCCAGGAGCTCAATGTCAAATTCCACTTAAGGTAGGGAGGACTGGACCGAGAGGAAGAGAGAAGGGCAGAGGGGAAGGAGAAAAGGCAATCTTAAGGGGAAGGAAGAGCAGGGAGGCAGAGGGCTTTCTAGAGTATAGGGGAGTGAGTGGTAGGGGTGTGAAGTGGTTGGGTAGGGCGCTTGGCAGACGGTGCCTGAAACAGTTTGATTTAGAGCCTTGGATGGATCGGTAGGTACTGAGGTTGACACCCTCTGATTCCATTTAATAGTGTCCGCACGTAATTTGTAGTGGTGCCAAGAGCAGGATTCATGTTCCCCACTACTTGTTGACGATGCTTATGGATGCAAAAAAGATACGTTTCCATTCGCATGAATTGCAAATTTAAGGGGGCGGACACGTTCGGGAAGCTCGGAAGGGTACGTCTATATTTTTTAGGCCGCTTTCAGGGGGAAGACGGGGAATTTTATGGGCTATGCGAATCATACATCGCGTCCGAAAACCTTATGTTTATATTATGAAAGATTTTCCTTCTAAGTTTTCCGTGTTTGCCCCTAATCGCCTTCAAAAAGCCTTCCCTGTACTCACTCTGAGCCCCTGATATTTTTATTGGGAATGTGAAATTTATGTCGATTCAGGTTGATAAATTTTATTCCAGGTCCATTGATTTATTTATTGCAAAAAGTTTTGGTTGATTTAATCGAAATCAATGCACGGAAGATTGTTTATTCCCTTTTTATAAAAGATTGCTATCACTGGTTTTATTTCCCTACTGTTTTTACTGGTGATTCTTAAATTTTATACCAGATAAATACTAAAAATTTCCGTTACATATTTTTGTAATACCTAATGAGCATAAATATGCGTAGAAATACTAATTTAAATAACATATAATGTAAATTTATTTAGGGACGGATGCCAAATGAAAGATGGGCGACATGGAAATTACGATGGAAATATATAGAAGTTCTAAATGCATACGAATATGCTACTGTATAAAATATATATGCAAATTATGTAAGAAAATTATCGGGGTCTTTTAAATGCAACACTCATACACCCTTAAAAATGAAAATTAATCTTGTATCTCATGAAAGCAGCAAGATGAATTTTTATGTATAATATCATATGGCACAGTAGATAATTTTTCTTGGTAGAAGAACTCAATTACAATACCCAAATTAAATAAATAAATCCCCCTTTGATCATTAATTTTTGCAATAGTGGTACCTTATGCCCATAATTCATGTAATAACTTAAATAATATCATCTCATCCTCAGGTTTTTACCGCACATGTACTCTAGTTAATTATTTTTATCAAATCTAGCATTTCTAGCATCTAGCATAAGGTTCACCATCTCAGATGTAAGCGACTAGACACACATATAAGTAATAGATAGATAGAAACGCTGAGCAGAGGGACGAATTGATCAACATCGTTGTAACAAATAATTTTGATCCTGACTTCAAGACTGTAATTAAATAATGCTTAATATTTGCAATGATAAAAGATGTTTTCATACACACAAACCATGTTTAAGTTTTAAATCCATTAAATCCATTCTCGTTAGCAAGAAATTTTGTTAAACTATAGGAGATGAATAAAGAACCCCAAATTTTAACCTTAAATAAAAATTTTATCATAGAGAGCTACCACCAAGTTAATGCCAAAAAATGGATTTGTTGGGTTAAATTATTATGAAAACCATAATTCCCTTGACAATAACTACATAATTGTACATGTTTTGGTGTTATTACATATAAATCCCAGAGTAGTCTAATTTTCCTGAATTTACCTATTGCTAATTAAGACTAGTATCATTGTGAGAATACTAAATTTGAGACATTTTGCTTTTCTTTATATTCCTCAGCCTGATTCTTATTCGAATTTGAACTCACTTGTTAAATTATGGTTTTAAGATTTTAACTTGGTTTATAGATATGAAAAATCTCTTCATTATTGAAAATATTAAGCATTATTCATTTACAGAATTAGAGATTGAATAACTGTAAAACGTAAATGAATACTTATGTCCGCCAAGTACTATAAGGTATACCTTTTTAACCTTAATATTAATTAATCTATAAATTAGGGACATATATTCTTAACTTTGTGCTATATCACAAATAAATCCATCGAGCATTTTGATGCATAAGAAAATTATGTGAGTCTGTAAGATGCACTATTCTTAAATCCTTAAAAATTAAATCTAATCTCGTCTCTCATAAAATTAGCTAGCTGAATTCTCATACCAATTTTCTCTCCTTGTGAATGCAATAAATGCAAAGTTTTCCATAAATAAAACTGCACTCTGTACAACATCTGCTGAATCTATGGATATCCTAAAAATATCATCGTTAAAATGGGTAAACTAGGGGTTTAGATAGTTTGCTTTTAGTGTACTCCATAATTTGCGAATGGTTAAGTTAAATATCTAGCAATTTAGTTACAGCAATTTTTATACACACACAATTATCTTTAGTTTTCAAATCAAAATCTGAATACCTCGTCTCTCAGCACTGATTTTTCGAAATTGCCCTTCACCAATTGATAAAAATATCACACGGAAACATTTATATTTTAATATAAAAGAGTTGAAACATACGTGGATATGCAGTGTAGCATCATAAAAAAGCAGACACTCGCACGACTTTTGTCCTTCTGAATGCCCCTATTGCATAAATGAGAGAAATTAAAATCCTGAAATCTTTCTGGATAGAAAAAAATGTTCACCCAGTTATCCGCTAGAAATTTTTCATAAAAACAAGCGCCACGATTATCTTCAAAGGAACTTAATTTTTATTCCGCCAATATCTTTTTTGTCACTTTTAAGCGACGTGCTGTGGCCGATATACACAATCCAATATTGGAAATGAAAATTCCCGTAAGGTTTTCATGAAACGCTGCATCGCACGGGGCTCGCAGATTTGTATTTCGTTGCATTTACCCCGAAAATCCTCTATCGGAGAAATCATAGCTCTTACATGGTGCGGGATTATGCCTTCCCTCGTTCCGATTCCAGGCCAGAAATTAATCGACACCCACACTCGAATGTTTCGCGTAAAATTCGACACATTCGTCGGTGGAAAATGTCTGTTCCTCCCCAGCGAATTCCCATCTCCGAGGTAGTAATTGTCACTTTACACGTGACCGTATATCGGAGGGACAAGTGTATCGAGGTGTGATTGGGACGAAGGCGGCCTTTTTACCCGGAGAAACTCATTCCCCGCCGGAGCTTCGTTATATGGCTAGTTAATTGTGGCTACATCGATACACGTGCTAAGGTTCTCAATGAAAGGGTTAAACGCAGACTCGTTTGCGTGCTCCCGAAACTGCGGCAATACGCCGGCGAAGAATAGACCGTTCAATTATTAAGGGTGCCTATGAATCGCATTCTGCGGCAGGATTAATTGGCTCTTTAATCCCCAAGTACCATCTCTCTGTTAAGCATTTAACCTCTCCCTCGGCGTAAGATAATCTTATTACGACCACCTTGCTCCGTAACGAGAGGGTGAATATGCTGACGACTACGCGGAATGAAAATATCGGGGAAGCTAAAAAGTATGCTCTCGGAAGATGCGATGTGTAATTAAACTGTGGCAGAGACGTTTGAAGTGGAAGAATTTCGAGGTACGGAGTGGAGAGTCTAAAGGAGGGAAAAATGGTATGAGACAGTGGGAATGTTCTTTTTTTCTGTGGCATCCAGGGAGCAGAGGAGGTGAGAGGTAGGTCATTCGGGAGAGGGGAGCAGGGGACGAGTCAGGGAGCGTATTCGAAAAGGGGAATGATTGAGAAAGGTAGTCGAGGGGTACTGGAAATTTGGTTGTGGAGTACGAATGGGGGGAAAGTTTGGACGTGGTGAAGCTTACGGGGGAGAGAGATGTTTTGGGGAAGTGAGAGGCGTGGATGAAGGAAATGGGTTTGGTGAAAAGGGGACTTGCTGGCCTTATTTGGTATTATATGGGCTACGGTTTGTAGGACACGGTCGGGATTTAAAGTTTGGACGCAGATTTGAGGCACTAACGTGAGTAAATTACGCAGAATATTAGCTTATATAGTGGGAGACATTTTGTCGCTATCCTCTTCAACGGTATTCCCTTAATTCTCTATAAGCTTAGTTGTTGAAATACTTTTCGATTAAAAATTCTTAAATAATTAGTTAAAATTTAACTCTTATTTGATGGGAAATTTAATTATTATTTTCTCCTTGGTACAAGTTTTATTAATTATTGCTTTAGTTGAAATGCTACGAAATATTTGAGGGTAAATATTGGTCCAATAATATTTAGCTTATTAATCAATTTTTAACCACATTATTTTATTGTGATTCTGATTCTATAGAAGTAAATATCTTAAGGTCCGTAAGAGTATTTAAAATTATTGATATATTTAAGTTATAATTTTCTCCTACTTTTTACAGCTCATCCTCCCAAAAATCACTGTTCAAAAATTATTAGTTATGTTAGGAATTGCATTCCTGTCCTAAATTTATTTATGTTAAATAATTATCCGATACCCCATATCTTAAAACATACACTATGCTACATTAATGCTAACACTTTGATTACCTAAACAAAGACAGAGCTATAATGATGTTTTAATTAATTCTGCCGTAATAATTCTATTTCAGCGGTCTATATTAAATCATTTATTAGAGGCAAACCTTAACCTATTCCGAATAATACACCTCAAATTGGTTTACTACCACTGCTTAGCCTACAATGTCTTCAAATCACACAGATTCTGTCATTCCTCGCATTTACCACCATTCTCAAACTAACCTATCACTAAATCATTCATCACACCACCAGATAGCCAACGCGGAAAGGTCACGACATGAACTCTTGGATAAAAGAGTGAATAACGCTAGAGGCCTTCGTTTTTTTAATTATAACGGAAGCGAAAAAATCTGCAAAATCCACGCAGCGAGCAGATAAAGTTTGTCTATATTCCGGAAATCGGGACGATAAAAACATGAGATCGCGCGAGCGATTGGGTGTAATGCCCTTTCACGGCGCCAAAAGCCGTTCCGAAATCGAAAATGGCACGTGATAACAAAACGCACAGCGAGGGGCCAGTGGTCCTCATAAATCGCCGGGTGTAGGAGAAAGCGAAGCAAAAAAACTACTTACTTGGTTCATGTAGGAGCGCACGAACTCCATGGACTGCTCAAGAGCGTATGTATCGGAGGAGCAGGAGTCCAGGATGAGGGCCCCAAGGGAAACTCCAGGAAGAAGTTCTTGGTCGGCGTTGATCTCGTCTACGGCATACAGCATGGCCTCCAGTCTCTGGACACCCTTCTCCTCTTTGACTGCGCCGCAAGGTCCACCAGCCTCGGTAGTGCGGCTCGCGACGGCTTCGTGCATTGGGAAGATTCCTCCAAGGATGATGTCGCCCGACAGACGGATGAGTTTACCTTCCTCGGCGGTGGTCGCTCCTCCACAAGCGCCAACAACGATTAGCGCCGCGACCACCGCCAAGAAAAAAGTCATCCGTCCACGGACTCCCATGTTGTCGCTAATGGATAATCGCTCACAATCGATTGTCTTTTATCGGTTTGGATTGCCTTTCTTCGATTACGGAGTTAGTGTCTTCGATCGGAGATGGTTTTCTTTCTCCAATTGGTGCTAGTTGCTTTCGATGGGTTATTCTAGTCCTTTAAGTAGTAATAGTCGTCTTGGTTAGTAGTAATAGTCGTCTTGATGGGTGTCGTGAACTGGCGATAGATTCCTTTGGTATGTGGATTTTCTACACTTGGTAGCTGTCGTTTCCGATAGGTTTGTTTGTCTCTTCGATAGGTTCTAGTCTTCTTTGAGATGAGATGGTAGTCTGATTAGCAGCAGTCTTTGAGTCCTGTTGGTCGTATATCTCCAGCTGGTGGAAGCTGTCTTCTATTGGTGAGGATTGTCTTATCTATTTGTTGGTAGTCGTCCTCGATCGTCGTCGGCCCCCTGCATTTAGCAGGAGTCGTCTCTGACCGGTATCGGTTGTCTTCATTTGGCCGCGGATGTCTTTGATCGGCTTCGGTCGTTTCCCTTCAAACGACGTAAAATGTCTTTGATCGGTGGTGGTAATCTCTTCAATCGACGTCGGTTGTCTCGGACGAACCTCGGTCGACTTTGATTGATGTCTCTGACGGGTGACTAAAATTGGAGTAGGTCGTAATCCGGTGTATATGGTCGTCTACTGTGAAGTGGTAGCCCGGATGGGGGACGGAAGTCCGGAGCGCGGCATCGGAAGCGGAGTCCCCGATGCAGGGTCTGCGGCGCGTGTCGACGGAGTCAACGAGTGCCGTGAGTGGAGGCTGCGGTGTTGAGGAGCAGTGTGTCGGCGCCTCGACGCCCACCTGCCTCTAAATACTCCCGCGCGCGCATCGCGATCGGCAGAAAGAGAGGGAGCGGCAAGGAGAGGGAGAGCGCGGCGCGCCGGCTCCGCTCTTCAGCAGCAAATCCTGCTCCCGGACGACGGGACTCCTACTCGCGCCGCACCTCCCCATCCCACCGAACCGCTGAAAATCCACCCCTCCACATCTCGTAGTCATGGCAACTTCCTCCCGGACCAAAAATTGGGCGCCAAGCGAAACTTTCCGAAACGGGTCCTTACTAGAGGTTGCAAGTGAAATGCTCCAAAGGGTAGGGGGACGATGGGAAATATATGACGATGGCCACAAAGGAAAGTATAGTATGAGTGAGTTAAATGTGAAGTCTGAAGATGGTGGAGGGAGAAAAGTCTGCAGAAAGAGGTGGCGGAGCGAAGTTGGAGAAGTGGGAATGGGTGGTGGGGAATTGTGACGCACAAAGGTGAAGTACAGTGGGCGGGGGTGAGCAGAAGATGTGTTGGGGTGGATGAGGGGTGTCAAGGGGGTGGAAAGTGAGCAGGGTAAGACAGGAAAAGCGGAAGAGCACGGGAGAGGGAAGGAGTGGTGGGAAGAGATGGTCAGAGGGAAGAGAGATGGGGAAATGGAATAGATTAATGGCGGTGAGTAAAGGAGTTCAGAGTGGAGAAGAAAGGGTGTTAGTGTGTTAGGATAATGGAAGTGGAGAATGTGTAAATGTGAGAGAATGTAATTGATGACAAAGTAGCGACGGTGAGGTAGTTGATTACCTGTTTACTTTGCCAAGCGTGTAACATTTTTAACTTCTGCTCGTCTTTTGGAGCTTCCTCGCATTGAGATAAACATTTAAAAAAACCGGGCTTTCGGAATGAAAACTGGGGCGTAATGAAAACAATAGGTCGCTCGTTTACGCCGCTGGAAATAGGCTAACAATAAACTTAACCCCTTGTTCATGTGCATATCCAGTGCGATAACCCACGGCGAGGGGCCACTGTTTCGAAGAAATTAGGAACCGATTGAAGCGTAAAGATAGTTAATTGCCTGTTTACTCCACCGGGACCCAAACTTCGAAATTTGCTCGTTCGTTCTTCTGCTAATTTTCTGATCACATAGAACGAAAACAGATGTAACTATGTCCTAAATGGGTCTACTTCGATCGACCTACGCTTCACTTGGCCGACCAGGTTTTCTCGTTTTTCCGACACCTCCGGTTTTATTTTCCCTATCATATACCGGGAGTAATGTATTTTAAAAAATTAACCACGCGAGTTAATTCGCTTAACGCTATATATCATGAAGCGACCAGATAATTTCTTCTTTCTATAAAGAGCAGGGGCTAAGTTGAATAAAAGTGTTTTAAACGTTATAATACTTTGCTAGTCGCTACTACTCTCCTCCTCATAATCAATAATGATAATACGTGAGTATTCGGGCGAGATCGAAACTAAAAAGTCTCTTCTTACCTCTCACCCTTCCTCAATTATCACTTTAAGGAAAGAGATATAAAAAAGTACAGAAGAAAACTAATTAGTGGGTTTAAAAACCTTAGCTAGTGCTTAGGAAGAATAAATCATAGCAGAAAAACACTCACTTGAAGGGGGTGTGAAAATCCTACGAAACTTATAGATAGGAAAGAAAAATTGTGTTATGGGAAAGGTTGATATCAATACATGTATCCTTTAAATTTTTAATACAAAAAGAAATACCCTTGCACAAAAAATGTTAAGAAAAATAAACAGAAAATGAACATGGTAAAGTAAAAACAGTGGCTACAGAATATGTTAGAAATGAAAAATGGCAGTAACCAAAGAAAATCTCTAGTAGTTTAAAATAGATTCCACCAGTTCGGCCTTAACTTTTTGATAGTTCTCCATTATGGAAAAGGGGAAGAACAATACTTATACTATATCACAGAATATGTATATACATATTATATGTATATATACACAGAATATGTATATACATATAATATACATATTCTGTGATATAGTATAAGTCTTTTTCTTCCCTTTTCCATAGTATTTTAAAAATGAATGTCACCCAGGATTTGTTGACTCATTCATTAATCAATCGTGAAAAATCGTGAAATTTATATAGTATAATCTGAAGCTTTATATTTTTCTATTAAATTATTTTATAATGAAATTGTTTAAGTTAATGCCATTTCGTTTAAGATTAATTACAGCTAACTGCTTTCTTAATAAATAATATTTAAAATTATTTTATAAGTGATTTATATATACATATCACGGAAGACGTCAGTCAAACGACCAAGGTCAAATGACTGCCGATCATATGAGAAGGTCCCATCCTAAATCGATGACAGTTGTGACAGCACACTCTTTATCACGTTTTTTCCCATCTCTTCGAGCAAAGTTGATGACAAAATTAAATGCATTTGTCATCTCCTATCAGCCATTTTGCTGGTGCAAAAGCGGTCTTCTGAGTTGCCTTTCGTCCAAATACCAGGTATCAACACAAAGTAAGGAAATTATAATAATCTGGTTTTGAAAAACTTTTTCGGGTTAAATTTAAAAACATTCGAGTGGAGACATATATTGGGATTTGATCTAAACATTTCGTGGAGGCTAGATAACATCATGAGAACATTTATTCTTTTTTAGTGGTTATGAAGAATTTATTTCATTAGAGTTAGGATTTACGAGATTGGCTGCATTAAATTTTGCGCGACCCTAACTTCATCACGATGTGAAAAGTTAAAATAGGGAAGATTCGATTCGGCATATACTTGTTCATTAGTCTGACACGAACGATTGTGAAAAATGAGGAAAGCGTAGTAATGAGAACGAGCGTAATTTTCCTGGATGCATAGGAGAACCGCAAAAACCACGGAAATATATCGACGTGTATACGGTCTACCTGCTCCTATTATGCCGCTCGAATATAACAGAGAGAAATTGATTGAAATATTTTTTGTTAGAGATCCGAGCTTCCGCTGTTTGGTTTCTGATTCCCTTTCAAATATAATAAAAGCCTTCCCTCTTTTTGATTACCCTGAAAAATGATACTCTCGTTACATCAAGACATTCACCAGTGTTCCGGTGAAGGGCACGGAAAGAAAACTTCCTTCCTTATTACTTTCCAATAACTGAGGTCAATAATTGTAGTGATATGACTTCCGCCGCGATGTATGCACGTACAATTTTCGATTAAATAAGGCTTCACTTGCTGCAATCATATGACATAGGGAGAATATTTTGTTTTCTTTAAAAGAGTTTTTTCATGGAACTGAAATCGCTGAGTTACCTGATCTGATCTCTGGAACAAAGCGGTCGTTTATAAAAAATGTGGTGGAAGTTGGGAAGGAATTTTGGTTTTATTTTTATCTTTTCTGGCTTTCCACGAAGTCGAGCATAAGCATATTCATCATGCTCTCGGTGATATATTATTTGTTAAAAGAAATTTAGAGGAAAATCAAAGGCGCGTTTTCAACTGCTCTGTATTATCTCTCATGCGACGTTTTTAAAAAGCTGTGCTGAGGAGATAACATATTCGATGCATAAAATTGCGTAAAGCATAACGGAGGCCTTTTTAATGTAGCAACACCGTAATTTTAAAACAGTAGTCTTCCATTCTAGTCGTTCTAGATTCTGGCGTTATCGCAAATGGGCGAATTTGTTTTTCCGCACCTTTAACATTCCGTTTTAACATGTTTCAACCTAGGACAGTGTTTTCATATTTCATTATGCTCTCACAACAAATGCTATATCCTCTTTTAGCAGATACCCTTTGTAGATATTCATACCATGTTTCTGTCACACTAATACCGTTTTTGTAAACTCGTTTTGGATTTGCGCCATGATAGGGAGGTCTGCATACTTCAGTCGGAGAACTGCTATTTAACGAATTAGTTGTGATAAATACGTCTCTACGAGATTGGAATTATTGTAATAGAGATGGTGGATCATTTCCTTTGAACTCTTCTCTATTCCGATCTAGATATAATGGATCTATATCATGTTGATATGTCACTAAAGAAAGAATAAGTTATGGCCACACAACTACACCTTATTACAGATTTATGTCAAAAAACACAGCTCTGACACCGATCCTTTATTTATAAGGATACTCATTAGTAAAGTGAAGTAATTCTATATCCTTTCCCTAACTTATTCCCTATTCAACATTCAGCTTCATACGCCATCGTAGAATTCCTTCGTCAGTATCATGGAAGAACTGTTTAATATACTTTTTCTTTATCTCTTTTCTCGTGAAGATTTTTTACTGAATAAAATGAAAACCCAACGCAGCTTACGAGCTCGTAAAAAGAGCTGACTGAGGAAAATTACTTCATCCTATACAGCAATTACAATAGCGTTTAATCATGGTGTGAGCCATTGTGAAGATGACGCATGCTCACCTGCACCCTATGCTGACATTTTCTAACCAAAATTGTGCCTTTTTCAGTGAATTTGTTCCTGTCAAATCGATTGCGACTTTTTCTGTGAATTTGTTACCGGTCACTGAGAGAATAGACCCGTTCATTATAGAAAATTCCATTCCAACGGAATCATCGAGTGGAAATCTTTTAAACTGAAATAAAAATCCCAAATATTCTACAAGTAATATTTTAATACCTGGAAGAATTAGCGGCAGAAAAAAGGGTCTCGTGGCAAAACGGCGGCGGCCATGATCTAGTCCCTTTTTCCCAGCATGCGGTAAGAGCGGGACTAAAACGCACGAAATAATAATTGCATGGGAGTGATTTTCTTGGTTGAAGCAAATTTTTCAAATCCTTTTACATTTCAAAAATAAAAATCCCTAGAAGACCCTCGTGGTGGCAGATAAGCCACCAGTCAAAGCGATGAAAATGTGAATTGTATCCTTGCACTGCCTCGTGCTAACCGACGGACAAGCTTAAAAAACATTGCGGGTGAACTCGAAATTACCTTAGGGATATTACACAGTACGTTCCTTATTTGTTTATTTATGCGTGCGGAAGATAAGTGCGGTGAATAGCGTCTTGTGCACCGGCCCAGACAAGCGCTCTTGCACGTCACTTTTTGGTTAAAAGAGGGATCCTAGAGCAACCCCCGCATTCATCAAATGTACCTCCAGCAGGCATTTTAATCCTCTTTAACTTAAATCTGTCCCCAAGTGTGTACTTTGAAGATCCGGCTTGATTCAAGCGAATACAAATTCGCATTGTGGTGAAATGACATACGAAGGTATTAATAGATTGGAATATCCTATTGCCCGGTCATATCCGACGTGGGTTGACGATTCAGGATGGCTCATAGAGGAATTACATGAGGAAATGTACACGTGCAGTATTGCTTGCTGAGTGGGATTAATTATCTTCTAATTTTATAATTCCATCTGGTACCAACCCATATAGTCATTAATTTCCAGTATGTAGGATTTCCAAGTTTTCCGCATTATGGCCTTTAGATTGCTTTTCCTCGAAATTAATTCCATTATCTACTTTTGGGATCAAATAAAGTGAATTCTCCTCTAGGAAAATGCGCAAGTTTTCAGAATGTCATTTGCTAAGAGCAATGCTATTTTACATTCACCCATTTTTTACTCATTTATTGATGACGAGGATAAAAATTTTATATATTGCAATCACAATCATCCCAGTAAAGTGCGTAGGATTATGGAATACCCGAATTCTAATTAGTTTTTCATTAAATAAACTCATTAAAATTGCACTTAAAATAAAAATTTTGCAAAGAAGGGCTGATAAATTCGTTTTGGAAAGATACGACAGGCTTAAAAGCATATCGTTGTTGAAGTAATTGGGTTGGAGAACCCTAAAAGCAAGAAAAAAGTGTTAGCTATATTCCTTTAAATATGTTTCAGGAGTACCTCCAGATAAGAAAGTATGGGACACTTAAAAGAGGCCAAGTTTCCAGGTAAGAGCGTGCATAAGTAAAATATACGCAGGCATAACTCCGTTAACGAAATAGGCACGTTCTCCGTATCTACTTCTCCAGAATTTTTCTCAGCAAAAGCTTAAACATACCTGATTATTTTGAAATTTTTCATTTTCAAATTCTTACTATTGATCAGATACATTTTATCTTCCAAAATTTCCAAGGCTCGACGTTAAGTAATTTAGAGATTTTTTCCATAAGAATTACATGTTTGAATATTTCTTATAGATACAAAATATATTACTTTAGATGAAATTAAATTAAATGAAAATACCACACGAATACTAAACTAGCAACTCGAGAAATATAATCCATTATAAAGTCATATTTTTACTATTAAATTCCAACGGCCTCAAATAACACAAAATTAAGTCCTGTTATTTTTAACCATCTTCCTTTTCATTTACATGGAATAGTAAGGATGTAAACAAAGGAAAGTTAAAATATGGTTTATAATGTAATATTTGAATTTAGGTATAATTTAATTTTTTAAATTATATATTTTTATATAGTAAACTAGATAATTTATAATATTTTCAAATTTAAATTATGAAATATGTTATTGTGTAAACTATGTTATACGGTAAATTAGATAATATGAAATATAATACGTAAGGTAATATGTAGCTTTAGCCTTACTCTATGCTTTTATTTCTAAAATATTAATTTAACATTTAAAATTTTAAACTATTTATATTTTATGTAGAATGAAATACTTTCCGATGAGCCATCTTTGGCACAGGAGAATTTTCTGATGAAATTATCATTTGTAAGACATATGTAAGAATATTTCTATAATTTTTGTAACTTAATTGTAATAAGTATAATTGATTATATAATTGCCGATTGTATAATAAGGAGTTTGGTTTCGGTATGAAAAAGAAAATATCCCAGAATATCGTCAAACATTCGCTAGCGGTCTCTTGGGTCAAACGTTTTGGGTGAAATGCTGTGGAAAATTGAAATCATCAACTATTGGATTAGCGAAATCTTGTGCATTAGCAAATGGTTCCCACTTTCTCGAGAAATCTATATCGTGAGAACTGTCTCCAGAAATGGCAGAGGACCTTGAATCGGAGGCTATAGCCGGAAATGAGGGTAACTCCGATGGAATAGCCGAGGGAGGTTGTAGATACTAGCGCCACGTGGCAGGAAAATCATTACATCTCGCCCACTAACGCTCGCAGAAATGTTTAATTGAAATTAATGAATAAAATTTAATATCCAATCCGACTCGTTATCAATAACTAATTCTCCTCATGCCTAAAATGTAAGTTACAATTTCGATCAATTTTTTTTTCATCCCGGGTCTAGTAATTTGTCGACATTCTAAATTAATCGGAAAAGGTCAGCATTGAATGCATACCAAACAATACTAATTTCCTCGTCGGTCAATCATTAATAATTAAGAAAGGATAAATCAAATTCCGCATCATCCCATTAACATGTCACTCATTTTTGGTTTTTCGTGCGGTTTATTTATCAAATTAAGAGTGTTAGTAATTTATTACTTTAGCTTGTTTTGCAATATGTATTCAAATATTGCATCGCATGCAATACATCCCAGATTAATACTTTTTTAATTAAGCGACGGCACTTCCTCCTTTAATTGGACAACTGAAATAGCAACCGCAGCTCTCTCTTAGTCTCTCGAGGGATTCATTTTGCATTTGATTTTCAAATATTTTCATTCTTTGCCGAGAATAAACATCAGATTTCCATGACCGATTCACGTGTCTCCTCGCGCATTAAGAAGTTATTTACGGGTATCAATTTGAGTAGCCTAGGTGAAGCCAATTTAGGAATCAAATAATTGGTGAGGTTATTATAGAACAACTATCTAATCAATGAGGTGTTCAGTCAGTTAAAGTTGATAGTGGAACTTTTCCCATGATCTACAAACATCAGCTGAGAAAATCCATTTCTTTGTTCCATATACTACCTTAAACTTAATTGCTAACATTTCGAGATCTTTTACTATTCTGCGCATCAATATGACTGTAAATCCATTATCCGAGACTATTTTAGACCTCATTCCCTCCAGATTTTGCTAAAAACGTTTTCGAGAAGGAGTGAGGTAACTTTACAAGCTGGTTCTAAACATCCTGACGTTACAGTATGAGTCTGAAGGAAGTTAGCCGTTAACTCATTTGAGATAAAATGCGAAGCAAGATAGCCCTTCGAAGCTATGATATGGTGACCAAATCACTTCACAGAAATTCTTTAACTCTAAGATCCCCAGCTGTTTTTAAATGGACCAGTTTCAAAATGAGGAAATAGAGGTTTATTGTAACGGAAAAAATTCTCCTTGTTTTTTATTTCTTGGACTTGTGACGGCTAATATATGTTCATTTTCCTTCTTCACACTTTCGCTGAATTTTTCGACCTAATTATTATTTTCCTCGTTCCATCTCGTCCAAATTACATCCCTGTTTCAGATGGCATATCTTGGACTTCCTTTTATTCTCTAAATAAAAATTTCTCACCGTTTGGACGTGTATCATTTTTATTCGGACCCTATAAAATTCTAACCCTCTTTTATAACCATCGTGTCCTCATCTCTACACTGACTGACTTACACTCTTGACTTGGTTTTTTAGAGGTCCTTAAGGAAGTCCTTTATTCTAAGTCCTACAACTGAGGAGATCCTGAAGAATATAATAATTAATAATGATTCTTTATTTCACTTTGTCACAAAATACAATAATAATACAAATAATTTTTTTCTTCATTGTAAACTTTAAGGTCCCCCTGAGCCAGAGAAAGGCTCGTCAGGAGGTTCCAAGTTTAGCATAGAAAATAACACACAACATAAAAGATACAAGAAATTTACCGTCTACATTTATAACTAACAACCAATTAAATTATTCTATTATTTCAATACTACAATACAAAATCCGTATCACAGTTACAATAGCACTAAAATTACAATTTATAATAGTGCAATATGCGATAATGTTGCAATAGTATTATAATAATATTACATAAGTATAAAATAAAGTCACAATCAAATTTTAAGTTCTTTGTCGTTTAGATATTAACTTTGAATTTATTGGTTAGTCCAATATAAAAATATATTAATATATTAAAAATAATTTTGAGTTTCATTGTCCGCAAAACACGGTGGGAGGGGCAAATCCACCTCACTCAACAAGTAGAACATGGAATAACGTTCTTAGCAGCGCAAGTGTCACGTAGGATTATCGGTTGATAGCTTGCTGCGAGATCAGGAACAATATTTCCTTAGCGATACTCGACGTTGATTACCCAACGCATAAGGAGCACATTAATCCCGCTCCCTCAAATCCTGGAACTGTTTCCCAAATCAACTCCAGACGCACGCAATGGTTGATGTTTGAGCCCTACGTCTATCTATCACACTTATTGAACGTCGTTATTTTAAGGTCATTCCGCTCGAGAACGTGCTCTCCCGACTTCAATTTTCTCCAAGCGTCAGTGATGCCGTTGTTCCACGAAAAAAAACTAACTCCGTTCGTCGTAGGCCACTTTCCGCACACCTACGCCTCATCTCGGTAATCCTTGGGCCGGAAATAACACCGGTAATTAGTCTGTATTCGTTCTACGTCTTAGGCAAACTCCTCGTTTGCGATACGAGGATTTGGATGCCACGCGCTCTACGAGATTTGCTTCCGCGGCCATCTCTTCCTCTTTTGCTTGATACGTTTCGCAGATTCCTGTTGAGCAACCCCGCATTTTTCTATCGGATTTGAACGGAAGCCGATTTTCGAGACTGTTCTCCACCTCTGCGATGCTAGACATCTCATTAATCGCTCCAGAAATTCGGATTTTACAGTCACAGAAGTAATACAATAACAATATATCGTTCGATATTCTTAATATCATATCATTGAGTCGCAGCGTGGAATTCAATGAAAACGGTTCCGGGTTTAATTCTCGGTAGGAGCCCATCTGCGAAGTAATTCAGATGTCGAAGCACTTTTAACAATGCAGCTACTACCAAAATAAAACATAATAATGAGTTTAGTCGGTGTGATCTCACCTGGTATAATTAAGGTCATTGGCTCTAGAATCATCGTCCGTAAACGAAATCTTTTTTGGCTGAACTTCTATTTCTGATCGTCTCCCAAATCGTTAGCAGAAAGTCTTCATACAACCACATTCGTTTTTGATTTTTTTCTATTCGAATATATTTATTTATTTGGAAGTTTCCACGAAAATTTTAGTTAGCCGAATCCTTATTCTTTACCTGAGCCCGAAGAGCGAAAATAGCTTCGTCTACGAAAAAAGTTTGTAGAAAGATTTCTCGTTATCTCGTATGGCATCTCAAAAGATACTTTACTACCGCCAATGAAGCTCCTATATTTCTTTGCTTGTCAGGAGTTTCCGCAATAAGGGTATGAGTAGCATTTTTTTCTTTTTTGTGTAAAATATAATATCAACGCAATCATGCAAGGAGGTACATCTCATAGTATAGAAAATTCGAAATAATTCAGCCATTATAGAATTTTTCTCTAAGGTATACTAGAGAATATTCGTTTAAGTAATTACGCTAAAAGTGTAGGAAGCAATGTTTTAGCTGGAGAGGCGGTAAATGTAAAAAATACCCTAACTAATCTTAAAAATCCTAGGTATATGTATTGGCGTGCAAAGTTATTCTTAACTCTTTCTTTGTAAATTTAATTAATTGGATAAAGAACTATTACCAATAATGCCTCGTTTCAAGAACGAGCTGTTGAATAATGTAATGGATCACTTGCGGAAGTTTTTAGCCCTTCCCAAAAATGGCAGGAAATTTTTGAATAAGGTAATTAAAACTTTCAAGGCGACTGACCTTGTCTTTAATGTGATTGGAGGTAAGATTTTTACCCGGTCTGTTGAAGTACCAAGAGGACCTGACTCCAGGACCGCTGCGTTTGTCGAAAGGCTTATCAGGATCCTGAATGAAAGTAGATGAGCTTTAAATTTTTTGATCCATAAAGTTAATCTAAAATCGTTTTAATGAATTTTAAAATTCAGTGAACTCTCTCTCGTTACCAGCTCCAGGATTTTAGGCGACCCCCTTCATTCGGTATCGTAGTTTATGCATGACCCCTGACATTCCGTTATTTTTGCTCAAAATAGAGAATAAAAATGCATAATTCATCCATTTACTCATAACTGTACTAAATTATGACGAAGGTTCGAAGCTAAATTGTAATTTTCAATCAATAGACTCGCAAAAATTCACCGTGGTAGGTACTCGGGTGCTTTAACAAGGGTCACTCACTGATCAAACTTATGAATCAATAAGAAGAATTATAATGAATTTTTCCGTCCTGTAAGAAAAAGTTGGCGTACCATCAAATCTGACAATTCAGATATTACGGAGATGGTGTCAAAAACAATTTCGCGCACTTATTAAAAAAAATTGTTCAAAACCGGAATTAAAGGTTCCCTGTGCTGAGTGAATGACGAGCATTCATGGAGTTCATATTGCAGTCCTCTGTTCTTATAGATCTACATACGGTAAAACCCGGTTAAGACGCTTTTCGGGGAACCGAACGAAAACAACATCACTGCGTGGAATTCCACTCATTTCCTTCCGGGAAACAGAAAAGCTCTAAACAGCGTAGGTAAATTATCCCATTCCTGTGGGCGACTGCTATGTAAAGGAAGTTTCCTTTGTGGTGAAACAATACTACATTGGTCCGCAAGTCATTAACTGGGTTATCATGATGCAGCATACGAAGTTAGACGATGTTGAGTGCAGCGTAACAACTCCACGCTCTATTGTATTGATTGTATGTTAGCCGTAACGAGATCTCTAGAGGTAAAACATTTCGAAGGAAAATCTCTAACCCTGATTTCGGATTCGTCATAGACTGCATTTAGAGAAACACTTGCGTGTTATAGCGTACGCATTCGGGCTATGAATGTATGGAAAAATGGATGCTGCAGGAAACTTCAGAACTCAAAGTTGGGGAAACATGATAGATTTAATAGCCATAATAGAGCTTAGAGTTTGGTTGGAGGGGGATAGGATTACAACTGTTCACCATCAGTAACTTTGATGGGGGAGAGGAAATAGGATGTAGCTATGACATTACCTACGAATCGTTAGGGAGAAGACCGTAAAATGGATGTGAAAAAATCAAAGGATAATGATAGATGATTAATCTGAAATCATGCTTTCAATATTGTAATTTTCCTAGCTAAAAATAAATACCCGTGAAAGAAGATGGTGGTTTAAAGTTATTCGTTCTAAGTATGGTGAAAGCAATTTTCCTTCAAAAATTGCGAGGAAAAGAACGCTTTCATCGTAGATTTTCCTAAACCTTTTTTTTTGCTATCTCTTTCTTACAAATTGACGAAGGGTTAGATGTAAGAAGAGACTATTCAGTCTCAATTTCGCCCGAATAAAGACGTTTTATTATTATTATTATAAACCACGGTATTCTTTGTTGTATTTTCGTGACTACCTTACTCCTCCTAAATTTTGCGAGATAGGTTCCACAGGGAGTTTCTTTGCTGTAATTTTGAAATGCTTTTCTTATCTATCGTTCACCACTGGATTGGAAAATCCGAAATTCTAAGTTTTCCTCATGATTTTCAAACCCCATTATAGCTTCTTTAGTTACAAGGACGGTTTAAAATGTAAAATCTAGTATTCTTTGACTTGTATAGTGGAATATAATATATTTTTCGGCTATGAATTTTCCATCCTTTCGTGCTTTGTCCTTTTGCATTACCATTATTCAATTATCTAACCCATTGTTTATCTTCCTATTTATATTTTCAATTACGATTTTTAATAAACACGCTTTTTATCTGCTGCGGAAGCTACGTGGGTATACTGAATGCTTGGTTTTTATTTTGTATTTTTGAGTGCTTCGACAGCTAAGGTCACGTCTAACAAGGAGGAATCGCCAAAGCGACTGTAAGGATCGTGATGAAACCAATTGTATGTGAAAGTAGACGGAGAGGTAGTAAAAATGAAGCGGGTTTTGACTCCGTAGGCGTGGGTTCGACAGAAAAGAAAACAGAATTTCTTATCGCATAGAACACGAAATTTTCGCATTGGTATGACAATTGGTGACCTAGCGGTAACGAGTCGGACATATATGATCCCTGGTTCGATTCTCATGAATTGAATTTCTTTTCTTAACTCTCAACCGTCATCTTTCTGAAATAAGTTGCGTTGTGATAGTATTGATTACCGAAATTGATTATTTTTCCGGTTTCTACAATAAATCCGCTTCTCTTTTCACTAACTCTCTCTCTCTACTTTTATATACAGATAGTTTCATCATGAAACATCGTTTTGGCGATTATTTTCTTGTAAGACATATGGTCTCCCACCGAAAATCGAACCCGGGACCCCTTCCACAAAAGGGGAACGCGCTACCACTCGGCTATCCGGGAGGCCCTGGGAAAGACCTCCACTCCGTTCCTATACACTGCGAGTCTCATTCCACAGATGTTGCAATAGAATGTCATCATATTAATACTTTTCGCCGAATCATGCTATCCTTCCGGTTCAGAGCCTCCAAAAGAGCCTGAAAGGCTTGATATATTTCAACTTCTTCCGTGCGCCCGCTTTTCTGATCAGAAGATGAAAAGGCTAAAAAGTTATAATCCCCTTTGACGCAAGCACAAACATTTGCCATGCATCATCTCTGAGAAGCATATCGAGAATCAATAACGTTATCAATCTCGTTAGGAAAAGTTTACCTCCAATTTTTACGCAGGTGAACTTTCATACTATTTCTTAATCTATCGCAACGGCTGCAACTCATCAAATTATCCGCTATATATTTACATCTACTGATGTCGTGATTAATAATATTTACAGGTTTTACATTAACAAAATTGGAAATCTAAGTTCGAATTTAGGATGCTTTCTTAATAATATTCCTAGAAATTTAAATTTTGCTGCAAAAATCAACTGGTATTGATTCTATTCCATCAGTGTATTAGGAGATTCAGGGTAATGGATTTTTATTTATTTATTATACAACTCCACCGCAGTAAAACCCTTGGTCTAGTATCGTAACGTAACGCAATATTCAACAATTTGCTCAAATACTTTGATATCTAGTTACAAAATTATCCCAGAATCAACAGCAGGGACCAATTACAATATTCACAAAGGCAAAAAGAGTTAATACATCTTTGTATGTAAGGATATTAAGATCATGTACCCCGGAAAAAGTACTAGAAAAAAGTATGACGTCAGTCAGTCCGTTTTTTTCCTAGGTGAACGTCCTTATGTGTAAAGACATCCTAACCCTTTTTCCTTGTGTATCCTCAAGGGGATTCTCCATGACACCTTTTTGTACATTCGGTGCCTCCATATGGTTGTGGCCGAGGACGATGCCGCCCAGTAGGACGAAACCACATTTGCCCTTGCTTACAAAGTTCCCAAAACGGTCTGAGAAGATGTTCCTGCCGGATATTGGCTAAAGCATTCACTCGCTTAGAGGAAGGTCTCCAGTTCGATTTTCGATCCCAACAGACTTTTCTCATGTCCGTTTTACTTTAGATTTACAAAAGCGTTGATGAACTCATATTATTTAAAGTTTACATATGTGCGTTACATGAATATTGCATCATTTACTTGAATATTTAGTTACCTTGAAGTACCATAAACTTGAATTTTGATTACATTAAATATTATGCGATATGTTCAGGGTTCTTGAGAGGCCTTCGCGACTAACGTAGCGGAATCAGGGTTTCATTTCTCTATCATGCGGGTGTCTCACAATTCGTTATAGGTAGGCACACTCGTATAAGTTATTTTTTTAGCTTAAAATCTTAATGAAGCACTTAATATTTTTGGGAGAGATCCTAAGAATTTTGCTGGTAAACTGCTCCACTTTTCGATTGTTGTATTCAAAAGGGGCATTTACGTTTATCAGCTTAAACTTAAAAGTATATTTATCATTTATGAATACGCTATACGGTGCTATTCAGAGGAAACTTTGTGAGGACTTCGTTATTTAATACATAGCGCAATTTCTCTCGAATAACGTCAAACAATTTTGCGTAATCATCTTTTTTGTGAAAATATCGGTTCTATTGATTTCTATCCCAATTTTTCTGTTCGGCGGGATGCTGGAATGGCAAATATTCAGTATCATCGTTATGAAGGAATCTGTGAGCTGGATCTGTTAAAAAGTAGCGCGCCAAACTGCGGATTTACTTTTATGCTAATAGCTACAATTAAAGCGCACGAATCATACGGTGTGTTTTGCTCCACCAGAAATAACTTCAAAGAGAACTCGATATGTGGCATTTTCAGTGTCGCTTTAAACGAATTCCATTATGGCTTCGCGATTTTAAAGGTATAGATTTCCGGCTCAAAATCCTTCCCTAGTCTTGAATATGTATATTTAAATTGTAATCAACACACTAACGCTCTTTTACCGTTTACAATCTAGATGATAACGGATGATTTACCAAATGTATGACTATGTAGCTTGGTCCCTCAACATAAAGTATACTTGGTAAATATTGAGTACATTTAGGTCCTTAAACTAATGCAATATTCAACATTTTTACGTCTGATAATTGTTTAAAATATGTTCCAGCAGATAAATATGGATAAAAATTAAAGTGAACTCTATTAAGAGTATTTGCAAGCTCAGTTTACTTGCACCGTGTTAATGAAAGTTCATCTTTGGTGATCACTTGTTCATTTATGCAACGGGCTGCAGAAGAGACAGGAAGATTTTTGTACTTTCTTTTGGACAAATGTAACCTTTTACATGTCAGTTAGTTGCATGAATATTTTCTATTTTTGACGTTCATCGCTAACACGGCCTTACTTCGTCGGCGTTGAATAACGAGTAATCCTTTCGAAATATCTTCTCTCGATAGAATAGTAACAAGTTAATAGTGGATCCGAACGTGGGACGGGTTAAAGAGTTTTGATGATTGCATTCCTAAATTTTAATCGTTGCAGGAGTGATCTGCCGTTTCATTGGGATGACGTTGCCCGAAAATGGTCGATACTTAAAAAGAATTTATCGAAAAATTAGGAAAAATACCGACGGGAGCCATTTGGGAATTCATCCCCATTCATGCATTTTCAGTAATCGCGGTAACACTGGTCATGATAATCACGTGCATGATCGTTATCGATAGAAATATTTCCTTTTCTACACATTTGAATAAAAATTTTGGTATTCGCAGAATTAATACCCTCTCGTTCTGGAACAATGAAGACCGCTTTTCGTCCTCTGCTACTTGTCCGTCAGAATTTTTCTCCATAAACTCCTTTTTAACCTTTGATTATAATAATCAGACTGAGCCAATATCGGCAGATAATCGGGGTTTCCAAATTTTTTGTATCCAGTTTCTCTCGTTGAATAGAAAGCCCTTTGATTTTCGGTGTGAAAATTTTATGTCTTGGCCCTTTTTTGTATGTAGGGACACGAAGTGGTACAAGACCCTTATTAATATGCAGGAAGGAATGGGAAGGAGAATTACGACGTAAGAAATAATAACCCGGAGAAACTTAGGACTACAGAGTCAACAAAACATAGCCGTAAAAATAATTTCGAACAACAAGTGCTATCAAACGAAAAAGCATACAAAAACTCAGGAAGAAAAGGGTTCGTGAAGGATATAAGAGTTAAGTACGCTAATGAAGTTCAATATAAACGGATCCAACTGAGAGAATGGAATAATAAACTTCCAATGGGGAAGTTGAGAGGAATTCTATGCTCTCATATTGTGTAATCAGCAAGACAGAGTGACGTAAGCGGCGCTTATGCACACATCTTTAAAGAAATATATTTCACAAAAGATTCTTATTCACCGTTCATCAACGTGTTGGCTTCTTTGTCATAGGATATTTATTTTATTTAATAGCGGATCCAATGGCTAAGATTAATAGGGACTGAGAATAAATTCGTGACGATAGTCAGAGGAGTATTAAGTTAAAATAAGTATCAATCGAAATCGGTCTTTTTAGTTTTTATACTTGTTGTGTTGTTTACTACCTCTCCCTTTTTAAAATAACTTTTTACTGTAATGTAGCATTTCATTATATGTCCTATTAAGTATTCTTTATTTCTTTAATCTTTCATAAGTACCTTTTCTGTTGAAGAGGTCCTTTAAATTTTTTAAAAGATTGTAATTTTTGGATGCTTTTATTATGTTTAAAATGCTAATTTTACTCGGGATTGAAACAGAATTTCCAGTTTTATGAAGTTCTTGTGTTAATTATTAAACCGCAATAACAATCTACATGAACAATAATTCAAAGATCCAGGAAAGGAAGATTAGATAACTGAGTGCTAGGATGGGAACCGAGCCGAAAACCTAAACAGAATAAAACGGTTATTTTCACTGGAGTGATAACCGTACCCAAATAAAAAAAGAAGAAATTCTTGTACCAAAACCGAAAACCGTTATTTACATGTACATTTTACTAAAGGAAGTTTTAAATAACATGGATATGTACGAGTTGCAAGTAAATATTAACTTAACGTTTAGTGCAATGTATGTAACGTGAATGATGAAACTTAGAAATAATAAATCAAATTCCATAAGAATAACATATCATAATGGTCGGAGAGAGAAATCCGGTTCATACGGTTCGTAATTTGCATATGAATCGAAACCGGATCTGAACCGGTATTCGCTTTTGTGGTTGAGCCTAACCGAAAACCTGGACGACTAATTTCACGGTTCGATGCCCTGAGTGATATAGGAAACCATCGAATTATCTCCACTTTCTCCAAAGAAGAGCTCTGCTCCTCAGTATATTTTGCCATTGCTGTGAACAAACGAATCTCATAAAAATCCTACCATTTATTCCTCGGGTTCGCGATTCTCTAAAAAGACGCTGACAATCGAAGAAGTTCGATGAATTCCTCAAGAATCTCTGAGTGATTGCGATATCTTTAGTTCTCGTTCAAGCCACCCTGGGAATGGTGTCGCTCCTCCATTGCCCCGCAAGAAAGCTTCCCTCATCAGTAAGATTAACCTGCGCACTGCAGGCACGTGGGTCATCCACCAAAAATTCGTTAGAAACAGAAGCTAACTATAATAGAGAAGCGAAACTTTCTAAGTTGGTTATCACGCCGCTATGCCACGTGCCTGCAATCGGCGATCGCGCACGCTATTGGTTTGGAAGCTTCCAGAGCGTTGCAGTACGCCGGATTAAGCCTCAAGGCTGATGATGATTCTCTTTTGAATCTTCTGGAGCGTTCTAAGAGAGCCTCTGGCAATATCTCCGTGCTTCAAATACGAGAGCTCCGGCGCATCCTTATTTGACTTAAAGATGTTTCTCCCGCGAATAAGTACAAAACGTGGGGAAAAGTAACTGGAAAACATTGGTACTCCTAAATTAAAATACTTCTAGAATATGCAATGACGCTATCGTAAAAGGTTAGCGCAACCGAGCTCGTGAGATACTTTCCTATAAAACGATGCGTTATTGAGAACTTGGGACGTCGCTGATTTCGGAGTAATTACGATCCTATCATAAGGTCATGCTCATGGTCATAAACTTACTTAATTTGGAGTAGTTGTGCGAAGTTTCTCTTCCTTTCGGAGCGCCTTATTCATGAAAGAAGCCCACGGAAGGCTTCTCGTCTTATCTGAACGATCTCAACTTACGGACGGACTCTCGGATAGCCAAGCGGGCAGTGGCTTTGATAAAAGCTGTCCCGGGTTCGATTCCCGTTGAAGACCCATATGTGAGACTTGACCTAATACGTCGAAGAACTTTTAATAATGCTGCTAGTACTAAACGTATAGGCGATGCATTTGATCAGGAGAAGAAATTTTGCCTCTCTTCTAGGTTTGTTGGGCTATGGATTTGTTAAATTTTAAAGGATGTACCTCACCCTCCACCCCTTTAATATATACCTCACGTGAATGATTGTTAATCTTAATTCATTTAAGCATATTCTATTGAGTTTTATATCTGACTTTAAAACAACTGTTCGAATGAAATGTTAATCAAATATTCTCTGGGATCGAACGAGAAGTAATGATGGCACGGCAAATTTCTCTGGGTTGATTTGGTAAATGACCATTGCTGTATGATTGATATGACATACAAATTATATATCATATTATTCATACGAGAAAAATTATGGCTAAAACCAGAACTCAAAGGTTGCATTTATTGACTATCCTATGGTCAGAAATAATTTGAATCCCGTTTAGAGCCATCGCCGCTTAGATTCATATTTTTTAACTTTGAAATTACATGGGGAGTATTTTATTTTAAATGTGTAATTCGTCTGTTTAAGCGCTAACCCTTCCGTGAATAAAGATGAAAGTTTCGTTTTCATACTGCTGTAACTACGTCTACGAGATCTTCTTAAGTAAATCTTTGAGAATGATCTATTTATCAAAATTTTCGAATAATTGAAGACTAAAGCGTCAATTCCGTTGCAAATGTTCTCTGTTTAACTTGGAATACGCTTCTAAAATTAAATTCGTGGCCATGAACTCGTTTTGTACCTGATTTCCTGGAGATCAATAGTCGATAACGGTCGTTTGAAATAAAATTCCCTAAAAGAAGTAGAATATAATTTATTATTGCGTAACCTATAAAATCTCTCGAGATTCTTACCTGAAATTCATTCAGTTAAATAATCATTACGAGTCAGTGGTAGCATATCTTTGATTCCAGCGAAGAAATTCTCCCGAGTTTCAGATGTTAAAAAAGTACAATTTTCATGCTGTTTTTAAGTCGATTCTGAGAATAGTTGATTTTCACCTAAATTCTGTTATACTACGTACACAATCTCCTTTTATATTTTAGAACCGGTATTTTATGTAGAGGAAATGAATAACCAATGTTTGCGAAATGATTATTTCCTCGAAATTCACTCGAATAGATCTGTGAAAATGAGTGGCGTTAAACACCCGAGTGGGGATAAATATAGAAACTTCTTGAGTCAATATTATTACTCCACGTATTTCCCAGAGGTTCTCCCTTGAGATATTCACGTTATTCAGTGCCATGAGTAATAAAAGGGATCTTGAATGTATTTTAATTTACTCCGATAAGATCAGTGGAAGCAAGCGAATCTGTGAAGACGCTCTTCGCCGGAAGGATTTCATGCCTTCGATTGCAGGTATTCTTTCCGTCCATGAATTGAATAGCGGAATTAAGTGAAGGCACGTTTTTTGATTGGAAATCATTGGCTGAGAGACACGCTGAGATCGGAGGTCCAACAAAATCTATTCTTTCTCGTCTACGAAAGTAGGAGTCCTCTACTTTAATAGAATATCTTTATTTATCCATCTTATGGTGAGAGCTAACTGAAAATATTTTTACGAATAACATCCCAATAATATGGAAATCGTGTTTTCATGTTTACGAATTGGACGATTCAGGGTTGATTTCTCGGTGAATAAAAGAATAAATAGCAAAAAGGTAAAGGAAAGCAAAATCCTCTTTAATGTAATCCTTTTTGGTTGGCATTTAAATCAGTCATATTTATCATTGAAAAATTCTTTTAATCGTTCAATGAAAACTAAATTTTATTGTACTCTAGTTGACACGATAAATCTATGCAGAAGTTTTGACCTAAATTTGAATTGCAAGTTTTTTGTGTATCTTTATAATTGGAAAAGTAAGATCTTTTGCATTTTTATGATTTCTGCTGCCTTTTTGTATATACGTATTGCTGTATATATCCTTACTTTATTTCTTCAACCTTCAGGTACGGCCGCCTGGCTATTAGACAACCATTGTGATTTCGAAATGCAATATTTCTCATACCGTCATCACATATATATACAATTTATTGAAATTAATTTCAGCATCTATAACTTTTAATATGGAGAGGAAAATAATTTAAAATTAATAAAATGTCTCAAAATAATAATTTTGTGCATAAAACAAAAGTTGAAGTTTGGTATTAAGTAAAATTTAGTTAAACAAAAGTTACGTCCTTTTAATAACAGAAAAAATATCTTGGGTGTCTCATACCCAGCGACCTTTATTATTTTGTTAATAAATGATAGTTTTCAGATTCAGATTTGCAGATTAGAGAAAATTTGAGTGGAGATTTGATCAAATTGAAATAACCAAAAGAATATCTCGAATAATTCGAAGGTTAGATTTATCGCAGAATATGCTCAGTATGAGTGTAATGTAATTCCTTTTGATCGAATAGAACTCAAGTCTTATCACCAAAACTTCACTTCCGTTATAAACTTAAATCTAAGTTAGTCTAATCTAGACATGTATTCCCCCGAAATCGATCGTTTCCAAAATCAAGTAAAAATTCGTTTCAAATTTAAATAATCTTATATAATAATCACCGATGTGTGTATATTTATCCATCCGATATCAACAACTCCCGTCAGAAAAACATCGAAGAAATTTTTAGAAATTAATTTAACACACTTCCCGGCGAGATAGAAATATAAACTTACAGATCATTAAAGAATCGGTGACCTAATATGTATCGATCTTTTTCTAAAAATAGTGTCCTTGGTTCGATACTAGACGACTCGAAAGTGCTCTTACAGGAAAGGAACGTAAATTTCATTTTCATCGATTGCAGACATTTTTTATGCAGAATTAAATTAGAAGTAATGGTCCTACGATAGCGAAGTAAGTGCCAAAAAAGAAAGGAAATCGAATGAAGATTCTTGTATTTGTTGTGATTTATTGCTTTAGATTCCAATTTGCGAGAGTTTTGATAAAATAAACGAAAATTTTTCGAGATATTGCCGTTGTACTTAACCAATCTCCTTGATAACCAATGCGACTGTTGAATCGGAGATGATGCATTATATAGGTAGAAAAATCCATGTTACATACGCCGAAATGAGTTAGTGAGTAAAGGGAAATATAAGCTAAAACAAGTTGGTTCTAGGATTAATTTTTTAGTCTATTAATGAAATAAGCTGCGTGCACTTCCTGCCATACGCCCAAAAGGGTTATGTATGTAGATATGCGGATAATTAGATAAGATATAAGTACCCCATTAATTCATTTAATAAGTAAGGGAGGGGGATTGGTTTTTTGAAATAAACAAGCTGTGGCAACGCGTAATGTATGAAGAAATGAGAACTAAAGTAAACGTTATATGCAATTTTGAGTTCAAAATATACCAAAATTATTGTTATTATGAATATCTATACATCTATGTAACTGTGCCTTACCAAGATAAACAATTGCGCAACCAAGTAAAAAAATCGCTTTATTAAAACAAGCAAGCTCGTTACCTTAGCAAAGCTGAAACTTTATTTTCCGAAAAAAAGATAACATGACAAATACATTTAAATTAATGCTTGACATTTATGACGGGGTATTTTGACATACATTAAACGTATGCGGTAATAATAGTACATTAATTATGAATTAAGTTAATTCTCACTTTGAAGCGGGAATTTGCTAGTTATAATCATAATAATAAAGTTTCTATCCACTATCATAGTTCAGAATCTATTCTCGCCAACTTTGATAATTGAAGGTTTAGAACAAAGTACGAACGTCACACCGGTGAAACCAACGTTTAAATATTTATAATATCTATAATTTTCCGTTTGGCGATAGCTTTGATATTATGCAGTGGAAGCTAATGAGCGGTGGGGTCTTCTACGTACTTGGAGTAGAGGAGGATTTTGGATAGTTGAAGTCAACATGTGAGCAACTTAACTCTGATCTGAGATTACGCTTAAATATTCTGACTCTACGTGAGAAACGCCGCAGACTTCGGAGCAAAGTTTTCCCTTTGAAAGATTCCAATGTCGGTATGTTGCTGGAATTATTAGACACATTACTTGCTCAGGAATTCAGGAACTCCAATGTCTATCATTTCACCTATTCATGTTTAAATTTTAGTTTGATATGTGACTAAGGAGATAAAATACTAACTTTCATGTATTATAGATGCAGATTAATAAGATCGATATTTTCAGCTTGATTAACTGAACTGTGAGAGCTATCTGCTTAATTTTCCTGTAAATTACATGAAAACTGACATCTACGATGACAAATGACAATGTTTAAACGTAATGTGGAAGATATGTCCATGTGATATATGAACCTGTATGTCGAGGAATGCATATTTTTGAGATGAGGACAATTTCAAATGAAATTTTCATATTACTACTCTCTAAGTATTTCGGAAGGAGCAAGAAAAAGAATACGGTTGAAAATTTGGTATGTTACCCTTCATTCTGATCTGCTGATTTAAGTATTTAATTGAAGATTTTAAGCCTAAATAGATCCCTTTTCCACCATTTTTTCAATATAATTCATCCATCAACTAATGGGAACATTTTGTCGATGCAAACCTTTCTAATCCATTCAAACAAATCTTTCAAGAGCCGAAGTGGAACATACCATCCTAATCATTTAATCCTGAAAAAGAAATCCTTGGTGACGCCCTAATTGTATCAGAATTAAATCACTACTGTTAGAAGTTGTGGTGGAAGCAACTAAAGAATGAAATATTAGAGTGGATGTGAAAAAATTTAAGTCGCAAAATATGTTGAAGGGTGATAAAGGCATTCAAATTAATCTAAAACTATATATGTCAAGATCTAAAAAGTTACTCTTGTTAAGGAAGTACAATAACAGTTTGCTGTGTATTCAGTAAAGTAAAAGAAGAATAAATTGACAAAAAGAGTATTTTGAATGGTAAAAATATATTAACTGGTATGTGCAAGAACACAACAGAAAATGTTTCAAAATAGTTGGCATGGAGTGTTCTAATACACGTATTTGAAACTGAACGCTGAGAAGGAATTTAAAGAAATAAATGAGCTGGAATATGGAACAGGAAAAATAATTAGGAAACTAAGTGTACAGAAAGTAGAAAATATTAGTAATACTAAATTAAATGAATCTGAAGGATTATTGTTATTATTATTATTGGACCCTTTATTAGGCGAGGTTAGGCCCGAGTGGGCCTCTCTTCCACCTAACCTCATATGAAGATACATTGTTATCAAGATGTAAAATAATACTAAGAGAAAAAAAGTGAGAAAAAAGAGGAAAAAAATTAAATAGAAAGATTTGATTTTTGAATTGATTATTGAAGGAAAACTAGACAAGGAAAATTAAATTTGATGAACACTACATGAGGCATAATCCCTTTCTTACTGTCGTCTTTAAAGGCAAGCTTATAGGAAGGAAAGGAAGGCTTTTTTGCAATAAAGCTCCTCAACTGAAAGATATTGAGAAAAAATACTACCAATTTGTACTAATACTGCGGCTCTATCGATAAATTTATATCGATGACTCTCCGGTAAACGCCAATTTTATGGATATCATTCGTTTATTTATATAAAACAACGTTTCCAGGGCTACTCAACGGTTGATTCGCCACTTCAAGAAAAGGCAAAATAAGATCACAGTCAGGAATATATTATCTCCACATGTGTTTTTCGTATCATGGCATACTTAAATTCTATTTCCGAAAGCAATTTTGGCGGTGAAAGCTCTGAAATAAACGGATGCGTAATGCAAGAAGTCTCTAGCAGAGTAGGAATTCTATAAGTCCTTGCTGAAGAGATCTACGAAATAAAAGAGCTAAATAATTCGGAGGAAACTTTAGTATGCGCAAAATTTATTATCTAAATTAGGCTTGTTAAACCCTTTGAATGCGGGCCGCATGTGACTCTGGTCAATTTCATTTGGTTCCATTTATGGATCTTTTCTGAAGCTTTCACACAATATTTTATGCTAACCCTTGATGTCTAAAGTGGAAGGAAGCAATCACAGCTATAAATCTACACAAAAAGAGATCCGCTGCACTCACTGTGCCAATCATGGTAGTTAAAAAAATAAATAATAATTTTTACTCTTCGGTAAAAAATGAGATACATATTGTGAAACTCTTTTTTATAAGGAATTTACGTACCCCATGAATGAAAATAACTTGTTTTGTAGTCACTGATTCTTCAACCTACATATTACCAAAAAACCAGTAGACACTATAACTGACAGTGATATCAAACTATTAACTAAATTGATTATCAGAAGGAGAAAAAAGGAACTCGGCGGTCAATGAACTAAGAGATAAAGGTTCTCCAAGCGCCGAAAGCGGCGACCGTCTAAGGGCGATTCCCGGGAAACGGATAATCGTTTAGCGGTCCCAGTTCTTCAGAATCCCGATGTACATTTCGGAAAAAATGCTTCCATCTTCATGGGGGGTCCAATGCTGAATTCAGCATTGGACCCCCCATGGGAACTGGGACCGCTAAACGATTATCCGTTTCCCGGGAATCGCCCTTAGACGGTCGCCGCTATTCGGCGCTTGGAGAACCTTTATCTCTTAGTAAATTGATTATGTGTCAGAACTAGAACATAACATAAATTCATAAAGACAAACGTACGTATATCGTATACTGAACGCATCAATACCACCTTTTTTTAGCAGAAATTCAACTTCTTTATAATTTAACTATATATTTATGAATTGCTATTTATTTCAATATGCACAAAGGCTCATTGTAATGGAAAACTTTGCGTGACAATTATACAAATTCCGATATTGAATGCCCCATAAGCCGTCATACAGATTTTCCAGAGCTCCGGCCCTAGGAATTCGACCTCTGGAAGAATAACTTTTGGTATTCTTTTAGCCCCTGAAGATGATAACTTAGTAATTAAAATAGGTATTGGGATCTTCTCAGAATGATCAAAAGATTATCGGTTTCCTTGATCTGGTCATTGCGTAAGAATCTTTCTAATGGCTACAGGAGCATTTTATATGAAAGAAAATAAAATGGAACTCGGCAGTCAATGAATAAGAGATTTGTGAAACTCTTCGTTAGCCGAATCTAATAATCATCCAATGCGCATTTCAGTGGCTATGCTAACATCCTTAGGGGCTGAATACATTTACCTCCTAATGTTAGAAGGTCGGTAATCCACGGCTTCCTTGCCATTCGAGGAAGAGATCCGAAGATTATCTGACGTATTCGGCTAACGGAGAGTTGGAACCTCTTAAGAGTCTTATATCCCCACAAGGTACGCTGTCTGCGGCCTGCAAAGGCTTTATCCAAGGGAAGGAGCTAGAGCGACCATCGCTGTGTAAATCCTGGGACACCGCTAATCTAAATCAGCGTCTCCCCAATGAACTTTGCTACACATTCCTCGCAAGAGAAATTGCGGCATTCCAAACAGTTTGCTCAAAAGTTGGAAATTTTGATAACGATGAAATCGTTCTCGTTCAATACAATTTCGCTTAATTGTACGGAACACTTTCTTTCGAAAAAGGGCGTTTTCTTTCTCTGAAGAAATATTCGAGTTTGCATCTTGGGAGGAATTCTTGTGTATTTCTTACGGCGCGGAAACTCTTGTGTACGCTTCGCGGGGCACAAGGGAATCACACAATGGAAACAGCTTACAGAGAAACCTCAAAATCAAAAATAATAGCATAAAAATGTCTTTAAAATCATCGACTCGAACACCGCCTGGGTCCTCTTTCGCTCCACTATTTGGTACCGAAGAATCTGGGGATGAAACGAAGCGACTAGTCATGATAAGGACTATGTAGTTTTCCTCACTGTGCTAGAAAGCAACTACTGGAAGAAGTTCGCTCGAGTACAGCGCAATGAGCCATGAATACTTCTCATAGCATTCGATAAGAATTGACTGAAATCAATAACATTATTCAGCATCGTTTATACCTCAGTAGCTTTTATACTATCACAGCCAAGAACAGTATAGAGAAAATTGACTTATTTTCAAATGCCCTGTACCAAAAGATAAATGAAAAATCTTTCATTCATTAAAAATGCTAATATCCACGACAACGCAACATTAAAAATATGAATAAAATAACAGTGATGTCAATAATGTCACTCGCATCACATCACAACGACATCAGGACAAAAGTTTTAAAAATGTAATGTAATATATGGAAAGGAATACTCGTCGACTCCCTCGTGACTTATAAGCTCCTTAGGAGCTCCTATAGAAATCCTAGAAGTTGGTGAATATATTATACACTATACACTTCGCCTAGTAATTTATGTAAGAATGGAGGTCTATCTCTCCATAACTCTTAAGGTGTAGTCGTTCATAATATTTAGAATTTATGCATCCAAGTGTATCCGAACATGAAATTATGGATAGGGGACTTAGCAATAGTACAGGTGTACAGAAGCAAACATCCACGTATACTCAATCCACCTGATCATGTCTGTCTTCTTAGGATCTTTAGGATATTATCTTATATATCTCTAATTATTACTATCGATCCAGCTCTCTATTCGTACAAAATTCTGTGATATCTCTTATTATTGACACAGGTTGTCTTAATGCATTATATTTTAAGAGCACTTGAATAAAGCGTTATATTTTTATGTTATTCTGGAAAAAGTACAACGCTTTTCTTTATTCTAAGAGTTTATTGTGTAACGTCTAAAGGAAAAAAGTCTTTAATCCATAATATTCTGTGATATGCACCTCTATAAAGGTCTGATTTAACTATAGTTTGCCCAGTGTTCATGACGATCATCTCTATTGAGTAAATTTGTATCTACGTGTCACAAGCGGCATTATAAATCATTTGAATATTCCACACGGAGATACCTATACCCATGCAAAAACTAGCTTATTAACATACCATGGAAATAGCATGATTGTTTAGTAGCAAAACAGACATCGTGTCTCACGCTATTCAATATTATACTCCTCGAAATAATCTAATAATTTCACACAGCTTCTGCGAGAAACCAACGATGATAGGTTTTCCAGTAATAGGGTTAGATGCTAATAAGCCTATAGCTCGTGTATTTCGACTTCAGGAAAAGGCTAACTTGTCAGTATGCGGAGCCCGGGATTTCTCATTAGAATTTCATGATATTTGCAGTGCCACCGTTCGCGGAGTTGTTTGTAACTAGACTATAACAATTTATCCTTGTAACAACTAGCCCAACATTCCCCTATGCTGTTTATATTGTTTGCTATTTCATAAATATATTATCTCTATTTTAACAGTAAATTGTACTTATGGAACTCAGCATTGTGGTATAAAATTAATTTGGCCTAAATATAAATACTGGGCAATATCTGTAGTCTAATATTATATAATCGTAATGGAGCAAATGCATTATTAGGATTCCATTGAAATTCCATTTTCTTTCATGCTATATCATGCTATGTGCCGTTATCGTTATTTGCACTTGACACAAATCAGATGTATAATTCCAAATTATTGGGAATATAGAGGGGGAAAATATCAGGAAAAATACTTTTATTGATTGTAAATATCTATCGAGCTTTTGACAAGAACTAGATGAACAAAAAATTGATTTGAAGATAAATATTTCATCTTTAGAACGGCATTGACACAAAATTTACCTTCGAAAACAAGGTAAGACAAGGGAAAACTTCTTTAACTGAATTTAAATCATACATTTTCGATTACAGGGTCGTATGATGGATAAAAAAATAATATCTAGAATTTGAATTATTAGTCTAGTCATATACTCAACATATTGGAAATTTTATGATATGGAAATCACGAAAAAGTAGAGAATATAGGATTTTCTTTGCTACTTCAAGTCGTAGGACGTTATTTCATAAAATATTTTAATTACTGATTACATTATTTCTAAGATTAGAGGGATATGGTCGTGCTCATGGGTATAGAGGAAGTTATTGCATTGTAATTGGAAACGATGTAGTAGAATAAAGGCGTCTGATATCATTCTCAAATAGTAGAAATACTTTAATTTTCGGTAGAATAAAGAGATGTAAAAATATTTCCGTGTTTTTCCAGTATCCGTTGTTATATAATTAAGAAGCTTTACTTTAGAGACATCTCGGTTATATTAATCTCAGACGGGAGAGATAATTCAATACCTAACAGTAGTAAAGTATCAAAACATTCGGTATATGTAGCTGATGCAGTCAGTTGTTTTTCTCAAATGCAAAATGCTACGTTCATAAATTTTCCGCGCAAAATGATTCCTACTCTCCAAGACGAAGCAGTGTAAATTTCAATTTTCCAGTGACAGAGGATAATAATTTAAATATTTTTGTCACAGTGAAAGTGAATCTAAAAAATTACGAGATAGCAAAAGGAAAAGTTAACGATTTCCATCCATCCAGAAATTTTTAAGCCAGGCGATGATCAGTTCTGTTTTCTCACCGTTAACATGATATGTGATCAATGATACGTAGCAGACCACCTGTTAATTGCCAGCCTATCACGGGTTAAGGAACTCCTCTCTAAGTGAAGAGACGTCACCTACATATCTCCTCTCTAGGGAATGTCTCGCCAGTGCTAATATCTCAGTGTGATGGCATCAAAGCTCGTCACCACCATAAATCATCGATGTAATGAAGAGGATCCTTCGTAAGTTTCACGTCTACCCCTGAAGCAAACTTCTGACAAACAAACATTTTCTACCGCACATTGGGAATAGCAGCCAAGTCATCAAAGCGTTCACAACGATTGACTTTTAATGACCTTCTGACAACACTGTTAAAATATAAAAGCTCAGAGGCTTATGACATTGAAAGTTTTCATATGACGACCATCCATCTTTCGGGCATGATTTTCGTTCCTTGCCGCGGAAATTTAATTTAAGCTCGTTCCGAATTTTTTTTCGACTCTTTGTTCGAAAGACCCCGAAATTTTTTGCATTACTAACATACTCTTGGAGCGAGAAATACTTAACCCAGAAAATCTGCTAGCTTGCTTATTAGTATTTAAGCTCTGCACTCTTTACCGGACTTAATTCTTTAATTAAGGTGCGGCGTATAGACTAGATTCACTACTAAATGTTTTCGCTAACATATGATAATTTAGGAACAAAATGTCTAAGCATTCGTTCAGCATATACAAAATGATACGAATGCATTAGATAAGATTTTACCTACTAGGCCTTTCTACCATCCAATCTCGTTTGCATTTCTAATTTCACATTGCATTGAAAGAAAAAATGTAAAATGCAGGTTTTCTTAAGGCTCACGGATATGAAAGCAACATATCGTGATGATTTCCACCGAGAGGAGGGTGAAAACTGCAAAATACGGTAAAATGCTGTAAAATAACATCTAAAATCCCCAATTTCATACTCCAATTAAATATACCACTTACAAGGGGAGAGCAAGATATTAGAGTCATTAAAATATGCGTATATATAGATTCAACATTAGACTGTATCGCTTATTTCAGCTACAGAATTTATTTTTTCAATCAACTATTAATTTTTCGCTACTTTGGCAATACCGCGCCATATTCCTTACGGGGATATGCACGGGAAATTAAGCTCGCATAAGAACGCATACGTTCTTTAAAAACAATTTAGCGTTTTAATAACCTTTACTTCTTGTTCGTGAAGTACACAAAGCTGGAAATTGATTGCATTTGTCGATTTTTAACTTTAACTTTTAACAGCACTTATGCCGCTTTTGGCCATCAGAAAGGCTTTCAGCCATAATAGTTTTCTTACCTTAAAATATTATTCACATTCAACTAATGAGTTTTTACTCTCGAAAGAGGGGTAATATGTGAAAGGTATTTTTAGTACTGTAAGCTTATCAAATTTTGTCATAATCGTGATCCAAATGTCTTACCCTCCCTTTGATGTAAAACGTTACAATTACTAATTAAGCATAGTCGCTGCAATCTACATTAGAAATAAATATAGGAACATACGTACGGATGTGACAGAACCAAATCCATGCCCGAGTGATAGGAAAGAGATGAACCTGTGCATGATAACGCATACGAATTGTGATGATGCGTAAGAAGAAACAATATCCTTTTCGATTTAATACCAGACTATAGTATCAAATCTTTTCTAGGTGCTAATTTCTATCATTTGTTCTAATCAAAACGTTAGGGATTAAGAGCAGCGATCCTTGGGCGCTTTGGCTCCTTCTCATCTTAAAGATTTAAGCCATGGGTGCCTCCGCCAGCTTCAATATTTGGCCTCGCTGCGTAATGATTGAAAGGTCAAAAGTAAAACTGCCCGGAACAGCCTGGGATTTCGTTTTACGGATCCTTAGCTTTCATTTCTTCACTTTACACTGCATCAATACGGTAAATACGCTCATTAAATTTGGCTAAATCTCTATAGTTCCCCTTTATATCTAGATAGCTGGAAGTAGATACTTATGAATAATCTTCGCATATTTTCCTCTCAGCACTTGATTGCTATATAGATCGGTTGGGTCATATGTTTAATGTGCTGAATTCAACGTAGGACCCATTTATTTTACATCATTAAATTAACATACAATCATAAGAAGTTGGGATCAGTACTAGTTATAGGAAGCGAAACTGAATGTAGTTTCCACATTTTGCACCTTTACCGCATTATCGATTCAAATTGCGATATCCTTTAAAATATTAAAACATTACGCTTTCAGCTCATCAAATTTTACGGTGCCAACTCGTGCCATTGTTGAAGAATATAAGGATAAAACGCTCCTATTGAGAAAGCAATGGGCAGGCTTATTCATCCTTATTCAGGCAGATTTCATTTAAACAGAGTAGAGAGAATGGCGTAAATAAATCGCTTTGGGTTAGGTGGGCACAGTTCCTTAGTCTGTCTGTAATCTATTCGGTCCGAAGGCTAGTGTGAACCTTAATCACTCTACGGTTAGCTAACAAAAGCTGTGGAGAGGGAATGAGCTTAAGAAGCAAGATGAGGAGTGAGGTTTATCCTTGTCTTCCTCACGCTTTTAGGATTTTCACATTGACATACTTTTATAAATTTTATCATTTTTAATACTAATAGTATTTTAAAACTTCAAAGACCACGGGTCTCATTTTACTCTGGTCTTTAACTGTTAAATAAGTGCAAAAATAAGTATAATCAATCCACCAAGCCAAATCTGAAAGAGGTGTTTACACAAATATAACATTAAAATTGAGGAAAGCAACCTAAGCAATTCATTCATAAAGCTGTTGTCTCTAATAAATCTACAAAATGTAATTTTTCTGACACTTTAAAATCTTATGCCATTTATATTGTTAATCGTGCACAATTTAAATAAAGTTCGGTTTTCATGTGGCATAGTCTCACACCGCGTGGTTTGATTAATAAGCATATCTTTCGTCACAAAGCGTTCAAAACTGTTTTCAGGTTAATTAGACGCACGTAGATTGTTTAACGAACTTCGTTTCATATAAACACCCTTCGTAAAAAGACCATTCTCACCTTGCACGGTGGATTCGAAAATTAGTAAACCTTGCTATGCGAGGTTTTACCGTGCAGGCCTTTAATTTAATTACCGCTTGATGAATACTTCACTAATACAGAGCAAACTCAAAGTTTCCCTGCAGGAACAATAGCCCTTGTGTTGCTTCTACCGACTTCAGCAATGGTAACTCGGCCATCTTCGCATTATAAATTCTCTTCCTGTAGGTAAGCCTCCATTTACCAGGCGTGTCCCACTCCGTTTTGTCTCCCCACACCATCCACAGCGCTTCCGAAATCCATTTCACTCTTCCATGTCACCAGCCGTCACCGTTCCTGTGTTCTTAGTCGCAAAAGAAGGATCCCGCATCCGGAAACCTGGTGACATTCTTTTCCACCTGTCAACTTCAGTGACCTAAGTAAATTCCCGATGAATCTCTTTCTCTCCTCTTTCGCTCGCGTTTTTACATATTGCTGTTCCTTCGGAGGCTCCAAGTGGGCAATTATTCCGGGTGAAGTGCTTTAGTAAAATATGACGAAAATAAACAAGAGGAGGGAAAAGATTTGTTTCAGATATTTGCCTTTCCCCTTATGCGAATATTCAAAGGAATTTGCGTCCCCTCGGGAGTTATAAGATAAAATATTGTGTGCTACAATATCAGTTGAAAGGGGTGGCTCAAAGAGGCGCATGCTCCAAAATACGCGTACAACATGAGAAATTCAGGAGAAATGTCGAGCAGTTTGAAATGAAATCGATTGCCATAGAGGCATATTATGTCGTTGTTAACTCTAAGCCTTGACTGCGGAAATTCACCCGCGGTACGCAAGAATTAGTTTCATTGGATAGTTAAATTCTAGGAACGCTTAGAACAAGGATGAGGAACGTTTTCCCGTCCGTTTATCACCTGCTTGCACTGGAAAGATCGCATGTGTAATCAATCTCTAGTCGCTTCCTGTCTACATTCAAATATTTTAACATCGAATTTATAATTTAATTTGTGTTACTCTAACTTTATATAGTTTAACAGTCATCATGTATTTCTATTATTTTTGACAAAGCTATCAACTTTCAACAGAGGATGGAATAAACCACCATACAATCCCCCATGAAATAATACGCCTTTTTTCAGCACAAGTTAATGAATTTCAGTTTTTAGAAAATTTTTCGTAAAACATTAAGTTCCCCAAACCTTCGTATGAAATAGGATGAAATTCAATTTTTATTTTAATTCTAAATTAAACATAGTTTAAGTATAATATTCGTATGCACCCCAGAGATTTCTTTGAAGGGATGTTTTACAATAGTGTGTGGAAACATTTTACCAAGGTTGAAGTTGGGCAATTTTTTACTATGAAAATAATTTTTATATTCACAATACACAAAGCTGCGGTTTCAGTTCATAAGCAAATGGTTTATTCTGAGACTATATCGTTTGTATTCAAGTGATAAAAGATTATGATGGAGCAGTTTTCTACTGCTTTCTCATGGAACACCAAGAGAATCATGTATCAAAATAAAAATATTATGATTCAGCCCCGATGTCCTTTGTCATGACAATAGCATCCTATAAACAGGACACAAGGTTAACTGAAGGAGCCGTATGTACGTGGAGCAAAGCAAACATCTCGTAATTTAATCAAGCGAGTCGAACAATGGGAAAGCAACGAAGTAAATTCGGCCGTAATTTTCCGATTCCGTTTTTTGTTTCAACTTCTGTCCGATTCTAGGTAAATGCCCACTTTGTACTGACATTTTGTATTATCCATCGTAATCAGCAACAGTTTCGCAAATTATACGAAAGGATACGAACTTAAAAGGAAGCATTAGGAAGCTTTTGGTCGCCATGTTTCGTTTGTTATAAATACCTTTGCAATTGGAAATTCTCGTGTGCAATACGCATTCCATTTTCCGCTGAAAGGGAAAATGGTGCGCGTGGTAAACAGGAAAATACAGTAATAAATACCGGTTTCCCCATGCGAAAATTTCGCCCAGCTAAATTGAAAGTAATTGATTTATACGCGAAGCTATGTCTTCTAGGAACGTTTTAGTGTGCATTCGTTTGTGGTGATTGGAGTAGTTGAATTGTATTTTGGTGGGGAAATAGAGCATCAGTGCCCGTATCGATATACCTCGTTTTTATCGATAGATGTCGATGTCTACTCATCCAGTAAGAAACTCCATGGTCAAATTCAAATTTTAACTCGATTTTTTGACCGAATTGTACATTTTTCTATTGGTGGTCTATATTTAGGAGGAAGCAGGAAACTTTCTCTTTAAAATCGTGCGTCATATATGTTTTGGAGGAGTGTAAAGGGAGAAATGCGCTCGTCACCGAAACCGGATGTTTAGAAATAGTATATAAAGATTATAGAGTGTTTGTTCTAGAACTTGGATCATCAAATCCTCATTATCTTTTACCTACTTCTTCACTCATGAATAACGTGTCTTTTTTCTCAGGTCCCTTTGAGTCGGCGATTCTCGGTAGACATCTTTCCACGCTTTCATCCACCTCTTTCCCATCCCTGACTGCCATCTCTAGTGAATAACACTCTACCTTTCCCGACTCCACTCACACCTGTGAACGACGGGAACCAGTTGAAAACGTTAGCGCTAAAAAAATCCTGTCCTTATATATAACGCATGGTTCGATACCTTCCGCGATACCGGTTGTTTTTAAGAGCTCATGTCTTGGGCGAGGAATGTGGGGTCGAAATTCCGATTCTGCCGCTTCCCTACCAGACTCTTCCCTTTAATTCTCATTTCCAGCCGAATTAGAACCTCATCCGTCAATCCTCGCTAGCACAGATATTTGTCTATTCCTGAGTATCGAGAGGCCAAGATGAGAAGCATTCCAGCTCTAAATTCGGGGACCGGGTTGCTAATTTGACCTTAAAATTCCGTCGTGCCACCCTAAGATTTTGCTTTTCCCCATCTTCTGGTACGCCGCAAATAGGAAAGTGCCGAGGGAATGCGTTCCACCTGTAAATAGCGGTGACTAACGGGATACGAGGAGTTATTTCTGTACGTGGTGTAACGCTCAGCGAGCTGTGAAATATTTTGTATCTCAGCACCTATAAATGCATTTAGAGCATGAAATTATTCCGATTTTCATACATTCCTGGTTATGCCCGATCGCTTCTAGTTCCAACATTCTGTATCTCTATCTTTCTCGGCAGAATGCTTTCATATGAAAAGGGTATCCTATGCCTTGTGTTTACTTCTTTTCATTCTGCTTTCTGTTCTTCCTCTCAACTCACAAGATGTTTTCTCTGTCTTTGCAGATCCAATTTAATATCCTTTCGTCGTTTGGATGTAAACAAAAATTTAAGGCCGTGTATGTTATTTATTATGCTGTTATTTTGCTTTAATTATCGTATTGAATTTGATTTTATTTATTTCATGGACATAAAAACGCCCTCTTTCCATTACAATACGAAATATCAAATAAAACAATAAAAGAAAACATCATTTGGTCTCAGTTACACAACACAGACTATTACAATGAATTCGCGCAAAAAATGCAAATTGAAAATTACAAAAGTTAAACAAGTACAAACTCATGCAAAGGATATACAAACAGAATGAATATATATTGTATCAAGCATAAGTAAATAAAACAGTAACTCAGCAATAGCAAATAACATTATAAAATGTCAAAATACTAAACATAGAACACTAAAAATCAGTATACATTATTAATGACTTATAAACTACATTGGCTGAAGATAAATTTTAACATTACTTCGCAATTCGCTTACTAAGCTATCAACTTGCTATTTTGTTTACATTTAATTCATTTTCATTGAGAAATTGACGTTACCTCTGGTGTAATTCTATGTAACTTTGTATGGTGTATTTTCATCACTTTTGTAAATATTTCAATACTTTTATCTTTACCTTGTTGTTTATGTTTTACGTTTATTCTTTTTAACCCTACTGTTATATCCGATAGTTTAATTTCAGTATCTGTTCTTGTCAGTGTTTTTGTATGAATGTGCATTTCGATAAACCGTTATTTCCAGATTTGCATCTTCTTGCCTATTCTTTCATTTTTCTAATATTCCCCTTTCCTCCTCTAAAGTTTTAGTTGCGACTGTCAGTAAATTTCGATGTTGTTTCACGCACCCTCTTTTCCTGAATGTTTTCCCCGAAGGATTTTACGTCTTTTTCTAAGCACAGACCTAGTGTTTAATTCACCTCTTACCCCCTTTTTTACTTTTCCTTCCTAGTTCAATTTTAAAGAAGTCATGGGAAATCGTAGTATATATTTTTAGTAAGATAATTCATGGAATATTTTTATTGATCCCGTAGAATGATGTCAACGGGTAGGAATCACTCGAAATTTGAAGAAATCTTTCTAATTTCGTCAAAATTTTCACTTTAGAGGAGCGTATAATATAGTAAATAACCTTATAGTGTAACAGAGAAAACCGAGTTTCTGTACCCCATGCAGTAGTTATCATAAGAATAGGTGTTCATTGATAGGTCAGGAATCTACAGCTGTAAATGTGTGATTACACCCACATAGCATTCAGACCTATAAATACCCTGTGAGCCCCTTTTGGCATGTATCAGGGGTAACTTTTTGTCGTTGATTTTACCCTTTGGACAACCTCACAAACATACTTTCCCATCGCAAAATCCATGAGAACAACTTTCATTCTTTACCCGTAATTAAATGTCATCGGTCCAAAGAATATATTATGAAGGCATTACACCGGTTGTTGAAACACGCTCAAATCATCTTTCGTCTAAAATTTTTACCTATCGGAATTTTGGGGTCAGAGCAGAATTTTATTGAAGAAATAAATTTTTTCTTTCACCTGGGCAATATCAATTGTTTTATAAAGTGTTCTGTAACACCCCACCTTCTTGCAAATGATAATCGATTTCTTACTACCGATCAGTATTAATGAACAGTGGATTAGAGAAATTAAAATTTAAAATATCATCCCTTCCGTCATTATATTTTCGTTAATGATTTGCATAATATATCCATTTTAATACTGTGGATTAGTCTTAAGTTTCTTCACCCCTTTTTCATTCTCTTGTATCCGTTTCACACAGCTTCCAATCCAACAGACTAACAAAAGCCCCATTTTTAATCGGTAGGCTTAAAAGAATTGAGATTTTTTATTTAGTGATAAATATTCGGGCTCTACTTTGCTTTGAAAATTTACTGCTAATCCTTTCCTTTTCATTGCCTCGTATTTTGTAATATTTAAGATTTAATTCACTGATTTTCCCCCTGTAATTAAACATTTATTCCTGCAAAAATATTCTGTATTTGGGAGCAATGATAAACATTTCGTTTCTTGTCCATTACGATTCTGAGTCGCCAGTGCATTACATAAAGTCCGATATTCTTATCTAAGTGCCATCGATGGTAATTTGCTTCTGTTAATATCTTTCCTGACTCATGCTATAAACGTCCTGTCAGTCAATGTTGCATTTTATTTTCATTACATCCCTGTTTTATTATGTACTAAGTCTTCTACAGATCGTTTTCTTTGAATTGGTTGCAACAAGAAAGCTATGTATAAACCAGAAGTTTCGAGACATTAGCTGCTAGTATATACGACAGCTTCACACTGTAGATGATACTTGCAGTAACTTTTTCTGCAAAATATAGCTCGTACTTCCGAGTATTCACGTGAAAATGATTCTGGTGCATCTTGTAATTTTTGTTGGTAATAACTCCTAGGTAAAAAATCTATTATAATATTGAAAAGTACCACAATAACTGAAAACGCAGCTTCTATGTTAATAACGATTAGTGAGAAACCTTAAGCCCAAGTAATTTATTAGAATTATTGATATTAGATTCCTCATGCGTAAATCTATTTACATTTTACATATGTGTATAATTTATATTTGCTTCAGTATCGAAAGATTTCTTTGTCACAATCATATAAATCGGTACATATTTCCTTTTCTTAAATTTTTGAGCTATGACAACATTATATTCAGATGTACAGATAAACAAACGATCAAACACCGGATTGTTTAATAGTTTTCAGTTTTGATATGAAAGAGTATGAGCATCCACTAGTCAAGTAACGAAGCATAAACTTTCCCTTTGTATTTTATTTTTTGTTGGATTATGTTGTGTTTTTATTGCATTCATGCTATGTATGCCACAATGCAGGAAAGATTTTAATTGTGTATCAAAATGTTTGAGTTTCAATTGTCATGCATAAACGGTCTAATAACTCATTTATTGCAATTTTGCTAACGGAATAAGTCTTGTTATCTTGCACACCATTTATTAGCTTTAATTTGATGGCTCCAATATTAGCATAAACCGCTCTTGGTTACGCGAATTCTGCAGATACACAATGAGAGAGCGTAAATTGTAATTAAGAGATGAGAATAATTAGGGGATACCATACGAAAGGAAAACAAAATGAGAAAGGGGAAAAAGAGAGAAGGAAATAAAAAGAGGATGTTGGATCGAGATAAGAATTGAGTCAAAAATTGAGTGGGATTTACATTGCTTCCTGGTCATCATATTCGCTTACGTCCAAAATTAGAAAATATATAGTGAACTTACGCAATCAAAATCAACTCAGCATCAATAATTCTCATTATTATCAGCTCTATTGATTTTGATGGTCACCGCCCTCCCCGGAAAATCCATAAAACGAAGCTAATATTGCATCGAGGTTTTTCCACTACGTGTTACCAAGATCAAAACCTCTACTAATTGTAATATGAGAATCAAGTGAGGCATACAGAGCTGCTGCAAGCTACATAATGTGCGTGATTGGACCGTTAAGCATTAATTTTTAGGCACCAATACTACCTCATTATCGTCACCTAATTAACGTTAAAATACAATGATCAACAAAAAATCACTGGTTTATATTTGTAAATTAGCAGCTTCGACCTTACTGTAATGAGAATTTGCTGATAATAAATTTCCAAGCCATGCACACTGTAGACGGCAGAATAATATATCTTTCTGCCATCTCTATATTTTGTTCCAACCTGATATGCTCATTTATATTTCTAGATAAAAACATTAACCTCAAACTGCATTCGGTTATTATTTTCTTTGAAATAAATGACATTTCCAAGTATTCCATATCCCCTTACAGATTTTGGTGTATTTGCTAAACCACATATCAGCTGATGAATCTCTTTCTCAGTTTTCCATTACAATTTAAAAACAGCCCTTATCTAACTTCCACAAATTACAACTAGTATGAGGTAGAAGATTTTACATTTTTAATTTTAAAAATACCTTAATTATGCAGAAATCTGAGATGAAATATGGAAATCCTTTTACAAAGAAACTTAATATAATGAGACAAAATATTCACACGGTACCAATCTTATGTTTCTGTTGCAGTTTTTAAATAAATTTGAAGAACGTAATGCCATTTTTCATCTTACTTAATGCATCATAAAACCTTCAAATGAAATCTCTGAGAAGGAATCAACAATTGGAGCATCATGTATGTTGTAGCAAAAACAAATTTTTAAAAGGATCAATTAACAACCGCGAACTCAACTCTTACTGTTCCATTTTTGCATTAATAGAAAACTCTTACGGTGTTAAGAAAGCTTGAAGTGGAAAATTTTCTCTTATCCTAGTGGTAATATTAATGATATAAGTGCTTCGATGACTTAGGTCATTTCGCATGTGGGATCCTACCGGGAATCGATCCCGGGACCGCTCTCATCGAAGTCGAACGCGCTGCCGATATGGCTATCCGGAAACACCTTATCAAAATTGTTATCCTAAAAAGGAAATATATTTGACGAGGGAAGAAACAGGGAGTTTATTGAAAGTAAAATAAATTATTTGAAATATATATTATTATATATTGCATTGTAATGGTAACGATGATAATAAATATTAAATTTATATAACCGAATTCTCAATATTCGTGTATTTCAAAAGGCTGGAGATCATAAATCTAAATGAGAGAAAGGAAAAATATTAACCCTATAAGCGATGGAAGCGTTGATGCAGAGGCTGAGAAAGTTTTCCATCGGATCGTAAAACCACCAAGCCGCACCTAACTTGTTCTTGCGCACATTTGAATATTCCGACATCGGAATCGTGCGTAGGAAAATTAATTGAATCGTTAAGTGAACCGAAGGAGGATATTTTCCATTTTAATTTATCTTGACGTGATTAATGAGACGGGAGAACAAAGAAATATAAATTTCCACGTGTGTTTAAATAAAATTGAAGGAAAGGCCGCACTGAACGCTGCAAAAGGTTCTCCACCTCCACAATGTGGGAAATGTTCGGATACAGTAGTCGAAACGAAACTTGCAGAGCAGTCTATTTTGAGTACAGTGACAGTGAATAAAATCGTACATTTTGAGAGAAAATCGCGATGATTTTGCGAAAGTATTCAAGAAAGTTAACTATGTAAGTTCGAAAGGAAAGAGGGAAGACGAATATCGGGGTTTTTTAATACTGATGAAATCTTTACTACGGAGAAAAATGTAGGGATGCTGTAGGTTCCCCAAGGGATAACAGCTCGAAATAATTCTTTTCCTAAGTCGAGATTTAAGAGCGCTTCCAAATCTCTTGCTCTGTGATAATAAAAGCTCTCTAAATAACTTCGTCATGGGAAAGCTGCGATGTCGTAAGGCTAGCTTTACAGCAAAAATAATTCCGTTATTATTTTTCATAAAAGCTGCCTCTTCTCGAAATTGAAATCTCAGTTGCTTTCATTCGGATCATGAACGACTTATGGCGTAATTCTGATGTTGTCATCGCTTGTGTATTAGAATAACTTATCTAGTAGCAATTCGTAAATTTATGTAGGGAAATATGAAATCTAATACTGAAGAATATGCGTTGGTAGTAGAGTTGTAATTTGTAAATTTACCGCTAATGGTAAATTATAAAAGGAAATGGTATTACATTAATCCCTCGGTTGGGATTCGCTTAGTGATAGAAGACTTGATTACCGTAGGAAGCTTTTTCATAAATTTATCAATACGGATCTCGGGGAGGAGATAGTTGATATTGTTATACCAGTTAGTAGCATACGTGATCTTCGAGGCAAACGACGAAGCGTTACAGGGAAATAGTTGCTAGGACAGATAGTTATTTCTGGTAATTTTTTCCGCGAAGTATTAGAGAAGTCAACAGCAGTCAAAGGTAGATAGGGTTTTCGGTGTTTCACACCCCCTGCCATGCGCCAGTGGCGGTTAGCAGGGTCTTTATGTAAATGTAAATGTAATCATATTAAGAGCTATTATAATATTAATGATACTAGAAACGGATCTTTGAAATAACTGAGTAGAGTTTGTCTAGAGGCATATTTTACTTTCCTAAGGCTATGTTATCGTGAGCATGGGATCTTCATCATGCAGCTAAAAGTGGGATGAAAAAGAGTTGGCGGGCAAAAATTAGAGAACATCACGTCTAAAAGACGACAACGCTCCAGCAGGATCTCGAAATCAAGAAACCGTAATGAAAAGAAATCGAAAGAAAAAGGGAAGAATCGAAAAAAAAATAACACAAAGAAATACTGCGGCTGGGTCTCAGACGTCTTCTAGTTATTAGTCAAAGACGGTGCGCTGGAAGGAAGGAAAATACGACTCTTCAAAGCGAAAATGCCGTTCTTTTACCGCTCTAGATGTCTTTATATGTAGTGGGTAAAGACAGATACATGGGTGCGTAAGAGTTAATTTCCATGTGGCCACATTAGGCCTTATAATTACTTGGCGGGCAGCAGAAAGTTGACTTCGTTCTATTTAAGATGGTGATTTTTTATCTAAAATCGCTAGCATGTTCATCAAAATGACATTATAAGTGAATGTTGGGTTTTACTGGTATATTCCAATCAAACGTGCTTCCTTCGGCTTAATTTATCCAGCTTTATGATGGGATATTTGTGAGACTTATAGAAAATATAAGCTGAATTAAAAGGTTAAAAGCCTGCGTGCGGGTATTCATACGCGTGGTGGCTTGCGGATGGGGTTTACACACTCTTGTTGTTTTAGTTTAAACGTATGAAATTGTTACATAAAGCATGATTTCATATTTCAAGTTATGGTCGGTTTCTGATCAGAACTACATTTTTATGCATACGTTCTATCATAAACCTTGAATTCACGGATCGGAAGCTCAAACCGCCCGAAAATTCCCTGCTAAACGCTTACTCTCTTACTCATGATTAATAACCCCTCTCTTTATGCAATCCACAAACTTTTGCCTTTGTCCTCTCTCTTTTCCATTTAATACTACTTTCTATTACTTTCTTCAGAAATACATCCTCTCTCAAGAATTGACCCACTCGTTTCTCCCGTTACTCATTCGTATTACAAGCAAGAAAGCGAACTTGGGCTGGGAACGGGAATTGTAAAATATTGCCGGTCATTGGAATGAGAAAGGCAGATGGAAAATGTAAGGTGAAAAGCGAGAAAGATGAAATAAGGAAGAGAATGAAGATGGTGGAGAGAGATAAGTGATGAAGGGATGAAGAGAGAGAAGAAGGGCGGAAGGAGGCAGTGAGATAAATGTCTTTGTTTGAGCGAAATTTAGACCATAAAATCCACTCTCACCTCTCTTAACCCCAGCGAGGGAGCAAAATGGAGGCATGAGAGGCTCCAAAAAAAGGTGCGATGAGGAAGAATAGGGTAGAGTAGAATTGTTAGAGTGGGTGTGGTGGAATGTGGTGGCAAAAGAAGAACGGGGCACTATAACATGATGATGACGTGAAAGATCTTGCTGGAAATGACCAACAGAAAACTTACATAGAGGAGCGTTTTAATGTAATTGCGTCGCTTGCCACAGTTTGCTTTCCTTTCTATCTATGAAGTGTAATAAGCAGTAATGTTAAGGGTGAAGTGCCACTGCTAACAATTGTGACATCTATGGTGAAGGATTCCTTTTAAGAGCCTAGTAACGTAAAGGTCCTTATATATGTAATTACCTTTAGTAGAATGCCGAGAAACGTTGCACGTCGTACTATCCACAAAAATGTTTTCTTTAATGAAGAAATTGTTTTTTAGAATATAGTTTTTAATAGAAATACGCCCAGTTTGTGACGAATTATTGGCAATATCATCGGATGATAGCAAGTACTTTTCCAAATCTGGTCGTGGTTCTGCATTAAAGAAAATACTCTTTTTGTGTAAAGAAGTATAACGCCTCTTCTCATTCTACAGGACGGATTTCCACCTTGCCTCTTCTATGAATTTTATTAATTACCTAAATTTAGTTTATGAAGACATGTTCTGTTCTCAGTATTCCTAGGATGTGTAAAAATGAATGTAATTAAAAGCGATAAAAAGAGGCGCAGATGTCCATATTGAGTTGATTCTTTTGATACCTATTCTCTTATTCTGTATGCTTATCCACAATGGAAGAATTAGTTCATTACTCAAACGGAATTCCAAAAAAGAAAAGATTACCACCGTGAACATTTTCATCGGAATATTTAAAGCGCCTAGTTCCCTGGAATTTTCGACTCATCCATGCTAGAACACTTAATCTTGAAGTTTAAATGGAGAAAATAAACCTTTTACTCGGTTTTCTGCATTATAATTCTCAAAGTTCTTAAGATTCATTATTTACATTGAATTACGTAATGTTTTAACAGAGAACACTTCTCGTACGTCTTCGCATGAGATGCATATTCTGATAACCATCAGAAAACGTTCTCTTTTACGTGACTATTAACTCATAATTGTTATTAATAAATTATACATATTAGTTGCTATAAATATTTATTTATTGCTAAACATTCTATATACATTAATTGCACTTATGCTTATGGCTATATGCTTGAATACAGGATCATACAAAGAAAACACTTTCACGTTCATTTGCTCGTCGAGTTTGTGTGAAGTCAGATATTTCAACTCATTGGTTCACTTTCTTATCCTTTATCACGTCTTTTTTTCTGAAAGGATATAAATAATTAGCAGCTCTTTCATGTTTTCATTTCTTCAAATCCCTTTCATCTTCATTAGGAACATTTTACTCAATCTCTTTCAAATTTAATGCACTTTTACTCGAGGCTATCCATCTGAGAAATGTTAGCTTTTTTTCCTTCGCACCGTTGAAATGGTTTGCTATTCTTTTATTACTTCTGTTTTATTACTCTAAGTCTCACGTTGAAAACGCCCCTCCGTCACGCTACCTGAGAGGAGCGAAAGAATGCCCAAAGAGTTTTTCTCATGTGGAGAAAGCATTATGCTCGCCGGAACTGAGGTATAGCCAAACGCTCTCGGAAGATCCTCTCAGAACTGTAAAGTCTTGGTCGGAAGTCCCCATCCAAACAAGAGTAGGCGGACAGCAGCAGAAAGAAATTGTGGGAGAAGGGTTTCAAATTAGGATTCCTACCTAGCGAGGGATGATTCACCGTATGGAAGTAAGCGAGGGCTAAATCAGCATGAAATAGCGCCCCTGAAGAATCAGCGTTTCTTTCAAAGAACGGCGATGGAGGTATAAATTTCATGGAAGGGAAAGTACGTGGGTGGTAGTTGCTACGATAGACTTAGGCCGGAATCTTTCCTTCTGAAGGAGGATTATTGACCGCAGGAGAGAGGTTGATCGTTCTCAGAGAATAAACTGTATTCTGGCATGAGTAATCAAAGCAAACAGGAGTGTCGAATCGTTTCTCTTGAGCGAGTCCTTTCCCAATTGTTTACTCGAGAGGCACGAACTACGTATGGTACTGAGAGGGGCCGTCGATATCCTTGCGTCTATGGAGAAGGGATACGTTGTTTATTTTTTCATTTCGTAGGGATTCGTGCGAGAAGTAAGAACGGGAAGGATATTGAAAGACGAAGGATTCATACGCGGGAGAAGGAGTGTGAAATGAGTATTTCATTTTCATTGTTTCTCATTCGTGATGAGTTACGTAACGGCTTCAAAAAGGTAAAGCTTCTCAAAAATTTAGATGGCGAAAGCGGCTTCATTGATTACGGCGAAAATTTGGTCAAAAACAAGAAAGTTCTAAGTTGATTCAATGGGTTATCTGAAAGAATATCACTCTGGGATGTGAAGAGACCAAGAAGAAGGCCAAAATCAAATGCTTATGTGACATGGAAGAGAGAAGCTGAGAAAAGAGAAAATTTGAAAGGGCACGGGAACCTACATTCAAAGTCAGATTGAAAATAGCTGATATTGATGATATATTTACTTATTTATTTTCACATTTTAGTGAAATGGAATACTAAAGTGTTACATATAAAGGACGATAGCCAATCTTTGTCGACGTAAGTTGGTTACTAAAGATAGAAATTCTTCACAAAGGAATCATATCAAGAAATGTGCACGCGCGACATTGCTTGCTGAGCGAACTCAATTATCTTCGAATTTGATAAGTCCATCAAGTTCCTACGCATACAGTCATTCCTTCATTAATTACCACATGTAGGATCTCCATGCTTTCCTCATTTTGACCTATGTATAGCCTTTCCTCGCCATTCTACATTTTGGTTCAAATAGACTGAATTTTTCTGTAGAAAAATGCGAAAAAATGTTTTCGGAATATCATTTGCTAAGAGTAATGCGATATTATATTCATCCATTTTTTACTTATTAATTGTTGGCGAGGATAAAATTTTGTAGTCGATATATTGCTATCACGATCATCCTAGGAAAGTGCGTGGGATATTGGAATACCCACATTTAGAAAGATCTTTTTATTTAAAACTCATTAAAAAGGCAATTAAATTTAAATTAACGCAAAGAATAGCTGATACATTTGTTTTAGAAAGACACGACAGGCGTGAAAGCATATCGCTGTTGAAATAATTTGGTTTGGAAAGCCTAAAAGGAGGAAAAAGAATTGTTAGCTATATTACAAATACATACATACAGATTGAAGACTAGCCGTTCTAGGAATTGGAAATTCCGTCGCCCCAACATTTTAAGTGCATGAGAAGCTTTCAGTTTTGAAGGAATGTTTATAAAGTAGTAAATTTTTACTTCTTTAGAGCTTTATTTTTCTAGCATTATTTGCGTCGAATATGTTTTCTGCATAATTGAATATATATGTGGTTAGCACGTTATACGGTATATTTCGATTTAATGACCACATCAAAACCTTCCTTGTTCATTGATGACGATAACCAAGTTTTCGCTAATTTCTGCTTACTAAAAGAATCCACTACTTAATAGTGGATCGAATAGATGAATTAAAATTTTATTTTTGCAAACCTAAGTAACTTTTACTCACCTATTAAATACAAGATATCGTTTGATAAAGTAAAACTTATCTATTCCTCCAAAATTGTTGTGTAGGTTCAAGTATCGGGATTTTTTCTCTATTCTCTAACTTTTTTCTACGTTTTTTTCTCTTAAGTTCTTACATGCAAAGAAATTTAAACCTTCAATCATAAAAATGTGCATCCTTTGCAGTGATCTCAGTCTATCTATACCTCGTTCTCCCTTTTAGTCAGATGCGGTTGATACCCCATTAAATAATTTGCATTTCATTCTGCTCTTGTTCATTTTCCAACCTGCCTCACAATCAGACGTTGTTCCATTCCGAAGATTGATTTTTATGTCTTCTTATGACAATCTATCCCGTGCATGGTTATTTCCCCTAGTACTTAATTAATAATATCTGGCATATAAGTCCAAAAATTCTACCTTGTAATTAATAATGCTATTTGTAAATTGGGTTTTAACAGGTGAATCAAGGCTAACTCAATTTTCGGATTATTAAGAAACTATAACCATGCATTACGTACCTATCCGCGCTTCAAGATTTAAGTGATATAATTTTCGAATCATGGATTTCATCATTAAATTCGCAAAAGGTTTCAGCTCTCTAACTCATTAAATCCACGATAAACTTGTTGCCGAGGTAACACGATACAGATTGTGAGATCATGCATAGTTTAGTCTGTAACGCGCCCAGATTTTGATAAAGCTTTCCTCGGTTCGATTTCCGATGGGGAAGCGTTCTCCCATCCCCAGTGTCGGTTGGCATAAGTTTGGGTGGAATAATAGGTGCCTAACACGTAAACGGGTGTATAAGAGGGTAGATAAGAACAGATAACACCACAGAAACTTGCACGGTCATACTTAATGTGCAGAGAAAATTCAATAAATGTATAAATTAGCCTTAATTCTTCGCAAACGTTGAATCTTTGAACTTAAGTCATTTTTCCCCATTTTAATTATTTATTTCTTTATCATATACACCTATGTCTTCCATAAAATTGAATTAAAAATATTAAATATTTAAAAATATTAAATATTTAAAAATATTAAATAATTAAAAATATTAAATAATTAAAACTATTTAATTAATTATCATAATAATATAATATTAATAAAATTAAATACTAAAATTATTTCGAAAATTGGCCAAATTTTTTCGGTCCTAATCAATATTTTTGCTTCCTTGAAACGATTTTTATCGTACGTTTGATCATTTAAAGGCTAGATGCAAGTTCTAAAAGACAATATGAAGATAAAAAGTGTTTTATGGTGGCTTTCCAAACGAAGTACTTCCTGCCATTTTATCCGGATTCTAAAACAACAGAGATTTCAACGAACTTGTCGAATCATTTTTATTCGTACCTCCTCGATGGCAAAATCGAATACGTGGTTACTGCAGAGAGCAACATGAAATGACGGCATTTTTTACGGAGGAATGCATAACTAAAGAAAGAACGAAGGAAAATGACAACGAGCAGAGGTGTGCCAGTGTTTGAAATTTCGAATCGAATCGATTTGTTTTTTGCTCGACAAAAAATGCGAACCGAAACGACATCTGCAAAGTTCGAATTGAATAAAATCGAATACAAAAAGGAATACAAATTGTGACGTGAAGCTTGATTTCTTTCCCTTATTTCGTTCCCTTTTTCAGTTTTCTATATGAAATTTGTATGACAAAATATATAAGAGTACATTACTAACCCAATCTAATTCACTAACAAAATTGTTATGTTTACGAAATTATGTCTGATCAAAAATATTTCCTTTTTTGCATAAGTTTGTGATACAATTTCGGCGTGCGACGATGATTAGTAAAAGCGGAAGAAAATTAAAGCTCCGGTTCGGAAAAATTACGAGAAACAAATCTCGTTTCAAAATATATCAAATATAATCATATATTAAGTTAATCTGATCCTAAATTTGAATAACTTAGTCAATTCTATTCGAAGCTAAAACGCACGATTAGGACATCACGGGGTACGAGGATTTGCGATCTGGAAATGGTTTCCTGCATTTTACACAATCAAGATTCTTTTCCTCGGTTCTATCAACTTCTATCTTTAAGTTCAAATTTACTTTTCAAAATTGAATGCTAAGATTTAAAGGATTAAACCATATAAAGCAGTTCGCTCGACTGCGTGGAAGCTAAATCCCAAAGCATGTAAACGACATATCTTCTTCAACTTTGGCTGAATTCTCATCCTTTGATTCATGAGGGAAGCCCATTATTCTTCAGAAGTAAATCCAAAGGCCTAAAACTCCCAGAAAGTCAGTTATGGGGTGATTGGAACCAAAAAAGTTCCCAAGTGCTTCTTTGGAGGCCTTATTTAGCTTCCCGCGCTCTACGGCTATGATAACTACCGCCCGACCCAACTGTGTTGACAATCAGCCTTCGAAAATACGTTGAAGCTGTGCTGACTCGGGAAAATACGTTACCATGCTTCGAGCTGAAGATGGTATATAGGCCCGTGTTATAAATCACTATAATTAAGATTTAATGAGATAATCTCTAAAGTATTACATGAGCATTTTAAACTATAAAAAGCATGCAATCATCTTTAAGGTTGATGACTGCATCAACAGTAGATATCTATGATATCATTCCTGAAATAAAGAAATGAAATGAAATTTCCTGCGTAAAAATTTTAAATGTGATTTTTTCTAATGGAAAAGTTATCTTAATCCACATACGATTTATCAATTCTGTGTTCCTTTCTTGAAATCGAATAATCTTAATTTTTGCGTGGATGAAAGAAACGATTCACCAAGTATTAGTTTGCTAAAGGTGATCCTAAAGAATTATTCGCCTTCGCTATACTAAGATATAGGAGGAAATCACGACGATTTCTTAGTAAAATTGATCTCCATGTTTAAGTAATTTCAATAAGATTAAAGTTGTATCCCAAGTTCTTCGAAAACTGTCCGTCTCCAATGGTTAGTTAAACGCCTGGAACGTATGCAATTTCTATGTACTCACGCAATGCGGGTGGCATAAATCGCGGGGCACTGTGTCGCCGGTTGCCTATACGCATAGGAGTGTTCCATTGAATGAGCTATATAATAATTGTTGGAAGCTTCCAAAATTTCTATAAGTTATATGTATGCGCACATATGAAGCCAGCATCGTACAGTTGATTTATGTATTGTATCTACTTAATACTAGATATTTTTAGATTTAAATGTGCCTCATCTTTCAGAGTAATACAATTCCTGATTTATAAAAAAAACCAACAGACAAACAATTCTTGAGTATTGTATCGTGTAATATGATACGAACTGGTTATATTTGTTCTCTTACGCAGGTATCAATAGCAATCTGTTTCAGGAAACATAAATGGAAAAATAGTAGAGGGATGGTATAATTATCTCCTCAAGGGGTATATTGGAAATCCATTGGAATTTTATCACAGAAATGCATGCGTAGACACCCAGATTGAATGATTAATTTTAAGATATTTTACCCAATTAACATACAAAACAGCTCGTGTGATACGACCTGATTCTTTTCATTAATATTCTCTTATCATATTTTTATACTTTATATTCCATCCATCATTGAATATTTGTAGAATTAAGGTTGAAAAATCGATACTATTATAATTCTTTCTTTGTTTCTACCAGTGTGAACTCAAATATATAGGATGGGGGAGTCCTACTTTACAAATATTGAACAAATACCGAACAATTTTCTTCTAAAAATGAATTTACATCATTGGTTTTGCTCAATGCAGTAGTTATTGTTTGCTATCTGAAAAATTATGCAAAATATTCCCTGAAACGTTTTTTAATCAACATATAGTACAAATTCAATATTGAACAATATTATGAATAATAATAAATTCATATATAACCCACAAGATAATAACAAGAAGACAGTATTCACACTTCTTCTCAGAATCTTTAAGGATATAATTACTAATTACCAATGTAGCTAAATCATTCAGAGCCATGCATCATCAACGACATGTCTGAAATATGTAATATCACTATGTTAAAAAGCAAACTAAAGCCTGCGGAAAATAGAATTTTTCATTTCAAGTTCTGCTTAACCGTAGTTTCAGTGTCCCCCTTTAAGCTTTAAAATTCCTCCCTAGAGACTATTGGGAACTTTTACACCACAGCACAACTCCATAACGAAGGGTGGGGATTTGAGACTACGAGCGAACGATCTGCAGGAATTCTTTCGCGTCCTACTCCATCGAGTTCCGTAATTTTTTTCGAAAATGAACATGTAAAACACTTAGACTCTCAAAGTTCGTGACGGAGAATTAATAATTACGCACAAGCCAAGCTCAGCTCTGAAGAGATGAGGAATTTGTAGTAAATCTGGAGTAATATATAAGATTATAAATTTTAATAAAAGTGATTTGACTTGATTCGTTCATTATATTTGTCATATATTTGAGGTAAGATGGAAAATTATACTGTGATCTTATAGTTAAAATATTGCATTGATTACTCTGACATTTTAAACCGAAAATATTATGAATTTGGGACTGAGGCAAGGCTTTCATTTTTAAGCTAAAATACAGCTACAGTAACGTACATTTATTCTTAAAGCAGATCATATGGATATATCCGGATGAAAATTTCCCAAAGTGAATCATAAATACTGTTATGTCCACAAAAATCAATATTATTTGCTGGCTTTTCATTATTTTCATAGTTTCATATTTTCCATATAAAAATTTACCCAAAAAATGTTGAACTGCATCAGTCTCAAATTCGTCGTAGGAAGTCTCTCACGATGAAGGCACTCACACTATATTCCTGACCATTTGCATTAAGATTTTTTACTCACCCCCCAGAAATGCTGTGAAGCACTGGACATCTTTTCAATCTCATACTACGTGAAATTTCCTATTAAAAAACGATGAGTTGTGATATAACTTTCGGCGACAAAATAACGACATGTAGAAATGTAGGATACACATGTTATAGAAGAGCTATTTCTTCAGGATAACTTTTCTCACAATGAAAATTGAGGAAGGAGAATTGTATTCATAGAACTCTTACTTCCCACCATCCGAAAATCATTTTATATATATTTTTTAAAGCCATTGCATTCACCGTTTGACAAGTTTCCTATATTTTTATCTAGTGCAATTCTAATTATCAGATTGCTCCAGGGATTCACGGAATGCTATTTCTTCCGGGGAAATTCTTTCTTCTTCCTTCTTGTTCAAAAGCATCGTTTTTATACTTATACAACCGATATTCCATAACCTACGCCGCTCTTTAATTTCAAAGGCTTGAAGTATTTTCTTTTCTGCTCCGAACATAAACTTCACGGCGTAAATTAATTTACACCAAATCAATCTTTTCGATTATCGTTTTCTGATATCTTTGTTGTATTTTTCCTCATGAATTCCTTTCTCATCTAAAGATTCCTTCTCGCTTTTGTTATTTTTTTCGTTAAATCTTTTTACTTTCATCTTGATTAAAATCAAAAGCTGCTCTGAATTGATTTTCAGTTCTATTTCCTTCTTTTCTTAAATGCGAATCTCTTTGCAAATTAATCCATTTATTTACAAACATTTTAGAACCAAAGCATGTAAAAGACCGGAATCACAGAATCATTATCACTAGGAACTTCATTGAAAGCAATAGGTGTATTATATTACCAAGTGATCCTATTAGTATCTCCTCCTAGATTTTTTATCATCTCCGGCTGTGTATAAATAATTCACCTTTTTCCAATTCTTAGAATTTTAGCAAATCCACTGTTTTGCTATCAACCTTTAAGTGGCTCTCTATATCGAGAGAGGAATCAAAACAACTCTTACAGGTTACCACAGAACTTAGGTATTCCTTGAATTATGTTTCTTTTTATGCAAACTATGATGACGCCAAGCTTCAACACCTAGGTCGTGGTTTATTAAAATTAAGTAGTAGTAGTGAAAGTTCAGATTTATTTAAGTCCATCCCATATACCGCTATATGTTTGCCCTTATATATGTATTATTAGCTACAAAGGTCTTAATTTCACATAATAATATCGAAATCTCTTATCTTTAATAATAATTTCCAGACTAATGACAGAAATATTTTCTCATTATTCTACTCCTAGGATATCAGATCCCAGGTATTCAAGATTTATTCTGATTCACAGATATTTGTTTCCTTATTGTCATCTAATTAATAGTTTTGCAAATCGCCCTCCATAAAGATAACTGGGTTTACTCTCATCAACGGCTATTTTTTTATTTATACATTCATTCATTAGATTCCCACTTTTCATTTTTAAACAGTTTCTATCTCCCTCTTTTCTTAGTTTTCTATCCCCTTTCTATGATTTTTTATTCATTGCAACAATATATCATCATCGTTCCTCCGTCTAAAACCCTGTGTTTCTACATTAATTACGTGAAACTGAACATTGCTAAACCTGAACACATGTATCTTCCTCATACGTTTCTTCATACTTACACCCCTAAGACATAACATATTTCCTCTTTCATAAGGATGAATACATGTCATGGCCATATTTCCAAGACACTTGAGAGCTTATTAACTTTCCTGATCTTAAAACGAGTTACTCCCATCTCCATGCTTGTCTCGAGATATATGGAACCACAATTAAAAATACTAATGATTTTTCATTCCACGGGAAAAATATTAAATTTTTAATGCTTGTCTTGACGCTAAGGAGATTTGGAAGCACCGTTTTACCTCTTCTATCCGAGCCTCCTCTTTGTTCGCCCGTCAAGCTCAACGACCTACCTTTTTCCTCCATGTCAACTTTCCTCCCCTACATTCTCCCCTAACCGATTGTTATGCATGTCCCTCTTCTTTTCTCTACTTTTGCTCGTTATTTTTCTTCCAAAACTCCCATTTTTATTCACAATGCAGGAAGGTCTCTCCCACGTGGTGATGCGACGATAAGACTTTATATAATTATACCATTACATAGAATTCTTGTAAGTGAGGATACTGCATGGAGTCCCAGATATAAAATTCGCAGTAATATTAAAAAGATGGAACGAGACTAGTATAATATTTGAAACTTTTATATCAATATGGCCACTTGAGAGAATCCAAAGAATTTAGTGGGAGGAAATAACTGGATTTCTTGGGAACCGGTTCTCTGAGTAATACTTTCCTTGGATACTCGGATTTATTTGTATTTTTATGCACGATACATTACAAAATCTTTCGAAAAACATATATCATAGATTTACGGAAAAATAAGTTTCGTGATTGATTTTTTACTTCATACATACATTAATAGTCGTCCAATTTTCCTTTTCTCATACGTTCTCCTCATTTAATCGTCTTTTACAAGTATGTTTTTCAAGTGTATACGGATTAAAAGTAGAAAATCTCTTTTAAGATAACTCTTTGTATAATTAGAGAATTTTCACAGTAAATGTAAAATAATCGTACTGTTAACATAGGAACAGTACTTTCAAGGACTTGATTTGTTTCAAAGAAGATTTCTCAGTTGCAGAAAGTGTTTGCAAAGTCCGCTTTGAGGTCTGCATTCCATACAACCGTTTTGATTTATTCTCTACGTTGTTTTCATTACGTGACTATAAAGGACGTGGGCAATTCGAAATGTATGAAGGGATTATTTGTGAGGAAGGAAATGAAAATACACGGAGGAAATGCACGCGGAAAGAAAAAAGGAAGTTAATCAAAAGAGAATAACCGGGTTTAAACTTCCTTTGTTAAATAGGTTGAGTTGAACACACAGGTTTTACACAGCTCATAAAAAGCACTTTTACTAATCCACAGAAATGTATAGTTTTCGACTAGTTTCGGATTAGATGTTTAAAACCTGTGTTTTATTTCAGCTCAACCTATTCAACATGTTGAACTTCCACGAAGTTACGGCTTCCCCCGTTTCTTCGTTCGATTAAATTTAGAAGGGTTAATAATTACTATACTGTAGTACCAGTTTACGACTTATAGTTTTGAAATGAATATCTAATATATACTATAAACATGTAGAGAGGGAATAACAATTATCGTTCCTCTCCAATTGTTAAGTGTATCATGCTGTTGTCAATTCAACAAATATCTTATCCGTCGATATCTGTCTTTGATTGAAAACATAATGTCAGGAATCAGTGGAGTTTATCCATCCTAAATAGTCTATCCTTTCAAACTGTATTCATGTAGACAATTCTTTTGAATTAATTACATCGTTTATTCCTCATCGTGAGTAATACTGATTTACTCTCTACCTTTCACTGCATTAATAATTTGACTTGGGAGCTGAAACCTCCTTTGCTTCCCTTCTTTCCAAGGAATATTACACGCTTCAGATGAAAAATGCTCCGGAAATCAACTTATTGGTCGCGAAGTACTATATATCAAGTCCTGAACACTTTCCAATAGTGAATGATTAATGGTTTTCAGTCTTGCTGTATTAATGCTATAAACAGACGCGTAAATCACGGCCAATGAATGTTTCCCCCGCTCATTTCTATATTTCACTGAAGAAACCTTATCAGTTTCGCTACCTTCTTTGAGCGTAAACTTCCGAACGAAGTTGAAAGTATCTCAGATCTGCAACTACATCAAACGTACGGAAAGATATCATTTTGTCAGGGAAAGTTTTGTCGCCTTTATCTATTTTCAGACCTTATTTCTAACATTTAAATAAATCTAACGAGTGAAGAAGTGTTCATAATCCTAAAATTATTTAAAGTATAATATGTTACTAGTTTTAGCGAATATTTTTTGATTGAATTTTAGTGAAGTTTAAGTGAATTAGTGAATATTTAGTGCGTTAGTGAATTTATGAATGTATTTATGATTCATATGGCGTAAAAATAGCAAGAAAGTGTTTTTAGAAGTAGATCATATAATAAAAATAAATAAATGTGAAAACAGATACTTAGAAAAACTTTGTGTGGATAGCAATTTTAATTATTGGTTCATTTATTACGCAAAGAAATGAAGCGAATAGCGTAGGACAAAAAAATGTAACTGAATTGATTCTTTCTTTTATGAGCCCTTTACTTTCCACCTAAATAAAGAAGTAAATTCATATAATTGGAGCTGAAGACTTCAAAGAGATGTAGGAAAATAAGTAGTTTTATTTTCTCATTTCCCCTTGGTATTGTAGGCTACCAACAGATTTCAAATTGAATATTTCATACATTATTTCTCCTTTGAATCTCTCCAGCGACTCTCAGTCACCCTCATCACCAATCTGAGAACCTCAATAAGCATGAAATTTAGGGAATATATGTCAAAAGCATATCTTCGACCATTATTTTATCTTAAACCTTCCAAAAGATGAGATAAAGTCCGACCCTTCCAGGTTATGCAAATTTTATGGCTTTCCGATAAAGACCTTAGCCTATTTGTCGGAAGAGTATCCTATCATTTCCCATCTTCTCGGAATGGAGAAGTTAATTAGGATTATCAAATTTTATTATTTCATCGTGTATTCATTTATGATACCTAGAAATGAAGTCAAAGGTGAATTTACTCCTCTGTTTCCGAATAATCGGTGTTTACTCAAGTGCATGTATGTTTGAATCCTCAAATCTTAGTCTCAGTGGTTCGTGGAATGCATTTAATTTCAATGGATTGCTATCACTGTCGTTCTTGGAAAGCCTTAACCCTACTTAACATCTCTTAAAAACTTCCATATCTTTGATCCTCATCGTATTTTATTCCGAAAGGGTATTAGAACGTTTAATCAATGAGCTATAAAGAAAGAAGTGTTCTACTTTATTCAAGATTATCTTTTTCAACATATTTAATAATTCTCAACGGTAGTTGGAGAGCTTTCTGATAAAAGTTACGTAATTTTTACGTTTCGCTCGAAAATAAAATGATCGTTGGTAATCCACGAATGGGTACTTTCGGAAATGTATGCAGTACGATAAGACTAATAATTGGACAACAATTTTCATTATTTTGGAAACGTGTTTTGTGGTAAAAAATTGCATCTCCTTCTTGAATACCCTATTCATTTCAGGAACTTTATCTCTCCTTAGTCTTCTATCCATTAAGATGGAATTTAAGAGTATGTGAATACATATACTATTAAACTACTACATATTCTTATGGATATCATCGCATATGTGTATATATTTGGGCAGATAGTTAATTTCTCATAAGAATACTTATATATTATATATTATAAACTCTTTGTAATTAAAAAGTTTAACATCTTTATTGTTAAGTCGAGCAAACTTCAAAATGGTGATAATACGTTTGGCTAAGATTTTTTATTTCCACTTTGAGGAGGGATTAATTTTACAGTCCTCAAATAAAAGAGAATTCTGAAGACCCAGATAAAACATTGGCTAATATTTAGAACGCAATGCTGTAAATACGATGAAAACATGTTTCACGAATGCTAATGTAAATATGATGAAATAAATGAAGCTAAACTTGTTTCAGTGGTACTCAGAGAAGAGTATAAAAACCGCACAACGCTTGGAAATACTTGTTTATCTAAATTTGGTTACGATTGAATTTAATTAAGTGAGTTTTGCAATCATGAAGCTTCTGAATTACTCGTGTTCCAATCATTGATGTTACAACTTTACACACGCATAAATTATTCACGCCAAAATTAATATCCTTTTAGAAATGAAAGCGTATGAAAACCAATGGAAGTGAAAATTGACGTCCACGCAAAATGCAAGCGAAACTTCATTTCATATGCATTTCCTTCTATTCCCAGAATCTTCCATTCCGCTTTCATTCCATTGAAAAACATGGCAGATTTTCCAAAACATTCCAGATGGACAGATTTTTATCGGACATTCTGGGGACAGCTAGGCGAATAGAATTTTTTATGAAATTTGATTTTTGGACGTCCAACTTCCCCAGAGATGCGAATTCGAAAAACAAGGTAACATTACACTTTTACCAAACTCACGCACGTTTGGCAACAGACATCTTAACGAGGAAATACGATTGGACTGCCGTGATATCTATTTTCCGGATATCGGGAAATATATTTTGAGGATGCCTTTTGAAATGTTACACGTGGAAACGCTTGATAAAAGAATGGTCACCACCAATCATTAGCAATGGTTCCCCGTTGTCGCAACTTGACAATCGAATTATATTGCATCAGATTTGATTCATTTCGTATATAATATCATGCTTTGTTCCACTTTTACCAAAGTGAAGCACCGCTGACCTCTCTTTCATCTAACTTCATTTATTAATTATTCTACAAACAAAATTGTCTATGGGTTTACATATTCGCTATTTAATTCGCAAGAATAAAAAGGTAAACAGAAACGTATCTAGGCACGCTCAACTATAAATCTACAAGTACATACAAAAATGACAACGTGAGTTAAATTAATTCTTTTTACAATTAAATTTTTGTAAATACTAAACATTATAAAATAATAATATTTTCATGAATCTATCTTATACTTCAGCAGCCGGGTTCATTTGTCAATACGTAGAGTTTATCATTTTGCACATATTTCTAGTTTATATTAATTACAATACATATTCGTAATTTTGTTAAGGATCTACGTACTTATGCGTGTATGTCTCATAAAAAACCTCAATATGGGCGTTGAAAATACTCGATAATAATACACGGAATTTTTCTGTTAATTTCATTACTCCTGATTTTTCAGAAAGAATCCACAATATTCCACGGAAAGTTAATGGAAAATTTAAAATTGTCACATACGCATTGATCGAATGAATTTATGTCGGATGTAATTTTTTACATTTATATAACATTATATCGGAAATAAATTATTGAAATGTCATCAGTTTAACGCGTTTGTTACTCTACTCTGGTGTTTATTCTCAAAAGCTTTCTCTCCGACTGGAACACAAATACATCCAAATGTACAGGAAAACACAATCATTTCTCAAAAGTGATTCATTTAAACGAGCAAAATCATATTCACCGCTGTATATGTTTGCCAATCTAATTGTGATACGTTTTTAATAAAGATTAATTCACGTATCTACACCTTTTTCGTGGCTTTGCTTCGACTGTAACAGATAATGGACTCTTTCGCTTCGATGAACCGTAAACATTTTCGAATGCACCCACGGTTGCATTCAATGACAGATATTTAAAATTTCGCACCGTGGTAGTTAAAGCTTGTTTTTCAGATTCCTCAGATAACATTTTGCATTATTGAGTTTGCTCGCGATAAAGAATGCTCGGATCGTTTCCGAACGCCGTCGATGCTTTTTATCGGTAACGTTTCCCGAGAAGAGAACAGGAAAACTCTTGCGGTGCGTGAACATGTTTTCCTCTTCCTTCCACAATCCAAGGCTTCCATCCACTTTATTAGCTATTCTCCGTTTTTCTCTAAAACACATTTATCTCCAATTCCAATGAGATCAAAGTAACCTCAGATGTTGCTCAAGGCGGCGGAACGAGACCTTTTTTTATTTATTTTCAATATTTATAAGTGACTCGCCAACGGGAATTGAATCAAAATCCGTTTCCACAAATCAACTGAAAGCAAAAAATTAACAAAGTTCGTGATTCTAAAGCTTTTTTTAATGCAATTAAATTTCGGAACTCATAACTTGAAAATTGGAACATAGTTCGAAAGGATGAATTAAAATATTTAGAGATAACGTTTAGTAGAAGTTGTTATGAAATGAGCTTACAGAGAGTGCTTATTGAGCTGCAAGCTTTAGAACTGAGATGAGAAAGATAAGGAGCCTATTTGAGCGTATAACGAACCTGAATATTGAAGTTAAGGAGAATTCAAATAAATCAGAAGCTAGGCCAATCTTGTAATACGGAGGAAACTTGTTGGATTCTCTCTAAAAGACCTAATGCAAAAATTGAAAATGTACTTAGAAATTCGTCAAGACTATCTTTGGACAACTATGGTAGGATCCATAGGGTAACTCACTGGTCAGGCGATATCGGAGCTTTCTAAGGAAGAGATAACAACCATGAAGTTAGCGTTGTTTTTAAGGTACAGGGAAGTTGTTTAAGGTATGGAGCTAACTTGTTGAAGGAACTATGATCAAAAGTTAAAGAGGGAGTTTTTTTGTAGGAGAGATAAGTTAGATCAATATGATCAAGAGCGAATTTCATTAAGGTGTCATTTTTAAATTATGCTGTTTACAATTGACAGTTTAGATGTATGTGTTACTTGAGATCTTCACAAATATACCGCGGAATACGGAATAATAAAATTTAAGTTCATAGCAATATGAATTCAAATGCGTCGATATTGTTCGGAGAAGTAAGTTACTTGTTTGTCCCCAGAGCTACTACAACTACTGAACATGTCTATCAAGATTTTCCAATAAACTGGATTTATGTAAGACAGTATGTTTGATGTTCCTACAAGAGAATTGTGAAAAGTTTTTAAATTATTAAGTAAAGTCTACTATCGATTATAAAAAGTAAACATTATTAGAATGTATTTTATAAGCCATTTGAATTTAGATAAACATGTACGCATGTTAAATATGTAAAATTCTGAAGTATCATCAGTACATATGACATACATGTAGTATTGGAATCCAAGCAAAGAAATGTATGAATGATTGTGTGACGCCACCAACAGCCTACCTCTTAAACGACAGCGGATAACTAATCATTCTAAATTTAGTAAAATCCTGCGAAACCTCTAGATTCTATTCCGAATCTTTGACGGGGATTCGAATTCGAATCCAACTTGATGGTCCGATTCGATAATTTCCAAGCGTCGGCGAAACTTTCCTGGTAATTACAAGTGTCACCACCAGGAGCGTCGCTATCGGGATTTAAGGGGTTCTTAACCCTCATGAAAACAGAGCCGCTATAATAATGCACGAGGCGGGAAAATGACCTTCCCATGGATGTTAGGGGTGTGACTCAAACGCCGGAGATTTCCTCCAACAGTCTTCTCGGGGTCAGCTTTGTAGAATAGGGATTTTTAGCGACCTTCATTAATTTCTAATCAAGCTTCTCTATAGGATGATATAGGAGCGACCTTGCGGGCAAACTCTGCCTTGGACGAGAATCCCGTATTGTTTGGTTCAGTAGTGCTGTCATTGCTTACGGGGGAGTTTTTCCTCCCACTTCACTTCGTCGACGGAATTAGATCCGGGAGTACGCTATCATCTGCTAGCGCAAATAGGTAATAATAAATAAATAAATTCCTACACAACACGGTTTTTGTAAGAATTAAAATATTACTTGTGGAATATTTAGGATTTTTTCTTTCTTAAGAGGAAGATTTATAATTGATACCCTGATTGCCGATTTTTTTGTCAAAGTAAGAGTGACTATTCTTCCGGTAGTAAAGTCACAGGAAAATGTCGTAACTTCGAAGAGGTAAAAAGTCACAATTAATATTCGGTGGCCGGTGATTAACTCGCAGGAATATTTTAGCCAGCAAATGTCAGCAAAGAGTTTCGGCATACGTAATCATCGCACTTCCTTACGCCATAATTTAATACTATTGTTATTCTGTGTAGCATGCAGTAATTTTTGTCTGTCAGATTTTCTACCGAGCTTGTAATTAGCTGCGTTGGATTGAGCGGTGGGTTTGGGGGCGAGGTATTGCTTCAATATAAGAAAACCTTATGTATTAAATTAATAAATCTATCCGTTTTTAAATTAATATTATCTATAACATACGGTTATAATGGCGGCGAAACACCCACGGCGAATTGTCCTGGAACTATACTTTTACTTCAGATATTGAAAGATTACGTTCGGTGGATCACCTTTTTAATCTCTTAATAGTAGTATTGCGCATCTATTTTGATCATTCCCTTCAGAACAAAATTACTCATTTAAGGCATCAAATGATTCTTATCCAGTTCCTCTTCCGATACTATACAAGAAGGATGGTTTTCATTCTGTGACGAATAAACACTGATTGAAAAATCTAAAGATTCCCCAAAAGGTAGCTGCGACGCTGTTTGGCGAATCCGTATTTAAGCAGAGCTCCCTCATATTTATCCCCACATTATTATAATACCAAAATATTCCATGAATTAAGAGCAGGGCGGTGTATATGGCGAAGGAACTCGATCAGCAACTCCCACATTCGGTGTCTACAATCACAGAACGGTTCTGAGTATAAATCCGCTTTGACGCAGAACCTGTCACTGAGGCTTAGCTTTTCTTCCGCTCACTGTTCCTCTACGCCGATGTGGTTTTGCTGAGTTGTGTAGACCATCATCACCTTGCATTCTGTCTCTCGAGACACGCTCAACTTGCCGACACACAACTTGCGACAACGCACCTTCGTCACGTTCGCACCTGTGTGTGCCACCATGACTAAGCCCCAACAATTTGCCCTCTATGGGAATCAGAGAGATTGCCCACTTTACACTAACACCCTCTGTCAATTCACTACGAACTGCCGTTCTACGGATTTTACCTTAACACACCACACATCCTAGCGCTGCGGTTCTCACTTTACCGTTACCGATTTAGTTATCTGAGGTGTTTCCAACTCCAGGTGTTTCCATTAAATTGATACGTATCTGTAGATCGATGTAGATGTTGACCAGGAGCCGAAGAGTTGTAATCGAGTAAAAAATTAAAACAATAGCAAATTACAGTCCCTTTCCTTTTCTGCGGAAAACTTGAATAGTAACGCTAGGCAATCTCTGGAATCGCAAAAAAAATTTCCAATTACCGAATACTGTCATGCTAATACAAATTTCAAATATCGCACTTTTTGATTACCTCATATCTAACATGATGAGCGTTTCATTTCAGTGATTAAATCTTATTAGTCAATGTACAACTAAATGCATGGAGGAAACGATTAGATCTTATTCAAAGCCTCAATTTCAAAAGCATTCCCTCCGTAACAATGCCATGAAATTTTCTCTCTTTACCTTCTAATTAATTATCACACACTTCAAAATTAGCCTCCAAAGAAATCCGTTCGTTGATTGGAGTTTTTGTACCTGAAATACGCCTTCCAAAATCCTTGTGAAGTCATGCCCGAAGGTGGAAAGGTTAGACTCAGCAGATAGGATGATTGAAACCTTTTCTGAAAACTTAGCTCTTGGGATAATCTCTCCGTCGATGAGGAGATGCGTGAATGGATAGCATTTCCATCAGTATTTGAATATCAAGAAAAAGTCTTGTTGTGAGTGCTTCAGTTATTGCTTCGATGTATAGCTTAAATATAATATTCACTAGCTTTACTTCATAAAGTCTCTACTATAATACTCTTAGGTCAATCTTGGATCCGGACATCCAGAAGGTTGTGGGCTTTCAGACAAGAGGTTCTCAGACAGATCTTGTTGATGGTAGACTGGAATTACTACGTCTCATCGTAGCATGACTATAAATTAGGTATAGATATATCGTTTTAAACGAAAAATTGATAGGAAAACCGGTGTTAAAACCAATTCTATAGACACTGACATTGGACATTATTTTCGAATTTGTCAAAATATAGGATTTCGGCAGTTCAGTAAGAAATCTTCTTTTACTTCGGCCTTCGTTAACTACCCTTCTTCAAACCCCAAAGGGAATATCTACGAGGAGCTGTTTCTTTTTCACGGCTTTATGCTAACAAAAATTGGGTAATCGGACAGAAGTATCTGTAGCTTCATATCAGATGCTTATTCAACGAAATATAGAAAAGCGAAAAAGATTGTTTTCCTTTTGCTGTATTTTTATTGCCGAAATATGTAAGTAAAAAATTGTTCTTCATTTTATCACAGTTAGGGAAAAACTTTGGCTGTCCCTGGATTGTAAGCAATTTTCGTTTTCTCCATGACCATGACATTCCCCTGCCTCCATTGTCTAATGCTTCCATCGACCCTGAGTAGAACTACAGTAAAAGAAAGAGTACAAGTTAGATGTCTACGTAATACAAAGCAATAAAACAAGGAAAAATAAATTTTCAGTGAAAGACATAATGTTATAAAATCAATCTAGTTCGCAACAAAATTTAAAATAAAGAAGCAATGAGAAAACTTATGAAAGGTTAAAAATGCAGAAAAGTAAGGTTTCCAAGGTTGGGATGGAATATTGAAAGACAGCTTGATGAAAAGAAAATCTTAAAACACAAGTGAAAAACACAAGAATTACAGAATGGAAAAGGGAAAATGTTGATATTGTACGGTCAGGTTGGAACTATAGAAAATATTATCAGTTGTGATAATCGTTGGAATATTGAGCAGAAGCATTCTGAATACGAATTTCGGAAACACTTGAAGTGTTTATGTGAATGAAAAAGGAGAGAGTAACAGTTGGCATTCAACGGAAAGCGATTACGATTATAACGTGAAAAACGCTTAAGGTTCTGTCAGTAAGATATGAAATGATGAATGGTGTAATTTCGATTCGACACCTCCTATAAGAACAGTTTTCTGGTCAATTACCTTCTTTGCACACCATATAACTATGCGTAAAAGGAAAATACCTCGAATATAAAATTTTTAATCATATCACCTCATATATTTCCGGTTCTCGGGCATTCCGGATAAGCGAGAGTCGACCGAGGGCTCCCATACCGTGCGCGGAGTCTTCCCGAAATTTACGTTCATATATTTCATCTCCACTTGTCAGCGCTTTGTCTTCCCAAAACGTGGTCTGAAGAAATGAATCTTCTTTCATATCCTCAAAACGGATGTGAAACGAAAAAGATTAATTTTTCAGTCGGATCCGCGGAGATGAGGATATAGGATGTAAATGTCGACCGATAGCAAAGATTCGTTCCGTCGACTACTTCTGATCGATAAGTTAGATAAAACATCCGTGCAGATGGCAGCTGCTCTAGACGGAGACATTCAGCGTAAGCGCCGTGTTGGCGCAAATGGGCAATCTCCGATGACAATTGTATAAATGCGCAATATATAAACTCCTCCGAAGCTTCCGAGGCCGAGAGGAAGGAAATGAACCCGTGGCGAAAGTTCAGCACGCCACCGTTATCATCCGTGATCCTCTTTTTTAATGGAATTTCCTCTTATTTTTTTCGACATTCTCTCCGTTTTCCTCGCTCCTTTCTTAAATTTCGCACCTTTTCAGGGAAGTTCCTTTGCATTATTACATCCTAGGAAAACGAACAGGATCTGGATTCAAACCCGGATCTTCCACTTACCGTTCTGCTGATCCAACTAATTTAGCTAGCTTTCCAAAATATTCGCTCATGCCGGTTGGGAGAATTTGATTAAGTCAGCTAAGTGGAAAATTCAGATTCGAGTTCTGGTCCTATCAAACCTTGTTTCTTTCCGGTTTTCCTTGAGAATCATACTAGACGCACGCCTTAGACTACAAAACCATTTTTTCCTAGTAATAACATCCACTTAAATTGAAGAACCAAAGAATTAATTCCTTTATCAAGGTAAAATTCCTCGTCTTCCACAACTTTTTGGCAAAGGTTTTATAATACATCAAATCTTGCATACACATAAATATATCTTAAATATTGACTGTAGCTTCATGTTGATATCTTGTGCAAACCCCTGAAAAAGATTCAATGAATGAATGAAGGAACTTTAGCTTCCTAATAACCAATACACTTTGGAGTTTCTAGGAATGAAGTACATTCTACATTTACAATTATTCTAACTACTATGAAGTAAGCGTAATCAACAAAATCACTATTTGTAGCACATTTGTTCAGCCTGATTTAGCTATACAGCTATCCTAAGTTATCTTATTAATTTAGATTTTATAAATATTTCATTTGTATTGCTTATGTGAGGATTGCAGTGTGGCCGAAACTGGCTGGTGGATTAAAATGGAGTGGAAAAAGAAATATTTTCGTCAATGATTATGACATTCCACGATTTCAGGTCTTCCCATATCGATTATTGATCGCTAACCATTATGAATTCTGATAGAATTATGCCGAGACATCTCAGATCGAACTTATCTGAGCACAGCTTCGATACATTATATATTTGATACTCTATGATTGTATTTTTTTGGATGAAAAACGTAGTAGCTTCGTTTCATCTATAGGAACTTCTTACTGTAATGGACAATTCCAGAATCTAACTTCGATTAGTTTTCTCCCTTGAGAGACGTCGTTAGAGAGAAACGTAATGCACAGCAGACGGTTGCTTGCTTTTCCGATTCGTACGAGATCTTCCTTACTTATTGTTGCTCTTTCGTAAAATAGATTAACACCAGATATCGCTTGGTAAGATTAATTTATTGTTGCTCTAAAATACAACGCTTGAATGTCTTACACTCAGCAAAGTTCTTTTTTTGGCTTTAGTGTCTGTTCCATAGTTATCAAATTCCGATTGTTTGTAACAATGATAAGGATAAATGTAAATTCCTACTTCATGAAACTCCAGATAAATTATCACAGCATTTAATAATCGTAAGTCGACTAGGTCTTGAGTCTTTCTGCAAAGAATTCTAACAAGGAAAACACCAAATGTGCGTAAGAGGGATTTACTCGAGACTACCAAAGCATGTTCCTCTCTCTAACTAATTAACCCTTGTCCGGCCGTTGCCTCCATTAATCCTTTGCTTATGAAATATTTTTTTCTAAAATTAGAAGTTAAGCAAGCCCTCCATACACGTGCATTAAATATTTTTCACTCAGAGTTAATTCTTCTGGAAAATCTCCTGGAAGATCTTTTTTTGTTCCTGTTAATATCTTTTAATTTCATAATGTGGGGATTTAAAACATAAATATTATGTAAAATAATTACCTCTTGTTAAAAACCAATGTTTCTACAAACGGGTTAGGGGTCTATGTAATTCTCTGAACACTATAAAATTGTTCGAATGCCTTCAAATTATCAATGTATTTACATGGATCATACATGCATTAGATTTGCGTTCTTTTTGGATATTTTTTCGTATAAATTGTATACAACTGACCTTACTTATCGTCTGTACAATATACTTTTTTATGCATATTCAAATAACAAATTTTTAATCACGTAAGAGATTTCAAATTTAAACCTAGAATATTGTCTCCGCTGAATTTCAAGAAGGAATCAAGCCATATTCCTAAAAGTAAAAATCAGTAGTTACTGCGATTATTGTCAAAACCTTAAGGGTTATTCTCATCAGAGTTAATCTTGAGATTATTTTTGGGTACTGAGACGAAGATGTGAACACTGCTTAAGGTTTGGTTAGATTTATTACAATTTATTTTAAAAATGTAGGAATGAATTGGTTATACTGCATTCATCGGATCTATCTTTTCTTGATCTTGTATCATGACATAAGCGTAACTTAGAGATATGGGACTAATCAGGATCATACATATGTAGTTTCTTGAAAAGAAGCAAATTCATCTGTAAATATTTCATGATCCTTAGCTTCTGTTGCACACTTTTTTTGAAATAGTTTTTTGCATATCATCCCTCGATTCCAATATTTACCGAATAATTGCAAACCATGAAGATAAAACTACATTCCAATGCTTCAAAAATTAAAATTCTGGAACTAAGAAAGCTGCTTACGATTGGTTATGGTCATTGGAATCAAATCAAGTCAATAGTATTTTCATTTACCGAGGTCTATTGTGGATGGCTTCTATTGAGGCCAAAATACAATCAAGAAGTGATTTTGCAATACTGAAACTTTTATTGCAAGCAAAAAATAATGAAGCAAGAGTAGGAAAAACAAAGATTGCGATGATTGTTGTCTGATAAATAGACCCCAGCTAGTAAAAAGAATCGTCTCCTGTATACATACGTGAATATACTAATCAATCACGTTGTTTTCTCTTAGGGATATGCGCGATAATGGCCTCGTTTGTTCACAATACTCCTTTATGCTTTCCTATTCTTCCGTACATCTTTCACTTCAGACACATCCATAAATCTCTTTATAAATTACCTTCCATTCTTTTGAGCACGAACGTCTCTTCTCTGCAGAATCTTATCCACCACATTCAGTCAATTTTTTTATCTTCTTACCTCTCTTTCACTACCTCTCATACCGTCATAATACACCTATTCATATCAGTGCAACACAGCACCATGTATCCCGAGTGTCAATGCATCTCCGAGTAGTACTTATGTGGCATCGAATCGTTGCCTTGCAAGGAATGATCTAGAGATTCCAGCTTGCAGAGAATTAGGCATGTGTTCAAGTGGTAATTCTATGTAATCCCTATTAACCAGCCGCCTCGGGACTGCACATATAGCCGGTCGCCGTTTTGGCCGGTTAATATTTGTACCTACATGCTTTGTGTGTACAAATGTGTATCTCCACGTGGAAGAACATTTCCATTAGAATGAATTTCAATAAATGAAAATTGGAGAAATTTTCCTTTTTAACACGTTTTTATTTATTCAGACATAATAATATATAAATATTGTCTAACATTTTTCCAAAGAACTTCAGAGGCATTTTTCCAAGGGTCTAAATTTATCCTCTCCTGTATTTTCACATTAAGTGAATTTTTAATCCATAAATTCTCCAATTTTTCAATTATTAAATCATAACTCTCTATCTATCTCTAGCTGTGGTAAGTAAAGTTAACTTAAGAGGATTACTATTCGTTTTTAAGGCATCTACTATTCGTATATAAGGCATAAGTACTTATTTAAAAATCAAAGAGCCGAAAACCCTCCCTTCTTGTTTCCTGATGTAAAGGAAAGAAAAATTCGTAGTATCCCGGTTGTAACACTATTCGGCTTAAAATACAATTTTTACTCGGTTCCTTGAAAAGCGTCTCACCGGTTTTTGCTGTATAAACTGTTTCTATTACGGTGAAACTATTCATACAGAAGAATAAATTAAAGTCACCAAATTTCTGTCACATTGCGAACGCTTTCTGCTGAACTCGCAAAAACTGCCGTCTCCCTCGTCATGCTCAACCTGTTAGCAAGATTATCTTATTCATTTTCGAGCTAAGATTTCAAAATCCATCGGTACTTAAAAACGTGTGGATTCATCGAATAAGTATACCTCAAATGCTATAAACCAATGAAGTGATAAAATCTGGGGATGGGTCGAAAAAGACGGGAATGTCTGTGTAAAGAAGTGCGCTTATGTCTTCCTTGTTATATAGAAACGGAAGTTGTCATTTCAAGAAAATAAAAACTTGGATGCATTTGGAATTGTTTTCAGAAGCATCATGTAAGACGAAAACTCAATGGACGGAATCATTCATGATTATGATTTCAGTGAATGTGGACAGAAAGGCAGAGTGGGAAGCATGGTAGGGGTGATTTAGATGAGTAATTTTTAGATGTATGAAAATGATGCATCGAACGAGAATTAAAAAAGCTGGTTCGTAACTAGATTCAGAAATATACCAAAGGCCAAGAAAAAGCCGGTTTTATATCATGAAATAAATCTTGAGGGGGTAAGATGTGCAGAAAGCAAAAATAATGAAATTAATAACAGCAACTGAAGAGATGTCGTGTCTGAAGCGAAAAAAAGATCTAAAGATCGTACAGTATGTAGTAAACTAAGTAAAAAGTAAACGGGGCCATCTATGAAAAGGAGCAACTTGATTGCTTTTCACATAAAGTAGTTGCATTTCGCAGTAGCATTAGTAATTTTAAAAGTGCTTCGACAGCTGAGGTCATTTGGCACGTGAACCCCCACCCGGATTAGAAACCAGGACCTCCTTCATCAAAGTCGATCGCATTGCCCACTTGGCCACATAGAGGCTCGTACTATTTCACATTGATAGTATGAAATACTTACTTTCACATCCAAGTTTGAATTCTGCACTCCAGCCACAGTATGTTGAGTGAAATGATGGATTTCCAAATAGGAATTTTCTTTTTAATTGTTACATCTCTATCAGAGACTTCGTAAATTGAGCGTAAAGAATTGACATTGAGAGTAAAAGAACGTGGAGCCCAGTGTAACGCAATACTTAATCTCTACATCAAAGTAAATTGTATTTTTTTGTATCTACTCTTGAAATATCTTTCAATCTGTACATTCTTTCTGTTTCATCTGACAACATTGCGTTAGAGTTCTTGCTTTAAATTATTAATAAGAACTTCGTGATCATCGTGATCTCTAGAAAAATCTTGGTACATATAAGCATTGGTAAACTTGAGGTTTTTAGTTTCTAAATCTCTAGCAGTAGTCTGCTATTTACATTCTTATATATTCATATGTATTCCAGTATTATCACATCCTCAAAAAATTTAATTGCGTTTTAGGATAGAATATCCAAAATCTCTCAAATTTTATCTCAGTCTGTTAGAATATGTTCCTCTTCCTGATTATAAGATTTCAACCTCATGCAATCACGAACTCTCATTATTTAATTCTCTTTCTGTATCATCTTGCTCTAAAATAAGTCTTGTTCAATTATCAGATTTAAACAACTGCTAGTTTTCCTTGGTTTCTTTTTTATTTCAATAATATTTGTTTCTAAGACATAGAAATTGATCTGTTTACCGATGAATTCCTACTTATATTTCATAGCTACTTATTCAATAAATCCAAAGAAATCTTGACTAGGGGTAACCTTCCCTCTAAAATGCATGCGAGGAAATAGATATTGACTTTGAGAGGCATTGAAAGTTCCTTGAAATGTTGAGTGTAATTTTTTACTGATTAAACTCTATCGATATATTTTTGCGAACATTGTTGACATAATCCCTACAAATGCATAATACCTATAAACCTCTCCATCGACGCCTTTTCGAATGATTCCTTGACTCACGTAGCAGATTATGAGGGAAATTTCGTTTTTTGAGCGATTCCGTTGCTCATTTAAGTAAAAGTATTAGTTGAGTACGCAATCCACAACGCTATAGTTGCAAAAAGCATAAACGATTAGTGAGGGTTCGTTCCAGCGACTAGATCTGATCGATAAGTTAGATAAAAGTTCCGTGCAGATGGCAGCTGCTCCAGACGGTAGACATTCGGCGTAAGCGCCGTTTTGGTGCAAATGGGCAATCTCCGACGAGAATCGCACGAATGCGCAATATATGAACTCATCGGCCGCTCCCATAGTCCTATCACGGCGAGAAAGCAAATTGATTCGCACAATTTTGCGAATATTAAGGATAAGGAAAGGAATTCGGATATTCCGCATTCAAGATAGGTATCTCGTGAATCACCAGCCCGATACGTCCAAGCTTATGAATTTCATGTAATAATGCTTTTTGTCTTTCTCTCAAACATCCAAACTAAATCCTAATTTGACACTATGCTCGTCATCTATTCAGAGAAATCACTCACATAACTCAACTGTTAAGAACTTTCTATTATTGGGTACTGAAAGTCAGCTTTCAATGTTCTAAATTTTTCGGATATTTTTCTTGTGCATTACGCTTCCGAAAGCGTTATATTTTTCTAAGTATAGCATTGAAGCAAACCTTACGATTTTATCCTTTACCTAAATCCAAGATACGTGTACCACAATACAGATTTATCGGGTAAAATTTATCTCGATCGATAGTTCAAATAGATTTAAAGAACCTTAACAATGACAAATTTCTATTGAAGCTCTATGGTGATTCATTCCATATATTTGTATCATATTTCAACGCCAAAAGTTCTTTTAGACTGATCTTTTGTTTTCCAGAATAGCAGTGGTAAATTCTCTACAAGTGCTATGAAATCACTAAATATAACTAAAATGCCTAAAGAAACTTACTCTATGCAAGTTTGTTATTTAAAGAGTTTTTCTTCTTCTGCCTCTCATGCTTGGCCTTACCAGAAATGTGTGTTCTTCTATTTTTGGATCGTGTGTTTCAGGTGTATATCCATCAGAAAAACTACGTAGAGGAAAATCTTGAATAGTTTTAAAAAGAAGAACAAGAAATTGATTTGACACTATTACATTACCATCCCTTAGCTATAATCGCTAGATTTTTCTATTTCTCCAAACATAAAAAACTATTGTGATCGACAGAATTGAGTCGTTTGAACACGTTATTGTAGGAAGGAATTGTTGAACACATTCCGAAGCTTCTGCAGTCACAGACAAACGTAATTATTCTTCATTGCTGGGAGTGAAAGGGTGAATTGTACCAGCAGCTATGTTGACAGAGATCAAGTGGTACGGAATGGCAACGTTCTCGGGCCAGAGCTGCCACGTGGAAGGCATTGGGAAGCCACGGCATTATTTATCCCAAGAACTGGAGGTATGCATGACAATCCCTCCTTAGAAAGCCCCTTTACAGAGATCATAACGGAGATTTGCCAAGACAGATGAAGATAGATGGGGGACATTAAGTATTATCCGAATAGTAATTGATTGAATGGATGGGTTTGGGAACGGAGTGACATGGGAAAATCAAGTAACTAGCACCACAAGAGGATGATGAGGCTGAATTGAAATTTTCTTCAAGGAATCGCAAATGAAAGAATATATTGCTCGGATAAACTGTAGAACACTTATGACTGCAGAATGAGAGACGGAAAGAATTTTATGATATGCTTCTCATGCAAGTTGTATTTAACTTCTAATATTAAATTCGCTACTATAGGGTGGATCACATACTTTCAAATTACGAATAAGGGGATAGAAACTATTTTAATTCTATGAAAGTAGATAGATCGTTAAATCAAGAAATTTTTTATATATAACAACACGAAAAAAGGATTGAGTTTCAGCATTTTCAATGTTTCAGCATTCAAAGAAAGGAAAATAAGTATGATCAAGACCGATAAAAGATAGTTATGAAGAAGATATGGAATCTTATTACATAAATTATCACTTACTTAATAAGTTAACTTAGTAATCTTAAATCCTAGGACGGTGATTTTTGTCGCATAAAGAACAAACGATAATGGGAAACTAATGAAAAATCTTTTGGAAATATGAACGACGATCTTGGAAAAAATTCCATGTGCACAATTACTTTATAACGACACAAAATGAGGTTCAGGTAGTATTTATTTATTTATTTCCAGAAATCCAAACACAGCGCATTATCTTTGAAATGGATATAAAAACAAATAAGTATGAAAATTTACAATAACGATTAATGTACTACATAAACAAGAAGAAAAACAGAAAAAAGAAAATAAAATAAAAGTTACAGAAATAGATCACCAGATAAAACTAAATGTGGATGATTGTTATATATACGGGGAAGGCGATACGTGAATTAGCAGTTTGTTATATCAAAACAAGGAAGAAGATTCTACATTCACATTGAATCAGAGACGAGGCTATACACAGATTGAACAGTCGTTTGCAATATTGGAAAAATAACCCGTAATTCTTAAAAAGATGTCTCTATGCTTAATTTGGATGTAGTCATTCACGAGAAATATGAGTTAAGGAATGGCGTAAAATTCTCTGAATAAATAAAGCGTTACGATGAGAATTACAGATTATTAGAGAATTATACCGTATTTCATTAATTTAAGCCCAAATCTGCTTATCATGACTCGAAAAAGCTTTATTAATTGGAATTTTGCCACATTTGTTCACGATCAATAATTAAAATATATAAATGTTAAGAAAAATATATAGATCTCGGTTTCTGGCGAGGCAACGCACAGTGAGCTGAAGCTAGAAAAAAGCTATTCAAAATGACAAATAATGTTTTTTGAGAGAAAATTTTGAAAGCTTATACAACCACTCTTGAATTAATTCTGTGCATTTCGTTTCCACGAACTCTTACGCATTAATATTACAGAAGAGGTCAAAGCTTAGAATAAATGCCTGTAAACTTTTCAATGAAGTTTAAGCCGATTCTGTACCCACGAGAAGAAATTCATGATATCAATGTATCTTATCGCTTCGTGGAACCTTCTAACATGGTGAATAAAAGCGGCTAAATAATTGGAAATCTTACGAAGTTAAATTTCAACTAAAACTAAGGACTGAATTTGAAGGAAACAGTAATATTTACTCCATTTTATTCACCATGAATATTATTAAATTGTCTTTGATCTTCTTTAATTCTCTATGCTGTGATTCTTAGTTCATTGCTTGCATTTTTTCCTTTGGCAAAAGATTGGACATGTAATTTAAAGCAATTTCTTACCTTGAGCTGGAGAAAACCGACATCGAATGAACGGGGTAAACTTTGCGACTCTTTGAAACCTATTCAAAGAAAATCCGAAGAAAATATTTGCGACAGTTTGTGAGCCCGAGGAAAGACCGACTTTTCGACAATGCTTCGTAAGTTACGTCCTGCGTTAGATTTTCGCGTCCCTTGACCAGGATTTCAGAGTTACTAAGGACCTTAGGACCTCTTCCAATATTAGGACCGGTACCCTTCCTTTCTTAGATTTTGGGTTGGAATGAAAGTCTATAATTATTTCAAACAAGAAGTTACGGCGGAAAATTTTGATTCCTAAACTGCTCCATATGTAGTAGAGTTGTTAAAAGTGCTTTGATAGCGGAGGTCATTTCACTTGTAGACTCCCAAAATCCCTGGAAATCGATCCCGGGACCGCTATCGCCAAAGTCATACACGCTGTCTACTTTGATATCCTAGAGCCACAAAACACATCAAGTCTTTTAAAGTACGTTTAATTCTAAGGAAAAACTATCCAGACAGCTTTGAATATCGGTTAGAAGAGGTAAATACAATAGAAATTCTACGGTAATGTACATGTACATCAGTGGAAATAATTCATCAATATAGTAGTCCCCGTTGAATTTGCGGGACACGTAACTGAGATCGTCAAAACAGTAAAGGATAAACGAAATTTAATCCTACGTTTTTATTTTATATTTGTAGCTTCGGCCTAAACACAAAGAAAATTACGAAGGTAAAAGAAAATTGGTATTTCCTGTAAAATTTCGCCAACTTTGAAACCATTTCTAGTTTTACTGAGCAACTTTTACTTTTCAACAAAATTACCATGATTAGTTTCGTAAATAATTTATTAATTATCCTATGCGAAGTTTCATAATCCAAAATTTAGAAAAAGTTTGTACATTTACCAAGCTTTTCTCGATTTCAGCCCATTGTCCGATCAAAACTATCTTATAAGATGCTAAAATTTCCTTATTTTGAATAATGTAATTGAAGTAGTCTTACTACTTGATAACTATCGAAGCAAGAATGAGTAGTATGATCATTTTGTATGTACATATTTAAGTAAATTGGAACTTTACTTTTATCTTTATTAGTTTTCGCTCATTTATTATTCACTGTCGATTTCGCACTCAAAGTAGTATAAATTTCATCTAAAGTATCTAACTTACCTAAATGTTAAGATACGTCAGAACAAAATTCTTTATTTCGTGTATTTCCAGCGTCGGAATAACCTCCACAGCTCCGCCCTCTGTTTCATTTATAACTTTCGCAATTAAGCTTGAGAAAAAATTCCTTCCTATTCCCCAAACTGATAAGCTCATTAATTTTTCAATTGCACCCGCGAAGGCGTGGATATAGCCCGTTCCCGTCGGCCAATACCGATCATTCATTTCGGCGTCTAGTTGCGATCGATAAGTTAGATGAAACAGCCGCGCAGATGGCGGCTCTTCCAGGCGTAGACATTCTACATAAGCGCCGCGCTGGTGAAACCTATGAGAATCACCAAGATTTATACCGTATAAACTTCTTGTTTACAAAAAAGAAATATTCGAGAGAGAGGCGACTTGTGGCGAATTTTTTGTAGGAACTGAGTCTTAAATCCAGTGTTGCAGCAAAATAAAGAAACCGTTTCTTCTGTAGGACAAAGATCCTTCCAGCTTCTTCCTTTTTGTTGATGATTTATGCATTTCATATTCAAAGTGCATTCGTAAAAAAGGGAATGGATCGTTCGTACTTTTCATTCGACCTCCAGAATATCCTTGAAACGGACGTCATGTTCATATGAGCAGAGAGACCCTAAAAGGCATACTTTAAATGCCAACTGTCAATCAAAAGTTTTAATACCTATTTGACGATTGCTTCAACTGCCATCTCATGGGACGGATTCCTCAGAAACAAATTTAGCAGAACTGATTCTAATCACTTCCCGAGATAAATACATTGCGCGTCAAAACTGCGTGTCCAACTTTATAAAAACTGAGACCAATTTACATTTTTACATGTTCCAAGCCTCGTTTGACCTACTGTACAATTCATCTTCACCGCCACTTCTTCTCTCCACCCACAAGCGTCGCATTTCCGTTAATTAGAATTTTTAATAATTATAAAATTAAATTTTTCAAATAAAGAATCTATGATGATTAATTATCCGAGGGCGCGACTCACATTTTCTGAGTTCTGTTACTCTAGATAACCACTGCGAACCGAATTTCTTATTCTTCGTACGCTGAGTATAAAAAGTATTCAAAAACTTACTACGTGGTTCCCATTTGCATGCCGTTCACTTTGGTTGCTCGGGTTACGCAGCGATCGCGGCCAGGTATTAAGATAAGGTATTATTGGCAGATATGGTATTATTCTTCTCTTCGATTAAGATATTCTTTAATGAATACATTTGCCTTTTATAAATATACCGTATACCAGTCGCGATTATATCAGCTTATGCTGGAATAAAATCTCAAATCAGTCAAATCGAAAATAGCTAAATAAAATAGGTGCATTAAGGTATTATCTATTGGTGTTTACACCCCTTGCCATACGTCATACGGCGGCTCACGGAGTATTAATGTAAATGTAAATTCCTTTGCCATTCATCTCTCATTATATGGCGAGCGCATACAGTAGCTTACTTAACCAGCCTCTTTGTTGAATTAACACCTATTTCTTTTCAGCGAAATTTAAAACCCAAGTGGCCGAGTGGTTAGAGCGTCTAATTCAAATTCCAAAAGTCTCCGAATGTTTCCAAATTGTCCAAAGTTTATCCTCAGTGGTTCAAATCCTGTTCAAGGAACTTTTTTTCCCGCAAAATTGGGTTTTCAGGTCCTGTGACGTTGATGATCAAGATGACTGCCACACACCTCCGATCTTATGGCTATTTAATTTATCTTATCTAACCCCCACCGCATTGGGGGATCAGTTAATCTGATCATGTTTTTCTCATTTTACTTGCTATCTCGTATGTTTAATTAGAGATGTGACAAGAGTGTTTTTTGCTGTTGTATAGTATACACGGCTTATTAATTGCGCGAGCACGATAACCACACTGCCATAATGGCCAACGTATTCGGTCACGCCAAAACAGTCTTAACCCAAAGCATTCCGTAGATTCCTGACTGTTTTAATAGTCATACTAATAGGCCTTCCTTTCGTCACCCATTATAACACATTTATTAAATTCATGATCCAAATTGATTCGCACATGTATGTCTAACAATTTATACGGTGGGTTATATATCCGATGCATTTACGAGAGGAAAATATGTTTATTAAAAATTTCTTAAACGAAAAGAAAAATAATCCGTTGATAGACCACGATCGCAACGTAACCCCAGCAGCCAAAATGAACGGCGATCCCGCGTCGTCATCGCTGCCACTGATTAACTGCGAAGTAGCTTAGCAGCAAGTATCTAATCTGCTACTTTCGAAGGTATGTTTAAACAACCATATCTTGCGAACTAGTAGAGAGAAACCCCTAAGACAAAACAAGTTATTTTTTACATTCAATTCTCTGTAACGCTAAACAGATCTCGTCTCAAAATCGCGATATCACTTGGGAGCCTCTCCTTCTTAGTTATGAAATAATCTTCTTGTTTTCATCCAGCCAAATATTAAATTTATAATTCTGTTCTTACAGACAATCCTTGATCAACACGACCGTGTTCATGTTCGGACTTGGAATACCACAGTTGTACGCCGACGACGAACCAAAATGTGAGGTAATTTATACTGCATTTATATCTATACATTTATACTGCTTATGCTTTATGACTAATATATTATATTATTATAATTTATTGAAAATTTTCCCCTTTGTGGTAGTGCTGCTGAATAATACTGCTGATGAATTAATATCCATGACTTAATTTTACATGGGAAAGATAAATGTTATACGTAGCAATAGTTAACCTGCTCGGGAAATAATCTGAGTTCCAATTGCTAAAATTGGCTACAAAATGCCTAATACCATGGTTTTATTTAGAATAGTTAATTTGAGAAAGAAGACGCTTCAGAACATTAAGTCGTTAATCAGTTATGCGAAAATAATAGCAAATTTCTCAAGTACTATTCTGTGATAGAAATCTGATCAATGCGACATGAATAGGATGAGAAACGTAAGACATTGGGATTCTGTTAAAATATGAATGTATTTTAGTTCATATACAAGGATTGTGATGGAGAGTTATCATTGAAAAAGAGCGGCGTACCAAGTAAATCAAAAGGTTAACGAATAATTTGAGAATCTTTAACTGTAGTATTTCTATAATCTTTCTAGGCAACATTTGCTTTCTAAGCAAATTTTATCTGAAGGGGATCCTGAAATTGACGATTTTACCTCTAATTAGGTAATTGGATATCCGTTTGAGTAAACGAAGATATTTATCTTAGCAGTTTAAGTTGTTATACTGATATTTATATTTTACAAGTATTTTAGGTTCTGGTATAATGTAATTCCAACATTTATTCCACCACCGTGATAGTAGTTCTCAAAAAATGTTCTCATCTCCTTTGTGACGATTGATACGGAATGCATATCAAAAAATTAACAGCGACATTCTTTGGATCAAATCTTAAAGGTGGCCAAATGGAAAACACGCGCCTTTGACGATAGTCGCCCCATATTCGATTCCTGATGTTGGCTGTTTACCTAACGAAAGCAAAAATTTGAGTCTCTGAATTAATTTTCGATGGAATCACCGGGGTCTATAAAAGGGGATGTAGCCACGTGCGAGTCAATACGTTGACGGATCACCCACTATAAAATGCCGCTTGTGGTTCTGACTTCATATAAGCCGTTGCGCTCCGTATTTCATTTAATTAAATGTTGAGGCTACAGCCTGTCAAAGAGAGCTTTCCAATTATTGCAGGTCCTCCGAAATTTTTGGAGTCATACATCAAAGCTCGTTCAATGATTAGCTTTTAAGAAAACTGTATGTATGTATTAAATTCGTGAAAGTCGAAAATACCTCCAACACCTTCAAGATTTCGACGGACACATCCTTGAAGTTATGCAACCCTCAAATCGCCCCCGTTTTAATTTAGCGTAGATGCAGGCTCGATTCTTTTATCATTATGATAATTATTTTCTAGAGATTTTTTGGTGAGGGTAATTCATCCTGGGGGATGAATGGAAAACGCCAGCCTGAATCTTTATAGCTTCTTTTCGAGATGTTAATGCCCTTCCATCAGCGTAAAGAATAGTGCAATCCTGTATTCGGTGAATGTACGCTTTCACCTGTGGATAAAAGTGCACATCGCATGTGTGGAAGAGCAAGTCTTATCTTGAAGCCAGTCTTGAAAGAGATTTCTGAAAGAGAGTACATTAATTGGACGCAACTCTACTGAAGAAAATTATCGCTGCATTTATGAAATATAAAATTATTGGGTAAAAATATAATTGGTATACATAATCGATTCTTAGGGTAGGCAAATCAATTCGTGTTTTCGAGATCAGATATGCGTTATTATACCATTCGATTGTATGATTTAAGTCATTAACACAGCGGATAATTCCACAAAAATAGCTCTCTGCCAGTCGTACAATTTGTACATTTATAGAAACGTAGAAGCTCACAGTCTGGAAATACATATCTGCACAATTCGTTATGCTGATGGAAAGGAAGTAAGATCCCGACTTAATGCTATCCAGACTACGATCCAGTCTACTCCTAAGTGAACCTCAGCTCAGCGTGCTCTGATTAAAGAAATGAGGCAATGAAGACTCGTTTACTTCAATATAAAAGAGTAATCTTGCAGGGAAATTCTTACGAAAGAAATGCGATCAGGCTAGAAAATGAACGAAAATCCCCTCCGAAGAAGGAATGCGATATAAAAAAAGTTTTTAGTTCCAGAGTCGCGCGACACGCAAAATATCACGCCCTGAAAGGTGGAGGAAAATTCCAGTACGCTTTTAATATTCGGAAATCTGCGCATCACGACACTCGGAGCAGTTAAAGTTCTTGAGATTAATTTTAAAATACACTCAAACTTAAGTGTGGTCTATTTTATAGTTGGAGTTTTAGGCATAGATAAACATTAGTAAGAAATCGAGGTACTGTAGGAGTTTTCGAAATTACAACACGTGTTGCACTTTGTACTCAGAATGATATGCGGTGTTTCTTCGTTTTATCGAAAACTTAACCGATTTTGAATGTTTTCTTTGGATCCTCCCATTTTCTGCGTCATTTTGAACCTACTCAGTAAGCGAATGAAGCTGAACACATTCTGTGGTTGCGCACCGTCTCATTTTAGTTGTAAATTATTTCAGAGGGTATATTTCTGTGTGTAGACGATTTTCTTTGGTTTTTTTATAGCAAATAAATGCTTAAAGCTCATTTCCTAGCTGAAAAGCTTTGGAAGATGACATGAAAACAATGTAACGCAAACGCAGTGTTCTCTTCACGGAGGAAACCGTTTCGTGAAACTTTCCTTGAAATGGGAACAATTCGCTGGCGAAACTTTGCATGAGAACCATTTAACGTTATGTAGTGCAGAAATTCTTGATCAGGATTTTAATACCAAAAGTTATTTATGTTCATCGGAGTTAAAATCGCTTTTTACTCAAAATATACATGTTACGTACATACATGCTGACAAGATATTTCTGCACATATTTAATGGCATTTTTATTAATTAAATTTTTATAATGTGATGGCAAAGTTTTATGATTTTATGTTTTTTTAGGAATTTGTTATAGTTGCTACTTAATCATTTACACGTAAAATTATATCAAATACAATCCTGAATGGTAATAAGTAGTATTCTAAATGTAACATAAATTTCAATAGATTCAATAATTTTGGCGTCATCTACGTTGCAATATTTTCTCCTTAGCATCTAATCCACCGTATGTTTGCATCCTTCTCTTAGCAGCGATTTTCTTGTATTTGTAACACTTTCCTCTCATCATATCACTTGACAGCTTTTTTACTCCACAACACCGATATTAGCTTCATTATTTCCTATACTTGCTTCCTAATGAGATACGCTTCGATTGTAATCTCAGTTTTTTAGATTTTCTTCTAAAACTTTGATCTAAGTATTTTCTTCAATGCTTCTCTTCCCTCCTTTGTACAACGCATTTTAATTATAAGACTTTCAGTTTTGGAATATTTTTATGCATTTATAATCTTATTTCCGCAATGTATGTAACCATACACGATTTTTTACCATTTAATTCTCAACGATTTCTCTTATTTTCGTGTGTTGAATGATTTAGTTTTGGAAAAATAACGAAGGTTTTGGTATGCTATGTGAAATTATTCATAAGAATTAATTGTGTAATGGGGCTTGAAGTCGGTCCGGGACCAAAATTCCGCTGGGTCAAATCACCGACTGACATTTCATGTATCGTACATCTTACTAGACATGGCTTACATCTAAGAAGGAACTTCTATGTCTCATTTAGCCTTACAAAACCGTTTCTATTTCACTAAATTACTCGAAATATTTTTCACTTTAAAATAGCCGGCTTTTCATGGCTTGCTGCCTTTGTAGAGGAGTGCATTTTATCCACCCGCAGTTGATTCAAGTTTTTCGTCGATTGAGAGGGAGGCGAAGTCTCTAGAAGAAGTAATGAGAACTGGGGCGTAACGTAGAAAAGGTGAGGGAAGTGCTGTCTTAGGAGAATGCACTTAGGAGAGGAGAAAGTTACGAAGTCTTCTCAGTTTCCATCGAGGTAATGGTTGGCGAAGAGCGCAAGTAAAAAGGTTGTAGCTCGAGAGCTCTCAGCACAAGGCCACCATCACCCACTGTTCTAAGGTTCTTCGCGTGACCTTTCTCTCAGCCCCACGCGCTTTTCTCGCCTCCTCGTATTCAGATACCGGAGGTCCAACATCATTGAAATAATATATTCTGGTATGGTTATGTGCCAATCTGTAACTGGACTAAACAGATGGCCTAAAGTTCTTTCTTGAGTATTGAGCTCGATTAATTGCCTTCGTTTCAGCTCAAGGTCTAAATCTGCTATAGTCCCAGCATACTGCCTTTCAGAGTGTGGTAGCGGCTACTCTCATAGCTAACCAATTTATTTTAAATAACTATAAAGATATACATTTACATCATTTTCAAAGTTTTTCGATAAAAACTTATAAAAAAGTATAAGCATAACTTGTTAATTTCGCATACAAACTTGCATAATCCGTATGTATGATTTTCAAAGACTATTAAATTAGATTCCCAAGGAATATTACATCCATATTCGTAAACGATGTACGAAATTCAGATAGCTTGGGAAGGAAATTTTAATTCCTGGTGCCATACCTTGATTATTACAATATTATAAAGTGGATTTTGGCACAACAATCCTAGAACGAGAATCGAATGATCTGATGCTATGTGACGTTTTCTGTATATAATATATGTTGTTTTGCAAATATTTTTCGACAAGTCTTAGATATTTCGGATTTAAATATTTAAAAATTATCGGATTCAGAAATAATCAATCAACAAAGTTTTCCACAGTCAGTTCTGTCAATTTAAATTTATATAAAACACGTACACCAACTTTCGAAAATCACCTTAGTTTAGGTGATTTTAGTTAGATTTTTGATTTCTGATATTACCCATTTTCTTCTCCATAGTGAACAATCATGAATGGTTTAGAAGTACAATCATACTAAGAAGCAATACGCAATGCATAATTAATGATTACAATATTATGATCGCAAAAATAGTCATAATCACAATCATACATCATGGAGCATAACCTATAGCAGCTGATTATTATAAATAATTTAATCAATAGTCGCATGATGCAGTTTTGAATGAAGAATACTTAAACTATCTTGAGAAATTATGAAGCACCCTTTGCAAATTATGTAATGAAACATGTCCTTGTCCTTAGCAATACTTGGAAGAGAAAAATCCATGTCTAAATTACTAAATCAACAACCAAAAGAAAATGAAGAAGTCCATGAATAATTTACTTCACTAAGTACTGTAATAAATAATACATTAAATTCAATTTGATAACTGAAAATTGTACATCAGACATCCCATTGAACTTCTATGATGAATTTTGAAAATTATAATTTAAAAGATTATCTTATAAAAATACCTTTATAAATCTCTGTAATAAAATGTGTAGATAAAATATTCTAATAAATACATTATAAATTATTCTTTAAGTTTTCCTTTTAGGGCTATTTCTGCTGGACAGACTTTTTCAGGAAATGACAGAAAAGTGGACTACAGTTGTGCGTTATATTATAGTGCTCTGTCAGCTAGATATTTTGTTTCCCACCATAACATATATAAAATCTAAGCTTTTCATTTTATATATTTTTAATATTTTCATATTAAAATCATTCATATGCATTAAGTAAATGTATATGGAGCTCTGAAAATGCTCAAAATTGGGTATTGAATATTTTTAGGAAAATTTAAACTGTAATGTGTTGTATTTAATTTTAGAAGAATATTTTGGACTATGCATAAGTAAAAAAACAAACTAAGTTGTACTATGCCATGAAACAAACTACAGGGGCTTTAAACATCAATGTAGTTTAAACATCAAAGAAGCATAACCTAGTCTCCATGACCATATTGCCATGCCTTGGTATTTTTCTTCTTTTTTAATGCTTTCACCTGACTAGGCATTAGGGCAAACTATTTTTATTCATCTATAAAAGTTTTGGGAATCATTTGCTTCCAATTCTATGCTCAAGTTGTCATAAGTGAATTCATTACAAGTTGCATTCATAATTTTATTCTTTCCTTATATTCTGCTTCTCTCTTGAGTTTTCTCATCACTCAGCTAAAACATGCAGTATAATAGTGAATGTTTGTTATTAAAATACATCAGATGATGTATTAAATTAACTTTCATGGATTAAGCAGGTCACAAACATAATACATACTAATGGTTTAGTCTGAAGTATTTAGCCTCTAACAAGCCTCAGACAGATTGACTGTTTTTCCAGGTCTGGTCTCATAATCTGTACTGATTATCATATCCACTACTTTGATACTCACTGAAAGCTGTCTTGTGCATTGATGATCAAGTATGAGTTTCAAACCAAGTTAAGAGACTTTGAATGCATGCAGATCTTCATTGTTAATTGCAGTAAATGATTGAAATTCTAAAGAAAAACTTTTTAGCATTTACCAGATTATTAAAAATATTAGAACAATGCCACTTTAGATTTTAATCTTCAAAGATGTTCTTAATATATGTAAACATTTGCAGCGATTTCGTAAGAAGTAATTTTTTCTGAATTATGTTCGTAAGTGGGTTATAAGTGCTCTTCATTTGATTGAATTTTATGTTGGTATAGCCAGCTGGACCTTTGCATATTCTTTGTGCTTAATTGCACTGGAGAATAACATAATTTTGATTATTTTACTTAATTTCCACAGTAGATTGATAAGAATTATTTGATGGTTCTCTTGTTTGCGAATCCAAGCAATGTAATATTTGGTTGTCATTTTAGTATTGTATAGTAAGTGTTACTAGTTGCTCTGCAGCTTCAGTCTTACTGCAGGATTGAGACAACTATAAAATTAATCTCAGCTTAAGAAGCCATAAAAACAAAATTAATTGATTGTATACTTAAAATTTAAGTCTATGAAAATGCACAGCTAAGACTGAATCAAATTCTCTGGGATTATGTTTGTTGGGGGTTTTTGTGTAGAGTGAAGCTATGATAGCTTTGATTGTGAAAATAATCAACAAAGAAACTCCATTGCTTGGCTGATTCAAAGAAATTCTTACTCAGTAGGAGAGTCAGAAATATATAAGATCTCTCTTGGTGAAACTTCTGAGAATAAGCTTTTATAGTTAGTTAGAGATAGATATGTACATCTACAATCAACTATAATTAGGACATTCCATAACATCACGGCTGCATCTATTGATTATAATAAGCTTTTTGCTGCATCTTCAGATGTTATCTTCTCTTTCAATCATATTCCAGATCATATACAGTGCATAACTCTAACATAACTCTATAACATATAGAGTTAACTCATTAACATAACTCATAACTCTATAACATAACATACAAAAGTTCTAATTTAAATATTTATTCAAATTACAAATTTTAACATATTGTGATTTTTCATACATAGGACCTATAAAGATTACATAGGAAGATGACTGTGATATACATCAGCGTAGAATTTAAGATTAAGTACTTGAAGTATTGGCCTATAGCAAACCCAAGTTACAAGGCAGCAACTTCCCATGGAGAAACATAACAGTTTTCTGAATTTTTGCTCATCAAGTTTCATTTATGGTTGGTATGGTCTATTTGATATTTTATTTAAATTTAAAAAATCTTTTTATTTTAATGTCATCGTGTATACAAATATAAATCCCTGTTTCTCTTTGGCTAAAGTTTGAAGTTCTAAATTGTATTTGATTGTAATTGAATTGACAAAAGCATAAATGATTTTAACCCTTAAACTGCAAGAAACGTACTTGTACGTAATAAATATGAAAGAAACAATCAAATATCCCCAGAAAGCATCAAGTGTACTTGTACGTTCTCTTAAGGCAACTGCGGGAAAAACATTCTTATTCGTTTTGACCTGCTCCTTCATTTTATGACCCTGCCTCTCAATGCAGAGCCTGATTGCTAGCTCCTCTCTATTGCTCTGGGTTGGGAGTATCTCAAAAGGGTTTTCCCTAATCCAGGAAAACCCAAGCTTAGCAAGTTCCATCTTTACCCATTCTCCGTGTTTTGACTGCCTTCAAGGGCGTTTTATTTTCTTTGTGATTAGTTATCATTGTTAAAAATCGAGATATATGCATATTGTTTGGTAACAAAATAATCAAAAAAACTGCTTAGAAAACAACTCTGAGCTGAATATTGAATCAAAAATTATTATTAAATAAATAAAAATTGGCAATGGCATTTTCAATACACAAGCAATTAAATTTCTCAACAATAACTGATGACTGGACCCTTAGGAAGAAGGTCTATCCAGATTATGAAGATCTATATCTGCTACCATTGGCCTGTTCAAGAAGAAAAACTATTCCGTTACTTTCTTCCACACACAATTGTAGGCAAAATTATCAGTGCAAAACAGCTCCCACAGTGGAAGTGTTAAAGTATTTATTATCCAATTGTATAATGCTTTAGAGTTTAGAATGCAGAAGTTCAAGTCCAGCATCTCAGAAAATGTCTCCAAATCCAACTGGAGAATATGGCAGAATATTCCAACTCCAGAACAGAAGTCTTACTTTGAACCTCGGCAAGTAAGGAAAGAATCCCGACGAAAAATATGTCCAAATTGCTAAAAAAAACTTTAAAACTTGACTGTGAAAACTATCCTATCTCAACTGTCAGTCTGAATACTTTTAAGTTAGACATATCCTGGAGCTTTCTTTTCCAAATACCTATCAAACAAAAATATAATATCTATAATTATTTCAAATTACGTCTTTGGCACCACAACAGTGATATTCCACTTCATGATCCAACTTTGCCTAATATTAAGAAAACAGTAGAATTATCAAGAGTTCTTGGAATGCATATGTCTAAAATGGATCCATGATAAATAAGAAAATGGCTAAATGAGCAAATTATAATGGAGATGGAGTAACATAAACAGTTTTAAACTAACAATTATATATTAGGATTTACTTCATAAAGTTTCATGGTCATGAAGGTAATTTCAGAGTAATCTGCAGTTAAACTAGTAGTATTCAGTTAGAGCAAATACCATGTTTCTTACTTGATGACTATAAGATCACCATAACAATATTTTTCATTGAGATAAAACTATTTCAGTTACTTAACTTATAGCAACTGAAAAAATCTGTATTATACATAGACTTCAGCATTTTTAGGCAGAAAACACATGTAGTGGTAGAATTGTTAAAAGTTAAAATTATGTAACAGATGCAGTCATTTCAAATGTGGGCTACATCCCACAAGGAATCAAACCCAGGACCATTTTCTGAAAAGCTAAAACCAGTGACCACTTGGCTGTCTGAGAACTCAAAAACAAGTTAACTCTTTTCAAATACCTTATGTGCAAGAAAAAGCCTTTCCTAATACAATTGAAAATCAGTTAGAAGTGATTTATGCCTTTATATTCTATAATAATCTACATCAGTTTTTATTCAGTTGATATGTGATTTCTGTCCAGGATAGAGAAAATCCATACTTTCGATTGCTCGAACATCTATTCAAATTCATCATAGGCATTTGCTCCGACTTAAGCTGCTTCAGCAATTACATCCTCTGCTATATTTCACGGTCCAGCGAAATCTAACCTATCTTCGTAACCCAAAATACTGGAGCAGTAATATATGAGTAGTAAAACCATTTAAGATGTATGTTTACGCTGTATTTAGTACGAGGTTACAACACATTACATTCGCCGATATGCCGGTGACCGTCGGGTGCTAATCCCTCGAAAGGAGCAAGGAAACCGACCTTCTGGGAAGCTTCCATTGACCCCTGAGGATAGAGGCATAGACTCCGAAATCTGCGTCGGGGCATATCGGCGATTGGAGAGATCTTCGACCATTTGGGTTTTTAAGAGTTGGAAATACCTGGTTTAGCGAAAGCTACCAGTAACATATACATTATTTTAACTAACAATTATATTTTTAGATTTAGATCTACAACATAAATTTTCATGGTCATAAAGGTAATTTCAGAGTAACCTGCAGTTGAACTAGTAGTATTCAGTTAGAGCAAATACCATGCTTCTTCTTTGGAGTTTAGAGTTAGATAGAGATTAATTAATAGATAGAGTTCTTCGAACAAAGCTGGGTCGATAGAAATAAACGAATGAGGAGGTGCTACAGATGGTTGGGGGGAAGAGGGTATTCATTGAAATAATAAGAAAAAGGCAAAAGAAACGGGTGGGTCGAATATTGAGAGGATAAGGATTGCCGAGGAAAGGGATCGAGGGAAGAATGTTAGGGGAAATACAAAGTCAGAAGCTGTTATACGAATTAAGGAGTGATATGAGTTACCGGGAATCGAAGGAGAGGGAATGAAATTGGGAATGTGGAGGAAGTTAGGCTACCGAAAGGTAAAACACTCATAGAATATATTGTTCGCAAGGACACGTGATATCTGAGTGTACCCCGCGATGTGCATACTTAGGTTACATAATCTCCGATAGCTTCTACCGGATGCTTCATGAACTTGTGTTAATGCTCGGTTCTCAGCAGGAAAGCTGGGGTTCAATTCCGCCCAAGTACATACGATGCATTCAGTTTTTTTTTTTTTTTTCAATTTCAACTTTTTCACTTCCCTAATACTTTCATTTCCTTTTACATGCACGATTTCAATTAATTTTATTCTCCTTTAATATTTCATAATTAAAATTTTACGAATGCTGGATTCATAATACTGTTCCCGATACTCGTTTATGGAATTCTTACGCCAAATTTCATGAAGACTCATCTATATTTCTTCCATTCAGTTCAACTACGAATTGTTTCGTTCGGTTTATTAATTCTTAAGGGATTATCTTGCTTTCATGTTTTCAAAAATAGCAATTGGGCATTAAAAACAAAAAGTCAAGTTTTGTTCATCTTTTATTGAATTTTATAAAAGATATAATTAACACTTCCGACGAATAAGTACGCATTGTTTTAGTATAATACTATCGTATTTGTAACAGTAATATTTACCTTTATAAGACTGATATGATGCTTTTCGTGTGTTTTGAATCAATATTAAGTAGTAACTGTTACCAGTTACTCTACCCATTAGTCATACTTCACGATTTTGTCTGCCTTAAGAGTAATCTCATCGCAAGAAGACATACAAACGAAAGTAAATGGTTATATACTTGAAATTCTGTCTTTGACAATGTAAAGCTAAGATTGAATCAAATTATCAGGAAATGACACTCTTGGGCCATTTTGTAGAGTGAAGTTGTGATAGCCTTTATGGAAAAGTGATCAACATTTTTTGGGATCTAGTCTTCTAAACATTCTATATAAGGGGAAACTTAATTGATTTGCTAATTCAAAAATCCATTCTCATTGTCAATAGGATTTCCAAAAATATATATAAGACCTGTCTGATTGAAACTTCTGAGAGTAATTTCTTACTGCATCTTCTGATGTTATCTTGCGTTCAATCACATTCCAGTTGACATGTAGTGTATAACTCAAAGTTCTACTTTAAATGTTTCTTTGAATAACAAAAGTCAACATTTTATTTTCATACATGGCCTATAAAGGTCACATGGGAAGAGGAATGTGGCATATATGAACATAGGATTTAAGATTAAATATCAGAAGTATTTGCCCATAGCAGACCCAAGCTATAAGGCAGCATCCTACCATGAAAAAACATGCCAGATTTTACATATCTACTGATCTCTACAATACAATTGTCTACAACAGGTCCATGAATGGAAGGAAATTGAAATATGAGCAATTTAAAATGGATCGAATACAAAATTACCTGAAATGTAAAGAGAGAAAAATTTCTGCCCAAAATGTAGACATATAAATTTGTATTTATACTGGGCAAGCTATCAGTCAAGATCTAGTTTAACCTTTAACATACATTTTGGCAATGTAATGGTAACTACAGATTGTTGATATCAAGAAGCTTACGTTATTAGTATCAACCCAGGTAATTATTAACCTCAATCCTGAAAGCTAGAAAATTTTATAAGAATGCTAATGGACAGAAAACTACATATTTAAACCGTGAAGTCCAAATAGAGAACAAATGGACATTGCAATGGAAGTTGCTCATGCAACCTCTACTTTATCCATTTTACACTGGATTATAGTGTTCATTACATATGTTATTTAAAAATTACGGTAAAAAATGTGTACTATTTACAGAGAAATTAAATCAAACCTGTAAATATTTACAATTATATTTTTGCTTTTCTATATATTTATAAGTATCTCCCAATATCTAGATCTTTTTCTCCAGTTACACAGTTTTTATTGTGATGTACATAGAAAAAGCTAATAGTTACATAAGGATATTTCCTTGTAAGTTTGAGTAAAATTAGTAAATGAAAACCAAAGCAAAATCAGACTGAATCAAATCAAACATATGGTCAGAACCAGGGTCAGAGATGTAGCTTTTAAATTAGATCCCTCCATTCATACTTTTTGTATAAAATTATATCCCCAAAAAATCCATTCATCCTGTGACTATACCAATCACTCTACCATAAAAAAGGAAAAAAAACAATGAAATTTTTTACAAATTGTGTGAGATAATGCAAAAATTTTCCTTCCTCAACAAAAATTGTTACACCTAAGGAAGCAAAAATACATTAACTACATTTTAGTTAAAAAAAATGGCTTCAACATAAGCATAATAATATTTGAAAGAAGGATATATTTCACCTATACACTGTATGAAAACTTATTTTTTAAAATTCATGTACTTTGTGTTACACTAATGAATCATATCAAAATTGAACACGACTACAGCTGCAGTTACATTACCACTCTCACGTTTGGATTATGCTATAAAAAATCATCTTTGATAAGAAAAGGTGTGAATAATGAATTTTGAAAGAATTCTTTTTCTATTCATTTACAGTAGTTATAATCTTTAAAATTAAATAGCTTGTGTTTGATAGTTACCTGTGGGATAAAAATCACTAAATTTTCTAATAATGAAGATGAATGAATATATCATTGCCATAATCAAATTTTTAAGAGGATATCAAATTATTGATTTTAAATTTCCAATATCGACGGATTATTTCATGAGGACTGGTTGATAGCTTACAGTGATGATGTCTTTTACTTTATTATATTTGCATGATGTAAAAAACATTAAGATAGGAAATAATTTTTTAAATCACAATATAAAATGTAATTTTATTTTTCTTTGGTAGCTGAAGAAATATTTCTTTCTCCTTAAAACAATATGTAAAAGAGAAATTCAAGGTCTAGTGATCAATACAGAGGTTGCTGATTGAGTTTTTCAGATTTAGAAATACCTACCAATGTTTAGCGAAAACTAACAGTCATAAATACAGTATTTTAACTTACATTCATGTATTTAGATTCAGATACTCTTCACAAATTTTCATGGTCACAATGGCAGTTTCAGAGAAATATTCAGTTAATTCTAGTAGGATTCAGTTAAAGTTAATGCCACATTTTAGTTGACATGGATATTATCACCATAATAATAATAATAATAATAATAATAATAATAATAATAATAATAATAATATTTATTTTGCCAAAGACCAGAGAAAAGGCATAGGCATCGTCAAAACAGAAAATATCTCACAAAAAATAGGGAAAAGACAATTTCCAAATACAGAAGATATGCATATTATAAAACAAAAGGTTCATCAAAAATCACAAAGTACATAATGGTTCAAAACAAAAAAAAATTACAAGAGAGAGAGTTAGAAAAAACAAAAAAAAATTAAACAGTTATGTTGACTTTCATATTTACAAATTCATCAATAGAGTAGAAAGGATTTAGCAAAATCCAGTCATAAATGAGTTTATGAAAAGTTATAAAAGGTGTATCTTTTATTGTTGAGGGCAGCTTATTAAATAATTTTATTGCAGAGTAGTTTATGCTGGTTTCCGTCTTCTTGAGTCTATGCTGAGGAATATCAATAAGCTCAGAGTGACGAGTATTGTGTGAGTGGATGCTGGAACGTTGGTTAAACTTATGAAGGTTGATTTTGGCAAAAAGGAGTGATTCAAAAATATAACATGAGTATACAGGCATAACCCTCTGTTGAATAAACAGAGGCTTACAGTGATCTCTTTTGGAGGAGCCAGTTATTAATCTCATTGCCTTCTTTTGTAAAAGTAAAACACTATGAGCATGAGCTGTTTGTCCCCATAATCTTATTCCATACATTACATAGGTGTGGAAAAAGGCAAAATATACTGTTCGTAGGTATAAATCAGAGACAGATGATTTAAGCCTGCGTAACATGAAAATCACTCTTGATAATTTGCAACAGAGGTTATTGATGTGTTCCTTCCAAGTTAATTTGGAATAATCTTCATCATTCAGATAAAAATTTGTTTGTTGCTTTGAAAGTAACAGCCATCTGTAAGCTTCATAGTTTTTAGGCAAACAAAACATTTGGCTGTAGAATTGTTCATAGTCATGTAACAGATGAGGTTATTTTGCACATAGGCTATCACTAGGAATCAAACCTAGGACCATTTTCCAAAAAGCCTAATTTAGTGCCCACTTGGTTGTCTGATAGCTCAAAAACAGGTCAAGTCTTTTGAAATACCTTTATGTGTAAGGAAAAGTCATTCGTAATAGCTTTGAAAATCAGTTAGAAGTGATACATTCAAGAGGTTTCTATAGTAATCTACATCAGTGCAAATGTCTGCATTTCTTCAGTTGCTATCTGATTTCTGGACATGATACAGAAATACCATTCTTTCGATTGTTCGGACATCTTCCAGAATTCCTCAAAGGCATCAGCTGCAACTTAAGATACTTCAGCAATTCCTCTGCTATGTATCACATTTCAACCAAATCTAACCTATCTTCTAAGAATCCTGTTTAACTGGAGCTGTAATTAAATAATCACAGTTAATTTTAGTAGTATTCGGATAAAGTAAAAGCTATGTATTTACTTGTCAACTATAATCTCACCATAACAATCTTTGTCCTTAAGAAATAATCTTAGCAGTTGCTTAACTTGTAACAGCCAACCATAGATAACAGGTTATTTAGAAAGAAAAAAGATTTGGTATTGGAATTTTTAAAGTCATATAACAGATGAGGTCATTCCACATGAGAGCTCCCATGTGGGACCACTTTCTGAAAAGTCAAAATCAGTGCCAACTTGGCTGTCTGAGAGCTCAAAAACAGGTTAAGTGTTTTAAAGTACATTCTTGATAAGTAAAGGTTATTCTTATAGCTTTAAAATGTAATTTGTAACTATTTACAATATAACTCGCTTAAGATGCTTTTCTGGGGACTGACAGAAGACCGTGCTGTAAGCGTGGATGGCGACTTATAGAAAACTCTTAAAGGTTCAGATCAGATCACAGCGATTTAAGGTGTATAGTTACGTTATATTTAGTAGGAGGTTAGTTCACATTACAATCGCCGATTTGCCGGTGACCGTCAGGTCCCTCGAAAGGAGCAAGGAAACCGACCTTCTGGGAAGCTTCAATTGACCCCGGAGGATAGAGGCATAGACTCCGAAATCGGAGTCGGGGCATATCGGCGATTGGAGAATTCTTCGAACATCTTCAACATCTGTATAAATACCCAACAAGCCGCATTTAGTTGTGTTGCAGGGGGTTTATAACCGACGATTGAGCTACTTATTTAGCCTGTTACTATCTATCGCTTAATGAGGTTTTCAGAAGCAGGTCACAAACATAATACATAATAATGGTTTAGTCTGAAGTATGTAGTCTCTAACAAGCCTCAGACAGATTGACTGTTTATCCAGGTCTGGTCTCATAATGTGTACTTTGATACTCACTGAAAGCTGTCTTGTGCATTGATGATCAAGTATGAGTTTCAAACCAAGTTAAGAGACTTTGAATGCATGCAAATCTTCATTTTTAATTGCAGTAAATTATTGAAATTCTTAAGAAAAACTTTTTTAGAATTTACCAGATTATTCAAAATATTAGAACAATGTCACTTTAGATTTTAATCTTCAAAGATGTTCTTAATATATGTAAACATTTGCAGCGATTTCGTAAGAAGTAATTTTTTCTGAATTATGTTCGTAAGTGGGTTATAAGTGCTCTTCATTTGATTGAATTTGGTATAGCCAGCTGGACCCTTGCATATTCTTGGTCCTTAATTGAACTGGAGAAAAAAATAATTTTGATTATTGTACTTAATTTCCACAGTAGCTTGATAAGAATGATTTGATGGTTCTCTTGTTTGCGAATCCAAGCTATGTAATATTTAGTAGTCAGTTTAGTATTGTATAGTAAGTGTTACTAGTTGCTCTGCAGCTTCAGTCTTACTGCAGGATTGAGACAACTATAAAATTAATCTCAGCTTAAGAAGCCATAAAAACAAAATTAATTGATTGTATACTTAAAATTTTAAGTCTATGAAAATGCACAGCTAAGACTGAATCGAATTCTCTGGGATTATGTTTGTTGGGGGTTTTTGTGTAGAGTGAAGCTATGATAGCTTTGATTGTGAAAATAATCAACAAAGAAACTCCATTGCTTGGCTGATTCAAAGAAATTCTTACTCAGTAGGAGTGTCAGAAATATATAAGATCTCTTTTGGTGAAAATTCTGAGAATAAGTTTTTATAGTTAGTTAGAGATAGATGTGTACATCTACAATCAACTATAATTATGACATTCCACAACATCACGGCTGCATCTATTGATTGTAATAAGCTTTCTGCTGCATCTTCAGATGTTATCTTCTCTTTCAATCATATTCCAGATTACATACAGTGCATAACTCTATAACATATAGAGTTAGCTCATTAACATAACTCATAACTCTATAACATAACACACAAAAGTTCTAATTTAAATATTTATTCAAATTACAAATTTTAACATATTGTGATTTTTCATACATAGGACCTATAAAGATTACATAGGAAGATGACTGTGATATACATCAGCATAGAATTTAAGATAAAGTACTTGAAGTATTGGCCTATAGCAAACCCAAGTTACAAGGCAGCAACTTCCCATGGAAAAACATAACAGTTTTCTGAATTTTTGCTCATCAAGTTTCATTCATGGTTGGTATGGTCTATTTGATATTTTATTTAAATTTAAAAAATCTTTTTATTTTAATGTCATCGTGTATACAAATATAAATCCCTGTTTCTCTTTGGCTAAAGTTTGAAGTTCTAAATTGTATTTGATTGTAATTGAATTGACAAAAGCTTAAATGATTTTAACCCTTAAACTGCAAGAAACGTACTTGTACGTAATAAATATGAAAGAAACAATCAGATATCCCCAGAAAGCATCAACTGTACTTGTACGTTCTCTTAAGGCAACTGCGGGAAAAACATTCTTATTCGTTTTGACCTGCTCCTTCATTTTATGACCCTGCCTCTCAAAGAGGAGCCAGATTGCTCGCTCCTCTCTATTGCTCTGGGTTGGGAGTATCTCAAAAGGGTTTTCCCTAATCCAGGAAAACCCAAGCTTAGCAGGTTCCATCTTTACCCATTCTCCGTGTTTTGACTGCCTTCAAGGGCATTTTATTTTCTTTATGATTAGTTATCATTGTTAAAAATCGAGATATATGCATATTGTTTGGTAACAAAATAATCAAAAAAACTGCTTAGAAAACAACTCTGAGCTGAATATTGAATCAAAAATTATTATTAAATAAATAAAAATTGGCAATGGCATTTTCAATACACAAGCAATTAAATTTCTCAACAATAACTGATGACTGGACCCTTAGGAAGAAGGTCTATCCAGATTATGAAGATCTATATCTGCTACCATTGGCCTGTTCAAGAAGAAAAACTGTTCCGTTACTTTCTTCCACACACAATTGTAGGAAAAATTAGCAGTGCAAAACAGCTCCCACAGTGGAAGGGAAAAGTATTTATTATCCAATTGTATAATGTTTTAGAGTTTAGAATGCAGAAGTTCAAGTCCAGCATCTCAGAAAATGTCTCCAAATCCAACTGGAGAACATGGCAGAATATTCCAACTCCAGAACAGAAGTCTTACTTTGAACCTCTGCATGTAAGGAAAGAATCCTGAGGAAAAAATGTCCAAATTGCGAAAAAAAACTTTAAAACTTGACTGTGAAAACTATCCTATCTCAACTGTCAGTCTGAGTACTTTTAAGTTGGACATATCCTGGAGCTTTCTTTTCCAAATACCTATCAAACAAAAAATTAATTTCAATAATTATTTCAAATTAGGTTTTTGTCACCACAACAGTGGTATTCCACTTCATGATCCAACTTTGCCTGATATTAAGAAAACAGTAGAATTATCAAGAGTTCTTGGAATGCATATGTCTAAAATGGATCCATGATAAATAAGAAAATGGCTAAATGAGCAAATTATAATGGAGATGGAGTAACATACACAGTATTTTAACTAACAATTATATACTTAGATTTAGATTTACTTCATAAATTTTCATGGTCATGAAAGTAATTTCCGAGTAATCTGCAGTTAAACTAGTAGTATTCAGTTGAAGCAAAGACCATGATTCGTACTTGATGACTACAAGATCACCATAACAATATTTGTCATTGAGATAAAACTTTTTCAGTTGCTTAACTTATAGCGACTGAAAAAATCTGTATTATACAGAGACTTCAGCATTTTTATGCAGAAAATACATGTAGTGGTAGAATTGTTAAAAGTTAAAATTATATAACAGATGCAGTCATTTCAAATGTGGGCTACATCCCAGAAGGAATCAAACCCAGGACCATTTTCTGTAAAGCTAAAACCAGTGCCCACTTGGCTGCCTGAGAACTCAAAAACAGGTTAAATCTTTTGAAATACCTTTATGTGCAAGGAAAAGCCTTTCCTAATACCATTGAAACCTTTCCTAATACAAAAAATCTCATCCACTGATTCACATGAAACAGCCATTAGTAGGCTTCAGGGATTTTAGGTAGTTAAAAGATTTAGTAGTAGAATTGTTAAAAGTCATACAACAGATGTAATTTTGCATTTGAGCTCCCATGTGGGACATAGCGTAATGAGGTTTTCCATGGGAAAGAAAGCTAAGTTAACAATAATAGTGGAGGGAGACAAACTAGGACGAGTAGATCAATGTCCATACCTGTGCATCCTTCTTCCTAATGATGGCAGTTGCTCAGCAGAGATTAGGAAAAGGATAGCATTAGCGAAAGAAGCATACATGGAGCGAAGGTAACTAATGACGAAGGATAGAGGAGAAAATTATTAAAATCCTTGGTGTGCAGTTTATTTTTGCACGGGTATGAAACGTGGACGTTAAGAAAGTAAGATATTGAAAGATTAGAGGTTTTGAGATGTGGGCATCGCCTAGAACTGAAGTAATAAGCTGGGTTGATAGAAAAACGAATGAGGAGGTGCAAGAGATGGTTGGGAAGGAGAGAGTATTCATTGAAATAACCAGAAAAAGGCAAAAGAAATGGGTGGGTCGAATATTGAGAGGATAAGGATTGGTGAGGAAAGGGATCGAGGGAAGAATGTTAGGGGAAATACAAAGTCAGAAGCTATTATACGAATTAAGGAGTGAGTTGAGTTACCGGGAATCGAAGGAGAGGGAATGAAATTGGGAATGTGGAGGAAGTTAGGCTACCGAAAGGTAAAACACTCATAGAATATATTGTTCGCAAGGACACGTGAACTCTGAGTGTACCCCGCGATGTGTATACTTAGGTTACATAATCTCCGATAGCTTCTACCGGATGCTTCATGAACTTGTGTAAATGCTCGGTTCTCAGCAGGAAAGCTGGGGTTCAATTCCGCCCAAGTACATACGATGCATTCAGATTTTTTTTTTTTTTTTTTCAATTTCAACTTTTTCACTTCCTAAATACTTTCATTTTCCTTTACATGCACGATTTCAATTTATTTTATTCTCCTTAAATATATTTCATAATTAAAATTTTACCAATGCTGCATTCATAATACTGTTCCCGATACTCGTTTATGGAATTCTTACGCCAAATTTCATGAAGACTCATCTATATTTCTTCCATTCAGTTAAACTACGAATTGTTTCGTTCGGTTTATTAATTCTTAAGGGATTATCTTGCTTTCGTGTTTTCAAAAATGGCAATTGGGCATTAAAAACAAAACGTCAAGTTTTGTTCATCTTTTATTGAATTTTATAAAAAATATAATTAACACTTCCGACGAATAAGTACGCATTGTTTTAGTATAATACTATCGTATTTGTAACAGTAATATTTACCTTTATAAGACTGATATGATGGTTTTCGTGTGTTTTAATCAATATTAAGTAGTAACTGTTACCAGTTACTCTACCCATTAGTCATACTTCACGATTTTGTCTGCCTTAAGAGTAATCTCATCGCAAGAAGACATACAAACGAAAGTAAATGGTTATATACTTGAAATTCTGTCTTTGACAATGTAAAGCTAAGATTGAATCAAATTATCAGGAAATGACACTCTTGGGCCATTTTGTAGAGTGAAGTTGTGATAGCCTTTATGGAAAAGTGATCAACATTTTTTGGGATCTAGTCTTCTAAACATTCTATATAAGGGGAAACTTAATTGATTTGCTAATTCAAAAATCCATTCTCATTGTCAATAGGATTTCCAAAAATATATATAAGACCTGTCTGATTGAAACTTCTGAGAGTAATTTCTTGCTGCATCTTCTGATGTTATCTTGGGTTCAATCACATTCCAGTTGACATGTAGTGTATAACTCAATGTTCTAATTTAAATGTTTCTTTGAATAACAAAAGTCAACATTTTATTTTCAAACATCACCTATAAAGGTCACATTGGAAGAGGACTGTGGCATATATGAACATAGAATTTAAGATTAAATATCAGAAGTATTTGCCCATAGCAGACCCAAGCTATAAGGCAGCATCCTCCCATGGAAAAACATGCCAGATTTTACATATCTACTCTTCTCTACAATACAATTGTCTACAACAGGTCCATGAAATGTAAGAAAATTGAGCAATTTAAAATGGATCGAATACAAAATTACCTGAAATGTAAAGACAGAAAAATTTCTGCCCAAAATGTAGACATATAAATTTGTATTTATACTGGGCAAGCTATCAGTCAAGATCTAGTATGGAACACCTTTAACATACATTTTGGCAATGTAATGGTAACTACAGATTGTTGATATCAAGAAGCTTATGTTATTAGTATCAACCCAGGTAATTATTAACCTCAATCCTGAAAGCTAGAAAATTTTATAAGAATGCTAATGGACAGAAAACTACATATTTAAACCGAGAAGTCCAAATAGAGAACAAATGGACATTGCTATGGAAGTTGCTCATGCAACCTCTACTTTACCCATTTTACACTGGATTATAGTGTTCATTACATATGTTATTTAAAGATTACGATAATAAATGTGTACTATTTACAGAGACATTAAATCAAACCTGTAAATATTTACAGTTATATTTTTGCTTTTCTATATATTTATAAGCATCTCCCAATATCTAGATTTTTTTTCTCCAGTTACACAGTTTTTATTGTGATGTACATAGAAAAAGCAAAGTTACATAAGGATATTTACTTGTAAGTTTGAGTAAAATTAGTTAATGAAAACCAAAGCAAAATTAGACTGAATCAAATCAAACATATGGTCAGAACCAGGGTCAGAGATGTAGCTTTTAAATTAGGTCTCTCCATTCAAACTTTTTGTGTAAAATTATATCCCCAAACAATCCATTCATCCTGTGACAATAGCAATCGCTCTACCATAAAAAAAGGAAAAAAAACAATGAAATTTTTTACAAATTGTGTGAGATAATGCAAAAATTTTCCTTCCTCAACAAAAATTGTTACACCCAAGGAAGCAAAAATACATTAACTACATTTTAGTTGCAAAAATGGCTTCAACATAAGCATAATAATATTTGAAAGAAGGATATATTTCACCTTTACACTGTATGAAAACTTGTTTTTTAAAATTCATGTACTTTGTGTTACACTAATGAATCATATCAAAATTGAACACTACTACAGCTGCAGTTACATTACCACTCTCACGTTTGGATTATGCTATAAAAAATCATCTTTGATAAGAAAAGGTGTGAATAATGAATTTTGAAAGAATTCTTTTTCTATTCATTTACAGTAGTTATAATCTTTAAAATTAAATAGCTTGTGTTTGATAGTTACCTGTGGGATAAAAATCACTAAATTTTCTAATAATGAAGATGAATGAATATATCATTGCAGTAATCAAATTTTTAAGAGGATGTCAAATTATTGAATTTAAATTTCCAATATCGACGGATTATTTCATTAAAACTGGTTGATAGCTTACAGTGATGATGTCTTTTACTTTATTATATTTGCATGATGTAAAAAACGTTAAGATAGGAAATAATTTATTTAATCACAATATAAAATGTAATTTTATTTTTCTTTGGTAGCTGAAGAAATATTTCTTTCTCCTTAAAACAATATGTAAAAGAGAAATTCAAGGTCTAGTGATCAATACAGAGGTTGCTGATTGAGTTTTTCAGATTTAGAAATACCTACCAATGTTTAGCAAAAACTAACAGTCATAAATACAGTATTTATACTTATGTTTATGTATTTAGATTCAGATACTCTTCACAAATTTTCATGGTCACAATGGCAGTTTCAGAGAAATATTCAGTTAATTCTAGTAGGAGTCAGTTAAAGTTAATGCCACATTTTAGTTGACATGGATATTATCACCATAATAATCTTCATCATTCAGATAAAATTTTGTTTGTTGCTTTGAAAGTAACAGCCATCTGTAAGCTTCATAGTTTTTAGGCAAACAAAACATTTGGCTGTAGAATTGTTCATAGTCATGTAACAGATGAGGTTATTTTGCACATAGGCTATCACTAGGAATCACACCTAGGACCATTTTCCGAAAAGCCTAATTTGCTGCTCACTTGGTTGTTGATAGCTCAAAAACAGGTCAAGTGTTTTTAAATACCTTTATGTGTAAGGAAAAGTCATTCGTAATAGCTTTGAAAATCAGTTAGAAGTGATACATTCAATAGTTTTCTATAGTAATCTACATCGGTGCAAATGTCTGCATTTCTTCAGTTGCTATCTGATTTCTGGACATGATACAGAAATACCATTCTTTCGATTGTTCAGACATCTTCCCGAATTCCTTATAGGCATTAGCTGCAACTTAAGATATTTCAGCAATTCCTCTGCTATGTATCACATTCCAACCAAATCTAACCTATCTTCTAAGAAACCTGTTTAACTGGAGCTGTAATTAAATAATCACCGTTAATTTTAGTAGTATTCGGGTAAAGTAAAAGCTACGTTTTTACTTGTCAACTATAATCTCACCATAACAATCTTTGTCCTTAAAGAATAATCTTAGCAGTTGCTAAACATATAACAGCCAACCATAGATAATAGGTTATTTAGAAAGAAAAAAGATTTGGTATTGGAATTTTTAAAGTCATATAACTGATGAGGTCGTTCCTCATGAGAGCTCCCATGTGGGACCACTTTCTGAAAAGTCAAAATCAGTGCCAACTTGGCTGTCTGAGAGCTCAAAAACAGGTTAAGTGTTTTAAAATACATTCATGATAAGTAAAGGTTATTCGTAATATCTTTAAAATGTAATTTGTAACTATTTACGATATAACTCGCTTAAGATGCTTTTCTGGGGACTGACAGAAGACCGTGCTGTAAGAGTGGATGGCGACTTATAGAAAACTCTTAAAGGTTCAGATCAGATCACAGCGATTTAAGGTGTATGGTTACGTTATATTTAGTAGGAGGTTAGTTCACATTACAATCGCCGATATGCCGGTGACCGTCAGGTGTCAGTCCCTCGAAAGGAGCAAGGAAACCGACCTTCTGGGAAGCTTCCATTGACTCCGGAGGACAGAGGCATAGACACCGAAATCGGAGTCGGGGCATATCGGCGATTGGAGAGTCCTTCGAACATCTTCTACATCTGTATAAATACCCATCAAGCCGCATTTAGTTGTGTTGCAGGAGGTTTAAAACCGACGATTGAGCTACTTATGTAGCCTATTACTTTCGCGTAATGAGGTTCGGAAAGAAAGCTAAGTTAACGATAATGGGGGAGGCAGACAAACTAGAACGAGTAGATCAATGTCCATACCTGGGCAGCCTTCTTTCTAATGATGGCAGTTGCTCAGCAGAGATTAGAAAAAGGATAGCATTAGCGAAAGAAGCATACATGGAGCGAAGGTAACTAATGACGAAGGATAGAGGAGAAGATTATTAAAATCCTTGGTGTGCAGTTTATTTTTGCACGGGTATGAAACGTGGACGTTAAGAAAAGAAGATATTGAAAGATTAGAGGCTTTTAAGATGTGGGCATGGCGTAGAACTGAAGTAATAAGCTGGGTCGATAGAAAAATGAATGAGGAGGTGCTAGAGATGGTTGGGGAGAAGAGGGTATTAATTGAAGTAATTAGAAAAAGGCAAAAGAAACGGGTGGATCGAATATTGAGAGGATAAGGATTGCCAAGGAAAGGGATCGAGGGTAGAATTTTAGGGGAAAGACAAAGTCAGAAGCTGTTATACGAATTAAGGAGTGAGATGAATTACCGGGAATCGAAGGAGAGGGAATGAAATTGGGAATGTGGAGGAAGTTAGGCTACACAAAGGTAAAGCACTCATAGAATATATTGTTCGCAAGGACATGTGAACTCCGAGTGTACCCGCGATGTGTATACTTAGGTTACATAATCTCCGATAGCTTCTACCGGATGCTTCATGAACTTGTGTTAATGCTCGGTTCTCAGCAGGAAAGCTGGGGTTCAATTCTGCCCAAGTACATACGATGCATTCAGTTTTTTTTTTTTTTTTCAATTTCAACTTATTCACTTTCTAAATTCTTTCATTTGCACGATTTCAATTATATTATTCTTCTTTAATATTTCATAATTAATATTTTACAAATGCTGCATTAAAAAAATTCTGTTCCCGATACTCGTTTATGATATTCTTACGCCAAAATTCAGGAGGACTCATCTATATTTCTTCCATTCTGCTAAACTACGAGTTTTTTCGTTCGGTTTATTCATTCTTAAGGGATTATCTTGCTTTCATATTTTTTAAATTAACTATGGATTATCAAAAAAAACATTAAGTTTTGTTAATCTCTTATTGATTTTTATAAAAAATATAATTAACACTTCCGACTAATAAGTAAAGTACGTATTGTGCGAATATAATACTGCAGTGTTTGTAACAGTAATATTTACCTTTATAAGATTGTTCGATATATAAGAATGATATGATGGTTTTCGCATTTTTGAATAATAGTAATATTAAATGCAATTCTCTGTTGTTTATGATCGGTAAGAATTGAATTTCCAGAATAAACCCTTTAAAATTATATACTGCAGCATTAAAAATATTAGGTTATGCTTCCGTAAATTTTTATCATCAAAATCCCTTTCTCAAGATTTATACACATTGCAGTAATTTCAGAAGTATAGATTTTTTGAGTTATTTTTGTTATTGGATTTTGAATGCTGAGTAAGGAGTGAATTTTATTTTGATAGATTTAGCTGGTCCCTAGCATTTTCTTGGGTCCTTAATTGAAATGGAGGAGAGCATAATTTTAATTATTGTACTTATATCCCACTGTAGCTTTAGAAGAATTATATGATTCACAATAGTGTGTGACTCAATGTAAAGTACTATTAATTAGTAACTGTTACTATTTGCTCTACCTTTCAGTCACACTTCAGGATTAAGACAGCCATAAGACTTATCTCATCCCAAAAAGGCTTAAAAACAAAAGTAGTTGATTTTTAACTTAAAATTTTATATTTTTGACAATGTACAGCTAAGACTGAATTGAACTTCTGTGGATTGTCTTTGTTGGGCCTTTTCTTAGAGTGAAGTTGTGATAGCCTTGATGGAAAAGTGATTAATATTTTTTTGGGATCTAATATCTTAAACATCTTATAGCAGATAAACTTAATTGCTTTGCTGATTCAAAAGAATCCCTACACATTGTCAGTGAGATTACCAAAAATATATATAAGACCTGTCTGATTGAAACTTCTGAGAGTAATTTCTTGCTGCATCTTCAGATGTTATCTTTTCTTTCAATCACATTCCAGTTGACATGTAGTGTATAACTCAAAAGTTCTAATTTAAATGTTTATTTGAATAACAAAGGTCAACATTTTTTTCATACACAGCCTATAAAGGTCACATTGGAAGAGGACTGTGGCATATATGAACTTAGAATTTAAGATAAAATACCACAAGTATTTTGCCCAGCAGACCCAAGCTATAAGGCAGCATTCTCCTATGGAAAAACATGTCGGTTTTTCCATATCTACCGATGCCTGTAATTCCAATGCCTAAAATGGATTTATAAAAAGTAAGAAAATGGAAATATGAGCAAATTAAGATGGAGCAAATACAAAATTTTCTACAATCTAAACAGAAATATTTCTGCCCACAATGTAGATAAATTTGCATTATGTGCAAGCTGTCAGTCAAGATCTAGTATGGTACACCTTTAACATTCATTTATGGCAATGTAATGGTAACTACAGATTGATGATATCAAGAAGCCTTTATAAATATCAACCCAAAAAATACGATAATTTTATAAGTATGGCTTCAAATTTAAATTGGCAAGTCCAAATAGGGAACAAATCTACACAACTATGGATGTTGCTCATGCAGCCTCCATTTCATCCATTTTACACTGGAATATAGTGTTTGTGTGCTGAATGATTACTTCTTTCTCCTTAAAACAATATTTATAAAGGTAGATCAAGTTCAGGCCATTGTAAGAGAGTTAAGCAATTAAGTTTTAGAGATAGGTTCTTTAGAGTTGGAAATACCTGGTTTAGCAAAAACTACCACTTCAAATACAGTATATTAACTAACATAAATATATTTAGATTAGGATCCACTTCACAAATTGTCATGGTCACAATGGCAGTTACGGAGAAATATTCAGTTAATACTAGTAATATTCAGTTGAAGTAAAAAAACCACATTTTTACTTGGCGATTATAATCTCACCACACTAATCTTTGTCCTTAAGAAAAAAATCTCATCCATTGATTCACATGAAACAGCCATTAGTAGGCTTCAGGGATTTTAGGTAGTTAAAATATTTAGTAGTAGAATTAATAATAATGGTTTATTTACGGGCAGAAAGCCCTTTTTAAAAAGGTACATTCTAAGTATACAGAATACAAACTAAGTTATGATACAAAGTATATTATGATACAAAAAATATAACAAGTATCTATACTTACAAGACAGGGTACAATAAACAATGGGTAATTTAATGTTTGGATTTAATACTATTTTTAAATTTAAATGAAAGATGAAAGATATCAACATCATGACAAGTTTTATTAATCAAGCGCATTATCCTAAAAATTGGGAGATAATATAGATAGTTTTTTTTCAAAACGGGGACTTCAAATACATTACAGAGTCTAGTAGGTAGAGGTGGTACTTTAAAGGTAATGTAGGATAGAATATCGGGACTGGATACCATATTATTAATTATTTTGTACATAAAAAGGATACCAGTATAATCTCTTCGGGCTTGTAGGGTGGGAAGTTGGAGTAAGTCTAGAATTAACTCATAATGGCCAGGTTCCCTTTCTAAATTAAATCTAAAGGTTATCATCCTGAGAAATTTATTTTGAATTCTTTCTAGGGTATGGTTATACTTTGCATAATATGGATTCCATATAATTGAGCATTATTCCAGTTGCGATCTCACTAGGGAAACGTGCAGGATTTTATAGCAAGTTATATTCTTGAAGTCCCTACATACTCTACCTATAAATCCTAACATTTTGTAGGCTTTAGTGGTAATACTATTGATATGTAAATCAAAACTAAGCTTATCATTTAACACAACACCTAGGTCAGAGGTGTGCTTGACTCTTTTCACACGGTACTCTGAGATAAAGTAGTCCACACAGATAGTTTGTTTTGATTTATGATAACTTACAACATTACACTTTTGGATGTTGAGTTTCATCAGGTTTTTGTGACACCATTCATTAATAGAAATTAAAGAGTTTTTCAGTATTTTGGCATCATCATTGCAGTTGACATGATGATAAAATTTCAAATCATCAGCATATAAGAGGAACTTTACAGAGTTGAGAGGATGTCCGATGTCATTAATAAATAATAAAAACAGTAAAGGACCTAAGTGGGATCCTTGAGGAACGCCTGACTTGGCAATAAAAGGAGAAGAAACTGAGCCATTGACCTTAACTAAGAGTTTTCTATTAGTCAGATATGATTCAATCCATTTTAGTATATTACCATGAACACCATAAGCCATGAGTTTAGCCAGTAAGATAGTGTAATTCACATGGTCAAAAGCTTTAGATATACCACAGTAGATAACATCCACCTGATTATGTTGATTGAGTATATTGGTAATATCATGTTGAAAAAGTAGAAGATTAGTGATAGTGGATCTACCCTGCCTAAATCCATGCTGTTCATTGAAGGATGGGTTCAATTATAGGGCGCATGGAGTCTACAATGAGGCTTTCAAAGATTTTTGCAAGAGAAGATTGAGTTACAATGGGCCTATAGTTTTCTTGTTTATTGCCACTTTTGTATATTGGGATAGCATAGGAAGATTTGAGGACTTCAGGGAAAACTCCACTAGAGAGAGATTTGTTAAAAATTATATATAAAGGGTAGACTAATGAGTTGGCACATTTTTAAGAAAATGAGGAGAGAGATTATCTGGACCTGGAGATTTAGTTTCATCCACTGAGAATGTTTGAGATTGAGAGTGAAACTGAAGAAAGATTTATATTATTGTTTTCATTTATCTTGGGTAAATCATTTGGTACACTATCAATATAAACCTTTGAAAAATGTTTAGCAAAAAGATTGCAAATATCAGTATAATTTTCACACATCCTATTTTCAAAGTACATTGAAGAAGGGATTTTTGTGAATTGCGTAGGTTATTAACATGAGTCCAAAAGAATTTAGTGCTTCCAAAGATATTGTTTTGCACATTGTTGATGTACTCAAGATAGCAATATTTGGAAGTGACTGCATATTTTACAAAGTTCAGAAAATTTTTGATATGTATTTATATCCCCAGTTAATTTAAATTCTTTATGAGTTTGTTTTTTAAGTGAGATGAGTTTTTTTAATTCTATAGAAAACCATTTAGGGAAGTTGCATTTTTTGATGGTAATCACTGGTGTGAAAGCATTGATAACGTCATTCAGTATGGCATAGAGATGTTGAATATCTTCATCAATATTTGAATTATTTAGTATTCCAGCCCAGTTAACATTATCAAGAGCATTAGATATTGATTCAAAATCACAATTTCTGTAATCAAACAGTGTAACAAAGTATGGCAATATTTCTGAGTTACTAGTCAGTTGAATTTGGAAACAGTGCAGGATGATGTATGTCACAGTTTACAAGGGACTCAGTGATATTATTACATTTTGCATTACAGTTGCTGAACGCAAGATCGAGAAGAACACCATTTTGATTTTTAATAGTGTTTACTTGTTGTAAACCTAGAAAAGAGAAGGTGTCCAATAAAATTTTGCCTTGATGGGCCATGTTAGAATTTTTAGAGTTGTCTATATTCCATGGTTCAACATTCCAATCAAAATTTGGAAGATTGTAGTCACCTAATATGAGCACCCCAGCAAATGAGTTAGTTAGCAGGATATTCTCTACAGTTTGACAGTGGGCTTCCTAGATTTCAGGGGTAGATCTAGGAGGTATGTAAGCACAACCTACCAGAAGTTTTGAGAAACCACTTCCAAGAGTTACAAAAATATGCTCAATGTTTACATTAACATTAGGGGTGAGGAGGGCTTGAGATTTTAGATTGCTCTTGACAGCAATCAAAACTCCTCCACCACGAACTTTAGAAGAGGTTTGACAGGACCGGTCTTTCCTGAAAATGTTATAATTATGCCCACTTATTTCAGTAGACGGAATATCATTACTGAACCATGTTTCTGTGAGTAAAATGATATCATAAAGAGACACAGATAACACTAATCTTAATTCAACAAGTTTAGTCTTAATACCATGAACATTCTGGTAATATACTAGAGGCTGGAGAACCTTACTTTTTCTATGTTTGGCACCATGGCCTACTCATAATGACTTAGGCTTACTAATACCATGGCTTGACCTTGTGGTAATTTTACTATTGTCCTGGAACACAGGGGGCACATTTGAGTTAGCAGAGGTAGTGGCTATAGGGTTTTCCAACGGATGTTGGATGGCACTAGATCTAATGATTCTTGACGAATCAACACTAGTAACTTGCTTAACACTTGTAGCGAAATAGGGAACCACTTTATCAGGAACGACTTTATCAACCGTTGCTGCAATGATCGCCGATCTCTTAGGGGGAAAAAATTTGCCTAATATAACATTAGGAGGCCACACTGCACTTTCAAGGAGACTGTCCAGTAAGGAGAAATTGTTAAAAGAAAAGGAATTATTAAAATTCATAGAACAGATGTCCTTTCGCATGTGAGCTCCCATGTGGGACATCGCGTAATGAGGTTTTCCATGGGAAAGAAAGCTAAGTTAACAATAATAGTGGAGGGAGACAAACTAGGACGAGTAGATCAATGTCCATACCTGGTCAGCCTTCTTTCTAATGATGAAAGTTGCTCAGCAGAGATTAGAAAAGGATAGCATTAGCGAAAGAAGCATACATGGAGCGAAGGTAATTAATGACGCAGGATAGAGGAGAAGATTATCAAAATCCTTGGTGTGCAATGTATTTTTGCACGGGTATGAAACGTGGACGTTAAGAAAAGAAGATATTGAAAGATTAGAGGTTTTTAAGATGTGGGCATCGCCTAGAACTGAAGTAATAAGCTGGGTCGATAGAAAAAAGAATGAGGAGGTAGTAGAGATGGTTGGGAAGGAGAGGGTATTCATTGAAATAATTAGAAAAAGGCAAAAGAAACTGTTAGGTCGAATATTGAGAGGATAAAGATTGCAGAGGAAAGGGATCGAGGGAAGAATTTTAGGCGAAAGACAAAGTCAGAAGCTGTTATGCGAATTAAGGAGTGAGATGAGTTACCGGGAATTGAAGGACAGGGAATGAAAAGTGGGAATGTGGAAGAAGAAAGGCTACCGAAAGGTAAAACACTCATAGAATATATTATTCGCAAAGACAAGTGAACTCTGAGTGTACCCCGCGATGTGTATACTTAGGTTACAAAATCTCCGTCTGCTTCTATCAAATGCTTTATGAACTTGACTAAAAGCTCGGTTCTCAGCAAGAAAGCTGGGGTTCAAATCTGTCCAAGTACAACGCATTTGATTTTTTTTTTTTCGATTTCAACTTTTTCACTTCCTAAATACATTCATTTTCCTTTACATGGACGATTTCAATTTATTTTATTCTCTTTTAATATTTCATAATTAAAATTTTGCGAATGCTGCATTCAAAATACTGTTCCCGATACTCGTTTATGGAATTCTTACGCCAAAATTCATGAAGACTCATCTATATTTCTTCCATTCAGTTAAACTTAGAATTATTCGTTCGGTTTATTCATTCTTAAGGGATTATCTTGCTTTCATGTTGTTAAAAATAACTATTGGGTATTATGAACAAAACGTTAAGTTTTGTTTATCTTTTATTTATATTTGTATGCTTTTATATACATTTAATGCTATAATTTTAACATAACCTGGCACCTCCTGATGAGCCACAAACTGGCTCAGGAAGACCAAAATTGTCATATTTATTCTCAACTAATAACACTTTTGTTTTCCCAATGAATAACAATGCTCTATTGTACCCATGATTCTAATATTTGTAAATGTGCAATTAAATGTGAAATTATACTGCAAAAGATAAATAAATACAATTAACACTTCCAAATAAGCAAGATACAGAGTATTATAGCTTAAAGCTCCAGTATTTGTATCAGTAACATTTCTACTAGATCTCATGAATTTTTTTATTTGTTATAGATGAGTCGATATTTTTTTTCTAATTAATCCGATAACGCCGTTCATTGGTGATATTTATTTATAAAGTAGGTTGTAATTGAATCGAGTAACTATTAATAGGTTTCCACACAATATAGTAAAGCTACATTCCCTCAGGGTGTTTAAACAAGGTCACAAGCAGATCACTAGCAATTGAAAAGCTTTATCAAAGTCGGAATTCCGTATAGATTTTATCTGCTGTTACATGTTAATTAAGGCTCGAAGTTTTATTATTATTATTATTTTTATTGGACCCTTTATTAGTCGAGGTTAGGCCCGAGTGGGCCAATATCTCTTCTTTCGTTTTATATAGTGTTGCAGAGAGCGGAACCGGAGTGAAGCCCTTATTAAACGAGGTGAAGTTAAATGTCCAAACGCCCAGTTGAAACGCTTACAAGCAGAATCGCATTCACTGAGTTCGACTGTACATTTCTTAGAGGATGTTAAGAAATGATGATTTTTATGGTGGATCCAAGGATGTTACGGAGGTGATATCGCCCCCCTCCCACAAAACCTTCGAGCAATTTGTCTGGGATCTGACGGTGTGCTGAATGAAAATAAGATTGTGATGTTCATCCACGATCACTGTACATCTACTTCATTAACCCCGAAAAATGGCAATTTAAAAGTTAATTGAAGAGGATTTCGTAAGGAAATGGTCTTAAATCACCTCCCTTGCAATTACTGCCCCTATAGCAAGTTTCTAAAACCGGCCCCGTAGGCAGGAAACGTACGTAAGTATAACAGTCGATTCTCATTGAAGAGATGCAAGCAAAATTCCTTATATGAAGGCTATAAAGAAGATTTTAATACATCGTTTACTCAAGAAAGAAAGCGCTGAATAACCTTATGAGTGGTACGCTCCAAAGACATTGCAATAATAACGATTTTTTAGGAATGAGGAGGAATTATAATGACGCGAAATTGTTTTCCTCTATTGCTGGAAGTTCTAGCTGTCAACGCTAGATAGCCGCTCAGAAAAACCTTGGGCTAGTGAATGCAGTATCAAGGACTTCGTTGAGGTATGTGAAAGTGCATTTGGAATCGAATCTTTTTCTACAGCTCTGCTGCGCCTGGGAATGGTTAGCCTTTGCTGTAATAATTGGATTTTTTGTTGCAAGTATTTGAATACCTTGATGCTCATTAATATGAATGATTTCTCGTTTACAATCATTTGAATCTTGTGAAGGAATTACTTTAACAGTATCTTATGGGCGAGACACGTGGTATTGGTTTACGAATATTTTTACCTATTATGTCTCATAAATGTAGTTTTATTATAACTGAGAACCTTTCCAGGGTAGTAAAACAATTATGGGACGGTAGCGGTGTTAGCTGATAACCACTTGCCCAGTGGAAGTATAAGATTTGGAGTAATGTACACCAGAAGTAACCTGTCAGGATGGCACGTGAAACATGATTTTCTTAAGGAGGGATTATAGGCCATACAGGGTATTGTAAGTTAATTCCTGCTGTAAAGAAGTATACTATTGATACTAGTTGAGAATCCAAACATTCCATATTCAATAAATATTGTCGTAATTAAGCTAACATCTGTTTCATTTACATCTAAGATTTGCTCGCCGGATACATCCGGCAGAAAATGAAATCTTTAGGATGCGGAGATATCGACGAAGAAAGTGAGGCCACTGGTCGGCGCGAGTTAACGGAGCACCACCCTGCTCAGTTTTTTCGTCTTCAGTTAAGGCAACCAAAATAAATCGATGCCATCGTGAGTACTGTAGAAAAGGCTGGGATTATAAATTATTGACGATTCATCACTACCCACCAACTCTATTTGGCCTCTAAGATAAACTAAAGGTTTTTCTATTTTTCTTCGTATTCGATACTAGTTACCTAAGGCTCTTTATTAGGATATGAGGTGGAATGGAAAAGTGAACGAAGGAATGATCTGCGGATGGGCCAACTCGCGTTGAACCTGTTCCGATGAGCTCATCATTAGCCAGTTTTCCTGCATTACCATTAAGGTTCAACGATAAAAAGGGAAAAAATAATTGGAGGTAAGACATTGTGAAATTATTCCAAATAAAGAAACCTGGATTCCATGAATGGAGACTTAGCTTTAGTTGTCTAATTTTATTTGCATATAAATTCCTATTGTTTTTGGCTGAAGTGTAGATTTAATGCGTACGTGCAGTACTTCTGTTAACCTTGATGATTATGATCGTTCTTTTCTAACTTTCATTATTTAGCAAGCGCCCAGACTGTTCTCAAGCCAAAATCCAAGGAATGCAGCGAATGAATTCACGGCTAAAGAGGAGGATCAAAATGTACCAGAAACTAAATTCAAAGGGAACAGGAAAAAGAATGGAATGCAAAAGCTGATTCCAGTAATATCCCTTGCTATTCAGAGCCATCTGGACCTCTGTATAACTGTATATTGTATGTATAACATCAGTCGAACAAACTTGTTCTCTCCATCATGGTTTATACTGCTTTGAGATCCTTTGGATTCATGCGGTTAACATTCCACCATCTATGCAGATTCTTTTCCAAATTCCCGGACTCTTCACGATGCCTAATCTTATTTCCGTTCTTCATTCTCAATAAAAAAAACCATATCCTAGTATTGGTTTTCAAGGATTAATGATACAGATTTAGATTATTGTATAATTATTATAATCTAATGAATTTTGATTAACCATATAACTTCAATATTTTATTTTTGTAGGAGAAGCCGTTTCGGGTCTCCTTGCTTGAAGAGGAGGAAATGACGTCTGCTTCTTGTGGCCATTTGAGGTGGATCAACTGAACACGGGGCATCTTACCGCCGAACACCAGAGTATTGGCCTTAATAGTAAATGAAAACCAACGATTGCAAGAGAGAACGTATCACCTAATACGGTTACGTTTGGTGTAGTGGCAACTTCAGAAGAGATGAACTGACGATCGCAGCAATCATAATCGTAAAAGATTAATATTTCGATTCACATTTCAATAGTTATCACCTTAATCATTGCTTTTTAACGACGTTTCTGTCGTAAACTCCCTGTTTTAATTGTTTACAGTTTCATTTCTCATGTGAAAAACCTACAGGTGAATTATTGCAACGCAGTACAAACTTTATTACAACGATCGCTCATTTGTAAATTTATTCAACGTTTGCAACATAATGACTGGATATTTCTAACCGTAGACTGATCGAGAAAATAAAAATTTAAAGCGACGTATTGCGCTATAATAAACACGCTAAATTAATTTTAAGGCATTCGAATGGCGTACCTATTTTGTGCTGACACTATCATTTTTGCGCCCTCGGACGATTCTCACGTTTATCACTTGAGACCGGCATTTGAATATAAGCATGCGGATTTTTGGAAAGGAAAACACCGAATAAGTTGTTTCATGGGATTTCTTTTCCATGGGATCGCCGTAACCCGGCAATTTTAACATATAAAATTTTATGTGCAGGACACGCATGTTATCATTTTTAGGGGCAAAGTTATTCGTATTCAACGTCACGAGGAGGAGGTTAATAAACAAACGGCACTAAAAGATATATCCAGTCATTAATACGTTTATGTTATTACAATTTCTGAATGTGGCTTATTTCCAGGTACTCCTCTATCCAGGCGCTCACTTATCCCGACTTCGGAATTCCAGAAAACGTCGGAATCGAGAGCATCTGAATGCAGCTTAATAACGATTTGGGAGTTGACTGACGTAGCGGAAGAGGATGGATAGTATCTATCATCTCACCTGAGAATTATTCCTGCTTCTTAATGTTCCAGTTAATGTTGTATCTAAAAATGATAATGTAATGAGTCCTGTGTAGTCACTAAGAATAAATAAAATGTTAAGTCCTGATATATGACAGAATGATTGTATCTTCACCTTAATATGATGATACTCTAAGTTCAAAGTTTTTTTGTGAAGCAATCCACTTAATTTTGTAATAATTCAGATTTAAATCGACGGAAATATCTAGGTACTGAAATTTTGTAAATTCGGAATGAAAATTGCGAAATCATAGCCAGTTACTTTAATTTGGTGCTAAATAAATTATTGCTAGAATAAAGGTATATGAATCCTTAACCGTTTAAAACGATAGTCCTTTTGCAATGATGAAAGATAGCAATAAAAACTTCCTTAAAATGGACTAAATTTCAAGAAATATCTAAGTTATAAATTTCGAAATTTTGAATCGGCGCTTAGTCGACACGAAAAGCATTTTGGGAGTAAAAATGTATTTACGACAGTCAATTTAAATACCGGAAATGGAGAGTATGCAAGAAAGGGGCGATGAATTAAAAATGGCTAAATTTTGAAGAATAGAACTCTGAAATTAAATACAAAATTGGGAAATTTTGAATCGGCGCCCTAACCGCAACGTCACAGTGACGTCATGAACTTTCGCTTTCGTGACAAGGTTATTGGGCTCAAAGGGTTAAACTCGGAGGGTCTGTTCGCAAATTTCGAAAAAAGGGTTAAAATTGGTGGTTTTGACCTTCAACGACCTCTAAATTCTGAATTCGTCCTTCAAAAAACGCCGAGAAATTCCGCAAAGACACGAGGGCGCTGCATGTACTATGCAGTAACTCGTACTTAAGTTACAAAATCTTCGCTTACTTTCAAGGGATGCTTTGTGAGCTTGTCAATGTACTCGGTTCTCAGCAGGAAAGCTGGGGTTCAATTCTGCCCATGTACAAACAAATGTAAAAGCATCTTTTTTTTTTTTTTCAATTTCAACATTTTCACTTCCTCACTAGTTTCATTTTTATTTACATGCACGATTTCAATTCATATTATTCTAATTTAATATTTTATAATTTAAATTTTACGAATGATGCATTCAAAATACTTTTAGCGCTACTCATTTTTGGGATAGTAAGGCCGAAATTCTTGAGGACTTATTTTATATCTTCCATCCAATTATATGACGAATTGTTTTCCTCGGTGTATTCATCCTTAATGGATTATCTTGCTTTCATGTTGTTAAAAAAATAGCTATTGGGCATTAAAGACAAAACATTCAGTTTTTTCAATCTTTTATTGATATATAAAAATATGCAATGAACACTTCCGATGAATAAGCAAGATACGCAATGTTATAGTCTAATACATTCGTGTATTAATATACGAGTGAGTAATACATTCGTGTTGGTAACAGTAATATTTCTATTAGATCTAATGAAATATTTTCTTTGTTTTAGATGACCTGATATTAATGAGGTAGGTTGAAATTGAATCGAGTAAGTAATATTAGGTGTCACACAATATTGTAAAGCTACATTCTCTCAGGGTGTATATACAAGATCACAAGCAGAACACCAGGAATTGAAAACCTTTATCAAAATCGGAATTCCGTATAGATTTCATATGCTGTTATATGTTAATAAAGGCTCGAAGTTTTAAGAATAATTTTGGAAAAATGATCTTAATATTTACGATTCTACGCTTTTCATCAAAGTTATTCAAAATTTTGTAATGGATTTCTATGGCCGAGATGTTTTACTTTAGGTAAGATAAGGTGCATTTATCATGCATCATCCCGCAGAAGTTGAATTAAAAATTTTCATATTTACTCCTTATTATTCCTAACTGGAAAATAACGTAAAAAATTAAGTTCCGAATGATATAAATTATTACTTCTAGCTAATAATATACTATTAGATTCGTTAAAATTAAAAGCGAGCATATGCTGAGTCATCCTGGAAAGCGTGAGTATCTATGACTTGGGAGGGAATTATTCCAAAATCTGGAAAGATACGAAAAGTAACAATCAATTCAGTTTTATTTAAGGTAATTAAAATTTACATTTAATTTAAATTAAACTTCAACAACAATTCATATAGAAGTAAGGGCGACAAAAATATATATATAAATTAGTGAAGGGATTTTGTCAGGATGTAATTTAGATTTGAAGGTCTCTTCTCAGTATTTACTTTCATCAGTCATACAAAGTAAACATCAAAGAAAAAGAGAGCTATATAGGCTGTTAAATGTAGCCTCGGAGAGATCGTGATACCCTTTTTAGAACACGGCTTAGAAAAATTGCTATCTTTCCCCATTGTCCACCTGGTAAAATCTGCTTCATTTTAGACTGAAAAGACCAAAATTAAGGAACTAACTCGCCATTTGCGAGCAATAAATATTGTACTCCTCAAAAATATGAAGTAATGCAACCACCATTACACAACCCCACAACGCTATCAAGCGGTTTCCCTTGGTAACCCGAAGAGCGACTTAACCGGGTTTCGCTCTACTAATAATGAACAATCAGAATCAATTACTAAATAATGAAACAGAAATAAACTCAAGACAGCTTATCAAATAATCATTACTGTTCTCATATATAATTATTTTACAACTCGGTAACACGATGCAAACTCTGACAAAACAATCCATCAAGTTAGCTTAGCAAAAGAAAATACCAAATTGTTTATGGAATGTAAAAAATTCTAATCATATATATAGGATTCTAACTTCAAAGCATTATATCATAGCAAGAGATTTAAAATGATCAGAATTCTGACTAAGTTAAGAGAGAAGTGATACTTACAATGAATAAGGAAGATACATGGTGTTTATAAGAGTAATATGTCATTTAATTCTGAAGAGTTATTTTCTGAGTTATAGATGACAAGAAAATTTTTCTGACTCATTCCATTCCAAGATGATATATACATCTAAAAATTATCTTGAAATTAAGGTGAGCAAGATGAGCACACAATAGTTTAGCAGGATTCTTTTGGGTGCAATTGTGCAATCGACTAAACATAATTGCAAGCACAATATCAGCTAATGAATGCTTTCATTTATATCAGAATTGCAAGCATAGATTTCATCTACCATTACATGATAATAAAGGCTTAAAATTCTAAGAGCGATTCTGGAAAATGTTCATAAAGCACATGTGCATGTGCATAAAATTTATATTCAAAACTTTCATACTACTTACGTCAGTAAGTATTTACTATTTTAATAAAATACAATTCAATGAAGATTGTAATGTAATATCAAATCACTCATCCAGAAATACAGAAAGATACATAATCAATTGTTCAAAAGAGAACAGCATTTGATCTGAATATTTCATTATAAGATTATATTATTATTAGGAATAAAACTATGCAAACGAACCAAATAGCTTGATGGTAATCATATCAAATTACATTCATAAACAAATAGATATAGAAATAAATTTTTAAATTATGAAGAACTTGGAATTAGATAATAATAGCATGTTCTTAACACTATAATGGTCTCATTTTAAGTAAAATCCTGCCATAGAGCAGTAGAATATTAACATTGATTAAGAATCCAACTATGCCCACTCAGTGTAAATAGCATTGTGGCTGAGCTAACATGGAAGTTGTGCCAAAGAATACGTTGTTAAATATGTTTATCGAAAAGATGATAAATGAATCATCAAAGATTCCTTTTGAGATAAGCTACAGTAACAAACTTAATCTGAGTCAGATCATATCAAAGTTTAAATTAAATATTTGACATAAAACTAAAGTAATTGATTTCAAGAAATCCAAAATAAAATTACATTCAAAATTATATTTTACGACTTGCAAATTTTATGGACATTAAAGAATATAATCACATACTCTGTATGATTAATTTAATTTTTACCTAATCATTTATTTTTTATATCTTGTTATCTATGTTCATTAGATAATTATACCAGAAATTACAAAAATAAATATTACATAATTTATAAGTATATTATACAAAATCTAAATGGCTAATTTCTTTAAACAAAGCTGCTAAGAGCTATATGCATTGTTCAGTGTAAATTGACCCTTTATCATGTGAAGGATTTTTATGGTTTTAAATCTAATACCATGTTTCTAAGAAACTAAGAAAATTTATTTGTAATCTTAAATTACCATATTTACCAAGTAAATTCTAATTAAGCTAATAATCATTACCAACTATCATCTACTAATAATTACTAACTACATCATGATATAAGATTAATAAAAGGCATATTATGCTTTTTAGATATAGATTTTGAACGAGTTTTCCAGGTAAAGATGAGAAATAAGATATTGGACAGACTTATCCACAAGCTACCCTACATACTACAACAACATTTAAGCATCCAATCATAAAAGGCACCAACAATGCTACAATTTAAGATTAAATTATGGATACATCCAGAATATATATAAGACCTGTCTGACTGAAACTTTTGAGAAAATTTTCTTGCTGCATCATCAGATGTAATCTTTTCTTTCAATCACATTCCAGTTGACATGTAGTGTATAGGTGCTAATTTAAATGTTTATTTGAATAACAAAGGTCAACATTTTATTTTCATAAACAGCCTATAAAGGTCACATTGGAAGAGGACTGTGGCATATATGAACATAGAATTTAAGATTAAATACCAAATAAGTATTTTGCCCAGCAGACCCAAGCGATAAGGCAGCATTCTCCCATGGGAAAACATGTCGGTTTTTCCATATCTACCGATGCCTGCAATTTCAATGTCTAAAATGGATTTCTGAAAAGTAAGAAAATGGAAATATGAGCAAATTAAGATGGAGCAAATAAAAATTGTCTACAATCTAAACAGAAATATTTCTGCCCACAATGTAGATAAATTAAAATTTGCATTATGTGCAAGCTGTCAGACAAGATCTAGTATGGTACACCTTTAACATTCATTTATGGCAATGAAATGGTAACTACAGATTGATGATATCAAGAAGCCTTTATAAATATCAACCCAAAAATACGATAATTTTATAAGAATGGCTTCAAATTTAAATTGGCAAGTCCAAATAGGGAACAAATCTACACAACTATGGATGTTGCTCATGCAGCCTCCATTTCATCCATTTTATACTGGAATATAGTGTTTGTGTGCTGAATGATTACTTCTTTCTCCTTAAAACAATATTTATAAAGGTAGATAATCTTCAGGCCATTGTAAGAGAGTTAAGCAATTGAGTTTTGGAGCTTTTGGTTCTTTAGAGTTGGAAATACCTGGTTTAGCAAAAACTGCCACTACCAAATACAGTATTTTAATTAACATAAATATATTTAGATTAGGATCCACTTCACAAATTGTCATGGTCACAATGGCAGTTGCAGAGAAATATACAGTTAACACTAGTAATATTCAGTTGTATTAAAAAACCACATTTTTACTTGGCGATTATAATCTCACCACACTAATCTTTGTCCTTAAGAAAAAATCTCATCCATTGATTCACATGAAACAGTCATTAGTAGGCTTCAGTGATTTTAGGTAGTTAAAAACTTTATTAGAAGAATTGTTAAAAGTCATACAACAGATGTCATTTCGCATGTGAGCTCCCATGTGCGACATCGCGTAATGAGGTTTTCCATGGGAAAGAAAGCAAAGTTAACAACAATAGTGGAGGGAGACAAACTAGGACGAGTAGATCAATGTCCATACCTGTGCAGCCTTCTTTCTATTGATGGAAGTTGCTCAGCAGAGTTTAGAAAAAGGATAACATTAGCGAAAGAAACATTCATAGAGCGAAGGTAACTAATGACGAAGGATAAAGGAGAAGATTATTAAAATCCTTTGTGTGCAGTGTATTTTTGCACGGGTATGAAACTTGGACGTTAAGAAAAGAATATATTGAAAGATTAGAGGTTTTTAAGATGTGGGCATCGCGTAGAACTGAAGAAATAAGCTGGGTCGATAGAAAAATGAATGAGGAGGTGCTAGAAATGGTTGGGAAGGAGAGGGTATTCATTGAAATAATTTGAAAAGGGCAAAAGAAACGGGTGGGTCGAATATTGAGAGGATAAGGATTGCCGAGGAAAGGGTTCGAGGGTAGAATGTTAGGGGAAAGACAAAGTCAGAAGCTGTTATACGAATTAAGGAGTGAGATGAGTTACCGGGAATTGAAGGAGAGGGAATGAAATTGGGAATGTGAAGGAAGTCAGGCTACCGAAAGGTAAAACACTCACAGAATATATTGTTCGCAAGGACACGTGAACTCTGAGTGTACCCCGCGATGTGTATACTTAGGTTACAAAATCTCCGTCTGCTTCTATCAAATGCTTTATGAACTTGACTAAAAGCTCGGTTCTCAGCTAGAAAGCTGGGGTTCAATTCTGCCCAAGTACAACGCATTTGGTTTTTTTTTTCAATTTCAACTTTTTTACTTCCTAAATACTTTCATTTGCACGATTTCGATTTATTTTATTCTCCTTTAATATTTCATAATTAAAATTTTACGAATGCTGCATTCAAAATACTGTTCCCGATACTCGTTTATGGAATTCTTACGCCAAAATTCATGAAGACTCGTCTATATTTCTACCATTTAGTTAAACTACGAATTGTTTCGTTCGGTTTATTCATTCTTAAGGGATTATCTTGCTTTCATGTTGTTAAAAATAACTATTGGGTATTATAAACAAAACGTTAAGTTTTGTTTATCTTTTATTTATATTTGTATGCTTTTATATACATTTAATGCTATAATTTTAACATAACCTGGCACCTCCTGATGAGCCACAAACTGGCTCAGGACGTAAAAAAATTGTCATATTTATTCTCAACTAATAACACTTTTGTTTTCTTACTGATTAACAATTGCACTATTGTACACATGTTTCTAATATTTGTAAATGTGCAAGAAATGTGAAATTATTCTGCAAAAAATAAGTAAATAAAAAAATACAATTAATACTTCCAAATAAGTAAGATACAGAGTATTATAGCATATAGCTCCAGTGTTTGTAACAGTAATATTTCTACTGGATGTCATGAATTTTTTTCTTTGTTATAGATTAGTCGATATTTTTTTTCTAATTAATCCGATAACGCCGTTCACTGGTGATATTTATTTATAAAGTAGGTTGTAATTGAATCAAGCAACTATTATTAGGTTTCCACACAATATAGTAAAGCTACATTCCCTCAGGGTGTTTAAACAAGGTCACAAGCAGATCACTAGCAATTGAAAAGCTTTATCAAAGTGTGAATTCCGTATAGATTTTATCTGCTGTTACATGTTAATTAAGGCTCGAAGTTTTATTATTATTATTATTTTTATTGGACCCTTTATTAGTCGAGGTTAGGCCCGAGTGGGCCAATATCTCTTCTTTCGTTTTATATAGTGTTGCAGAGAGCGGAACCGGAGTGAAGCCCTTATTAAACGAGGTGAAGTTAAATGTCCAAACGCCCAGTTGAAACGCTTACAAGCAGAATCGCATTCACTGAGTTCGACTGTACATTTCTTAGAGGATGTTAAGAAATGATGATTTTTATGGTGGATCCAAGGATGTTACGGAGGTGATATCGCCCCCCTCCCACAAAACCTTCGAGCAATTTGTCTGGGATCTGACGGTGTGCTGAATGAAAATAAGATTGTGATGTTCATCCACGATCACTGTACATCTACTTCATTAACCCCGAAAAATGGCAATTTAAAAGTTAATTGAAGAGGATTTCGTAAGGAAATGGTCTTAAATCACCTCCCTTGCAATTACTGCCCCTATAGCAAGTTTCTAAAACCGGCCCCGTAGGCAGGAAACGTACGTAAGTATAACAGTCGATTCTCATTGAAGAGATGCAAGCAAAATTCCTTATATGAAGGCTATAAAGAAGATTTTAATACATCGTTTACTCAAGAAAGAAAGCGCTGAATAACCTTATGAGTGGTTCGCTCCAAAGACATTACAATAATAACGATTTTTTAGGAATGAGGAGGAATTATAATGACGCGAAATTGTTTTCCTCTATTGCTGGAAGTTCTAGCTGTCAACGCTAGATAGCCGCGCAGAAAAACCTTGGGCTAGTGAATGCAGTATCAAGGACTTCGTTGAGGTATGTGAAAGTGCATTTGGAATCGAATCTTTTTCTACAAATCTGCTGCGCCGGGGAATGGTTAGCCTTTGCTGTAATAATTGGATTTTTTGTTGCAAGTATTTGAATACCTTGATGCTCATTAATATGAATGATTTCTCGTTTACAATCATTTGAATCTTGTGAAGGAATTACTTTAACAGTATCTTATGGGCGAGACACGTGGTATTGGTTTACGAATATTTTTACCTATTATGTCTCATAAATGTAGTTTTATTTTAACTGAGAACCTTTCCAGGGTAGTAAAGCTAATTATGGGACGGTAGCGGTGTTAGCAGATGACCCACTTGCCCAGTGGAAGTATAAGATTTGGAGTAATGTACACCAGAAGTAACCTGTCAGGATGGCACGTGAAACATGATTTTCTTAAGGAGGGATTATAGGCCATACAGGGCATTGTAAGTTAATTCCTGCTGTAAAGAAGTAGACTATTGATACTAGTTGAGAATCCAAACATTCCATATTCAATAAATATTGTCGTAATTAAGCTAACATCTGTTTCATTTACATCTAAGATTTGCTCGCCGGATACATCCGGCAGAAAATGAAATCTTTAGGATGCGGAGATATCAACGAAGAAAGTGAGGCCAGTGGTCGGCGAGAGTTAACGGAGCACCACCCTGCTCAGTTTTTTCGTCTTCTGTTAAGGCAACGAAAACAAACCGATGCCATCGTGAGTACTGTAGAAAAGGCTAGGATTACAAATTATTGACGATTCATCACTACCCATCTACTCTATTTGGCCTCTTAGATAAACTAAAGGTTTTTCTAGTTTTCTTCGTATTCGATACTAGTTACCCAAGGCTCTATAGTAGGATTTGAGGTGGAATGGAAAAGTGAACGAAGGAATGGTCTGCGGATGGGACAACTCGCATTGAACCTGTACCGATGAGCTCATCATTAGCCAGTTTTCCTGTATTACCATTAAGGTTCAACGATAAAAAGGTAAAAAAAAATAATTGGAGGTAAGAAATTGTGAAATGATTCCAAATAAAGAAACCTGGATGCCATGAATGGAGACTTACTTTAGTTGTCTAATTTTATTTGCATATAAATTCCTATTGTTTTTGGCTGAAGTGAAGATTTAAGGCGTACGTGCAGTACTTCTGTTAACCTTGATGATTATGATCGTTCTTTTCTAACTTTCATTGTTTAGCAAGCGCCCAGACTGTTCTCAAGCCAAAATCCAAGGAATGCAGCAAATGAATTCACGGCTAAAGAGGAGGATCAGAATGTAACAGACTAAATTCAAAGGGAAGAGGAAAAATAATGGAATGCAAAAGCTGATTCCAGCAATATCCCTTGCTATTCAGAGCCATTTGGACCTCTGTAATGCTGCATATTGTATGTATAACTTTAGTCTAACAAACTTGTTTCTCTCCGTCATGGTTCACACTGCATTGAAATCCTTCGGATTCATACGGTAAACATTCCACCATCTATGCAGATTCTTTTCCAAATTCCCGGACTCTTCACGATGCCTAATCTTATTTCCGTTCTTCATTCTCAATAAAAAAAACCATATCCTAGTATTGGTTTTCAAGGATTAATGATACAGATTTAGATTATTGTATAATTATTATAATCTAATGAATTTTGATTAACCATATAACTTCAATATTTTATTTTTGTAGGAGAAGCCGTTTCGGGTCTCCTTGCTTGAAGAGGAGGAAATGACGTCTGCTTCTTGTGGCCATTTGAGGTGGATCAACTGAACACGGGGCATCTTACCGCCGAACACCAGAGTATTGGCCTTAATAGTAAATGAAAACCAACGATTGCAAGAGAGAACGTATCACCTAATACGGTTACGTTTGGTGTAGTGGCAACTTCAGAAGAGATGAACCGACGATCGCAGCAATCATAATCGTAAAAGATTAATCTTTCGATTCATATTTCAATAGCTATCGCCTTAACCATTACTCTGTAACGCAGTTTTTGTCGTAAACTTGCCGTTTTAATTGTTTGAAGTTCCATTTCTCATGTTAAAACCTACACGTGAATTATTGTAACGTAATACAAACTTTATTACAATGATCGCTCATTTGTAAATTTTTTCAACGTGTGCAGCATAATGACTGGATATTTCTAACCGTAGACTGATCGAAAAATTAAAAATTTAATGCTATGTTTTGTGCGACGATAAACACGCTAAATTAAGTTCAAGGCATTCGAATGGAGTACCTATGTCGTGCTGACACTATCATTTTTGCGCCCTCGGACGATTCTCACGTTTATCACTTGAGACCGGCATTTGAATATAAGCATGCGGATTTTTGGAAAGGAAAACACCGAATAAGTTGTTTCATGGAATTTCTTTTCCATGGGATCGTCGTAACCCGGCAATTTTAACATATAAAATTTTATGTGCAGGACACGCAGGTTATCATTTTTAGGGGCAAAGTTATTCGTATTCAGTGTCACGAGAAGGAAGTTAATAAACAAACGGCACTAAAAGATATATCCAGTCATTAATACGTTTATGTTATTACAATTTCTGTATGTGGCTTATTTCCAGGTACTCCTGTATCCAGGCGCTCACTTATCCCGACTTCGGAATTCCGGAAAACGTTGGGATCAAGAGTATCTGAATGCCGCTTAATAACTACGTGGGAGTTGACTGACGTAGCGGAAGAGGATGGATAGAATCTAACATCTCACCTAAGAATTATTCCTGCTTCTTAATGTTCCAGTTAATGTTGTATCTAAAAATGATAATGTAATGAGTCCTGTGTAGTCACTAAGAATAAATAAAATGTTAAGTCCTGATATATGACAGAATGATTGTATCTTCACCTTAATATGATGATACTCTAAGTTCAAAGTTTTTTTGTGAAGCAATCCACTTAATTTTGTAATAATTCAGATTTAAATCGACGGAAATATCTAGGTACTGAAATTTTGTAAATTCGGAATGAAAATTGCGAAATCATAGCCAGTTACTTTAATTTGGTGCTAAATAAATTATTGCTAGAATAAAGGTATATGAATCCTTAACCGTTTAAAACGATAGTCCTTTTGCAATGATGAAAGATAGCAATAAAAACTTCCTTAAAATGGACTAAATTTCAAGAAATATCTAAGTTATAAATTTCGAAATTTTGAATCGGCGCTTAGTCGACACGAAAAGCATTTTGGGAGTAAAAATGTATTTACGACAGTCAATTTAAATACCGGAAATGGAGAGTATGCAAGAAAGGGGCGATGAATTAAAAATGGCTAAATTTTGAAGAATAGAACTCTGAAATTAAATACAAAATTGGGAAATTTTGAATCGGCGCCCTAACCGCAACGTCACAGTGACGTCATGAACTTTCGCTTTCGTGACAAGGTTATTGGGCTCAAAGGGTTAAACTCGGAGGGTCTGTTCGCAAATTTCGAAAAAAGGGTTAAAATTGGTGGTTTTGACCTTCAACGACCTCTAAATTCTGAATTCGTCCTTCAAAAAACGCCGATAAATTCCGCAAAGACAGGAGGGCGCTGCATGTACTATGCAGTAACTCGTACTTAAGTTACAAAATCTTCGCTTACTTTCAAGGGATGCTTTGTGAGTTTGCAATGTACTCGGTTCTCAGCAGGAAAGCTGGGGTTCAATTCCGCCCATGTACAAACAAATGTAAAAGCATCTTTTTTTTTTTTTCAATTTCAACATTTTCACTTCCTCACTAGTTTCATTTTTATTTACATGCACGATTTCAATTTATATTATTCTAATTTAATATTTTATAATTTAAATTTTACGAATGATGCATTCAAAATACTTTTACCGATACTCATTTTTGGGATAGTAAGGCCGAAATTCTTGAGGACTTATTTTATATCATCCATCCAATTATATGACGAATTGTTTTCCTCGGTGTATTCATCCTTAATGGATTATCTTGCTTTCATGTTGTTAAAAAATAGCTATTGGGCATTAAAAACAAACCATTCAGTTTTTTCAATCTTTTATTGATATATAAAAATATACCATTAACACTTCCGACGAATAAGCAAGATACACAGTGTTATAGTATAATGCATTCGTGTATTACACACGAGTGACTAATACATTCGTGTTTGTAACAGTAATATTTCTATTAGATCTAATGAAATATTTTCTTTGTTTTAGATGACCTGATATTAATGAGGTAGGTTGAAATTGAATCGAGTAAGTAATATTAGGTGTCACACAATATTGTAAAGCTACATTCTCTCAGGGTGTTTATACAAGATCACAAGCAGAACACCAGGAATTGAAAACCTTTATCAAAATCGGAATTCCGTATAGATTTCATATGCTGTTATATGTTAATAAAGGCTCGAAGATTTAAGAATAATTTTGGAAAAATGATCTTAATATTTACGATTCTACGCTTTTCATCAAAGTTATTCAAAATCATGTAATGGATTTCTTTGGCCGAGATGTTTTACTTTAGGTAAGATTAGGTGCATTTATCATGCATAATCCCGCAGAAGTTGAATTAAAAATTTTAGTTAAAGCAAGTATTAATTTATGGGCCTGATGAAAATATTATCACACTAATTCTTAAAATTTATCGAACTTTGAAGTTGACCGTCTGACAAGAATTAGCAGCATCTACTAGCCTACTTATCATTTGCAATTATATATACCAAGTTAATTATTCAATATGTTTATTAAATTACTAACTATTAAGAATGATTTTCAAATCAGGTTTTCCAAAAATCCAGTTCTGATAGATATCTGCTAAAAGTCACGCGAAATCATAACAGTAATTATGTTGATACATTGATATTCATTAAAGGAATTTGATTCCGGCGATTCCGAAGATGAATATGGAACAGAGCGTTATTTGAGATCTGTTACATATTCTCATGGAAATCAAGACGATCATAAGAAAGAAACGTACTTCTCGAATCAAATAATTACGTAATGGAATGAGATTTAACGTCCTTGTTAGAATGATTAAAATTAAAAGCGAGCATAAGCTGACTCATCCTGGAAAGCGTGAATATCTATGACTAGGGAGGGAATTATTCCGATTTCTGGGAAGATACGAAAAGTAACAATCAATTAAGTTTTACTTAAGGTAATTGAAATTTACATTTAATTTAAATTTAACTTCAACAACAATTCATATAGAAGTAAGGGCGACAAAAAAATATATAGTACTTAGTGAAGGGATTTTGTCAGGATGTAATTTAGATTTGAGGATCTCTTCTCAGTATTTCCTTTCATCAGTCTTAGAATGTAAGCATCGAAGAAAAAACAGAAAAAGATACCCTCTCAACACTGCTTAGAAAAATTGCTATTTTTCCCCATTGTCTACCTGGTAAAATCTGCTTCATTTTAGAGTGAAAAGACCAAAATTAAGGAACTAACTCGCCATCTGCGAGCAATAAATATTCTACTCCTCAAAAATATGAAGAAATGCAACCACCATTACACAACCCCACAACGCTATCAAGCGGTTTCCCTTGGTAACACGAAGAGCGTCTTAACCGGGTTTTGCTATGCTAATAATGAACTATCAGAATCAATTACTAAATAATGATACAGAAATAAACTCAACACAGCTTATCAAATAATCATTACTGTTCTCATATATGATTATTTAAAATTATTTTACAACTCGGTAACACGATGCAAACTCGGACAAAACAATCCATCAAGTTACCTTAGCAAAAGAAAATACTAAGTTGTTTATGGAATATAAAAAATTCTAAACATTTAGAATTCTAAAATCAAAGCATTATGTCATAGCGAGAGATTTAAAATGATCATAAGTCTGATTAAGTTAAGAGAGAAGTGATACTTCCAATGAATAAGGAAGATACATCGTGTTTATAAGAGTAATATGTCATTTAATTCTGATGAGCCATTTTCTGAGTCATAGATGACAAGAAAATTTTTCTGACTCATTCCATTCCAAGATGATATATACATCTAAAAATTATCTTGAAATTAATTTGAGCAAGATAAGCACACAATAGTTTAGCAAGATTCTTTTGGGTGCAATTGTGCAATCGACCAAACATAATTGCAAGCACAATATCAGTTAATGAATGCTTTCATTAATATCAGAATTGCAAGTATAGATTTCATCTACCATTACATGATAATAGAGGCTTAAAATTCTAAGAGCAATTCTGGAAAATTTTCGTAAAGCACATGTGCATGTGTATAAAATTTATATTCAAAACTTACATATTAAATATGTCAATAAGTATTTACTATTTTAATCAAATACAATTCAATCAAGATTGTAATGTAACATCAAATCACTCATCCAGAAATACAGAAAGATACATGATCAATGTTCAAAAGAGAACAGCATTCGATCAGTGTGATTCAATTGAGGATTATATTATTAGGATTAAAACTATGCAAATGAACCGAATAGCTTGATGGTAATCATATCAAATTACATTCATAAACAAATAGATATAGAAATAAATTTATAAATTATAAAGAACTTGGAATTCGATAATAATAGCAAGTTCTTAACATTACAATGGTCTCAATACCTCCTGGAGCATTGCTGAAGCATTTTAAGTAAAATCCTGCCATAGAGCAGTAGAATCTCAACATTGATTAAGAATCCAACTATGCCCACTCAGTGTAAATAGCCTTGTGGTTGAGCTAACATGAAAGTTATTGTGCTCAAAGAATATGTTATTAAATGTTTATCAAAAAGATGATAAATGAATCATCAAAGATTCCTTTTGAGATAAGCAACAATAACATAAATTAATTGTGTCTGATCACATCTAAGTTTAAAATAAAAATATTTGACCAACTAAAGTAATTGATTTCAAGAAAACCAAAATAAAATTACATTCTAAATTATAATTTACGATTTGCAAAATTGATGGACATTAAAGAATATAATTACATACTTTGTATGATTAATTTAATTTTTACCTCTGCATTTATTTTGCATGTATGTTTATTAGATAATACCAGAAATTACAAAAATAACTATTACATAATTTATAAGTCTATTATACAAAATCTAAACGGGTAATTTCTTTATACAAAGCTGCTAAGAGCTATATGCATTGTTCAGTGTAAATTGACCCTTTATACTGTGAAGGATTTTTATGGTTATATGTCTAATACCATGTTTCTAAGAAACTAAGAAAATTTTTAAAAAATCGTAAATTGCCATATTTAGCAAGTAAATTCTAATTAAGCTAATAATCATTACCAACTATCATCTACTAATAATTACTAACTACATCATGATATAAGGTTAATAAAAGGCCTATTATGCTTTTTAAATATACGTTGAAATATATATTGAACGAGTTTTCCAGGTAAAGAATGAGAAATAAGATATTGGACAGACTTATCCACAAGCTACCCTACATACTACAACAACAATTAAGCATCATGAAGGCACCAACAATGCTACAATTTAAGATTAAATTATGGATACATCCGGAATTATATTCAAAGAGAGTAGGCAATCAGAATCAAAACCAATGATAATAAAATCTAACTATATATATTGAAGTTAATTGTACGCGCTAGGAGTAAGAACTCATGTCAGCTAATAGTGTGACTTCATCAAAATATTCACACTAAAAACTGAATAAAATACCTTGTAAGTATGAACTGATAAAATTTTTCATTCTATAATTCCTTCATTGGGACCCTGAATAGCCAAGCGGGCAGTTTGTACATCTCTTTGCCCAATGGGATCCCACATATGCAAAATTATCTCAGCAGTCAAAGCACTTTTAAAAATACTACAGCAAATTCCTTAATCAAAACTAGACCATCACTGAATTATTCTTGAATTTGCACAATCAAAACATGTCCATGAATTTTGTCATCATTCATAAGCCCCCATAGTTAAAGCCAAAGAAAGATTTTGATGAGGCTAATGAACTGATTCAATCTAATACCAAGTATCACTTGATACAACCATGTTTCTTCCTTTATCTCTTAACATCTCATCTTAAATATGGACTCGTATTTTCTTCTAACAAATGCCATGTACAATGAGAATAAAGGTTCCACCTGATAATCTCAAGACTTATTTTCCATGTACTTACCTCTAAAATAACCTTACCACCATTCTGAATTATCTATCATAAAATATAAAAGCATAAATTTATTTAAATACTTATAAATGGAACATGATTGAATACCCTATGTCTGTAGATGAGTAACTTTTCTAAACTAAGGAAATGTCATCTAATAGAAGAATACAGACCTAATGTGAATGGGTTTATGAACAAAAGAGAATATTGTGTAATACACTGCTACTCAAAGCTGCACTAAGAGGAAATCTTTAAAAACCGATGACAAAAAGATGGATATTATAATTGGAATAAACCTCAAAATTAAATCTACGAGATGATGATATCAAAACACATATGCATTTTATAAATTTTTATTAATGAGAAAAATACAGAGTGAAATTTTAAATAATTTGGAACAACAGGGAATAGTAAAATATCTGTTAAGTACCCAACCAATTACTGATACTTACAGAAAATTAAAATTTAAATGAAATAAATTTGAAAAGCTCAATTTCGATTTTAAAAATCCAACAAATTTTAATAAAGAATTTGGTCCTTGCTTCCAACCTAACACTAAAATTTTACCTAAGCATCTCAAACAATTGTAGGATTATAAGCTGTTGGTATTTTTTTAAAAATTAGTGAGATTAGAAAATGAGCAATTTTAAATAATATAAAACAATTTTCAGTTCTACAAAAAAGCTTGAGATGCCTATGTAAAGATTATGGATATTTTAAGTGGGCAGAATATACCTGCCTGAGATGCAGCCACATCCAAAATATTTAACTATTAACTTATGGTAACTTTTTTAATTAAAGATTTTGAATTTTCATTTAAAAATATATATATAACTTCAAGAAAATTTATATTAACATTGAATAATGCATGAAAGACTTGTGTAAGAATGCAAATGCAGGAAATTTTTAATCATAGCATAATTTAAAAAGGTGACTTAAATGTAAAACAATTTTTGAGGGGTCAGAAAACCTACACTACAATGACCTTAGACTTGTGTCTCAAGTGCACAGAAGCAAATGAAAATTTTTAAACCAAACATTCGGTTTCTTGGAAATCAAAATAATTTGTAAATTTTTAACTTGTAGGCAATACTGTCACATAGACCATCGTTGCAAAACATCAAACTCCACACTCCTGTGATCAGGTTTTATGTAGAGTTGTCATAATGGCCTTTGAAGGCTTTTGCACCTAAGGTCTACCATCATAAGCTGTTTTGCAGCTAACTAGCTTTGGAGATAATTACATTGTAAGTCTCCAAAGCTATAAGCACAAAACAGCGAAATTAACTTCAGCAGGAAGCTTTATCCACGCTGATTCCAGAGGACTTGGAGATGAACATTGTGGTAAAGACCTAAGGAGTAGAAGAGAAAAATGACCAACCAAAATAAAATTGTCAAATTTCGACAATTGACACCAATATGAGTAAATTAACTCACCTCCGCACACGTAGGATGAATACCAACTACATCATTGAAGTCCTTCTTTGTAGCTCCCATGCGGAGGGCAAGAGCAAATCCTTGGGTTATTTCCCCAGCGTTTGGTCCAAGAATATGAAGACCAACAACACGTTCCTATAATGATAATTAATTTTATCAATATCATATCAAATTACATAGGGTAAGAATTGCATTGAAGATATTAACATGCTCAATAATTAGAAAAGAAATTATATAGAGAAACAGGATGAAGGAATATTATAATACTTAAATAACTCTAAATCGTCTTTGGTAGAGGCTTGCACATATATACTGAAAAATAATAACTCAAAAGCAAAAAAGAACCTGAATAGCCACAAAAATACAATACAAACTTATTTGGCATCCGAAGATTTTGTTGCTATTGTTCGACACATTTACTTAATTGCATCAAATATATCAACATTACTTTCTGCTTTAAGAAAAAGTGGTATTTATATTGGTATACTAAATAACATTTCTCCTTGATTCAATTACATACAAGAAACCTACCTCCTGACTTTTCACGCATATCAACTTCCCATAGCTCTTATTTGGGTCTCTCTGAGGCAAGGTGAACTCGAGTGGTTGGAAGTGCGTATGGTACACCTCTATGTCATCTCCACCATACTTATCAATGGCTGCTTCTTCAGATAAGCCCACACATCCATATTCAAGAGGAGTAAACACAGTGGTGGGTATCATGTCATAGTCCATCACTGTGTCTCGCTTGTTGTACAGTCTCTGTAATTAAGTAACAACCAATCGGCTTTCATTTTCCAAAGATATATCCCATACATTAACAAATCATCTGAATTAGAAACCATAGTTTTAGCTTGTTGCTTCTGAAATGTGTGAAACCTTGATAGGGCATTAAATATTGAAGCTGTTTTCTGAAGAAATAGAACCTAAAGAATAATACTTGCATCACTTAATTTTGGATAATCTACCATGAACAACTTGTCAATAATTCAATGCTGTAATGTTATTCATGAAAAAGCTCTTACAAATAGTGATTTTAGCATTGGAAATTCTTGGAAAAACACTATAAACATTAAAAACTGCTTCCTAAAATTGAAAATTCGGAAAACTCATTTTACTCTATTGCATATAAATATTAGGTACTTATGGAAAATATTTTTGGTAATTAATTAAGGAAAAAGCAATATTACCACTCCCAAGCAAATCCCCAAAATGCATTACAAGATAAAAAGTAAATAAGTAACCATCTTATGTGCTATCAAGTAAAAAATATCAGTTCACTAAATTATTAATGTATGCATGATTACCATATGGAAAACAAGAATGAAACATCTTATGAACCAAATCTAATCATTACCAAATCAATGATAAAATATCAATATTATTACTCTTCTAACTAATAACAGTGGAGGGCTCTACTGATACTTTCTTGTAATCGTTACTTTTTGAGAAGATACTTGTTAATTTTGAGTAGTTACTTAGATGCTCATTCCTCTGCAATGATCCAGATGGAGTTGATTGTAGGGATCATTGGATGCACAGTTAATTAGTTACATAATTGTTACTCATCTGGATTTTGGTAGTCATCGAGTGAGTAGTTACACATTCGGTAACCATTATAAACTTAGGGTAAGCTAAGGTAAGGTAAGAAAGATTTTTAAAACATAAAGATAAATACTTGAATGTATGTACTCATCTCAATACCTTTAATACAGAATTTTCAGATTTTTGGAATATTATACATTGGGTTACAATTTAAATACTCTAATTGCTGTTGATAGTGAACACACATCTGCTAATGGGATGTAACAAACTTAAGATTTCACAGGCTTCGCTCTCTCTCTAAGCCTCGCGTTTTGACGTTCTCCAGTCTAACGGATCCAAGAACCGAAAGAAACAGTTTCATCCCTTGAGTAGTTACTCACAAACTCACGATCATCGCCAAGCAATAACTAAATTAACGAGTAATATTGGAAATGAGTACTCGTTACTTTAGATCCGACAGAGTAACGAACATCAAAGTAACAAGTAGTTACTATTCGCCCATCAATACCTAATAATAATTCCATAATTACCTGAACAAGCAATCTACCAGCCTGAATGGCCACTGGTGTTAACTCTGGCTTTCCATGTATAACATCACCGATAGCAAATATATTCCTCTTTGATGTTCGCTCCCATTCATCGACAATTATCTTCCCAGTACTGTAGAAAAAAGAAAGCATTTTTTATTTTATCACTGACTTTTACAGAAAGAAGTTCATCATCATCATCGCTTACCCTTCATGGACACTAACTCCAACATTGTCAAGTCCAATACCAGATGTGCAAGCCTTTCGCCCGACAGCGAACAGAACAGTGTTGTATTCTTCACTAGTTATATGATCCTCATCTTGCTTCATAGAAACCTGATAATAAATTTTTAATTAAAGATGCATTCATAATAGTCACCATACTGTTCTAAACTAATAATATTCTTAGTATACATACAGTATACTCAAAAGGTTCGCCCTTCTTCTCTTCCACACTTATGGGTACAGTACGTTCTATGAATTTCACCCCATGGCTTCTCATATGGTCTCCTATCATGTTCGCCATTTGCTGGTCAAATCCTCTCAGTAATATTGACCGATACTGCAAATTTATATTCATTAGTTAAGTTGACTCTTAGGCTATAAAACTTATAGCAATCAAACTTACCATCACAGTGACGTCTAGACCTAAACCACGAAGAAATCCTGCACATTCTAACGCAACATATGATCCTCCCACCACCAGAGTTTTACGAGGGGAATGGGGAAGGTAAAAGAGATCGTCGGAAGTTATGCCATATTCCTTAGCACCAGGAACATCGGGATAACTCGGCCTTCCACCAACAGCAATGAGGAAGTTATCTGCTGTCACTGTTGTTGTAGTCTTTTTGGCATGATCAGTCAACTGAAAACACAAAGAATGAATTATAATTAATTCAACTGCAAATCTACTTACCTTAAAGAGTAAGATTCAAGCACGTCTTTATTACAGCACGTAAACTTACCTTTTTTGATTAAAAAATATTTAAAGCTAACCATTAAACCAACACAATAATTAAGTGATTGTAAAGAAAATTAAGAAAGATAATAGGAACAAGGCTAATCAAACCAATCCATTACTTTAAATCATCATAGTATGTCTCTTAAGTATTAATATTATTTTCCATGTTAAGGATTGAAGTAGAATTACTTACTGTCAGGGTATGGTCATCGATAAAACTGGCATAGGCATTGAAGTACTTCACCTTCTTCTTTAGCAGTTCTGCACGGTATCCAAAATTAAGAGATTTGATGTATCTCTTTACTTCCTCAGAGAGAACTTCCCACCGGTGATTAACTGAGAAAATATGCAACATTGAAATCATAACAGAAGCTATTTCAATGACTGTTAAAGAATTTACATCATGCATAAACAAAAACTTGAAAAATTAACAATTATGAGCTTATTAACGATTATGAACTTATTAAATTACAATACACAAACCAGTTTAGAACTTTTGCTAACAGAAAATGTGATTCAATTGGAAGCAATTTTAAAGATGGGTTAATTAAAATTTCCTATTATCAACAATTCTATCTGATATTTTAAAATAGCTAACTCAAAAGAATACTGACTTTCTTCACAAGAATCTGTTGAACAATTGGTATCAATGTATAAAACTTTCACTTAAATCACTAAGTTGCGTCAGAAACATTCATTAAATATGATAAAATTTGCTCTAATTTAAACATTTGAAATCACAATTCGACGGCAAAGTTTACTTCATCTTCTAAATACGCATTGTTGAAAGGAATCAGTGAAATAAAATAATATACAGATCTACCAATTTAGTTAATGTTTCTTCCAAAGAAGGACCAATATAAAATTAGCTTAACACATAGATCTAGAAAATTGCTTGAGGAAAATTAAAACAAATTTCCTTGAAACTGATAGCTAACTCATTTCCAATTAACTTCCAAATGCAATTTTGTACAATAATTGAGTAATTTACAGTTACTGTGAAAAAATCTCCAGTGAAATTTAAATTTAAGCTTGTCATCCTATTCTAGGCATATTACTAATAATGCAAAGTCATCAAAGACTCCCCCCTTCAATCTGCCAATGGCTCAAAGCTATCATGGATGATACATCATAAATTGGTCATTCCTAATAACGAAAGTCAGTGATGAATTGCTTCTTTTAAGCAAATGGAAAATCAAGGTGAAAGCAATGAAAAAATCAAAACTTTCATGGGCAATTTTCTAAAATATTTAGAATTTATTGCTAATATAAATATAGAATACTTAGTACTATTGAATGGGAAAAAATGTAAGAAAAAAGATGTTCCTGCAAAAGACACCGCAATGTTAAAGTTTCCTTCATTGATTGAAGAACTGAATAACAAACTTTAGGAGAGAGCTAAAGGAATTTGTCTAAAAATTTTTATGTAAGGTAATGTAATCAATAAATCATCTTTCTAAACTTAGCAACCTTTGCAAAATGTTAAGGACTACAAATTAAATAATAAAATATTCTTAAATATTTATATAACTATGTAACAAAGGAAAATAGGCGAACAGGGGTTTCCATAATATAAAAGAGTGAACTCATTTTACAACAAAATCTAGTAATATTTTTGCTTCCACATACTTAAAAAAATCAAGTCCATTGAAATGGCAAAAAGTAGAGAATGACAAACGTATGTAGATTACATAGAATAAGGTGCAAAAATCAAAGCTGATGCAAAAGTGAGCAAAGCACATACAGGTTAAATAAAATTATTATTTTTTAATTCCACTGAGCCATTATTTATTAATTATAAAATATAGGTCAGCTTTAACTTTGTAGGAAAAGCAAGAAATGGAATACACCTTAAATTCAGCAAAGATTAGTGATTAAGATTAATCCCCATTAAGACACTAGTCAGTGGGAAATAAAACAAAGCTGTTACACACAGCAGACATTTTATCACTAAGAGTAATACAAAGACATAAAAACCACTCTCTCACCATTATCAGGGACCTCCCATCCAAAGTGATTAGCATCCTTAATTTCACCACCAAGGATTGCTGATCTATGCATCAGTTTCTTGGGGATGCAGCCTACGTTTACGCAGGTCCCACCAAGGCCCCACTTTGTTCCTTTATAAGTTGGTGTAACATAATCACACACTGCAACCCTTTTGTTAAGACTTGCAGCTTCCTGCAATATGAATAACACCTTTAGGACTGAAATTTGGAAAATATTGAAAAACCTCTAACTAAAAATTTGCATTCATTACAAATATTAGAAAATCCATAGAAAAAACTTCAAGCATGATTGTAAACTGCGACCTAATAGCAACCAATGATTTGGAAAAAACTATGACAAAAAAACCTCTCGAGCAATGAATTTAAAATGACATGAAAATCCAAAGCATCGATTTATCTAACCTTTGCAGCTGCTAGACCACCGGATCCACCGCCGATGACAATGAGATCGTAATCGCGCTGTCTGTATGTTCCATTAACTAACTCTTGCAGAGTGCCAGTTCTGTATAACACCTCTGTTGCATCGCACCCACCAACATGTTGCCCACGAATGAACACATTTGGAACAGTACTCAGCTGGGTCATCGTCTTCAGAGCTTCTTGAATCAACATTCCTTCTTCTGAAATCGAGGATAGATTTATATAAAATTGAAATAAAATATATTTTACTATCACTAAAATTGCCCATATGTTACCAGCTTTTTACGGTGTTTTCCAAAAAAATTCGATTTCACAATCTCCTTTATTCAATTCAGTTATCAGAAATTCCTCATGAACTACATACACTTTATATATATCAGATTAAATATCACTTACAATCATACTTACTGTCCATTGTGTCTAGTTCTATAGAGTGATAGGGAATTTTCTCCCTCGTGAATAAATCCTTCACCTAGAAAAAGGAATTTTGTTCTTTAGTTTCCTTACATTGACAGAAATAGATCAAGTTCCTTACTAGACGTACCTTTCGACAGAAAACGCAGTACGATTTGCTAAACACCATTACGGTGTTAGCACTTATTAACGAGGTTATTCTTTCCATCTTTATGTTCCTTGCGAATTGCGTTTACGCTGAACGCCGGAAATGCCTTAAATCCCTCCAGTCATCAACTAAAATAAAAAATCCACATCAAAGCAAGTCACAACACACATTGCAAATCATGTTACCGATACTCGTGATATCATAGAAATTCCACTTCGCATTGCGAAATGACGTGACGTAATATTTAGTTCTAGCGAGAAAAGATTATCGATTGACAACTCCAACGATGACTAAGCACTTATGAATTAAATGCATACATGCTAAAGAACATACGTACTGAAAGTAGAACAATCTACATTCACTAAGAAACTTCCGAAAATACTACCATCGAAGCAACGAGTAACTCAAACTCCACGAGGTTACGAAGACGTCAACGTTGCCAAATACTCTCTAGCGATTTAAAGTATTTAAATTAAGACCGTTACAACTACAGAAGTAAAACTATCCCAAAGCGTAGCTTTTAACCGCTTTAAATCAACTATGAGTAATGTTTTAAGCTAAAGAAAAATTGTAAAACTATGCAACACTAATAACTCTCAGTATACAGCTCAAAGTAAAATTTTCAATGTTTCTTCAGTAAAGACAATAAGTTTTAAAAATTGAAAAATATATTTAACACTCCATTTTTCTGGTTAAAAATTGCTTGACATAACTTATAAGACCTTTTAAAAATTACAGAGATGAAGATAAAATGCATTACGCGTAAGAAGTTCTTTAAGAGTTTGGCCTTCAAATGATTAAAATACTCCCACAAACTACACTAAAATTTAAATGGATGATCTTGGAAGTAAAAATGGCAGAATCGGGTGATAACTTTCCAATCGTAACTTCTAGGAATCTTAATGTCAAACAGACAATTTTTCACTCTAACTTATACCGACAGTTACCTTGCTGAGGAAAATGATAAGAATTAATGCAACGAGGGATTCATTCCATTATTGATATCTACCGCGAAAAGACGTCGACTTACTCTAAAATAACTGGTCTAGTTGCTAGAATGTTAACGTGAAGATAGCTACCTAGCTTGTCAATTTCAATTCAGCTCAAATCGTACAGCATTCCACTAAATTTTCACATCAACCGATGTTCTCCACTCACCTTAACTGCGAAGCCTTCTCTTTTCCGTACATTTATGATCTATGTATATATATATATATATATATACACACACATAAATGTCGAACCATTCACTACGTGACTTGCAACTTGTTAAACCTTCACGCCTGCACTCCAGTTTTTGCCGCTCTCCTAGCTTAATAAATGCGGAGTTGCCACATTGAGAAGATAGCTGCCGTCTAAACTGCGTATTAAGTTTTTGTTTAAAATATTATATAATGGTAATGATTTAAATTATTGGATAGCAGTCGAGATTTAATAACAATTATAACCGAGAACTTGTTAGCTATATTTCATTATTTTCATTCCAAAGTAATGCTTTAAAAAAGAATGACAAACTATCGCAAAAGTTTAAGAGTAATGAAATTGATATTACGATATCATTGAATTTCTAACGATAAAATTCCAACACTATGTAGTACGCTATTAGAAATTAAGATAGCAGGTCAAAAGAATTTATCTTAGTTGCCTTACTCCTGTAATTAAATAAATTAAATAAAGAAAATTGTCTCACCATATGCTTGGGATTTTCATTTGCACGTTTCTTCTCTTCAGATTTCAATTCAGTCTCGAGAAAAGAAATTTCACCGGAAATTAAGTGTTTTATTATCGTCTGAAACGACAATGATTAACAGAAAAACCAATAAAAACGATTCATACCATCTGTACTTTCAATTGACCTTTCAGTATAATTTATCAAGAATCTTAATCATTGGATTGTTGCCTCTACAAAAACGCTATTGGCTCAACAAGAAAAAAGGGGGAATAATTACAGCAAAATAAGTATTCTCCAACGTGTTCAAAAACCAGTCCTATGAAAAAGGCGGCAGCAGCGCAATGATTTATTATTAGCTTCTATTCTCAAAGAGAATACGTAATATGAACAAATCATAATAGAGAAATTATGAAGCTACAAAATATATTTCTTTAAATGCAACATGCATCGGAATATATTCATTCAAGAGAACGCTCAGTAAAAATCAGACTGTGGATTCTCATCCCTGGGCAGTTCATTTTATAAATGAAATCAGAATTATTTTATAAACCTACATTTAAAAACCAGTTTTCATCATTTTCATGGGGAGTGGGAATTCATAGGAAATACGATTTATTTCTACAAAATGACATACTTTAATGGGAATCATTCATTAAATTGGCATCTGCATGTTAAAACTCTAAACATAAGTTCCCTTTTGAAAAAAATGAAAATAAGAATATAAAAGAGCATACTAAAATATGCTTACACATTTCCCTACAAAGTGGACTATCAAATTACTCATGTGATACTCGCATAATTTTTTTAACAATTGTATTTTAGCATAGGAGGTAATGTTAAAAAAGCCATGAAAGCTGAGGCAAGTGGCTCCCAGCTGGAATTGAACCAAGAGCAATTTTCACCAAAGTCAAACTTTCTAGATAGCCATATTGATATCTGAAAACCCTCACAATTGTATACTATAACAATTATTTCATCCTAGCATTTTCATTCAATGAATATTAATAAACATCGTAGTGATGATAATGATCATTGTAGTTCATTACGATCAATTTCTTTGATCCAAATTTATAATTTCTGGAAATTCTTCGCATGAGGTCAAGTGAAATCAAAACGGTTCATATTGCTTTTGAAAGGAAATATATCCTTGAAGGAAGAGTATTACATCATTCCTCATCTTGCCAAATAAGCCTCATTCCTTCTCCAGAGCTATTGTTGTTACTAGTGTAGAATTTGATGTTCAACCTGGTCACCAGGCTGTGTACCTGTGTCACCATGTACCTAAATGACCATTTTACTGCTTTGGTATGATTTATATACATCTGTACCATACATTAAAGAAGATACTTCCATCATTGAAATTGTGACAAAAAATCAAATTCATGTTACTAAACATACCTGAATATTCCACAGTTACAGTACAAATTAATCTCTTCTCTCGTTACAAGGTTAAAACAGTTTGACAAACTTCAAACTGAAGCAAAGAATATTAATTTCAAAATAGTTATATCTGTTCTTAATAAATAGTTAGCTTACAGTTGATGCTGTGAAATGAAAAATTTTGAATTATAAAATGGATTTTGTGTATTTATGTAAATACATATGAATTTATGAACATACACCTTTTTGTTTCTTTTTACATTTGAGATGATATAAAGTTCTTTACTTTACGGTCCAATAATGATCATTATGACATACCATACAAGCCTTGGAAATATGGATTTCATTCATTGTTGATCAGTCCCACATTAAACCATATAATACATAGACTCAGTTATCAGATCTTAACATAATTATTCACTTCATCCATGCTTATCCTTAATTTTCATATTATCGTCTCATAATAAGGTATTAATGAGTATGCTCTGTTATTTTGAGGTCAAAGCAAAATAACTACCACATTAAAGTGGTTAAATCAATTGATACACAGCATTAAATCCCACTGTATCTAAGATTTTTCTTGAAACTGAGTAGAATAAGAGTACTGTACTCACAGGCTATAGATGTTCTACAGTATGTCAGGACAAGGAATGGAAGGCACCTTTGGTTTCATTAAATAAAACATTTAATTCCCAAATTTGAGCTGTGAGCTGAGGTATTATGACTTATTTCCATAATTTTTAACAAAGTTAAAATGGAGTTGAAAGTAAAAATTTAAACTAGAGAAATAGAGGAATAATTCAAAGGAAAAAGGGTTATATCATGGTACAAAACAAGGAATACATTTGTAACAGGACCTTAATATTGCATTTATTAGCAAATAATTAAGGATACAGGGTTAAAGGAGGTTTCACACAGTAAACAACACTTTCATCGAGAGAGAAATGGAGGTACACCAGATAAGACTACTTCAATGAGACATCATCCAGACCAGCAGGATGCATTGTAAATTGATCAGTCATTGTAAGTTAAAAGTTATGGCTTTTACAATAACAAGCAAAAATATATTTGTGTATCTAAATTATAATTCAATATTTCCCTAGCAGTATGAATTCCTACAGCTTAATTCATACTGTAATATCACAACATTTTCCTCATTAGTTCTAATACATTATATTTTATACTCTGGAAACCACTTGTAACAAACGAAAATTATTTGAAGACTGAAATTTGACATACAATTACAAAACTTCACCATGAGGGTACCCAAGAACTTAAATCATCAAATTAGCAGATTTAAATAACATTGGTAGCAAGTTTTATTGACATTACACATGAAGTTTCCAGAATACTCAAATAACAATGGCAAGACCAAATGGAAACAAATATTCAATTAGAAAAGAAGCAAACTTATTTTTGCTACAGATATTGCATCTTTAGCAGAAGATGGTTAAATAATTTTATCTTTTTATCTAAAACCAGCTGAATGATAAAAACTGATATAGAATAGGTTCATACTTAACATCATACGAATTACAAGTAGTTCACCTTGTCAGAATGCCATATTTCTTAGAGTAGAACAATTGAATTACATTTATATGCAATGAAATTGAAGGAAAAAATACAGTAAATTAAATATCTAGAAATATAAATTCATTTTTTGCATAAATCATATACAAATAAAATTATGATAAATTTTAAATACTATCATATTGATGTATCAGAAGCTATTTCGCAATCAATGTTTCTTGAGTTAAAATCATTTTCAGTGTAAAGGAAAAAATATGGCTTTCAGACATCTATAAGTTAACAACAATAACCATACATTAAACATTTATCACTGACAATTTCATGTTACAGAAACAGCACCTAAAACATTCCAGGCACGGAATATTTAAATTGGATGTATACTTATCCAGTCTTGTATCATTTTAGCTCCAATAATTTACAAAAGAGAGATTGGTAAACAAAGATTCTAATTTAAAATTAACAGTGCAGATATTTTCAAGATGAATTCTGCTATTACTTACACTCTAATGATCTGAGTACAGGGAAACATTTTAGGCTAACAAGCCCAGCTTATGATGCATGAGCTACACCTCTTTCCATAATGAAATTTATCTTGAAATACACCAGCAATTATTATTTGACTGCTAAAAGCTGAAAGTTAGCTGGCTATGGTTAGTTTAACATACTTTATAAGAGACTAAGGGCTTAGTCTTCCTCTATCAAGAAAAAAACTTGACTATACATCAAGAAACATATAAGCTAACAACATATGTCCAGCCACTAGTACATGATTTTCCAGAATTTGTGTAATAGGAAACTCATGCAAGTAATTTTTCTCTTTATACTGAGCCTTTAACTATTATACATGTAATTTCAGTTAAATATAATGCAGACCATTCCCTATGTCTCATTTTTCTAATTATGTCTTCTTTATCTAAATAATAGTTCTGCCTTGAGTAACTTAAAGTAAAATACTCATTACATAAAAATAAAGATCCACTCTAAAGCAGCAATGATATATACAAAATATGATGATCTTCAAACTACATATACAAGATAGAGAAATATGCAATTAAAGAATAGAAAACAACTGAGACCTAATGTTAAATCAGAAATTACTGAAAAGAACTTCAGGGTAAGCTGTAGAAAAATCATGAGTGATATGCAGTACTTAAATTTCCTAACTCTATATCAAACATAATTCATTTCCAACAAAGCAATGCTATCAGAAGATTTGCTAAAATTGATGCAACTAATTTATTGAAATACATAAAATTAGAGATTCCTAAAGTAACTTTTCTGTCATATCCTAAAGTAACTATCTCCTGACAAATTCAGCACTGCTACTATACCCACACTAGCTGTATTTGATATTTAGCTGTTCTGACGTTGGGCGCTTTGACATAGCTTAAGCATGATACCGATCACTTGCATCTGAAGCATTGGATATGCAAGCAAACAGAGTAAAAGATTGTTATATGTGCAGTAGCATGAAGATATATAAGGAAAAGATCCACGAATAATAATGTGATCGTTTTGGTGTACAATTAATCATGATTCTATGGTACAATGAAGGGTTAAAAATTAGGTAAATCTAACTATTATTAAAATAGTTCAAAAGTATTTGCTTTCCAGTAGAAATCATCCCATTTTTAAAATTCATTTCCATTTATATTCATGAATCATGCTATTCTGAAAATCCAAATGCTTGTATTGCCATATTGCAATCACACAACACTATGTCTCACCTTTACTTTAAAAATGATTCATATTCAATGCAAAAGCAATTTTTGTAGGGATAAGAAAAGTTTGATTCTTACAAAGAATGCAAAAAATATTTCATGATATATATTTACAATAATGCTAAATGTAATGATGCAGTAACTAATGTGTGAGTTTTGGCTGTGAAATTGATATATATATATAATTCACTTAAATGCAGCACAGGTACACTTGTTAATGGCATGAAAAATATTATTTGTTCCATGAAATATTGTCTTTGAGTTCTCATAGAGATGAAACTTTAATACTTTTCCAGCTGTTATAATTAATATAAAAATTTATACTTGATGGGTGCTACCTGAACAAGAATGCTGCAGTTTTAAAAATAAAATATTTAAAAACTATATTAAGTACTATAATCTTCAGCCGCAGTATTTCTCATTCCAAAGTTAAACTAACTTAATTATGATAGAACTGTAACGTCACTAAAATTAAGATAGATTTGACATTTGAGGTAAGAATGATAACAGCATAGCAATAAATTTAAACTCGGAATCAAATTTTGTGACATCTTCTTCATAATTTTGCATAAAATTGTATTCTATGGAGAAAATGAGAAGATTTTTGTAATTTTCACAAAAATATTGCATTTGAAATTCATATATAAAATTTTAAGCAAGGGAGTTACTTAAAATTACATGCTTATGAATTATTGTATTGTGCTTAACTCAGGCACATTATGATGGAATATTGTACGAGAAATGTGAAAATACTATCTTATCACTTAAGTAGGCAAAAAATATCCAAACTAAACATATGCATGAAATTCATATAAATGTATTTGTATTATTAACCTATAAAAAAATTCTGCATAGGAAGATATTTTATGTTCGACAATGCTCCCAAGGCTTATTTTAAGGCAAAAATTAACAAATGGTGGAATGGGTATGATTACATTTCTTTCAATACAAAATTTTCCTTTCTACTTAGGAAATACATTAAAACAACACATATCTACCATTGAACACTATGAATTTACTTCAAAGCTTCTGGAAACTTCATGAATCAGTTGAATGACTCATCTAATTAAAAGTTGATGATATGACTAGAGCGCAAGTGTCAAGTGCCACTGACCTCTTCCCACGGGTGGTAGAATTGTTTATTTTATTTTCCCCTAAACTAATGATAGGTAACATTTTCAATGTCTCTGAGATATAGTAATGACACAGCATATTTTACAGTAATAAATTTTTGATTGAAAGAATACAAAAGATGCCTAAATATGTTATTTAAATGGGCATGATAGCATTGCTGAGTTGAAAATAAAGATGGCAGAAAATATATTACTGCAAAGACTTAATAGGGCACTCAAATCTTCTGAAAATGTGAATACCTACATATGAGGCACTCATGAAATATACTTTTATTCTTTGAATAATGTCATATTTGAAGATAACAGCTCAGTTGATGAGAAATCAATTTACAATAAAAATACATCAGCCAACTGAAGGAAAATGAAAATTTTCAACATTAATTCTGCTGAATAAAAATAAAATGAATGGAAACAAAAGCTAAAATTAAAAATCAAGAAACCTAAAAAAATCACCAGACTCTAATATTGTTGGCAGGTGGTGTTTTTCAAGACAAGTTTCATACAAAATATGGCGAGGCACAAAAATTTTTCCAAATTAAAAAAATATATTTACACAAGAGTTTGAACCATATTTAAAATATGAATTATTCTCAAAGCTACTTTAAATAATTATTTACATCAAAATTGATGGAGGAACTGAAGTCTATCAAATTTGAGACTGATTGGCACTAATCACTCATGTGATTAATAATTAGTCAAACGAGCAAACTTATAAGCAATGTATAAACATTGTCCACTTTGTGTCATCAATTACTAGGAAAGACATTAATCACATTTTAACACATAAAGTTTTTTTTTATTCCATCAAAGCTATAAAACTAGGTAAATCAGTTTCCACATACATGACAATAATGTACCACATAGCAATGGAAACTTCTATTGAAATAATGCTAAAGTGAAATAGATTGTTCGTATAGTCAACATAATACTTAGCTAAATGCAGATCTAAATTATAAATTTCATTTTTAAATACCAGTTGGTCACTGGAATATTTAATGCAAACAGGATCCATTAGTTAATTGGTTATATTTTCCTCAAAGTTTAAAGATAATACTTTCACTGGAACACTAGTATTCTTCAAATTTCATGTCAAGAATATGAAAAATATTTGTCTCATAAAGGTAATTTGGTTCCCAATCTGAATCTTAAACCTCAATGGAATGAAACTGAATTAGCTGCAAGAAATTACAAATTTAAACATAAGACAAACTTTTCTAACAGGAATTATATTCTCCACTATAAATATCACATACTCCAGTATATTCAGACTACTTGGCAGAAAATTTTCTTAGTTCAAGAAGCCACTGCCAATAATTATTTCATTAGGTCCAATCTCCATAATCTATCATGGGAATAACAAATACCTTCATCAAGGAATCTTTCCCATACCATGAAAAAATAGACTATTCATTCATCCAAAATTCACTATATTTAAACATGTCCTAACTTTTTTCAGACTTATTTACAAGCACACATTATCGAGCAAGTCTTCTCCAAGCCATTCTCTAAATAAACGTATTTCCTAAAGAATTTGTCTTTTGGAAGTTTCATTTAAGGGAAGAAATCAATTTAAAATATTAGACTGGTTAGTATTTTGGGAAGTAACGAATTTGGTTGTCATGGAGTCTCAGGAATTATCTAAATGCAATACTAATAACAAAAACATGTGACGTGGCATAATTAAAAATGCTGACCATGATACTGACTATTTATGGAATGATATTCACTACTGCATTCTCTTTAGGCTGCTAGCATAAATTATATTTACATGAACATTTATGTGCGGTATTTAAACTCTAAAAATTGAGATTTTTTTTAAAAACAACAATGTTCAATTACATAACATATAACTGAACTGCAATACTTTAGTTAACTGAGAACAACTGAAAATAACAAGATAATGAACTATTAGGTATATCCGTAATTCCACAGTCTTGGACAAATTACATTAATTGAAATGAAATGAAAGCTATTGTAGAAAAAATTGGTCTAATCAAACCAGAAATTTTAAAATAATGGAGTAAATAGAAAAATAATCATTTTTTAAGAAAAAAATGATCTGAAGTAGAACTAATATTTTGAAAATCAGAAATAAGCATCATGATTCAGAGAGCTAAAACTATGTAGATGTCCTGTCACGCTTTTAAAGCATTTTCTGGGCTGTAAAGTTATTAGTGAAAACCCCAATTCCATAACTGATCAACAAAACTCAACAGCCATGCAAAATATATTTTAATATTTGTCAATTAATTTATCACAGAATTTCACTAAATTAATATTCAGATTTCATCTCCGTTAGCAAAAAATACTTGAGTAGCATAGAAATTTTACATTATAAAATAAATATCAAAGTTCAACGCTCAAATTTCAAAGTATTCTGATATGATTGGAAACACAGCTCAATTTTGGCATACATCAGAGCATTCATATGACAGCAGATCTACTTGGAAAAGAAATAGGATGAAATGAATAACAAAGGAGAATGCTATAAATACAATACAAAGAGGAGACAGCCATGATTTCAATACAAATAAAGAGAAATTTACAAATACTTCAGTTATAATGCAGATCTCAAAAAAATGTCACAGATATGCATCATACTTATTTTCAGTTCCTGATATAAATATTTAAAAACATGAATTTATGAAAAAAGGAAATTGTCCAATTCTCAGGCAAAACTGAAAAAGTCTAAAATCTCTGAAATTATGATAATTTAACAAAAACATAATAAAGTATCATATACTTTAAATTAGGCTGGCACAATGTGGCAAATAAAAACAAACACATGAAATAGTAAAATTTCTGCTCCATGAGAACCAGCCTAATGACAAAGCATTAAAATCAAATCAGGAAATTCAAACAACTACTATGAAGAATGTTAAATATGTTTTTACAGAAAAAATGATTTTTTCATCTGTGGTACATGAGGTTAAAATATCTACAGAGATAGCTGCTGGATCCCAACTCTACCTTTCTATCTGCTTGGAACTGTAAGAACAAGATCCACTGTCATGCTAAGATGTTTAACTTCAAATTTACAGTTACATCAGCAGCATAAGTAGTCTATATTCTTTCAAGAACATAGAGGTAGCTGGAGAATAGTACTTGTAAAAAATAATATCTCCAGTTTAACAAAGATAATTAAAATAACACAACATAGGGAACTTCAACATTTTACCATTCATGCCAACTTCTTGAGCAGTGTCTTGTCTTTACTATTAAGGAAACCTGTAAATAGAAATAGATTATCAAAAATATGCAGCTATGATGCCAAGAGAAACATTAATTATAAATTATAAATTAAGCTTACTCTCTATTTAAAGTAAACAGGAACACATATATAAATATAACTTCCATTGATGACAAATAATTTCCAAAGAAATTCAGTCACACATCACTCAGAATAAGAACACCTTTGAAGCTGATTCTACTTAAGCTCTTTTCCCTAACAATTGAAAGCAAATTTCATTCACTTTCAATGAAGATGAATGTGTTATTGGGCCCAAATCCCATTGGAGGACCAAGTGCAAATGACCTATGCTGTCAAAGCACATTCATAAAGTATATACAATACAGAGTTATTTCAATTTCAGGCAATTCGAAGGAAGCCTAATACTTCCAATAGAAGCCAAAATTTTCTTTCTGTTCATCTAAGCTTAACCTATTGGATGATGATTTGTCATGTTCCAAAAGTGTAAGGATATATTCATGTTGATGCATTCATGAGGATGAGCACATATTCAACATCTTTGAGTAGCATATATTAGCATAAGCAAAGATTAAGGAATAAACTACATAATGTCAATGAGTAGGTTTCTGTGGTCTTGGTTGCTTAAACTCTTCTTGTTCTTTAGGGTTTCTTTGTAGTACGAATGTGAATATCACAGCAAAATCCGAAAGAACATGGAGAGTTGATACATTACTAGAGCAATTAAAAATACTACTACAACACATCTACAATGATTTTGATTGATAATGTCAATCAGTTGGAAAGAGAAAAGCTAAAGTTAATTGTGAAGTAATTTATTGGATGAATATATTTCTAAAACACTATGAACTCTTTCAGAAAGAACTGATTACCCAACTGACATATCACAAAGTTAATTAACATAAGAGTTAATTATAAGTTAATTAATTATAAATCAAAATAATATAATTAAAGATGAATAATAAATAAAATATAAATATCACAAATAAATCTCAGGTGCACTAAAACTTTTGGATTATTTTTAAAAACCTCAGAATAAAAATTTGAATAAAGAGGAAGAAAATGAAGAGTAACTTCTGGAGAAAACAAAACAAAACCTTTCTGCTAGTCTCCAATGTCAAAAGAAAATTTTGCTACTATCTTTCTGGATAGAGAATGAAAGAGCTATATTGTTTTACAATAAATTAAATGGTAAATATTTTGTAATGGCAATAAGAGGTTCTAAAATGGACAAAAGTGATAATTTTAGCTCAACATAAAATTTTGTGGCCAAGTATGAAAAATACTTGACATAGGAATTTAATAAATTGCTTTATTAAATCTAGCAGAGATAATAATAGACTTTGTGTAAGCTTTACACAAATGGCATTATTATTTAGGACTAATTCTTACTCATTTTTTTAAGGTCAAAAGCTAAAATACTCATCTGAATTATGAAAAATAACAAATGGTGGATTGGTTTACCTCATTTGACTGTATGGAACGACAGGAAGGCATAAAAATGCTAATGCTAAGCCATGAATTTAAAAACAATGTCTAAGGATTATTCAACTTTAACTTTAAATTACTTCCTTACAAATCACTGAGAAGCAGGATTTCTGAGGAATGATGTATATTCCACAGAAAGAAATTACATAATACATTGAAATAATAGCTTAATGAATAAAAAATTCTTTCATTATGATATTACCTTGTTAAATCATTCAGATTAGTATACCATATATTCCTAGCATAAAATGAAAATTTTATATCAATGACTAAATATTAAGAAAAGCATAAGTGCTGACTGTTTTCTCCATAAGCTATAAAGCAGTTGATGAAACCATGGATACAGTTAAGTGGAAAAGATACAGTTGCAATAGTTGATACATTACTATAGCCATTATTGGTTGGTTCTCTTTCATTAAGTGATTGAGGGATTTTTCATTTCATTTTCAAACTTATCAAATAGATTTATTAGAAAATCAAAGGTAATTACCATAAAAAATGTTGAAATTCACTCCAGCTTCCATGAAATATACACATAGACTGGACCCTTACAAAACATCAAGGATAGGTTCCTGAAAAGTGTGATTTTTTTAGAGAATGATATTAATTGAAACTATTTCCACCAAGTGGGAGTAAGAATAGAAATCAAGTGGGAAATTTTTTCATTAATATCTGGACATCTTTTCAGTACAATAGAGAGTTCACAAAAACAGGAATACTAAGTTTGTTACAACAAAGAACATAAAATACCATGACCGAATCTCTAAATAATAATGAATCATTTTCAATATTCATTTGCTGTACAAACTCATCTATATGCCAACTTTTAAATACAAAATTCCAATGACAATTATCTTGAGACGGCTCATATATGAGAGAAGTACTATGAATCATTGAGACACTATCAATATCTAGCTTAATAAGAATTAGTAATGGCATATCGTAAGGATAAAAAATCAACCAATGCAACCAAAACCAATCCCTAGCATAAGTAGCTAAGAAATATATTATTATAATTTTATACATCTTTACTCAATATGAATAACTGATTCCTTATAAGATTCAAGAAATAAGCCCTTGATAGCTGAGAATATGAGATTCAAAAGCTCAAATCAATATTGATCCTCAGGAGGTTTTTTAATATTGTTTAAAAGTCATGTAAAAGCCTAGTCAAGTTTCAGCAAACTTAATTTTAGGTTAACTTATGTGTAAGTACAAAATGAAAATTTTTGTAGCAATTTTAAGAGTTGACCTTTACATGAGCACGTATGGTATTTAAATATACCGAAGATTTTTACTAAATTGTTACTGTATGGTTTTACACTAAGGAGCTATATCATTGAGATTGTTTTATGCACTTCATTGGACATATAATAGGAACATGAAATCAATCACCAATATAATATAAGAAAGCCTTAGACAGCAATATATTCTCTCCAGAGTATTACTGACAATCAAAAATTTTACAAAATTACATGTAAAATAAAAATCATGAGCATCCCTAGAGGGTAAAACATAGGTTTCATCTACCATCTTATAGCAAAAGGAGAAAACAAGTTCTCTGACTAAGATGAAGAACAATTTTCATACTGTTTGGAGAACTATAGAACACCATAACTCTCCACATTTCAACCCATTATTTAATTTTCATTACTTCCTAATGCTAAATGATAATTAAAGCATCAGCATTATAGACAGTATTTAATGCTCCAAGAACAAGGATGAGAGAACTAGAGACCTCTTAACTCTAGTCAATAATAATGATTCTATTCTACACTCCATTTAATGGAATATAATGCAAGAATAAATTTAATTTTTGAAAATGTCTCCTTTAGTTTGGACCTTGAATGGGCATTTGTGATGTTCATATCAAATAACAGCAGCAAATATGATCAGTGCTGTTGAGGGAAGTTTATTTAACAATTTAGTACATGCAGATGTTGAAAATTTGGTCGAATGTAATAAATAATAGTTGCCTGTTTTATCTATCAAGGACATAAAATAAGAAAGATTACCAATCATGAAGAAATTCAAGAAATTCTACCATTTTGTTCAATTTACACAGATGTGAGTGTTTGTAAAAATCATGTAATGTAAAGCTAATCTCTTTAAGTAAAGAAACATTTACAAAAGAGAGCTAACATCAACTATTGAGAGGTATTTTGATTGGATAATATAGTATTCATTCCCAGGGTTACATAGTCAAAACTCACCTTTCACAGCATTAATCACCAATATCAGCATCTTTATCGCCAACAAGGTATAGAAACTGAAATGCAATAGCAAGTAGGCTGCTTCCTAGGAGATCTCCCATAGCTGTGAGATAGGGAATGGCAGAGTTATCAGGGTCAATTTTCTTCTTCCACATCCAATGGATCATAATGTAGGCAGAATACAGTAGAATAGCCACCTATGAAAAATGAATTTTGAATCAGATAAAAGGCTGAAATATGATAATTCATATATTTTTAGCATTATCATTGATGTACACCAATTTCTTTTTATTAGATTGCCAATGAAATTGTAATGACTGATATTTCAGAGAAACCTTAAAAATCAACCAACTGAGATCAATTTTCAACTATAATAAAATATTAAAAGACAAGATTTCCTTGAAAATGTTTTGTATTATATTATGATTAAAATGTACCATTATCAGACTTTTTCAGATTATTATTAAGGTGATGATGTAGACCTCAGAAAATATTGGCATAATATCTTTCTTGACCATAATTACACAAGGAATTTTCAAAACAGGTAAAAGTAAAGTACACTGTATAAATAACAGAATTATATTCATAAATGAAAGGAAACTATTATGTAAATCTGCCATTGTGTAAATCAGTAGAGAGTTGACAAGACAGTTTCTGACACTCATTGCGAGTTTGTGCATCATAACCATCTTGTACTAACTGAAGCTAATTATGCACTGCTTCCTAGAATCAGATTGAAATAAAACCAAGAATTCTTCTCACTGATTCTTGAAGCAAAGCAAAAACAGATGCTAGGTGAGGAATAAATAGGAAATTTAAAACTTGCTTTAAGCATTTACTAATGGAGCAGTTAGAAAGGATCGGCAAAAACTTTTGAAGTTTTGTACAGAATAGAACTAACACATTAATCTTATGCAAAATTCAGTGATCTTCAAAAATTCAGTGATGCAGCCCAGAGGTTGTATCTGCAACTACCTGAATTAAATGATATCAGGGATTGTTATTCATTTTTATAACCAACTAAAAGTAAATGATCTTAGAAAGAACGATGTCTCAATGAGAGACGATGGGATGAGCTGAACCAACCATAATATCTGATAATAGAAGTTGAATCAAACAGATAACTAATTAAAAATAAACTGATACTTAATTAAACTGATGGCTAATTTTAGATAACTCCCTAAATTAGTAAAGTTACCTGCAATACTGCTGCTAAAAGGTAGACAAATACAAACAGTGGTGTCAAAGAAGTGTGACCAGCTTTCATATAATTGATGGTATATATGAAAATAAGTTGCCCAGGGATAACCATCACCATCAGTACGCGTGTGGTTCTAGCATGAACACCTAAAATGAATAAAAGAGAAAAATTATATTCTAAAAAATACTAAAAAATTATATTATAGAAAAAATGTCATAAAAGACAACTAGTTTTGACTTTAAATTAGCATGAATTCATAAAACAATCAAATTTCAGGTATTTTTCAAAAGATTTGTGTGAAAAATCAAGAAGTGTTATCATTCAAAGAAATAAAGAGCTGTTACAATAAGAGTAAACAATCTAAGAACTTCAAGATTGTTGGATTCATGAGTATTGTATCAGACCTAGCTATTTGAGTCATTATTTTAAGCAGTTAGATGAAATAACAAATTTAATTCTAAAGCATAATAGATTTTTTACCTACCCTATCACTGGACAAATGTTAAAGGAGAAAACATCAGGATAAAATGGTGAGTTTAATTACAGATTAAAATTTACTTTCAACACTTCTGAAGTTATGAATATTGAGGCCAGCATGTTATAAACATTTAATAGGCAAATTATACAGTCTACACTCAAAGGTAGTTATAAATAATGAAAAGATAAAATGAAAATTTACTATCTTACAATTTCAGGAAAATTATCATAAATGTTAACTTAAGTTTGAAGAAACATGAAAAATATGCTCATGATTTCTATTTATTCCTTATGTTTAATCAATAATACATAATACTCAACCGATTATGAAATTTCTTAGTTAACAAAGCTAAAGAACTTCACAAAAACTGGGAGAGCTGACTCTCCAAAACACAGATGCTTAACTCAGAACTTAAAGGAATGTATTTACATGGTGCATTAAAATTATATATTATTTTAATATATTAATGTAATACATATAAAAATTACTTCCAACAAATATTTTTTATTGTATGACATGAAATTTCGCTCCAATTAGCCTGAAAGAAAAGAAAAGAAACTCGGTGTACAATAAGTAAGGGACACAGGAATTCTACAAGTGCAGAAATTGGCCAACCATCGGGGGTAATTCCCAGGAAAAAGGTTATCATGTGGTCGCAATTTTCAGAATTGTCCATCGAGAAATTCTGAAAACTTGCGACCACTTGGGTGATAACCTTTTTCCTGGGAATTGCCCCCGACGGTTGGCCGATTTTGGTGCTTGGAGAATTCCTGTCTCTTTCCTATTAGCCTGTATGTTTTTAAAACAATAAAGAGTTTTGATCCTTAATGGTAACCAAAATTCTTCATCTCTGCCAACATATGATGAATATTATATAGAAAAACTTATCATCACATTATTTTTGAAAAGAACTTTTAGGGGCTCCCAGATAGCCGTGTGGGCAGTGCGTTCGACTTCAATGAAAGCAGTCCCGGGATCGAATCCCGGTGGGAGTCCACGTGCAAGATGACCTCAGCTGTCGAAGCACTTTTCACAATACTACTACCGAGAACTTTTATTAAATATTTCTAATGTATTGGGTTACCAATTCCCTGCATTTTTCTTAGATTCAAACTCACATTTACAGCTATCTTCCATCACTTAAAATAATTTAATCTCACATTTTTAACTCTTTGCTTTACCCACCAAAAGGAGTTAAATTGTCATTGAATTACTGATCAATATTATGTTATAGTAAAAACACAAGGACTTACTTTTCCCAAAGAAGCCTGTCCATGGAGTAATACAGATAACTCCATCTTCTGCTAGAGTCCCAAATTCTGACTCACAATGCAGAGCTGTAGATATTCGACTAGCTTGGACAGCAACCAAGTTCCCACCAACTCCGTTGATCACAGGCTGAAAAACGGCAATTCCTTCAAATCTGGCAACCATGAAATCTAAAATAATACCTCCCATACTGAAAACAAAAAAAAAAGATTTGCAGTTAAGACAGGTTATCTGCAAAAGAGATTAAATATAATATTAAAAAGGCAACTCTGGGAAAGATAAAAAATAGAAAGATAGATCTGTGGTTCACTAATCAACTGTTGTTAGGAAGAATGTTTTTACTAAGACATATATCTATCTAAGTTTACAGAATCTTACCTGCTAATTAACATAGCAGCTACAACAGGTGTCCAGCCGGAGTAAAGAACTTCACGAGTATGCTTATTTTTCTTAGCAATCCACACCCACAGTGGGGTAACTAAAATATAACCTGATATAATCAACGGAGCCAGCCAATCTTGCTTACCTGGAAAAGCAAATCATTAATTATTACAGGTAGAACAATTGAAATTGCACATCTAAACTGCACTTTTAGAGATAAATAGTAAAATGATAAAACACAATAAACTAAAGAACTGTTATAAAATGCAGCTATTTTAATGAGATACAGAGCTTAAGTAAGCCTGGAGAACCTAAGTAATAGGGTTATGTTTGTTAGTCAACAATTCCTGACCAAGTGTTTTAGTTTCAGAGTACATCTCCTGATACACAGCTGATAACATTTAATGGTTACATGAATCTATGTATGGGAAAAGAATTTGGATTAATTTTTGACAAAAATATAAAAAGCAGCATGATCACAGGCAAATTACTACATGATCTCATTATATTTTTAATGGTTCAGTACACCTGTATGATTATCCTACCTTGATGAAAGCTGAGGTAAGAAATAATTGCTAAAAACAGGAAGTACAAAAAGTAAGATTAAAATATTTTTCACCCTCATTTTTTCATAGAAATTCAATTTTCAAAGGCAAACAAAACCTAAACTGGTGGAAATGATACCATGTAAAATGGTCCCAACAAACCTTTCATACTTTCATAGATAAAATGTTATCAGTTTTCTTACACTATGAACTCTTTTCAGGAGAAAAACTCTTACATATACAGTACAGGTTCACAGACTTTCACCACTCTTGGTTACCTCTTGAAGGCAGAATGTTAACCGAGTTTGATAAAAGAACCCACTTAAATTATATTTTAAAATATCTAATACATTCATTGTTAATATAGCTAAAATGAAACCCATGAGAAACTACAAGAACAATGCTTAGGAGAGAAAATAAAAACTAACCATAAGAATGCCAACTAAGGAGGGAATGTATGATACAGCATGTGACAGAAAGGAAAGATCGTGATAGATATCAGACATCAAAAGAAATGTTAAAATAATCCGAAAAGGAGAAAATAATTGAATAGGATGCCAACTGAGAAATGAACGTATGATACAAAAATGTAGCTGACAGCTAAGATTTTGAATAGGAAAAATTTTAGATAACAGAAATAGTGTGGAAGAAAAATTATTAAAATTGTTGCTGAAAATGAAATTATAAAGAGAACTTTATATAACATATGATTGCAGACCTGTCATTGGTAAGGTAACTAATGATGGTGATGGAGATGATGAATGTATGCTGCTGAGAATTCATTAATGATACTGTTCCAAAATCCTTGCTTATGATGCACAGTTGATTTTTCCTGTCATTTTGTAAAAAAATGCACAGGGAAAATGAGTAAATATGATATCTAAAACTGGATATATCTCTTTGAGCAAGTGTGTGAGAATTAGGATTGATTTTTTATTTTGGGGATATAACTTTATTGAGAAACCTTTAATAAGAAATGAAAAAACAACCAATGTTTATTTTATCACTCTAGATTGATAATGCAACATATGTATGAAATATTACTCTAGTAAACTTCACCTATTGCATCATAAAGAACAGTTGAGATCCAAGATAATAGAGCCAATGATGTAATGTCTCCTAAACTTGCAGCAATAGGAGTAGCAACATTATCTGGATTGATATTACAATGCCTCGAGAATACAATTACAGCTGCGGTAATTAGCCCTTCAAAAGAAAGAGATAAAATTACAATCTGGTTTATAATTGTCACATTCCTAAAAGCTAAGTAAATAATGACCTATAAGGTCATTGATTTTTATTCACTTACCTAAAACAAAGCTAGCAAGTGATGCTGTAACAAGACTACTAGCACAAAGAAGAAAAGCATGGTCTAATTCAAGGCTGTTGCTCTTAATACCACCCATTACAATTGCAACAATTGAACCAAGAAAACCAACAACAATAGCTTGGCACTGAAAGAGAGAGAAATCAACTTTTATGAGTGATTGAACCTTATACAAGATGAAAATTCCACATGTAAAGCATTAAACTATACATGTACTATTGATTGCCAAAACTTGAAATGATTAGTGATGTTATACCTGAATTAACGTTAAATTTCCAACAATCATGCTCCACTGTTCCTTTGGTGTGTCCATATTCCCAAGATTTGCCTGAGTTGAAAGCCTAGATGCTAAAGTCATCTCAAGATTTCCTTTCAGTCCTAATAATGCAGGTACCAGAATTACAATTTCAGTGATCTCTTCAAAAACTTCCCAATGCTGTAAAACAGAACAGATAAAATCTAGTAAAATAAAGTTACTTCAGAGGAAAGAAATGCATACCCAAGAATATTAAATTTTCAATTTATATATTCAAAAATTTTAGATAATATTTATACTAAGCGGAAGGAGAGTTTAGTTTTAAAATATTATCACTGTTAAATATATTTACTGATTCATTCAAATTTTCAATCAGGAGTTGGTTCTTAACATGTGAGGATACCTAACTGAGCAGTTAATGTGTAAGGTTTCAGGGATAATGGAATCTCTAGAAGTACTGTTTTTTAACTATCTACAAAATGCTCTTAGTTTTCAATCCTTGTAGAGACATTATATAAATTACACTGAATGTATTCCTAAAATTTGTAGTATTCTTTTCAACTGCAAAGTTAAACATCTATCTATTGAGCAATCTTGGTTGGGATGAAATTGTATCTTTGTATACCATTTATAAATAATAAATACTTAGATATACAGTTAACATAAATAGGTTGAAAAGAGATTATAACTTAGATATTAATATTTAATCATAAGTTGGTTTAAAGAGACAATGGGATTTTTAGGTCAAAAACCAATACTCAATATATATACATGAATGATAACAAGAAAATCTCCAAACTTTTTTAATGATTTTTATCCAACACAATAACGGTATGCAATGAGCTGTAGTAATACTTGGGCTTGTAAAATGGGAAATAATTAATATATATGGAACAAAGAAGGAATAAATTTTTCTTATAAGGAGGTAAGAAAGAAAGCACACAGAGAAAATAATATTCAAGCATTACATGCATAATAGTCACATGCACTTAAATTATGAAAACAAGCTTCATGTGTGATAATGAGAAGAGCAGCAAAGACATGCAGTATCAAAATGTGCACTGAAATTCTTCTTAACTCCAATGGAAACTAAAATCCTATGTTCTCTGACTAAAATAAATTCTCAGTCGATTACAAATTCTGAACCTAACATGTGGAACACTCCTATCATCAGGTGAAAACCTCAGCAGTGTCAATGACTAACACTTTCTAAAAATATATCTTTTAATGAAAACATGAAAGAATCAAAACTTTAATCTACTGAAGTTTTCTTTCAAAATGAGATGTAAAGGCCTGCAAAGGATCACGGATTGCAGTTTTTTACAGCTAAAATAAGCCTAGGAGAATTATTTTGATGCATTGTGCTGTAAAACTTGCAGATTTCCAGTGTGTAAACAGGAAAATGAAAGAATTCATCAATAATACAGAGAGATATCGAATGGATATCAGTTTTAAAGCAAATTCATAATAAAACAAATAATGCAAACCAAAGAAATTCTAGCATTAGGTCAAGAGCCAGCCTTGGTAGCAGAGTTGGTAGCGTGCCTGCTCCTCAACCATGGGGTAATGGGTTTCAAATCCTGCTGAGGGCATGGATGCTACTATTCTCTCAATATAATCAGCTTTTCATCCTGAATATCCCTAAGCAGCCCTACAAAACAAACAAATATTTAGTTCAAAAAGAAAAGGAAACTAACTGACATTCTAAAGTTAGTGTGCGTTGTCCAACAAAATTTAGGTTGTCAAAATTTGGCAATTTGTTAAAACAGCAGAAAGTTGGGGATATGGATCAAGACAGAAAAATCTTCCTTCCTCTCCGATGATAGAAAACTAAACTCACTTGAACAATATCAAGTACAAGACCTGCGCCAACCATTCCAAAACCAGCAATAAGAAATGGAATGAAGACTTGGATGGCAATTGACCAATATGTTTCTTTACTGTCAACCGATGACTCTAACATCTTGGTTTCTGCTACCACATCCGGTAAAACCCCATTCTCCGGGTCCTCCACAAGGGTGAGCTCCACATCTTCTTCAACCACCGTTTCTTCTGGTTGCGTCATATTTATGCCTGTGTATCTAATGTTTATCGAAGGAGATGTGCGCACATACCCTGTGCACCGGAAGACCCTGTAAAAGAATCAGAATTAATAGTCAATGCGGAATGGAATTAAAAAGGCTTTCACGATAGAGTACCTTTACGGTTGAATTAGAATATATGACGTGTTAGCACCGCAAAATATGGGATTACAAAACTCGAGATCTAAATTTTCAATTGAATCCTTACGCAAATAATGTAGGTAATGTATATATTCAATGGACGAAGCGTCAACAAAATATGCATAGGCAATTGAAAAAGAATACGAAGAGTATAAAATCTCTCCTGAAATAAGAAATGAATATTAATTTTTAATTAGGGTTCGGCTGTGGACAGAAAATGATAGGTGCCTTAAATATTGACATGATGGTTTCATTGTCGCGAACGAGGAAAATTAAAGGAGTATTCTTGAAAAAAAGGACATGTGCTTCAAAGTTAACCTTGAAAACTACCTGAATCTTCCCTGAAATTTGAAGTGTATTAAAAAACATTTTTCTGTTATTCCACACACGTGAACAGCTTCTTATACGTACATAAAAAATATGGAAATGAGTCATACTTTAGATCACTGTCCCTTTTCGGCGAGGAATATATCACATTATTAGACAAGATACCGTCTTGTCTTCGCTTGAAATTGTCGAGAAAATAACACAAAAACAACACGGCAAAATATACATAAATCGGAAGGATTTTTTAAACTTACTCAATGATGATACATCATTGAATTTTACGTTAATCTGAAGAAAATTGTAACCGACTGTTTTTCCGCAAAAAGAATTCCTTGTAGTTTATAATGAATACTATATTGTACATGAATTAGAAAATAACAAATAAGTTACAATTTTCTCATTAAAACATGCAACCGTTAAAATAAAACAGCACAACTAAGGCTGTCAAGAACTATGCGAATGAGAAAATATATATAAACAACTACAGGAACATGAGCATTTATAATACTACCACCAAAAATTCTAATACACATCTAAAAATCATTCTACGAAATTTACTCACTTTATTAAGATGTAAGCGAAAATTTAATCCCAAATCAACCAGTTAGAGAATGATGACCTAGGACAAAAAAAATCATATGGGACCCGGTATGGATCGATATATATATGTTCGTTTTATTTCACTCTGAAATTATGTCATATGAAACAAATAGTATTATAATGAAGGATATGATGAGCAGAATTAATACATGAATTGAAAGACTATTGTTTCATTCAATTTCAAGGCGCAGAATCAATTGGCGGATATCACCGTTTTGGCGGATATACCTGAATCCTGGCCAAAACGTACCAGAAGGAAAAATGATATTTCGAAAAATACTTACCTTGCCAAGGGTGAGGAATAAATATATTGTCATTAAGCGAATAATTATTTCATGATGACTGGACGGCCACCAAACACCCATACAATGCCAACTTCTTGGCGAAATCTCCTAATACCTCACATCATAGTATCCGAGAGTCTTCACATCCGTCATCAATTACCAGAAGTGTTTGATCTCTCGTATGTTCTCGAGGTCCGGGTTTTGTATGAGAATACACGCGACCAAGTCACACCTCAAGGCGCCAGCTCTTACAGCTAGCGGTAACTGAGCGAACCCGCTTGGGCCACCACAGAAAATTCTCCAAGGGCATCTACGAAACGTTTTGTTGAAAACATGACAAAAATTGAGAATTTCAAATTATTCAGAGAGAATCATGGAAAATTTACAAGATACCGATACAAATTATTTCATGAACAAAGAAAAAGAAACAGAACGAAATCATCATCAATGATTTATATATATGTAAATTTCTTTCGATGTAACTCTATATCATGTATATCTACTGAAATATTTTAAAATGCTTGCAATGAAATTTATTTCCCTTCTATTTCTCTGGAAACTCAAGATTATATCCAATTATTGAAACATGTGCAGGGCACAATTCTCATAGACTATTGATCGAGTAATGTGACGCAACTATATTAAAGCATCAGGGAAGCTAATTATTCCGAGTTTTGTTAAGAAAAAAATCTAAGAAAACAGAATCTTCTTTTAAACGATGAAAAATCCTTGCACACCAGACAATTTAATGATTAGGATAATAATGTGTCACACCCACCCAGAATGATCTTTGGCACTCCAAGGTACAAATGCAATACAATTTTTTCGTTGGAAAATCTAAAGATCACTTGCGTAGTTATGGTAGTAATATGTATCACCGATATAAATCGAAGACGCTAATTTCCCCTTGTTAATATTTTAATCTCAAACTTGATTACTGGTGACTGTGATTTTAACATATGTTTACTTCTCGTTCAGCTATTGATAACTTGTAGTTTTAAAGTGAAATTACCCGAGAATCTTAATGTTGAAATGAATGGAGATAAAAGAAGAAACGAAGATAAAAATTGAGTAGCAATGTATAGCATCACTTTTTTCCGTGAAGAAAGGAAAGCATCATATGATTTGATACTCCAGGTGCCTGGGGCATGGAAATTGGTGACCCAATCTATATACGTATATTTGCGGGAATCTACGAAAAACTTGTCCTTGAGTAAGCTACCGGAAAACTGCTCTAAGTAGCCTATCATGGGTGTGTCAAAAATACCGATTAAACTACATGACTTACACTATGGAATAAACTATCGATAATTCGTGTGGCCAAAAATCGGTGATAATAAGATTTGAAAATATTATTGAACAAATTAAATCTTATGAAGATAGTAATTTTCCAGATCTTTCTGTGTCCTTGCATCTGGGTTTTCCTTTGAGCTGGTTACAAATATTTAAATGCGGCCATTTGCGAGAGATATTTGATATCTTCTCACCAATTTCACTAAGGAACGATACACATTCTTTGAAAATAAGGAGAAACTTTTTTTACTTTCCATCCAGTTAAGAGCTTAAACGATCCGTCACTCATTTGGAAATCTTACATGTAGCTTCTAAAAAGTACCGAAAAACGTAAAAACTAAACGGGCCAAGCTTCGAGTTTAATCATTCATTTTAGTTTGGATTGTATTTCGAAAGATATGAACAAGGCCACTTCTACTTTAAAAGAAGAAACGCTCTTAGTTACGATACATTTAAGCACCAGAATTGAACAATAAAGTTTGAATAAAATTTATAGAACAAATATACCAGGATGAATATCGACGTCCTATCAAGTTAAAAAAGTTTTCTCTTTATGTGTAACATTAGCTCGCAAGATATTTAAAAATTAGCGATGTTTAGATGTTTATGAAGGAAAATTTATATCACCAATCATTGGCGAATGCTTCAAAGCAGAGGAAATTTATACAATTTACATTCTATTGCGATATATTTATGGAATAATTACACAAGATTTAAATTTATATACTATCATGACGAATAGGTGATATTAGATGATTTACTTTAAAATCATAGGGGGTACGGGAACAAAATGGCTAGGAACTTCTGACTTAAAGTCTCTACGAGTCCATTCTCTGCCTCGTTTTGGCTGTTCAGTTTACGAAGATGACTGTAAACTGCAAAGCAAATTTTAAAACCTATTTTTCTAAAAGGGATGGATCATTCTTGTTTCTATCGAGTCTCATCCATCCCCTCTTTCCTCGAAAACCTACTCACCTCTTTTCATTCTGCCCACGCTTACTTCTTTCAGTCCATGTTCATAATTTATCCTGCTTTGACTAGCTCTCCTCTGAATTCTCCAACAGTGCTTCACATAAAATTACGAGGATTCTACATGCTTTATTTAGAAAGCTCTCTCTCTCTCTCTCTCTCCTAGAAATTCATAACTTTTTCAATCTATCCTATCTTTCAATGCATCTTCCAATCGAGAGAGCCTTTTTAGTCACATATAACTTTCAGAGTTGTAAATATTTCCTCGAAGTATAAAACTAGAAATTATTTCAAATGGAATATTTACAATATGGAGTATTTACAAACGGAATGTTTGCGCAAAATGGAACATTAGACAAAAGTTTGAACAAAATTAATTACCTAAAATTCTACGATTGCAGAAAAAATAAAAGCAATCTGTCTGGAAATGCTTTCAACTTAAAAATGAGAAACCAATTATTAATTAATAAGCTACAATTCGATTGCAATATCAACACATTTTTTTGCAATCGCGGCAAATGAGAATTTCACTGACTGCGACTGATAAAGAAAAATGATTTGATATCCGAAAAATAGAATCTATTAATTCCGCGAATTAAAGTCGAACAGAAATATGTCAAAATCATTAATTAGGCGGACAGAAAACAACTCCTGAACCGGACTATTAGCACTTATAATTTTGAACCTAAATCGGAAAGTTTTTCAAGTTTCTCGAGATTAATCAAGTTTAAACCGGAGATTTATTTCTAACCACGAGTTTAAGAGATTTTCAACAAAATTAGCATCTACTTTTTACTAACTAGGAATAAGGATAAGGAATAACTTTGCACATGTTGCAGTGCAGGTTGAGTACCTATAGAGAAACAGGGGTGAAAAATATCGACATGACTGGGAACGAGTCCATTTCCCAGGCAGATGATCTAAATGATGATAACATCAGACCGGAAAATGAGAGACATGGGTTCGATTCCCATTCGTGTAGATATTTCCACTTCTGTCTCCTCTAGGGATTTCCTGACTGACTATTAACTTTGATGATTTATTCAATACCACGAATTTTATTTAAAATTTAAAATTATGTAATTTTTTAAATGCTGCACGTAATGAACCACTTTCAGAGTGATTGCTATTCTTTATTTATCGCTTGAAGCGAAAAAATCTGGCTCGAATCGATTCCATGGTTGCTGCCCGAGCGAAAATACAATCGAACCAAAATTTGGCGTTTTAATTGAGCCGAGAAGAAAATTGAAAAAACTATGTTTCGATGTCCTAGTTTGAGCTAAATGAGCTCATCAACCACAATTTTCTCGAAAAGATAGCCGCAGAGCACGTAATCCAATAATAAGAACATTGCGCCGAGTAAAAATCTTGGACTCTAGAAAATGTGACAAGGTTCCACTGATGAATGTTTTTGGCATGGATCTGATTATGAACTTGAGAGCAGACGTACGTGGGTAGGGTCCTCGCTTACTCGCGAATAACTGTCAGTGACATCTTAGCTTTCCTACGCATTCTTTCCAACTCATATCACAGCTTTTGCTTACTGAAGTTTCGAGGAATATGGCTAACATTGGTCCTTCCATAACTCTTAGGCTTCCTCAAAGGAAATAATACATTTCCTACGTCTTAAGGAAACTTGGTTAAACTGACTGGTCACCTTATATCTGGTTACATTGTGGCAACAGAATTTTATTATCATGTGTAGACTGCGAACCTAAATTTGATAAGAATGATATTACTCGGAAAATTTGAACTAGAAACACCTACAGCACTGACTGGTGATTTTAAACATCACTTCTGTAGCTTCATAGCTTTTGCAGTTTCTTTATGAATTTTCCTTGGCTTCTTTAGTCCAACTTGTTGATTCATTTTTCCAAAGACATTTAAAGACCTTTTTGTTTTATTGTTCTCACATATTTCGTATAAATGTTTAAAAAATCTATTTTAATATTTCTGTTATACTTTATACATTTGGCACACTTGATTATTACACCTTACTTTTCATGCTGATTCACTCTTAGAATACCTTGTACTTTACTTTTCAAATATTCTTCTTTTTCAAATATGATTCTTTCAAATATTTATAATGTCTCTAATTTAAAATGCAATTATTGGAAATCGCTTGCGTTTATATTTTCTTACGTACATACATCGCGACGGAGTATGCTTCTAATTAGATAATAAACTAAAATAAGAATATGATATACGTGCATGATATGTGGTGTGATGTCAGTCCTTCATGGAGAAGTTCGTACAATACACCGAAATAAGTGGTAAATTCAGAAGAACTGCGCATAAAAATGAAACACTTGCACTATTACAACTTTCAACTTAAAACAACATCCTGAATGAACTAAATTTTTTGCATAGATCCTGTTTTTAAGTAAGGTTTCCAATGAAAATTCCTGTCAAAGGATTATAGTTGAATTTTATCCCAGATGAATTATGGCTGTACGATGTCTCTGATGTATTACATCACATGTTCATTATACCACTTTTAGTTCCCATTAAGATGTTGGAAAACTTTCATTGGTACTTCTGAATACATGACAGCAGTACTCCTCATCGCAAGATTAAACACGTAAGTGAAAAATGTTAGTCTTTATTTAGGAATTTTAAGATCCGTTACATCTCTTAGACAGGCGATCTCAACGCTTTGATTAAGAAGTTTGCTTCCATTATTTTCATTATACAAAATATAAACAGAATATTTTGTTCGGCACGGTTGTACGTGGCACGGAATATTTCGGGAACGAGTACATCGTTGAACTAGAAGGATTGCCTTGATAATGAATGATGAAATGAATATAAAATTTAGAAGAAATGGAATCACTGGAAATTGTTACTTTAATAAGATTCCCGTGACAATACCCCTTCACGAACATCCTTTCAAATTACAAATGTGCATTACCAGAATCATCAAATATTCCAGGCTTACCACAAGATTAGTAATTCAGAATGTTATTAATACAAATTTACAAACCGATTTAGAAGAATGCGCAAGTCCATCCAATCGAGAACGTTAAGTATATGATAACAAAATAAAAATTATTTAAAGAATTAAAGTAAAAATTTCAATAAAGAGATGTTGTTTTAAAATTTTAGGTTTGATACAGTAAATTAATGATTTTAACGACCAAACCCAAAACCAGAAAAAGAAAATAGAGCTAATGTTTGATATCGGTCATAGTGGTACCCCAAGACCTCTCCGGCGTTCATTGTATGTACCGTCGGGTGTGAGGAGGGTAACTTGTTTAGGTATATGGTTGTTTTTTTTAGGTTAAGGCGAGATAAAAGATCATGACAACTAGAGAAGCGAAAATGGACGTAAATACTTTATCAAAATAGATAAACACCCGCAATAACGGACAGGAAGTTGCCCGGCAAATAACGATAGTAAGAGTAGCATGACAACGAAAATAAGGATATTTCCGCTGAAATAAATTGTTTTCAGAAACGTGATTGCTGTCAAAGAAATTTAATAACGCATCACGAAGACTTCAAAGGGAACAGACAGGGTTTTTAAGGCAGTCACTTCGCAGACCATTGGTGAAGCTAACAAACAACAAGTAGAAAATTCGTTGTTGATACACACCCTGCCTCATGCAACCAGGGTAGAAGCGTGTTTATTAGGGGTCTTCCTTATATCCTGTCTCAAAACATTTTGGATTTTTAGAACAAAAGCTGTCTGTGTCCATGTGCTCTATCCACGGATCTGCATTCCCTATAAGACCCGGTGGCGCAGATTCTCAGACCTCCTAGGGTGTGACATCATTTAAGAAGGATTCCTAAACACTACGATCAGCTCATTTCTAGAAATAAACGGAAATTAAGTTTTTTGCTTCTCATATCGACTCCTCGAAGGTAAATTTAACTGCAAAAGTGTTCTATCTGAGCCCTAACTTTAATCTGCAGGATAATCAAACTTCTGACTATCATCGTTGTACTATATTTTTTGACCTTCTTCATTTCCATAGCTGTTCGAATACCGATAGGGAGAAAATCTATCGTAGAAACTTACAGATACTTTTGCGTTGCATGCAAGATCAGGATTAGCTAACTTTTAGCCTTTCTACGATCTACATTAATACTAATCGTTCGACCACGTTCGACTCAGAAAAACAGAATGTGGCAAATAATTTATAGTCGTATTACCGAGCTTTCCCCTGTTAAACATATGGAAGTCTCCAGTCAATTTAACTTTAAGTAGATGTGTAGTTCAGAAACTGAATCAATATATATTATTGAATGAAGAATCTTGTCTGTGACAAGTCGCGATCGACCGAATGTCGCCCGACAATCGATCGGCCAACCGGTCGATTGTAAGCGACCTGTTGGCCACTCCTAATCTATAATAGATGAAGGGAATCCGAAGATAAGCTAGACGAAACGTGAAGTTCAAGGAAACACACTTGATACACTAGCCAATTTCCTACCATTATTGATAACCAATATCGGTGTATATGATGAAATATCAATCATAATGATGATAGCTTAGACGTAAATAAAATCTCGTAAGTCACCGTGGAAGATATCTTTTCGTAAAGTAGTAACATTGTTAAAATTGCTTCGACAGCTAAGGTCATTCCGCATGTGGACTCCCGCTGGGAATCGAACCCGAGACCGCTTCACCAAAGTCGAACGCGCTGTCCAAATGACCAACCGGGAGCCCGTTTTCGCAAAGAAATATTTTTGGAGTTCAAGGTTAATATTTTAACATGCGTGGGAATGATTTCTTTCACTATTTGAGTTACGATGCAATTGATTACAGCTGAATAGTGCCACCGTTTAATCAAATTATATTTAGTTCAATGTAATGTGACTAAAACCGTGCTTGAAAGTAGAGAGAATCGATATACGAAGTAGAAGTTGCGTTTCATGGGAAGCAGAGAAATTTTCACTCGCGAATGAAAAAATTTAAGACATGTAGGGCAAAATTTAATTTCGAATAGCAAAACATAAGAAAGTTGGCTAATTATGGAAGAGTCACAAAGATATTTCTGAAATATAGATCCAGATCCTGGATGGAATCACTTGCCGGTGTTCAGGAAGAATTTCGGCGGTAACTACGTGTATCTCGAGGAAATAAGTCTTCCGTATCTAGTCTTAGGAGAGAATTCCTGGCATTGAATCGATAGAGAAAACGAACGTACTTAACCACCACTATTGGCGACTGTGTATTGTAGAAGATAGTCACATGAATGAATTTGAAATCCGCCTTGCTTCGACTATGAGTCCATTAAGTTGTCAGCAGACTTGAAATTTAAGTTTAAGTTGAAAGTTAAGCTTTGCGACAGATTGACTATTTTGAAAAAAATATGCTAAGTTGGATCGTGTCTAGTGCGCTTCGTTAGTAACATGTCATTCTGCCATAATGATTCTCACTCTACTACACACTGCACAGTCTGAGTCACTAAAAAATTCAATAACTTTTTAAAGAGCTGTAAATCAAAAGTAGAATACAAAGAAATAGCTCCTTGAAGTGCCACACTGGTAAGCACTTTGATCACAATCTTCGTAATACGAGTACAGTAAATCCTAACATAGCGCGGAGTTAAGTTTTATCACTTCGCCGCTTTCTGTGAAATCGCACATCTAACAAGTAAGTTGTAAGTATCTATATGTTTCAAAATTTTCCTTACATTTACTATCTGTGCGAATAAAAATTATTTCGCAATCAGACGTTCGTAGCAAAAATGCCGTTTATTTGATTTGGTTTTCTGAAAGAGTTTCCAGTGTGATAACGAAATTTTCAAATGAAATTTTTCAGCAGTCTTGAATTATTTGGAAAGGAAAGATATAGATTCTCTTCTTAGGCGTCAGAGTCTTTAGAGAAATGACATTTAAAAATTGTGTCGAAGACTGCAGCCCAACAATTTTCGCTTGTGTACAACGAGATGGGACGAAAACCCAAAAACCAGTTGTTGCTACTATTGGCGACATCGGAAAACCGAGATTGGGATCAATCGGGATTACATGAGCTGGTTTTGGCCGAACAGCTCGTCTTGCTCTGAAATTGAAATCTTTCATCATCAAACAAGTTATAGCCAAATCCCTGGCAGAGGAGGTCCTGACCGTTGCAGTGGGAATTTTCATAGATGTGAAATTAAACTGTAGAAATCAACCCTGCTTAACTTGGACGCTGATTTAGAGATAACTCATGGGAAAGAGGTCTTGCTAAGATGCTGCATCGAGTAAGGGTATGATTCAGCTCTGTTTTGCCGAACTCATCACGCTTTTGCAGATTTCTCGGAAAAAGTGTTTCAGCTTCCTGAAATTCATGTCTACCTTTCAAGTTTCTCTCTGTGCTAGTATAAATAAAATCAACTTTTTCTGAACTTTGTCCATTTTGTTAAAATGTCCACGAGAGTTTTCCACGAAGTGAATTTCCAACAGTTATACTTTCCCAACAGTTAAGTATTCTCGACAAAAAGAAATTGGTGTCGGAAGGAAATTCTGGGTTCCGTCAATGGAAGGTGCTATATATTACCTTATTTGGCCTGTTATTAATTCATATAAAAATTGCAGTTTTGTAACCTACAGTAATGAAAGTATGCTGCACTGTTTTTATTTATTCTATTCAATCAATATTTCATCCTCTGTATCTTCTTATTAATTCCGTTTCCGATCCAATTGAAATAACTACTTTTCGATTAATATCTTAATGCAATAAACTCTACCCTCAATACTCTCTCCCAGCCGATGTTTCTCCAGAAACTATGAGAAAAGTGCTGAGGCTAGCAGAACAGTCGTAGTGTAACTTCAAATTTATACTATGCATTCGACGTTGCTGACATCAGAAATTCACAAGAGCTACTCCAATTTCTCACAGTTCATATTGTCCTTTTTTCTCGCTGAATTTCTACAGTGCGAAAGATTTAGTACATCAGAGTTTAATTTCTGATCCTTGTAAAGATTAAGCGAATGATATTAACACATCATTCATAAATTCTGTACATCCAAGCTTCTTTGTGAGTGCTCTTACAGTTGAATGTTTTTACTGTAACCAAATAATATCGTTGTCTCCTTTGCTCCTTATAAACAACTTTTTCGTCTATTTATTTCCTATATTTTCTTTCCTTAAGGCGAATTCTATTTAAAACATTAACGTATGAAATATGCCTTTGTCCATATAAGGGGTCCTCTTCAGTGGCTGTCACACTCTATGGTTCGCGACTTTTGAGACCAGGTCATAAAAATTTGCTAATTACAAATAAATTATTGAAAGTATACGTGAAGCGTGCAAAATATGGTGTAAGATAAGATATTCGCTAACACTAGGGCTAGACTACGTTGTGTTGTTACACCATAAGATTTCTATGACCTTTAAACATTTACGCTGTGCTGGAACATTGGGGGAAGGGGTCGTTTCTCGATCCTAAAAGAGTCGTTATAAGAACAAGCTTTAGAAGCCCTGAATTAGGGTATGCAGCACTACGAGACATTTCGTTACGTAGAGACAGAAACCCCAAAAATCCCGTGACATCATTTAAGGATAGCCCATAATTAAATGAGTTTAATGGTAGATGGAACTTGATAGTCCCAATTTCATCCGGCGTAGTCTTTTTATTGTATGAAGTCTTGAAATTTAGAAAGCAGCAATCATTGATTGATTGTTTTTGATTTAACTTGATCCTTAAAGTACCATTTTTGGAAATAAATACTCAAATGCGATCTCGTGGTAATGATAAATTAATGTTAACCGATTATGTTTTGTATTTACAGATAGGGTAAGAAACGCTAAAAGGTAAAGCATGTGAATATTTCAAAAATTTATTTCGTTTACAAATGTTCAAGATTTTTTTCCCGTAAGGTCGGTAAGGATGTTTTCGAGAGTCGGGAAATATGCATTGAACTCCACTCTTCCGCAGAAATGATTTCTGTTTTGCGTCTTTCATTTTTATGTCAATTGGTCTCCCATTATGCGAAGCGGTACAGTTCCGACAATGGACCGCTCAAATCGATTTAAAACGGATGGAGAAACCCAGCAGGTCTGTCAGAAACAGGAAACCAACAGAGCCTGCGACTGCCACCCGGCAAGTGAATTAGAAAAGACAAAAGGTCCCGCTCGAGACACGTGGGATACATGCGCCACATTCGAGACACTCGATGGTACAGATGAATAATTTCGAAAGGATTTTGCGAACTACTGATTTTATAGAATGAGAGAAGGTCTATCGTGATAGCGGTCCAAATCACCTGAATGATAATTCAACCTCCTGGGGTCATTCTGAAAATAACATATCACGCGTCTACGTTATTGACGCATTGTGTCGTGCAATCACCTGTTTTGTAAAACACGTGTTACGAGAATCACGTGTTTATTAGCCAAGCGCCTCCGAACTGAGGACTAGGTTATGTGCGGGCCAAAGCAATTGAGAGCTATGAATCGTCACATAAGACTTCTCACATCGAAGCAGATGGGTATCATTGAATGAAGAGAGGTATAAAAAAGAAGGATATACTTATATATTTTGCGGCTACCAAACACGTCAAACAGGAGATCAGAACTGAGTAGCACCGGTTCGTTGTTAAAAAAAACACGGTTACAAGCTAGCTATTAGATTAGAAATTAAGAGTAAGATTTAGAAAACGTCTAGTTATCCGCTAAATGCTTGAGCACCAGACCACACACGGCGCTGGATCATGGGGACATCGGCATGACTGGATCTTTTAAAATGAAACCTTAGGAAAATTTTCAATGATCCGTTGAATAAGACATTTTCCGTTTTTCTTTAATGTTTTCGCTAAAAATACTTCAGGACACTTTCACTAGCAACGATTTTGGAATAAGTATACCCACAGAAGACTAACATACTAAGGAATACATCATAGGAGTACGTAAAAGTTTCAGGTGTCAGAAAGGAAGAGGCATTACAAAGTAAGACACCATAAAGGCCAGTTTCACAGATGGGGTCATATATACATATATCTTTTATAACTATCAAAAAGCTTGATAACATCGCCAAGTAGCATTATTTTTATAAAAACTTCAGATGCTTTATTATTTTTTTGCAGAGATGATCAGTGAAAATAAAGGTATAACTAGGTCGTTATACATTCCCCTTATCTTTAATATGGGCGCGTCGAGATCTTCTCTAATTGGGCATCCCCTGAACCAAAGCATCGTGTACATGCAGCTATATTTACTTCTCTTGAGTAGCAGGAAAAATTTTGTCTTAATTTCGCTTGTATCTATCAAATGCCAGTGGTTAGTATATTATTCTACACAGCAGAAGAAGAAAGATAGATAGTTAATGCCGCTCAAAGACATGGCATTAATGGGTTAAGGATGCAGCAATTCTAACACATGACGGTGCGAGGTCAGCTGACCTCGTGCTTAGTGATCTGTGATGTTTCTCATGCTTTACTCTCTTGGTAGGTGAAATAATAAATCTCAAAGTCGATTTCCTCATTTTTCAAGATTTACTTGTCCGATGCAACTGAATTCTACGAAATAACTCATAGAAACTTGGATCGAAAATTTTTTTTGGAATTCTACGGAGGTTCTTGAGAATTTGAAAAAGAGAAGCTACAGAAAGCAAATTCATGGACAATTCTCAAAAGATAACTGATATGCAGACATTGATAGATCTACAGATTTACTATGTAAAGCAATGATATTGCCATCCTAGTTCTACACAAAATTGAAATCATAAATATGAATCTTTCACACCAGTTCGATTAAATGTTATAGCATTATCCTCATTTTTATGAATGACAAAAACCTTCTTAAGCAATGAATGTGAAATTCCATGATTCTCGAAGAGTAGAAATTCAATCAAGTAACGAAACTAATAATCAAAAGTAACGAAAGTAATAATCAAAATTATCAGTTAATATTATCATTAATGGTATTTGCACATCTTTAGCGATTTGCGGATCGAATGTACCATTATACAGACCTGTATAATGGTATTTGCAGATTCATTTTAATAAATACTTCCCCTAATTGTTCTAGAGCTAACTTGTTTGAATAGCGTCGGAGATGCGCCTTCATTTTCTGCTCTTATCATTTTAAACGTGAAAGAATTTCAAGTAAATTCTTAAACCTTGAATACCTTCTCAGTAGCTTGTACTTATCTCGTAAATATATCTTTCAACTGAGGCCAAGAAAAAATTCTATCAAAGGATTGGGAAAATTCATTTCGTGATCATAAACTGCTGTGCTATTCTAAATATTATAAAAATGTAAATCGATATGTTTGTATAATGAAATAAGAATGACAGAAATGCATGGGTAGACATAAGCGGAAAACTTTTGGTGATGCCCCACTTCGTTATAATTTAGCCAAATTAAGAGCAATATCAAGCCTTAAGTAGTTGACATATATTCGATAGTCCCTTCAGGACTGATCATTAGGATTAGATCATACTGGAAAAGAAGAAGCTCTCTTAAAAGTTGTGCAAGGACTTCGAAACCTAACGAGCAGAGAGAGGTCGCATGCAGACATGTGGCTACTGTTGGGACGCTTATTATATTCACATTCCAGAGTTGGAGATGATTTAACATTTGACTATGGAAATGGGAGTTTGAATTAAGGATGTGGTAATAATCAGGCAATCTTGGTCTAATGAGGTACTAATTTTATAGCCTGGCAAATAATTGTGTATTAATAGTAATTCACGTTGGAGTTATGGATGATTCATTATGAATGATTCATGTTTGGCATCAACTTCTTTCGCTATTACGTCGATTGCAGACGCTTAAGAAATTCTGTTATAGTAAACCTCTGCATAACTTCCACAATTTCTCGTAATTACTATGAATAACGGAATAATGACTCTTGATCTTACAATTAGAATAATACTAATGATACAAAACGACTTATGAAATCTCAAAACAAATACATGTTTTCCGCTGTAAATACGACTGAATCAATTATATCAGTCTCTAACATTTCTTCTATACATACATCAGTCTTTTAATTGGAATTCCTTTCATCTCGAATAAAGTGAAGATGCCAAGAAGTACTTGCATACGATATTCTGTGAATATTCTGTTTACAAGTGTATGCACCCGACATTCAGCGAAAGGGCTTCCGGATGGTTAAGTGGTTTGTCACGTTTGTCTTTGCTGAAAGTGGTCTCAGGTTCGACTCCCGATGGGAGCGTGCTTAAGTGACCTGTCCCTTTAACAACAATACTGCAACTTGGTGAAATTCTTCCATCCTAAATGATTCGAACATCTCAAAGAAAGTCCATTATGATTCCTTTAGCGGCTGAAGGAAGAAATCGAACGCATCGTCTAGAGAGTCTGCAAAGATATGACGTCGTCTGCGCCAATTCGTTCCGAAAAACGAGCACGTGTATTATTTAGCGACGCGCTTGCTGTCGATAGATTAAACGTGTTATTCTTTGACCGAATGATTTTTCACAAGAATGAACTAAATTTATGAAAAATATAGATATTCTGTTATGGTTTCACTTTAATTTGCAGTAATCTATATATATTAAAAACGTAACGGTGTCTGTCTGTCGGTCTGTCTGTCGGTCCGTCTGTCTACAAAAAGCGTTTTTCTCGCCAATGCCAAGAGCTAGAGCGATGCTGAAACGTGCATTCGATGTAGACTGCTGCACCCTACAATGTGGCAAAATTTTCTTTTACCTAAACGGCCACAGTTCGAACCCAGAGAAGATAAACCGTTCCCATAAGAAATGCACGTAAACCACACTTTTATCGGTTGGAAGCTACTTTTCTTTTGCAAATTTAAATTAGAAACAATAGGCTTACGACATCGAGATAAGCACCAAAAGAAAGAGAAATGAATAGAGATTCTAATTTTGGTAGTGAAATATCGTTATCGAGTCGAAATGGCGAGAATTCGGTTAAAATAAACGGAAATTTCGTGAAAATTTGAGGCTGTAAACAACCAATCCCCTTGACGACGGATACGATTGTTGAAACCGAGGTAATGCGTTTTTCCATAAGAATACACTATGATTGATATGTCCATATGAAAGTAATGATTAAAAATGAATGATAGTACATGTTCATAGTCCAGATGTCTGGTCCAGACCAAACAACTGCACCCAGAGGGTGCATGCGCGCGGCTAGTCCTTCTGGATTAAAACAATCTCATTGCTTTCATAACTATTAGAAGAGGGATTCTTGCACTGAATACTCGTCAGAGTATTCCAATTATCGTAGGAATATTCTAAATCTACCAAGAGTAACTTTGTAATTAAAGAGAGTTCGATCGTTGCCCACTCTTCTAACTTCTATTTTTGAGAAAATTCTCATTACTGTTGGAGCTGGGTATATTTTGTCTCACAACGTCAAATAAAATGAATCGCAAACTGACATTATTTAGAAATGAAAGTTCTTTCAATGGAAGCAAACCATGAATCCCACTCAGTTTTCATAACGATAATTATCATTGAAATGTCAAATAATTTATGAAAAATATCCTTTAACACTTTCCAACTTTTCGAACGCAAGGACGCAATCGAAAACCGAGTTAAAGGAGACATTTTTATAAAATAACTAAATATCATGTTACGTGTGAATGAAATATTTTGTAGAAATGCCACAACCGAGCAGAACATTGCGGGAACGAGTAAATCATTCTACAGGGTTTGTAACTGCACATTGTTTCGGCCGTCTTTTGCGAATAAGATTCGCCGATTCCCAACATGTCTCTGTTAAGCCGAGCTGTTTGGAAAGTGAAGATGTTATAAAAGATGAATTTAATGTAATTTTAGAATGCCGCTTGAATGCCGTTTTTAGAGCTTCCACGAATATTCGGACGACACTAAAATTTTTGAGAGATATTGTCTGAAAATTCCTTCGACGGTAATATTAGTAATCGCTACGAACACTGAATTTAGATTAATTTTTTTAATTTCACTATTTAAGGAATTCATCATCAAAATCCATCCGTCGATGCTAAGTTATCCTACTGAATCTTAGACTATAATTTCTATGCTTGAAGTATTGATCTTACGTTAACATGTCTAAATGACTTATATTCTGATATTAATTAGATCTTTAATTTTGATTTACGTGGTGAGTCAAAAACACGTACGATGATGAATCTCATGCATTCTGAGTCCTTGAAATGCGCGGCGAAACTGTATAGCTTTTATGTCTGACGTAAAATCAAGACCAGGAATATCTGACGCGATACTGTGAAGAATGATGAACTTCTATAGAAAATGGTTTCTCCGAATGATGAATAACTATGAACGCATTTCAAACACAATTAGTGAGTTTCATTTCCAGGAACATCTGTAATACAATTCGAGTGGCCAGGATGAATCACGTGGACGTTTCCGTCTCCGCCATGAAGCGTGGTTGATACATTATCAGCATATACTTTGCAAAAGTACGTGAGACTTCTTAGAGACACCGAAAATCAAGAAATCTTTCTAAAGTGCGGGGGTGGTTAAAGCGGCTTAGCATGCACGTGGTTGTCATCTGATTTTTTTACCACCAAAGCATTTAAAAAAATCGTTTTAAGAACTGTGGAGTGGAGAGCAGACGAGAAAACGCGAAGCAAAGAAATTTCAGAATACTCTCGAGAACTACGCTTCTCCTTTAATCTTTGCAACATTGAATCACTCTTTTCCAATGTGTACAGCGATTATTTACAGTTAAAAATGTAATATATATTATCATGTACATAATAATATATATAATATATCATTGAATAATATTTGCGAAATAATCATTAGCATGCACGTTTTCTCACAGGCATATGCTCTTTGTATGTGTCACAGAAATAAAATAAAACAAAATAATGGAAAAATAAAAATAAAATATAAAAATCTGAAAAAGCTTATTTCCCTAAAATAAATTTAAAAAGAACTTTCAAATACCTTTTACTTTATATACTTGAAAGAGATGAGTTACTCTAACGCTCTCAAAGGCTACAAGGTTTGTATGTTATTCAATCTTCCATATTCTGAATAAAAAATTAAATTACATGCGAAATGTCTCCATGGAACTTCTAACTTAGCGACTATGAGTATCTATTTTCAATTTCATGCGACAATACCTAAGAGTGTTCAGAAGCCGTCGAATTCATTCACTGACACACCTACTTTAATCAATCAATATTATCTCGACATTAAAAACAGACTTATGAGGTAGAAATTTAAAGAGACTGAATTACGTTTCGTCATAACGCTAAACATCTAGAAATTTGAACTTGTTTAACTAATTTCAGATTTTTCCTTATCTTCTGTAGTGTGTATTAATATCTAAACCATTTATTTACTTTTTCCTTACAGGAGAAAATGGTAAAATCGATCGGCAAACACCGTCAGAACAATATCGAATCCTAGCTAACGGTGGATAAAACTGCCGCAAATAGAAGAGAAGGAAAGAAAGAATGGTTATCTATCACGCGAAAAAGACATTTTTAGCAATCAAAACACACATGGCATTTTTAAAACCAGCTTAACACGATATCTGTAATAATGTACGGAACCTTCCTATGACTTTAAAACTTTTTCTAAAGATCGAGGACTTTTTCATTACGATTTGAAAGGTCGCCTCCAAATGCCGAAGATGTTCCACGAATATGTCAAGTTCTTTTTATGGAGCAATTCCGTAGATAATTTCTTTTCCGTGGGCTTCAGTCATGGGTAATTTATCCCATCTGGCCGGCCTTCAGTTCGATACTGCGGAGTAAATTTGGTTCTGAGGGTAGAAATCCACTTTCAATATTGAATTGGCGTATTGACATATTGAACATAACGAAACTGAGTAAAGAAAAGAATGTGAATGAACTCATAAAGAGAAATCATAAGTAACCGGGGCTTCCGGAAGTGGAAGTCCATATGCGCAAAATTATCTTAGCTGTCGAAAAATTTTAACAAAACTTCTACTACCCTGCGTAATCGACAGTAAAAATGAGTTACACATTACGCGTGGTCTGGGTAAAGAAAAGTGAAAGAGAAATTGGGAAGAGAGCGTCAGTAAATTCCATTGAATATAGCTGGGTCAAGGATTACGTTGACAATCTGAACCGGACACTGAATTTTCATAGATGGATATGCAAAATGAAATGTGTACACCCCTTCAATCGGGTTTTTCCTCTTCGCCATAACTGGAAGCTAATTAACTTTTCATCGAAGTCAATGGGAAGCTTGACTGATGTGCGCTCACATCTTCATGGACATACATGTATGACCGGATTCCCTTTTATGTTTCGCGGGGTAAATAAAACAAATAGGAATGCGAGATTAAAAGAAATTAAATTACGAGAGCGTAACTCACACGTTCATCGTCACTGCTCCATTTACTTTCAAATGAGCTTTGATAAAATAACGGAGTAACAAGAGAATTAAACATGACAGAATACATGATAACCGAAACTATTTCCTATTTTCACTTATTTTTAAATTTCGGTTGATCTTTCACTTGCTGATAAATCCAACAAAATTTCAAGGTTTAAATCCAGTAATTAAATCACTTAAAGCAACCTTAAGAGAAGGTGACTTTCACGCTACTATGTTACTTCTATTTTTCGGTGCACGCCTATGAGTAACTGAATATTTTATCGAGCGATGTACGAAATGCACGCGATGGAATTTCTGGCAGTAATTTTCAGAAGTGACTGCTAGAAAAGGAAATATAGTTAGGAATTTTACTAACCTCATGAGCTGTTTTCTCCTTCGATGCATCTTGAGAATAAGAAAAATATCTCATTGCCTCATGCTCTCGTGCGTAAGCATAAATTATACCTTATCAGTATAAAACGGCTGCTTTGCCCTACTTAAGCAAATACGTTGAGTATTCATAGATTAGATACGTATAATTTCCGCGATAAAATGATCGAAGTGTGGCACATGCCATAATTTTTTCTATCCGCCACGAAAACTAAAAGAATATGATAGCGTGTTATTACAAAGCATTCGCTTCATGAAGTAAGGTAGGCTCTTTTTAAAGAGATGCCTAATGATTCAAAATGATGATTCGTTGAAATTTGTTCTCTTTTCTCTTGCTGTCACTGGCAATCAGAGGTGAGAACCATTACAGATGATAATGAAGACAAATATAGAGACAAGCGTATGCATGTATTTAAATTTGAAGCGAGTGTTAAAACCAACGGCAGTAAAAGAATATTGAGTAAATTTTTGGATACTTGAACAAAGCTTCAATTATTGCACTGAAAATACCGGGTCGTTAAGTCGTTTTAATTTTCTTCATTTAATCGTGTTATTTTATCCTACCATAAACTCACTATCCGAAGTACTCTTGTGAGATTAAAGAGGAATCATAAGAATGTTTCTCCGTTCATTCCCGTTCACGTATACGCTCGTAATATAATAACGAACCAACATTTACGAATCATAGATAAAAAAGAAGGGAAATGTGATTAACTGCGGTCCTTTCGCCAAACGGTGAATGCGGGTGACCAACAGTTCGCCGGGACAAGTAACATATGTCAAAACCGGCTCTTATGAACCGAAAGCGCTCTGAACCAGTTAATTAATTCACCTTCACGTGCCTCCCGTACCTTGCCGAAAAGAAATATAAGGAAAGAAAAGGTCGAAAAACTAAAGGTAAAAGAACGTGTCACACGTGGCACCGAAAAATTAGGAATCCCAGCTGAGGACAACGGGAGTCATACTATTTCAATCGATATACCACCGAACTTGCCGTCTCGAAACCTTCAAAATGGGGGCGAGGATTGGAACTACTTATCTCCTCTGACTTTCCCTGCGATTTCCTGAAGGTTTACCTTGAGGATTCTTTTCACAGAGTGATATTTCCGCCCGTCCGAAGTCGTCCCGTCCACATGTAACAGTCGGCTTCCTGGTCCGAAAGATGCACTATGGCAAGTCCGAAGCTACGGAAGTGGCGATCAGGCAAAGACTAGAGTAACTTGATTTGTAGCCAACGTTCAGCCTTTCTCTGAACGGAACCTCTCCATTACTGAGCCACTGAGGTCAGGAGAATCAGTGACAGAATATGGAGGAAGGTATGAGGAAGTCACGAAGGGAAGAATCGTCTTGCGAATTCTGCCACTCGCGAAAATTCGAAGAAACACTGCGCTGTGAGGGAGCTGGAGATTTCCCTTAAATCCCCAACGAAAGGAAATTAGTTCACGTTATTCCTCTAAAAAGAAACACGACGGAAACTCGCCGAAGCGTACGTACTCTCTCTTGATCTCAGTTTTTTTTCGCGTGAACCACGGATTTCCCGGAATTTAATTCTGTTTGTCTTCCCGCGGAGAAAAACGGTGTTATTTTAGCTACCACGTGCTCGGGCTTCACCCAAGGCGGCGCGAATCAAATACAAACACTTAGTTCTTACATAAGAAGCATTACTCGGAATTTTCTGAATGAACGTTGGGTGCCGGCGCGCGGCGGTGTTTGAGTTGGCGCGCTTGCCTTGAATCACCCAACGGAGAATTACGAATGCACTCGGATTGAACTGAAACCGCAATAAACCTCAGGACGGTAATAGTTCACATAATTCTCTACAAATTGCGCTTTTACGGAGTATATATGAAGAGGGAAACGGAAGGAGTGAGTTTTGTTAATGAAATTAAAAATATTGCTTTGCACAAACACAATAATGTTCCTGATCAAATTAATCGTCTTTTATGATCTTACTTCTTTTTTCTCTTCCATTTACTTCACAGTTTGAAAAATGGTGTGGAAAGTTGGATGTACGCCTAAACTATAAATTCTTGTATACATATTGGATTGTATTGATAGGCAATATCCTATGACTATTGTGTAGTGATTATTAGTATCTCTGAAATGTTTCTTGTGCTAATTTTTACCATATAGTGTTTCAGTTGGCTGTATGAAACTGACGATAGGTTCTCCATACTTAAATTAATCATCGTGGACTCTGATGTAGATTATTTACAAGTTTTATATGCACTATATATGTAACCTGAAATTTTCTCCGATTGCAATTTCTGTAAATAATAATGCATAGTAGGTATAGAGTGAATGATTTGATGAATTTTCGGAGACAAGATGGGAGAAAACTTGCAAGAGTTCGTAACTTGAAAAATAAGCGTTGAAGAGAAGGCTTTAAATCTGTTAGCTGCGGGTTTTGGTGAACAGTGGTCGGACTCTAAGGATGAGTCCAAATGCAAAAAAAGTTAGTTTGAAAAGGAAAGTGGAAGGGATGGGACAAGGGGAGTTTACGGTCAGGTATCCTACACGAAAACGAAATCTCTTCAGTCCCTACCCACTCCCCTGATTCTGCATTCCGGAGAAGAATAGTTGACGAATACAATGAAACGGCCAGGTGTATCCTTAGAGTGCGACCACAGTACAGCACGATTTCTGAGGGGTCCAAATATTTTTACTTTGCTGCATGATTCCTATACCCAGCTAGCTCAGTTCTATTTCATCGTTTCAGCGGGTTTTACCCTGTAAACCTTCAGTTGAGGAGTATTTCTCTACCACCTAAATCATTCGGCGACTGATTGACAATCTAAATTTGGTCTCTTTGTATGTATTAATTTATTTTTCTAAATTTAAGCTAATCTTCTTCGAATGTTTTTTGTATAATACTACAGAATTATCATGTTTTAACTTCAGAGGTTAGGTGGAATAGAGGCCGTTTCAGCCGAACCTTATGGTAAAAATATAATAATCATAGAATAATTAATTGTATCGCGAATTTTAGGTAATTTTGCATTTGAGCTGTTAAAGAAAAATGTTCGGATCCTTCGGATACGTTCTTTCATCAACTATAGAACACTAAAGCTGTACACAATGAAATACTCATGGATTTAATATTTGATTACCTAACGATACACCTCTATGAGGTAGAGATCAAGGTATATTCCCGAATGTTCGCCAATATACCTTGGATTGCATTAGTCGGTTGAAAACTCTAATAAGCCCTACTCTTCCGTGTGCCTTTTTGATTGGGATATGACTCCGCAAAGTAAAAGATTCTATTTCCTATATATTTTCTACAGCAATACTCTCATTCAGATCAAATATGTAAAACTTATAATCAATTAAAAATAATTCATGAATAATTGATATAAAAATGTTACTTAGATCATCATAATAAGCGGGTGTACTACTGGGTGTAATAGCCGCAACACTCCAATTTTAAACAATACGAAATCTATCTAGAATAACAGCTTTCCTATCTAAAACTTAATTATCAAACAAATCGATTAACGATCCACGTTATTGTGTAATCGTTCTCTTTTGATTGTGAATAATCGTACTTTCTTCTTATTCCACCTATCGGAGCTGTAAATTTGGTTAGCAGGTATGATGTTCAAGTAACCTTCGTTTCCTAATCTCAATAGCACGTATCGAAACATTATTTTTAAAGACGTTTTAATTTATTATTTCCATGTTTAGAAATTCGGGCAACGTTTCTGTGCTACTTTTAACTGGTTATCATTAAGTTGTTGTTGACCGTTGGCTAAAATAGACTGGTTGAGCCACTCATGCAAATGAAGGAAACGAATGCCTTTCGAAACTGGAAAAATCGGAAATTAATAAAGGAATGTGACTCCAAATTTCGTAAATTTAAAGAAATACACATATATCACGAAAGTGTACATGCAGGTTATTTCATTTTATTTTGCAAAACCAAATTAAGTCAAAATTTTCCTTTTTTTCTTTAGGAGTGCTCTATATGCAACTAACGAAAATTGAAGTGGAAAAGTCTTTCTTGTAAGATATGTTTACCAGTATCTTTGATGATTGAACTCTTCTTAATTTGCTAATTCATGATTCCTGAATATTACTCAATGGTTTATATTTAAGCTAAGATGCGAGCAATCATTCTAACCCTAGATTCACATTTAGAGGAGTAATGAAAGCCAATATCGATAAATCACCTTTGGAGGGCAATTAATTCGTGATAAAGAAGAAGGATTATTAAAAGAATAGCTTCTGTGGGTATATTCGTATTTAGTAATTTACATTAATATACATTAATATGTATAACTAGCTGTTAGTACATGGGTGGACTGAAAAGTTTCCGACATTTCGCCATTTCTCGACATGTTTTCTGAAAATTTCTGAAAATATTCTGAATATTTATGAAAAATCTGTGGTCGGAAACTTTTCAGACCACCCTCGTATACTAGTGTAGATGTAGCTAGGTGTCAGTTGTGTTGTTATATTGCTACACATGGTGTAATATGGAAGGAACATTTGTTTTATAACAATTTATCGCTGTAGGTAGTTGATATATCTTCTGCAATTGCCAATGATGTTGTATTATACATATTGTATCATGGTGCCATATTATTAGTTTATAGCACTATTTTAGAACGTTACTACTGGACTGATAGTTCAAGAGCAATTAATGAATTACAACAATAAAAGACAAAGCTCTGGACAGGGCGATCAAAGAACATTCTTCATTTCTTCCTTCCTTACAATAATTCCTCAAATAATGTAACCTCATAATAATAGGAAATCTTTTATTATAAAACTTGTGAAATGACAGTTTTATTTAATCACGATCGTTTATTAATCTCTCCCAAATCCAAAATTCTAACAAACAGAGGAAAACATTCAAAAACTGAAATCTCAAGAATGGGGGTAAATAAATCGAGAATATTTCCTAATTTTTATACCAATATTCAACTATTATTTTCAGCAAAATCGTTCATGTTTATTTACTCCTGAGGGAAAGCAATTAATTCCCAACGACCCCATTATTTTCCTCACCATTCTGCTACATCGACCTCCTTGCATGGGTAACATGAAGTAGAAAGTTTCTTATGAATTCTGGTACCCTCCTTTAATGCAGCGACTTTATCTGACTTTATTATCTCGGTTTGGTCTCTAAGATCCAATTTTCGCACAATTCACTCGTTCCGACTCGGTTGTTCTTTATTTTCATTTTTCGTATTTTGTTACATTTATATTAACTTCACAGAAGGACGAATTCAATTACAGTCGCAAGGAAATGTTTAAGATGCTTTCGCGTGAAATATTAGATTTTTTCGAAAAGTCTTTGACGACTCAAAATTAAACGAAACATTTGGCCAATATATTGTCCATAAAGCGTGTGAGAGGAAGTAAAAAATTTGACTGAAATGAAATTCATGAAATGAAAAAGGAAAACTTGCACTTGCCAAGGTACTATCTATTGCACAAAGAATGGTTGGGTTAGCTCTGTGGTGCAAGATAAACAAAAATACTCGTTGAGTTAAATAAAGCTATGGAGAGAATAATCAAAGAGTACTCTTCGTTTCTTTCTTCACGATCATTACTCAAATAATCTAACCTCATAGTAATGGAGAATATTTTATTATTACACTTGTATAAAATGATGCTTCCTATCATACTCCTTATGAGTTTTTAGCTAAGTAAACATGATTCAGTCCGATGCAATTTAATGGTACTATATGTTACTATACGTAAAATTCCTTTCAGGTCCAACGATTTCAATGGAGGTTTGAATACCACCGCCAATGCTACATGAGCGTGAACCATGATTTTCAAATTGTGGTCATGCTCACTTACCCACCAATCCCTTCTAATCACCAAAACGAAATATAACGCAGTAATTTTATTCCAATCTAGATTTAATTAATCAGAGCTCTACAGTTGAGAATTATTCGTTTGAAACGTTTAAATCTGCCTGGCCGCGTATGAGAGATGTGTGAGCCTCACCACGGCTGAAAACAGCCGTGTGTGCAAGAGATAAGCGTATATTTGTCTACGCAAACGACTATAGCAGCTTCGTAACGCGATTAAAGCAAAACACGTGCACTTTAAATGTTAAATTTTCTTGGGCATGCGGAGGATAAGACTACACACCAGAGTTATTAGCAGAGATTTCCCGAGAAAACGAATTCACGATTGTGCTCATTTATACGGCAAGAAGTTATAAGTATGGATACGATAGAAAAATACCTTAGACATTAGCAACAGATTATTAATATACTTTGGAGATTTGATTCCACGCAACCAAAAATTGTTTAAATATCTCAGAGGAGAGATCTCAAATATTCCACGAAAGTACTAAATTATGGGTGTATACGTCGAAAAACGCACAACAGATATCAAAGAGGATAAAATACTTACTGTAGGATTGATGAGTACAGAGTGCGGTTTTTGAGTTCATTTGCTATTGATTCCACGCAACCAAAAATTGTTTAAATATCTCAGAGGAGAGATCTCAAATATTCCACGAAATTTGAATATCACATGTTGAGAAAAAATATTCTGTGCTGATGATTTCCCAGATGGACTTTCCTTCATTCATAATTCAGAATTAAGGTTGGCGATCAATAGTTCAATTTCCGCGTGCATTGAAAAGACAAGAAATACAAAAGTTTTTGCTGTATCAAGCAGAAATATCGAAAAACACCTGATACACGCACGAGTAAATGGGGGAATTAAAGTAAACACGCTACTGAGAAAAACATAGAAAAATTTAAGGAATGTGAAAGGCTGTGGAATGTAGACATAACTGTTCAATTATCTTTTACACTTATGACTTTCATATTCCACACGTTAAGGAGAAGTATGGTAGCAGTCTTTTCAAAAAAAATTACGGAAAACGTGAGATCTACTTAGAGTTGAATTAGGCTCCGGAAATACATTTTAGGAATATGATAATCCATGCCGGCGCTTGATCAAAAGGAAAGAAGCTAATTTTAATGCCAAAAATTAGTTTTTGACTCCAATAATAAAAAATTTTCTCGGAAAATACCAAGACATCTAATCTCGCGCTACAACATGAATGGACTGGATTTTAAGGAAAGCCCATTGATATATTCCTTTATCACTTCTGGAAAACATTGGAAAAGAAATGGAAACAAGAAGAATAAAGTGAAAAAACCACAGTTTTTGAAAATCTAACCTTAAATTTGTTTGATAAACATTTAAATCTTTTTTTACTTATTATAATTTATGAATGCAGAATATAACCTTTTTCCATTATTTTATTCAAATTGTTTTTGGAATTATATTTTCACGCGGAAAAATATACGTACGCTCATAAATAAAGTATGTTGATACATATCTAATTAACCACTAAAACAAAAAACACCTAGATGTGTAATCCTGAAATAGCCGATTATATTATAATGCGAAAGATAGCTCCTGAATTAATTTTCACTGCCACCAGTCTTCTCATATCATGAGCGATCTCCATTTCTTCATTCCTGAATGTCACGGTGTAAGGAGTTTACCACATTTTTGCTATTTAAGTCGACTAACTTCATACAGAAGACCAACCCATTGACAAAAATATAATTAAAAAATTAAAAATTACGAGGAAATTATATAATATTATATTTTATGACCCAATGTGCCGAGACCAGATCGATGCCCCCGTTGGAAACTATTTAGTAAAAGTGAAAATATCCGTTTTGTCATAAAATCTCCAGGAATACACAACAAAGAAAATTAAATCTCGAAAGTATATTAGAAAAATATTGCAAAATATAATTACGAGTGGTATTTCTATCACGCCGAGGCCCTGGGTTCGAATCCTTGTTAAGGCCATGGTTGTTTGTATTCTTCTTTAACAGTTCAATCGTAAGAGTGGTCTTTCATGACTAAAATTCGGCTTATAAAGACATTTTTATTATTATCGTAAATCTCTATAACTAATAAATCTAATTTATATTACAAGGTATCACTTGAATTATATACGTGATTGAAATCGTACAAAAATTTTACCTCTAGTTAAATTTTGAAAGTAGGCTTCATCTAGCTACACTTTTCCAGCACCGATGTAGGAATGACATAAGGCACGGTATTATAATCTCTATTTAAAGCGGGCTTTAACCGCTTAACCTTTATCTTAAATACCAGATTGATTGAAGCCCAGTCAAACTGGTGTCTAATTTAATCATCACTTAAATGCCACTTTAGGTTAAATATCGATTATATAACGGTTTCTTCAAGTTTAAGTGAACTTTGCAGTTACAGTCCACTTGAAACGGAGCTTGCAATACCGGGCCTAAGTGTTCTTTCGAGCATCTGCCAAGATTCTCTCCTCACTTTAAAAATCTTATCGCTTTGATCTAGATTGGAGATTCGAAACCCTTTCCTACTTTCGGCCCCGAATATATTGATGACAGCATGATGGAAGTGGTTCAAACTGTGAACTATCTTTACGAATATCCTAAATGTTACTGGTCTTACTGCTAAACGAACCGTATTTAATAGAGAATTTTTTCCAATTCGTTTCTAAATGCCTTAAAAAGGAAATTGATGCAAATGAATTTTTACGCAGTGTGAGGAATCAATTCCTGTTCGTTCTCTAAGGTTATATTTCCTTTACCTCGTTAATATCTTCGTTTATTTTCTATTATAAAAAGGCGGATGCTACCTTATTCAATTCTTCCCGAAAAAGGAGAGTATTACCGAGCAAATAAAGAGTAAATTTCATATAAAAGAAGATAGGGCTCCAGTATAGCCAAGTGGGCAGCACGTTCGACTTAAATGAAAGCGGTTCCGGGTTCAATTCCCGGTGGGAGCCCACGTGCGATATGACTTCAGCTGTCAAAGCACTTTTAATAATACTAATACTACTAAAAGATATTTAGAAGGTATACTTGAAGTGGAAATAAAAATGAAAGACTATTAATTGTAGCTTGTTCTAATGTTAGTAGGTTCGAAGCACGCGTGTTTGACGTTCTGAGAATTCCATCCAGATACTTAGCAAAATCAACACATATAAATATATTCTTAGTAAATTTAACGTTCATACCTTTCAAAAATATTCCGAATCGGGAAAGAAATTTGAATCAGAAGTGAAATAATATGTGATAAAATAATATTTTTGAAATAATCTCTGTTTGACTGATAATTAATTGGAATTGGTTTTATACTCTTCATTGTTCCATTTACCACTTTGTTAATACTTTTTCATAGGTTATGTGGAATCACCTTAATCTCAGTTTTCATAAGAGATCGCCCGTTTTGTGAATCATGTTTTTGCGACTTCGTTGGAAGGTCTACTGCCTTAAGTTGGTCCGTTTATTTGCAATTAAATTTTATGGATCGCGGCTGACAAAAAGTGCTGATTTTGGAATACCTTGGTTCAAATGTTTCTTTACCGTTTATTACTCTCTCAATCTGCGAGTTATCCTTGATTTGATGCAAGTTACATTTTTAAACGTTTTTTTCCAAAAAGCAAGCAGTAAATCCGTAAAGTCCATGGTCATGTACTTAAAAATCCGATGATAGCTATTTTTCTGTTGCTAAAGCAAATAGTTGCAGACGTAATTTATGTTTTCGGTACTTTTATCAGGTGTTCTTGTTTTTCGTTTATTGACGGATAGCACTCATTCGCTGCTTTTATGGGATATATTTGTGAATAAGTGAATTTTTGAATCTGTAACCTCCCCTTTTTATAATTTTAAGAGCTAAATAATCATAGGACAATAGAATATATAATTAGAAAACTTATTGCGTCGTATCTTTCTACTTAAACAAGCCGTTTAATTTGTCGATCGATTAACGGGAAGGAGGTTAAGAGGAAGTATTGAGTTCAAGTGAGTTTTCCTTTTTCTAAAGGACCGCTTTTTCTGGCATGAGAAGTGATGATTTACCAGATATTTCCGGACGATATTTAGAATTTTTTTTTCTTAATATGGCAAATATATCTTCACAATATATAACGTAGAAATATCCCTCTTAGGACTGGTGCGTAATTAATTCACGCTAAGCACGTAGAAACAAAATTTAGAAGCTGAATAATTTGCTTTTTCCTGCAGACACACCTACGATTCGATGCGAAATTGTTACAGTTTCACTGATTAATGACAATTAGAAATTAACTGAAAATCCATATTAACTAAATTTTATTCGAACATAGCACATGTTATTACAATTTAGCTTCACTTTTAATTCAGACTATTCGATGAAAACTATCCCATTATCTTTCTTAATTATATAAACCTACTACGCTGAGTAAAATAAAGTAATAATAAGAGACTCCATTTTCACCGCTTATTTTACACAAAAGTAAATGATTTTGAAAGTCAGAGGATCCCCAAGAATGAAAAGGTTATGATATCAAACAAATGACACAAGGAAACTATGCCCAACTTTGAACTTCCATGAGTGTCAAGTAAAAAAATGAGGTGAAATCATATCCTTGTTTACTGCCTTGATATCTACATATTTTCAAATATTATCTTGGAGAAATATTACCATAGATAGAAAATATTTACTAACAATAGCTATTCCAATTACGAGTGAGAGTTGAGACATAAATATATTATTATATTTATTTAAGATATAAAAATTACTATACGAATGAGTCAGCTGTACTGTAATATTCCATTAACTATGGCATAGTCTCCTTAATCTTTTTCTTTAAGTATAAGAAATTATCACCTCGAGTTTCCCGCGTCATTTATAGTTGATATTTTTGGAAATAAAACTTGCTCTAGCCTTATCGTTTGAAACAATTTCTCTTTTACATCATACTAAATCTATTAATTGATTAGATAAAGCCGTCTTGGCTAGGTTAGGATAGGTTTTTACGTTCATTGTCAGGTTTCTTTCACTCCTTCGCGTAAGTGAGGGGATGATTGATGCATGTTTGTTTATGCCTTGCAGATAAACAAGCAAACAGACTGATAACGAATCAGAAATGATACGCTATATCCTCAACAGGAATTTTTTCTTCCTCTCATAAAAAATATTCGTAAGAATTACAAGAATTCCGGTGTTAAAAATTTTTACGCCTCTAAAATATTTTTTTGATTTTTATTTAATGGAAATCAGTTAATTTTATTCCATGTAGTTGCCTAATGAAGGTCTGAGAAAAAATAGAACAAAAGGAGAAACAAAAGGGGGTTTTTTATGCTCACAGATTTTTGACGAAGATTCCGATTTTAAATCGTAAACAGAAAAACTGCATTTCCATTAACATTAATGTAGCAGGGTTTAGACCCGATTTCGATTATTATGGTCCAATACGACTCTGAAGAAAGTTTTTTTAAAGATAGTTAACCTATACAAACAATCTTCTCCGCCATCTTTCTGTTGGTCCCTTGAGACTAATGCCGCACTGGAAAATCGAGATTTAACCACACTTAGTACCGAAATTTTTGTTGAAAAATCCAGTCACTGTTGAAGTTAAAGGGTATCAAATATTTCTAGTAAGCGTTCTTTTTTTCTTTGCCAATACTTTCACAAATCGTGATTTATTGTCCGAAACGTATGCTGTTTTCATCAAAAATTATTATGCGCAAAACATTTCATTTATACTTGTGAGGAATTCGAGAGAGTATATGTATTAACGCAGAGAAAGAATATATGTAGTAAAGTAGAGAATTTTTAGTATTATATAAGGAATATTTGATTTCATACTAAACTAAGGTATATCATGAATGATGACGGCGGTGCTTTAAAAACAGATTCCCGGGAGCCTTTCCGAGATACCGGAAAAGGAGATTAAAATTCGCTATAAATTCCGAAAAATCTGAATTTCTGAATATCTTACCTATACCTTACTTTATTTAATAAATTACATATTTCGCATGAAAACCTCAAGAGAAAGTTCGTTACAATTACTTCTAAAGCAAAAGTCATGCAAACAAACTACGTTTAAAATAAAATTTGAAACTTGTGACGTTTGGCTAAAGGTTAAAAGTATGGTATTATGACAGGAATGGATAACAATTCCTTTAAGAAAGAAGAATTACAGTATCGGGGAATCACTCAGAGTTTCTCACTGGAAATCCCATGCTTGCATTAAGAGAAGCCTGAAACATTGGTGTAAACATTTACTTAGTCTATGAAGAGCTTCTAAGAACGATCTATCTCTATCCTGTAAAATCCAAGTTATCCAATAAACACGTTTCTAATATATGCTGGAGTAAACCATCTGCTAACGCAGATTTATGCGAAATTGGATGAAAATTATACAGTGGACAGCGTACGTTATTTTCATAGTTAAGTTCATGGTAGACGAACTCAAAATTTGAGAAAGAAGAAAGAATTAAGGTACCAACATCATTAACTCTCCTTAATGGAATGGTAGCTATTCCTTGAGTTATATCTGCAAAAAGCAAAGAGTACTCCTGCGTTAAAGGATCATTTATTTGACTTGCTGATCAAATGGCAAGCAATAAATGATGGAGGAAATCTTTCACGGATACTAAATTCTGAAGCGTTATCCAGGGCTATGGTCACTTACAGACCCTAATTTGATAATATTTCGTGTTCTCACAAATTATCACTAACGTTCATCTACAGTGAAAGATTTAAAAATGTTTTTCGGTGTTTCCAAGGACCAAATTGGCCAACAAAACACAAAACTAGATTTTTTCTACACTATTCATAGATTATACAGATTTTATATCTATAAATTCTATTTCTACACAATCTATTGTACAAGATATGACATAAAAATAATTTACATACCTCAAGTATTAATCGCGGACCTTCAAGTTCGACAAAACTTGCGAAAGGAGAATAGTGTTCTTAATTGCATTGAGGAGGCCGAAGGGAGAAGAGATTGAGAAACGCTGCTCTACATAGCTTAAGATAAAAAGAGCCAGACAAAATAACAACACAAAAGTAGTCTTAATGCTTGAATTACCACATCGGGATCACTCCAATACCGGGCTTCAGGCCAAAGCTCTGTCAATCCCGCTCAGTGCACCGCGTAACATCCCATTGTCTTTTTTGAGCACCTTTTAAGGTTTCTCTCCTTACATGAGACACGCTCTGACAGCTCCTACAGATATCATAACACATTCAACAAGTATCATTTGTTTTTTTAGGCATTGATCGAATCGAAACGGTGCTGACAGAACATAATACATTTTCTGTAAACGCGGACTGCTTATCAGTAAAATAATTTTTTACTATCTGATAATTTTATGGTATATTTATCCACGTTTAACTTTGATTTTCAGATTTACGTTAAAAAAAGGCGTGGCAAAATCGTCATGCCGTGGGAATGAATGACGCAAACTACTAAGCTAAATGATGTTTGAGTACTTGATGGGGGTGCTAACAGAGCAATAAAATATTAAATAAGGGTAATTTCTTCGTCATTCGGCTGGATGAGAACACTTATAAGATTATTATTACGTGTGAATGTAAGCGGTAGCGATGCCCGTAATTCTCGGGTATAAGCTAACATACGACGTGCAAGACCAAGGTCAAGGGTCAGTTTAATCAGTTGTTAACGCGCGGCAATCGCAGAGTCCACTGTGGTCGAAGTAAGGTATCCTTTCGCTGGGGAAGATTTATGAATCCATATATCTCTGGTAATCATTAAACTTCCTCTCAATCGCCAGACTACAAACGTCTACCTATAACTTAATGAATCGGCCGTTATGAAATGCCGTTTTAGGTTTGCTTTATGAACACTGAGCTGATTTGCCATAATGGGGTGGAAAAACGTGTTCATTGGAAGGCCGTATACATGTAAGTACCATTGAATCACATATGAAACCATCAAGTAGCACCAGAGCGGCTAAAAGCATACATAGAAGTAGACCAACAACGAAACTGAAGGAAAGTAAATGAATTTATTCGCTAAGAGAAATAATATCGAATATAATCTATTTTATTTCCTCTTGAATCATTATGGACAATGAGAAACAAAATTCGTTTTCTAGGACCTAGTGTTGGATAAACTAGAGTTAGTTTCCAGAAACGAATAAAAGACTGCAGTGAACGCCGATATAGGTCGCAGATTTCTCACCTCTCTGTTGTACTAACAAATGCTTTTTTCAATGCAGAGATGTGACTGAGTTATGAGTATTTCAAATGCATGATAATATATTCTATTATCTAATTTACATGCGTATTAGTGTCGAAGTTATTTTATAAATATAATCATCGATAATTAATTTTAATTCAAAGTTTTGAAAGGCACCTTTGCCTTAACTCAATCTTACCTTTTCGTTCTTATTAATTTGTATACAAAAAAATAATATCGTCGGCTATGAAAAGCGGAGGCCTTGGGGCTAACACCACTAAATAAAGAATCTATCTAATCTACATTTATCTACCTATGCCTTTCTCGATTTAGGGTATTTACCTTTAAGTTACGGATTGTACGTAATACAATGAACATACTTCGAATGATTAATCCACTATTTTTGCATTTTCGACAGGAACGATATATTGAAACTTCTAGAACAATTAAACTTGAACCTCTTTTTTCATCCTGCAACTTTAGAATGTGATTCAGAGATTAATCTTCATAATGCAGCTCGAACTTTTGGAAGTATGAGAGACTATTCGGGTAATTTCCGACCTCCTGAGGTTCCTTATATTCAAGTTATGACTCTGAATATAATAAGTACGGCGCACCGAAACTTTTTACATTTGCTCGAAAGGGCCGTAAATTCCTTAACGGCAATAATAACCCAAATGGCCTTAAAAAGTCTTCATGCATGAAAACAAACAACAGAACAGTAATGATTCCGTCAGAAGAGGTTCTGAAAATGTAGACGAGATATTAACGACTGAAGAGAATTCACAAGTAAAAGGTAGTCATGAGAATCAAAATCAAACAGAAGGTAAAAAATGCGTACTTTTACTTATATTTGATATACGATACGATATTATCTAGAATACGAATAACTTCACGATGAAAATGTTAGCCTCACTATAAATCTGATTCTAGACAGATATATTCAATTGTGTTAAATATTATATCTTGGAGATAAATCTATTCCAAGATGTATGAAACGCTTCCAAATGCGGTGCAAATTAAATGAAATAAATACAACTACATATCAGGATATAACTTCGCGTCTGAGAATTTTCAAAATTCATTGATTGGCAATTTTCGTTCTTACTATATAAATAATACGAGGGTGGTCTGAAAAGTTTCCGACCCCAGATTTTTTCTGAAATCTTCAGAAAATTTTCAGAAATTTTCAGAATACATGTAGAGAAATGGCGAAATGTCGGAAACCTCTCAGACCACCCATGTAATTGTTAACATATAAATAGAACCAATATTGAAATATTTCAGTGTGAAAAAATAATTCAGAATATAATTACGACTAATTCATCAAAGAATTTTATAAGTAGCACATATGAGCTTGCTGAGGGTTGTGCTGAACTTATGTTTGAAAATGTTAATTTTTTAAAATATTCATTTATAAGTAAAATTATCAAAATAATTAGTAGAAACGAATGAAAGACTGCATGATAGTGATTGTAGTCAAGTCTTAATTTCCATGCAGCTTATATTCACCGTAACCTTGGGGATAATAATATATATTTCTTTCCAGTTCAGTAATCTTAGTAATTTTCCAGTTCGACTAGGAGACTATTTCTTAATACAGACATACCTAGTACATAAAAGACAAAAATGTAATTTTTATAGGGTAGTCATAAGGTGCCAAGAATTGTTCGATGCCATAATCAATAATTTTTACCTTGGTATCATAATTTTAATATTTTGGGTCCGAAGAACTGACGGAAAGTGCACATCTGTTGTTGATTTCCCCTGGGCCCTTGGAAATGTGCAGCGCAAATTATTAATTGACCAACGGTGCAGCTCTATTCAAATTAACCGAGAACTGGTGACACATGAAAAGCTGTTTGAGTTCCGTAAGGAAGATGAAGGACAGGGGCTAATTTAATGTGTTAGAAAACGTGGAATGACTTATTTTTTTATCCGTATCAAATGCTCTGAAAAATCAGCTTTTCATCAAGTATTCAAGTATCAGCTCTGAAAAACAATTTCGCGTACAAACATTAAGAACCAATGGCTAATAATCTTGAAAATCACTTTTAATTTCAACTAAAACGTAGGATATAATCTGTTTCTAAATAGCGATGAAACTTTCGAAAGCTATTCAAGGTTAACCGATCTTCAACCTTGGAGCTTACAAAAATGTCAACAGTAGTAATATCTGCATTGAATTTCTTTTATCATTAGTTCTCTTAGAGCACGGATAGCCGAGACCGTAAAACTCCCGTATTAGCATGCTCTCACATATTTGAAATTCTTAAAGAGCTACGTGTGTATAAGGGACTGAATCTCATTTTCTCAAAAGAAAACAAATATGTTCCAGACTGGGATACTAATGCCTGAAAGCCTCCTCGGGAAGTATTCATAAATCCTGATTAATATGCTCGAAACTTCTGTTAATGGACTTTTAAAGTGCGCGGGAAGCCAACTTAATTTGGCAGAGGAAATAGAACGACTACCGAGAAGATCGAGACGGTTTTTTTTTGCTCATTAAAAAAGTCATCGATCGTTGGTTTATGTCGACATGGAAAGATAATCTTTCTGAATTAACCAATGAAATGAATTCTTCCGCTATCTAAATACCATCGTGTTACTAGAGAACAGGCTTTAGATTCAAATCGATATTTTGCATAGTTTCCCAAAAAAGGTATTTTAAAGATTGAAAATGGAAAAGTGATCTTTAAACTTTTACTGAAAGATATCACAAATCCTTTTCCTAAACTGTTTGTGTTTCATACTTAGTGAATCACTAAGAAAAAGCAAAGGATATAAAGGAGTGATGCTGAAGGTGTTTTCATTTTGTTCATCGTGTTTACAATCGTGGCTGTTTTATTGCAGCCAGGAATGTAGAAATAGAGATAAAATCTAATTTCAAAACCAACATCATTGAGAGCCTGACGTACCTCAGATATATAAACCGGATTCCTTGTTAATGACCAGTTTGCCGTTTAATTGCAAATACCAGTGCAGCATCGCCGTAGTTTTTATGCTTGTAATTGATGGTCAATATTATAAACAAAATAAAATACATCGAGAGAATCAATGGCGCGCTGAGTACTTCTAACGCAAAATTGATCATTATTGATGAGGCAAAAAGATCCAACATGTAGTCCTCACTATACATTTCCATTTATTTATAAGAAATAATGTCATTCCATAGAAAATATAATTTCAATTTTTAAGTATTGCAAGTTAATACTGCTGGAAAATGATTTCCGCTTTACCTAGTCCACGAAAATTATAATGATTCAAAAGAAATGTGTGGAGACTAATTTGAATTTAAACAATACTGTTATATCAAGATTTAGTTACCGGACTTCCAATCACGGCTGATCTATCTTACAGAATCTTTAAAATCTGAGGTATTTTTAAGGTTACTGAGGAGTTCTCAACGCTAATTCTCACATAAGTAATACAATAATCGACTCCAATACACATAACAATTCTCAACATCGTGAATCTTCCGTAATCGACAGGAGGATAACTTGACTTCGAACTAATGACAGCTTTTCAAATGGCTAATGGTAATATTCCATCATCACTCCTAATACCCACGCATCTCTTGGCAACGCCGAGATTGGACTACGTAATCAAAGCTACTATTCACCACAAATAAAACCGTTAAAAACTCGTGTTACCATTCTTAATATCACGCTCTCTACCTCAACTTCCTTCTCTTTTCTGTTCCCTCCAATTTCCCTGCTTCTCATTGGCTGCTATCCTGTAACCGTCGAGGACAATGGATTTCATTGGAGGATGTGAATTTCATTTGAAGAAAGAGTAACGTAGAAGTCACATATCCTACTAATCAGGAAACTCTCTAGTAATTAGTTTCCTGCGACACTTTAAAGATAAGGTAAGAGTGTTCTAAGTTCTAAGAGTGTAAGTAATGGAAAAGCTACACTAATATGGAGTAGCTCCAAAATAAATTTACACTTATCTGAAAATTTCATCGATAAATACTAACTTATGATAAATAATACGTGTGTTCCCTATCTCCAAATATAATTTTTTATACTTCGAATAGTGAATTCCGTAATTACGGGAACATGAATAATTTCTGATTCAGAGTTCTTTTAATGCGCCGCGCACTTCTTTCCCCATCCATAAATCGATAGGTAATTCTTAAGGATTATTTAACCCTGAGGAGATAATTTTCCACCGGAGCCCGTGTGAAAATTTCGAGCCTAACATAAAATATCAGACCTGTGTTGGGTGTATATTTAAATATTCCGTCCTAATTTTTGTAGAAAAACTAATTCAATGTCTAAATAATTTTAAAGGGAACAGCTTGACATATCAATTCATTTCACACGATGAAATTGATGTTACCAAATTGAATGAGTCACACGTTTGACTTTGTTTACAAAAGAAAAGAAAAGTTTGTATTGAACGCCGGAAGGAGAAGTATGCCCCAAAGATCGCAGGTATCCCTCCTCGTAGTCAACCACTCGTACTCTTTAATTTCATATTGATCAGTTACCTGGAGAATCGAATGCAGTCTCTGGCGGCAGATAGTCGTCAGTCCCTTGGTTGTGCTGCTCCGAGAAGATAATCACCTTTTAGCGTTCGAGTCGCGTATCTCCTGCCGGGATTACACGGCACGGTACTTCTTTATCCCACAAAACTTGGAATGGGGCACCAAAAGAAGGGATATGGCGGTGCCTTGGAGGCGCTGATGGGCGCCCTCCGACGCCTCGTGGACCTCCTGGATAGGAGGGGGAGGCCTCGGACGCGGTGGTGGTTTGCACTCCGTCGGAGCACTGACACGATAGCGAGAGGGTTCGGTGGTCGTGGGAGAAGTGCTTTGGAAGGGGAAGAGGGGAAGCCGGAGGTTCCATCAAGGTTGCCCGCCACCTCCCTGGCAAGAGCGCTCTCGGACAACTGACAATTTGCAGGAAGTATAAACGACAAATGACGTATTCCGCATAACTGTCCCCCACGTTTCAAAAATCATTCCCGATCGACCATGGGGAGATATACCCGAATTATTTTCCACGCCGACTTTTTCACGGTTTTGATTTAACGTGGTTTATTAATGTGTTGCACGAACGCGCTTGTTACGGCTCATTCCGAAAATTGCCACTGGCAGGAAGTCGGTGGAATGGACTCACATAATATTACAATGGAGGATGGAAATAATAATTCTGTTCGTAATACCATTGATAGGAGGATTTTACCACGATTCATATTTCTAGAGATAATATAAATATAAGATTTGCTAAGTATATTCGATGATGAAAGAATTGTATATCAGTCATGCTAAGAATAAAATACGTTCCTATTGATTCTGAAATAATTTTAACTTTTTCAGCCCGCGAGGTTTTGTAGTTCTTTCTTGAAAACATCAGAATGCATTAAAAATTCAGAATGAGAAATTAAACGATATTTCTTTCATGCAATAAAGAACGTATCAAAGCATGTATTCCTTTTCGTTTTCACTGAAGAATCGTCTTTTCTAATCAATTGCAAAGACATTCTTCCAAGAACCTCGCTTTTTTACAATTTTTCTTATCTATCTATCTATCGAGCGAAATATCTAGAGCATGTGCAACTTCCTCCTAACGCGTTCTAAGACCTTTAAAGCTAACGAAGGATAGGGGTATTTTTCATTAACATAAAACCGTAAATCGTCAATGTCGATTTATAATGTCGATCAGCGACGGACATATGCCTTAAAGTCACTTATTACTGACACGACAATCCTTGACATTCGGTAAACAGAAACCGGAAGTGGAAAAAATTCCGCGATAAATCCCTGGATCGAAATAAATTTTTTCCGCTACGTACGTTAGAGCAAAGGAGGTGGTTTGAAAACAGCACGGATGTAGATAAGAGATATTGCGGAAAGTTTCTTATCAAACCCAGGACAGCAAACTAAATGTCACAAGGAATCCTGCCTCTGATCACACTGAAACATATCGCGGAATGTATTTGCTCATACGAATAGTGACACTAAAAAATAATAACGATGTAATAAATAATGAAATCGATTGATTAAGGTTAATCTGCATAATTTACGACTAAGGCATATTTAGTACATTTACATCCACAACGATGACCCAGAGTGGGAACAGGAACATGGGAACTACCTGTTCACTGGGGAAATCTCTCATTATTTTGATTCCAGAAATTAAACGCTGATGCGCGTGAGTTGACAAGATGGTATCGACCACTTTTCAAAGAGTCCCGTGTTAGAAAGAGGTCACAAGTGCCGTGAAGACCGCCCTCTCGGTTGGCCCGGAAACTATCCATGACCCCCGCCCATCAACCCATTACGTGTGAACCAGACGGGCAGTTCGAGTGAATGCACAATCGCCTTGGGCCTTGAACCACAATTCGCAGGCGTGTGGTCGGATCTTGAGTAGAGGACACTATGCGGAACTTTTGAGCGGCTGTTCTGAGGCGTGGGAGGACGGGAAAGGCATTTCTAAGGGGGAGTGGTGTGAGGGACGAGGGGCCATTGAATAAATGCTAGCGTCCAAACAATATTGATAGGGTGATGCAGCATCCCAAAGAGTTTCGGCCGCTGGACTCTTGGATGTTTCTTTTTTCTACGCCTTCTCCTAAAGGTGGACTTTTTCGGTGGCTTTTTGATAACCCTGACTTCATTAATGCATCAAATCTTGATGTTCAGGCGTAACCTTGTGGAAAGCCATTGAAGTAATGAAGAAATTAAACTTGTGAGTTTTCCACACTAATACTAAAACTGCAGTGTGGAAAATTTACAAGTTTAATTTCTTCATTACTTAATTAATGCAAATCTTGAGGCGCAAGGGTTATCCGTTACTTTTTTACATCCTTGTGCGTGGAATAGGCTGCCATTCGAACGCTCCAACACCTTGGTCCCAGATTCGAATCCCGGCTATTCTTTTTTCTTGTTAGGGAATTGTCGTATGTGTTTGTCAGTTGTTATTATTGTTATTTAGTCCATTGTAAAGGCCTTGTGCTGTTTATGGATTTATATAAATAAATAAGTAAATAAGTATAGCCAATATCTGTCTAATCCCAGATTGCCACAGCCTCCCGATAATTCCCAGCAACTATTAAAATAATATCATCGTTCGGAATTCAACGCGTAAAACTCCAACTGCTTTGGCAAAAAACAGGATCTTATTTATACATGAAATCTTGCTCAACAGTGTTCGGACTAGCACATTTGGAAGTCCATCTCCCGAAAATTTTGCTTACCAATTGTGGGGTCCTCTAAAAGTATCAGTTCGCATTTTAGGAGTGCTAGAACCGACGAATCAGCCATACGGTATTTCATAATCTGTCAATACGGTAGAATGCGAACGAATAGGTACGTGCAAAGACACATGCATGAAGGCACGAGCAAACCTGCAGATTCCTTGTTTCCAGTCGGTGTGAACTCCTCTGTAGATTATCTGAGGAATTTCAGATCTGAGAGTTTCAAAGCCTGAATCAGATCTGTGAACACGTAACTAGTAATTCCAAACGTCTCGTTAAAATGTTAAAAATTCATAATATGTTACTTATGTTATGAAACAGAATTTATTTTTCGTGGATTTTTCGTGGAGCTCAATGTCATGATTTCTTTCTAAGGCTGAATGTAATTGTTTGTGATACAGTTATTCCCAGGATTTTAGCAGGATTAATAAAAATATATAATCCTCCCGAATTCTGAATACATCACTATATTCCTTCTAATATCTTTATGTAATATAAGCTGATTGGAAGGAATATAATGACAAATATTTGGGAGGTTTAACTAAAGTTACAATTTAGAATGACAAAAATTTAAAAAATATTCAAACATGTCTGCTTAAATGAATAAAAATTCGATTCTTTCAAAACGAGATTCTAATATATGTACGATGATGATCGTAGATACATATAGATGTTGATATATGTAATCACTAATTTCTTTCTTCCTTGTAATCTCTTTAGCATGTGTTTTTACAATTTCGGAGAGATGCTTGCTACTTATATCCTGCAGAGACAGGAATAATATATCATTAGTCAGATCCAAAAGTGCTTCTACCTACCGAAGTCTGAAAATAGCGAGGAAGTTGATGTCTTGCTCAGCAAAGAGGAGTTAAACTCTTTTGCAGTGTGTTGGCCTATAAAACCGGAAATCACGTTGGAATCTTTATGTGTTGACATCTAATATTTTTCTCATGGTGCAAGGTATAACCAGAGGTACGAAACTATGCAAAAAGTGCTGACGATAGGAATTTTACTGCTCACTCTTTTCTTTAGGTGAAATGAGACGCTAGTACTCTTGCACTACCCGAGAATGAGGATAGGTTTTCAACCTGCAGATGTGATTTTATTGTTGAGTTTACTGATAAGAAAAACTGGTAATTACGTTAAGCACGACATGATAACTGATTCCTTTGTTTCAGATAAGATTTAACCTTAACTACTTCCTCATTTTCACGTAGTTCGTAGCATGAATGATACAGCACGGAATTAAAATAAAAAAGTAAAATCTTCTCCAACAGAAGATTCATCACTTTCCACTAGAGAGAACAGAAAACAATAAAACTTATTTTCAAGTTCGCTTGCGAGTCCTCCAACACAATTTTAAAATATAGTATTGGCAAGGGAAATGGTATCAGTTCCATGTTAATATTACAACATTTTTATAAGTGTTGATAATGAGTTGAAACTATACTAGTTCATATCACGGATATTTTACCAATATAAGATTTCATGTGCTTTTCGCATAAAATAGTTAATTCATTCAGAAATTTACAAAGGAGGCAATAACTCAGCCTTTCAAATAAAGATATTATTCGAAGGGAAAAGTCTATAATTATTTTTAACGATGACAAAATTTAATGATAAATTCGCTTCAGTTAAAGGAATCAGTGAAGTGTATTTCAACTGTAATTGAAGAGACGAAATGGTATTCATCATTGATTCTAGCGTTAGATGGTTGAGAGAACCTACCATATAAGAACATCAAAATATTTACAACGTAACAAATTTATTGAGCAGGTCCCGGGAGTGATTGGCAGGGAAAATTAAGAAATGAATTTTCAGAGGATTCTCATTTCTTTTCCCTTTCTAAATAGCTACGAAAATTGGGGTGATGGGAACAATAAATTACATTATAATTAAAAATAACAATCAAAAGAAAAGATTCAAATCACCATATGTTCCAAAAACCACAAGAATACATACAAGTACACTTATTGTATGCTGAATAAATGTTAAAAACAGTTTACTTCAATGTATTTTACGGTTATTGAAGCCTTTTCCTTTGTTCAATCAACTTCCTACGGTTGTTTGGTCGTCTCCTTTCTCTATTACGATTTTCTCCTCGCCTTAGTTAATTATTTCCCTATTCTTCTTATACCAAGGAAATAGGTTAGAATCATACATTATTAACGTCAGAGGAAATTTAACGGTGGTTAGAAGGAAAATCAAGCGAATCAAGAAACGGATTATTCGTCGAGCAGTTATTTACCATTAAGACTATTTTTAGGAGCATTCGGAACGTATCAATGCAGAGAATCGAGGTACAATTCAATTCATTAAAGAAAATTGCCATCTTGCTATAGATGGGAACAGTGCAGTAAGGATGCCATTCATGAATGCTTCCAATTGGCATAAAATTGAGATTTACTATGATTATTCGTCGAATGACAATTTGATCTATAATCATGTCACATGTCGAACTATGAAAGGACTCAATAAAGAAATCTTCCGTCTTTACATTAAGCTGAATCGTGGGTCGTTGAGGTAATGATATTTTCTCCATTTCCTGGGCGCCTATCAACGATGGTCACCATTACATGACCTTGTTTCTTCTAACCCTATTTTCTATCATGAGTTGTTTCACATAATTAACACCACAGAAAAGGTATATTTGTACTTAATAAGACCCTCTTTTGTTGGAATCACTATATTTTTGAGTTTTTTTATGAATGACTATTCATTTCAATAATTTTATAATGGATACCTAAAACTATATTCTGTTTGCATATCGTTGAAAATGTCGAAATTAAGGGTTAAACAAAAGAGCTGAGATAGACCTGTCTTGAACCCCGAAAAATCCAGTGAAAGCAGTTGTTTATAATATTTTGTATGTTTTACTTAGTTCTTGGTTAAATTCTATATATGTAGGTAAAGATTTAATAATTTTAATTGCCTTTTCATTATATGTTCATATGTGTACGTAGAAATAACTGCCGCCAGGCTTACAGCCTACCAGTAGTATGATAAACATGGTAAAAAGTGAATTAAGCTATGTGAAAATACGTCTATCTAAATAGACATAAACATGCACGCACGTGGAACTGATTAATCTCAATCAGCTTCATCAAGACGCTAATCTACATACCTATGATACACGGAAAGATCACTTGGTTATGAGCTTGAGTAATCTAATGCGGAGACGATACGGATGGATCTGTACACAGAGAGATACGATAGCCTGAATAAGGAGATTATTGCCTCGTTAAGGAACTCTTCAAGTTCAGAGCTGAATGAAAAACTGGAAGCGTCTAGATCCTCTATGAGATTGCGTAATGTGCGTGTTTCGAATGGCATTTCCAGTGTGCCACATGTCAAGGTCAAGTGCTATCAAAGAAAGAAAGGTTTGCATCCAGCAGAGTATTTCGCATACCCGAATGCTAAGTGAGCTCCCTGGAGAATTCCTCGAGGAAAACATTGCCTCAAGGGACACTGCCATTACGTATCGATCTTTTTGCTCCGTCTATGGAACTATTCAAAACATGTTTACATCTACATTTGTACCCTGCATGCCAGCTTCCGGTGTGTGGCACGGGGCATAATCGCCGTGTTCCTACTTTCCTAATCGATTACTTTCGCGTATCGTTCTAACGAAATGCGAGTTCTTGGATCGATTGGTTCTTGCGCCTATTTCTTTGATTTTTCTCGCGATATCAGAAGGACCTATGTATTGTTAAAACAATGAGGGAGCACTATATCGGCTACATCTTCTACGAACGTACTCTCTCTGAATTTATTCCGCAAACTAAATCTTTGTTTAAACCATCTTTCTTCTATAGATTCCCATTCTGCCTCCTGAAGCGTACGGGTAACGCTCACTGATTAGTCATATCAACTTTTTACAAATCGTACTGTATTTCGTGGTACCTTTTCTAATTCACGAATACAACACTTTCTAGCAAGGTCCATTTCGCTGCTTACATACTGATGGTGAATATTTATCTATATTAATATATAATTTATATATAATTATAAAATTCCTCATACGATAATTACCTAAAGATCCCAAGCTCTTTCCTATATGTAGAACTGAAATTTTGAAAGATAATGTGAATATACTTCACCTTCGATGGCTTCAACAGAAGATTTAAATGTTATAAACTTTATATCTTACATCATGTATGTGACACAGAATAATAAATAATGAATAAAAGTTTTTCTTATCTAATTTCGCTATGTAATCATTATTCGGAGAGTATGAAACGGGAAGTTAATGACGAAAGGGAACCGCAGAAAAATCTAGACATGATGATATGAATTTAAGATTTTGTCGACTCTATCAAAGTATGTACCGGAAAATTATAGGTCATTAGCTAGTAAAATAATTAATGAATAATTACTAAGAAAATCATTTTCCAATCTGTACGACGTATTGTTTTATTATCAGTATGACGTATTTGTAGAACGTATTGTTTTATTATCAGTATGACGTGTTGGTAAAACCTATTGTTTTACTATCAGTATGAAGTATTGGTAAAACGTATTGTTTTCTTATCAGTATGACGTATTGGTAGCAGTATTGTTAAAAATTCTTCGACATGCAAGGTTATTTCGCAGATATGGATCCCCACCAGGAATCTATCGGGGAGTCCTCATGATGTATCACCCGAAATTTCACGGAAAGGATAAATTTTCAATATTTTCCAGTAAAATTTGGTTTACCAAGTTCATTCGCAAAAGATATGAACATCTTAATGCATTAAAAAATATTTCACTCACGCTTTGACTCCTCCATAAACATTTTCGGTAACATATATTCACTTTCTTAGTCTCCTAAAAGATTCTTTTCCCCTTTATAAATTTTTTCGAAAGACTTTTTCAGCAAATGATTTGCATTTTGCAAGAAATATTAGGGCGCTCATGCTGTTCCCTTCATTTACATCTCCTTGCACATTTTCTCCAGACATGTGCACGCAAGATACAAGCTTTTCGTGGAAAATCGAATATATTCCCAAGTTTACTTTATAAGGTCTATAAGGCCTTTATTAAGGCGAGATTGAAACTGAAAAGTCTCTTCTTCTATCTTACCTTTCGTCAATGATATCACATACATAATAAGTCTTGTGTAGGTAAATAGAAATAGAGAGGAAAACTTTAGAAGGAGAGGATGTTAAAAACCTAAGGTGATCTTAAGAAAAAATATCCACTGCAGGAAAACACCCGCAAAGAAGGGGGGTGCAAAAAACTTGCGCAAACCTACTGATAGTAAATGCTAAAAGATATGATAGACAGTTGTGTATGAATTAGAAATTACAAAAGCAGTACTATAAAGTAACTTTACTATTTAAGCACCAAGGAATAATTATGATACCTGATTATACAGTCGTTACTTGTTCGTAACAAAAATGTCTTATATTCTGTTTCGTCTCTCTAATAGAAACAACGAATGATTATTCAAGAAAAACAGTCAGGCGAAGAGAAAAAAAGGCATTACGGCAGTGATTTGGCTATATTACAAGTCGTACTATCAGATAGGAATTTAATTAGAGATTGGAACTTTGCAATAAAAAAATCACAAACCGCATATTTATCCGTGTGATGGCTAAACGTACTCACAAGAACCCGGTGATATCAATTAACCGTAATAGTAAAATTATCTATACTTTTCCCGCCATTAGCGTGAGAACTTCTTCGATTCAAAAACTTAAGATAAGCAACCCTCGCCGGGTTGGAATCGAACATAAGCCTTGGAACTGAATCGTGAAAAACATTCTGGCCGTCCCCGAAATTTATTTCATTTACCTCCAATAATCCCTCCGATAAAAATTCCAAACACAAAATCTAAAAAATTTCATCACTGACGTGAATCGAATATCGATAATTTTAGTTAAAAATTGAAGTGCTTACTTTTACTGGGCTGCGCACGGAGCTGAAGCGGTTCCTCTCTAACAAAGGATATGAAGGATACGCCATACGCCTCCGAAGGCAAACTAACGTCTAATTCCTATTCACGAAGTACACGGGGGTAGGCCACGCTCAAGATAAGAAACCTTTATTTCTTCATAAACAATACGAATGACGATGGGCAAGGTGTCATTGGGGAAAAGATAATTCGTGCCACGCGTTAATGCATAATTTTACGTCTCCATTATTCGGAAACAGTTTTGACTAACACTCCACGTGCCGATACCTCAAGACAATAAATACTGAAAACTATTATGCAATCGCATGTCCAAGGCCAAGCTCGCTCCATTCATAAGGGCTGAGAAGGAGTCCATAGATTATGAAAGATGTAATGTATGTATGCTGATGAAACTCGATAGATATTCGAAATTAAGTGAATGTAGCAACTTTCTATTGAAGTTTCGGGTAATCGCTCAAAAGCTGGATAGAAATTACTTAACTGCACTTAATGCCACGGGAGCCTTCCCTTTCAAAGGAAAATATATTTATTACTAATTGAAAAATTGCATTGCTTCTTAGCGACGTTCACGTTCTAATTTTTTATATAGTTGATTTATAGACTTCGTTAAAATCGAAAATGGCAGCGGAACAAAAAGAGCCTTCTTAGGAAGCTGCATGTAATTGCAGTGCTTAGTGCACGCTACAGAACAAATGCGATGTGCAATTATATTCATTAGATTATATTGGAAAGATGATGTTATCCATTCCTTTCACATAAAATTATTCTTTTGCCTCAGACAAATAAAATCTGGTATGGTTAATTACTTGATACCAAAAATATTTTTATCTTCAGCCTTTCATATGTTAGATGCTTCTGTCTGTATAATCTTGGTACCGGATGCCAGTTTGAAAGATGGCAATCCTACACTAGCTACCGCAAGCACTATAGAGGGTATAAGGCTCACTAAGCAAAGATAAGGAGTGAGGTAATTTGCCACTGCTTTCCTTATTGAGCTTATGAGAAGAAAACGTTCACCCAAAAGCAGCACAATGGCTATAAATATAAATACCACTTTCCCTAACATTCAATGATATGTAACCAAATTTATTCCTTTTTAGCCGTAATCCCATTACGCGAAATTCAGTTCGGCAGATGATTTATGATGATTGGTGATGATGATGAGTACTGTGTTGGCGCTGATTTTTATGGTCGGATGTCCTTTCTGCTAACAACCCTTATCGCGAAAATCAGATACACACATATAGCAATTTTTCAATCAGAATGATCCGGTTAGCTGGGCTTTCAAACCCGGGAATTGGGGTTGGAGATAACTTGCTAACCACCCCACTGCCGCGACGGGTGAGTTGTAACCAAATGAATTTCATCAATCAGCATACATCTCAGCGATTTTATAATCGCAGCCATAGAAAAGACTGAAGGTAATGAAAAGTACATTTTTACGATTCCTGTTCCAAAAATGAAAAGAAAAATGATCCAATCATCAAGATACTTTAGTAGGAACAAGTGACTTCTACTGCAGATACAAATTGTGCCAATATTTATGCATTACTGATGTCTGAAAAGCCCGAGGGTTTCAGAGAAACGAGCAAGTCTGAGTTGAGAATGTTTCTCTAGGATATTTTCACAGTATCTATCAGATCTCATCAGTAGCAAAATAATAGATAATAGGTGATATATGATAATTTATAGGATATAAAATTTTGTCGGTGGATTTGGCTGAACCGATGAGATAAGCGGTTATAATAGGTGCCTCTTTTACTCTCTCAGTGAGGGAACATATTACACTCGATAGCAAATGACGAAGTAAAAAAAATCGATATTTAGCTGACGTAACAAAGACGTTCAGTGGAAGTTTCATCGATTCCATTGATTGGGGAATTTTGAATGAGGTTCAATTAAGGAGCGGGTGAAGATAGGGGAAAACTAATTAATTCCTTAAATAAGTAATTCGGGAGAGTAGGGAAGGGTAAGGGCAATGTTACACTAAATAGCAGATAAAATAATATTGAAAAAATAACAAGAAATACCTCGAAAATTTTTTTAAGTATCCCATCGAATGTTTTGAAAAATATACGTAATTATGGTGCAACAAGGGTAGGTATAGAGCTTCGGAATCGGTATTTACTCGTGTCAGATATTTATACCAATACGAAAGCATCAATGCTTTCCATCATTAGTATAGTATTATTAAAAGTGCTTCTATAGCTGAGGTCATTTTGTACGTGGGCTCTAACCTAGAATCTAACCCTAGATCGTTTTCATTAAAGTTGAACGTCGAAGTCGAAGGCTATCCGGGAACAAGGAATCCTTCCGTTATTCCTGGAAATTAACTAGTTCTTAGTTCTTAACTGAAGACAAACTTTATAAGTCATATTCTTCGATCTTTTCCTTCATGTATCTGAGAATGGTATTACCGTAGTTTGAATGTGTAAATAAAATGAAAGAATAAAGAATACCATATTTGCTACTTGATGAGAGGGTGAATGGACTGAAAAAGAGAAGAAAATCGAAAGCTCGTTAAATTGGATGAAATAGATCCAGAAGTGAAGGAATCTGGAATGAGGGGATGAAGATAAGGATAATAGAATAAGAGAAAAATTAGGAAAAAATCCTAAGGACATTCCTGAGAAAAAAGAGGTTTACAAGAATAGCAAAATAAGATCACCGTGCATATATGAGTCTGTTAGCTTGCCTATCCCAAAAAGGTATAAGGTCAATCTATGTATGTTTGTATCAAATTTTACATAAAAATGAAATTTGCGGAATCTAAGAAAAAACTGATTTGGTTTCTATGACGAAGTTAAACTTTCATATCAAATTTTTTATTATAATGAAAGATAAGTCTACCTATCAACCGTAAGTAAAAAACACTAACACCTGATATATATGCCCTGTATGAGTTTCGTGAAGGAGTATTTTAAAAGTGTTTGACAGCTGAGCACATACCGCACATAAGGGTCCCTGAAGGGAATCGAACCCGGATCGCTTTCACCAAAGGGAAACGTGTTACCCCACTTGGCCATCTGGTACCCGATTCCGTAAAGAATAGGTTAAAAACAGACTTCGTTTTTTAATTTAAGTTTTAATAAAGTGACCGGTTTCGGTCTATAAAACCATTATCAAGTATATCAACCAACCCTGAGAAACGTATATCTCTTTTTATATAGTTTTCAAGACGCAGATAGGGAAAGAGAGAGATTCGCGAAAAAATCTCATTAGTTAAACCAGAGATTCCCGAAACAATTTCCACAATCTCAAGACAATCGAGCTTCTTCCCCTTCGCCAGACTGCGGAGGAGTCTCGGCTTTATTAACTCTTGCGGAAAATGCGAAGTCCGTTTTAATTTATGAAATGGAGTTCCACGAAATACGGTCAACTCATATCGATTACGCGAGTTCCGTAAGTTAACAAAGCTGATAGCTAAACATTCATGCAGATTCCATGTAAATTCTTCAAACGTAAGTTTTAAAAACAAGAAAAAATACTGAATTCAATATGAGACAAGCTTAATTTCCTTTCCAAGTATTAATATTTTCTCACTTGTGTAGAATTTAATCAAAATCCCTTTCACCTAAGAATGAAAGGAAATAGAATAGACGACGAAGCTTAGACGATTATATCCAGTGTCACTTAAAGAAAATTCAAAGCCACCCATTATTAACAATTACTTTTTTATTGCAAAAAGTCGTTTCCCTTATCTTGAAAGGAAGCATTTTATTGTAACCCCTTAGGAGCGTAAGATTTGACAAGAAAATTAAGCATGTACGTTTTAGTCATTTATTTACAGGGCAATATAGAACTCTAATTTTCTGTAAAAATAGCAAGAAGTCATCTCTCATAACACATTAACGTGAATATTTTAGTGAAAGAAAGAAAAAGGAACTCGGCGTTCAAAGAATAAGAGACAAAGGTTTCACCAATTGCCGGCAGCGGCAACCGTCCAGGTCAATTCCTCGGAAGAGGATAATCGTCCGGCGGCCACCAGTTTTTCAGAATTCCTACCCTAAAGGGAATTCTGAATAACTGGTGGCCGCCGGACGATTATCCTCTTCCGAGGAATTGACCTGGACGGTTGCCGCTGCAGGAGATTGGAGAAACCTTTGTCTCTTACTGTGAATATTTTACCTTCAACGCAAAGAATAATTGTTATGCACCTATTATCAAAAAGCAAATGCTTTAATAGAAATATTATCAAAAATGTACACAAAGTAGTACTCACGAAGATAGAAGTTTTACAACCCTTCCATCACAGAAATAAGAACCTTCACGATCTTGATACGCGTAGGTGATTACACACCATCCTGATGACATACGAATATGAATGAATAACAGAGTCCGCCAAAGCATTCAATGAACAATTGAGCGATACGTGATCGGGAATAAGTGCAAGGACTACTCGAGGTAACGGCGACTGAGGATCGGTCCGTATAATTGGTGCTTCACTTCCATATGGGCATCGCTCGGGTGAGAAGATAATGTATGCGGGTCCAAGCGAGACAAATGAAAGGCACCGTTTACAATTGCAAATACCGCTTGAATGTCTTTACATTATTTTGGAACGGCTTATATTACAAATTCTGAGCGACTGCGTACGAAAATACGTTATCGGATCGGATTGAAATCTTCGGTTTGCCCAACCGTGCTCTTTGAAAGGGTTTCGGTGGATGACGCAAAAATATTGCGGAACTGCGAAGTTTGTTCTATTGGCACGCCTTCCCATTTTTTTGCGATTTCTCTCCAAGCACGTTCTTAAGTGTAAACTAGTGGTTTTGCTCTATTTAGAAATTGTCGAGATACTCAGCACTAGAATTGTTGCTATCGTGTTTGTTAGCAGTATCGAGGAAGGCGGGTTAACATGATTTTCCTCCAAAGTTCATTTAAAAGTCTTTTTACTTCTACTTCCATCTGTTTTTCCCCAGTCATCTTAGAATTAAAAAGTTTTATTTAGTGCAAAAGAAGATGAAAAGACATGCTCAATATTTAAGATATGAATACTTTAAGATTGCATTCCGAGTACTGACATAACGATTCATGTTTCGCTCACATATTTTAATGTCTATTGAACTAGCATTCGCAGAAAAGCGTAATAAGGAAAATTATATCGATATGAATAGATTCTCTTTGAAAACGGGGTTACTGTAATATCCAGCTCAACCTTTTCTCGGTCATTCTTTGTCAAATAACTCTTTCCGCACAAGGTCTAAGAATTATTCAGCACGAAGGCTAATTTGAACCTCATACCTTTCAGCATTAGCAACCAGTAATTTGGAGAGGTAATGAGTTTCATTAAGTAAGTTGAGTAGTTATGTAGTTTGTCTTTGCTTTTTTCATCGTCAAATTTCAACTGTCAAAGATAAATGTACAAATTGGATAATGTGAAGAGGTGATGCAAGAATGCTTCTGCATCTAAAATGATTCCATGTAAATCCCATCACAGTAATCTCACTCACTTCATTGGCATAAATAAAACAGGAATAGCTGATGATTCATTAAACAATATATCAAAAATTTCTAGCATAGAGATTATGTAATTGATGCTCTTTGCATCCCGCAAGAATTTTATCTGGTTGCGCCGAGCTTGCTTTAGAGATAATTTTTTTCTTTGTATAAGGGACTCACCTACACCTTTTAGATTTCAGGAAACTATATTTCCATCACTTCCCTCGAGAAATGACAATACTTGCGACTGTACGATACCTTTATATTGATAGCGCAACGCTTGTCACCGTCGAGGCTAATCGAAACATTAAATACTGGAATTGTAACGTAATTTATTTTCGCAAGAGTAAAAGGAAGATAACATCTAAAGAAATAACGCAACCTAATCACTCAATGTTAGACCGATGTGTGGGTTCATTTAGTAATACTTTCGCTTGTTTGCGTTAAAAATCAGAATTTAAACCTGATTCTAAATTTTTGGAGTCCATTGGAAAGTAAAAATAATATCTTTATTGAACTAGTGTAGAAAAGACCAACCTTTCACGGTTCATGCGACAATTATTTCATTTTCACTGGAGATGCGGCATACAAACAACAATATTGCGCCATAAACTATAAGAATTAACAATAATAATAAACAATAACAGTAAAAAAATAATAAACCATACTAATAAACTATAATCATAAACTATAATCATAAACAATAAGAGACAATAATAATAAATAATAATAAACAATAATAATAAACTCTACTAAAGGCACTATTTAGAATTCAGCAACCGGATATGTTATACGTCTGTAATCATTTACATGCACGTACTTGAATTGAGTTAGATATTTATTTTAAATTTTTCTCAGCGCTTTTGTGTCATTTATAATAATTTAATACTCCATTTGCGCCGTAGATTGGCCATTCGATTTGCCAACTAGAGGATTCCTCTCAAAAGTCGGAACGTGAGTGTTTCTTAAGAAATTTCAGAGTAGGCTTAACAGAAAGAGTAAAATACTTCGAAAAAGGGAGATGCATGCATGCTATAAAACAAATTCTGGAAAAGAGATATATCAACTACATACAGGTTTGGTTTACTACAACTTTTGATCAATATATTTTCTGTAAATATCCGAGATACTGATAATGATATCGGTGATACCGATAAAAAATCATTTATGTATACACCGTAAAAATTATGGAATTTAATTCATGATTTATAAAAATTTGAAGAGGAGAAATTTTAGTTTAACTTATTTTAACTTAGTTACGAACCTAAAAATTACATTCATATGGAATTTTCTGTATTTTCCCCAGAATTATGACTGGGGAATATCTTAGTATAATCTCTGCAGGTATACCGAAATCTATTTCAGCACCCCTTGGTTTTCCTAACACCTCTCTATGAATAGATCTGGATGTTTTGACGAAACGTATTCTAAAAACTGGGCGATCCGCACGCTTCACTAGCGAATTAGAGCAGACTGCTTATTTCCTTGCAGAAACTCAACCTCAATCCCAGTCTGTATCCGTAAGAAGTAATGCATCATCCGAAACAATCCACAGCTTCTCTGGCGTATTTCTGTGAGTCGAATCGGATAACTTACAGGTCTGCAAATCTCTGCCTCGGGCTCTTGAATTATTCCGAGGAGATTAGCTTATGGGAATATATGGGATAGCCATTTTTGATAAAGAAAGCACTTTCCCAGAATGACAAGTAGAAATTATTCTCGGGTCTCTCATCGTCCTGAAAATGGTAGTAGAGTGTGCGACCGAAGTGTCGACACTATAGAACGAGGGGCAACCCAAGAAAGATTTCTTCCTTATTTGATAGGGATTCGATACCATCCATTATTTACACTTGAAATTTTTACATGAAAACTGCGCTATTGAAGATTGCATTTTAGGGGTTGTCCGGGAGTGAATTCTAACATGAATTAATAACACGAAACCTCAAAAAACAAAACCATAACCAAGGGTGCCGAATACTTTTTCATATAAAATTTTTATTCTATAGTTTTTTACAACCAGGATTCCTTTTAGCTGCTCGCCTGGACGGATGCGCAATACTCAAGTGCAACCCAACTTATTTGACTATTTATTAAAATATCTGTATGCTTTTAATTTTAGTTTTAACATGCGCATAATGATTTCACTAATGTATAGTGGGGTTACAAGGTTTATTTCGTTATTGAAATGAAGAAAATCTGAAAATTTTTACTCCCTCCTATTAAATCTTGCTTGATTGTGGCGTGGCTCAGTAAATTAAGCGCCTGCAGTAATTTTTTTGCCTTCCGAAGATGGAAGAGAATTAGAGGAAACTATGATTAACACTCACTCTCGAAGTTTAAAAATAACTCGCTGACGGAGATCACATCTTAGGGATTATAAGGGAGTAAGGCAATAAAAATAATTGATATAACACCGATAACCCATAGAGAGTATTCAGTAACCTGCATTGAACTCGAAAGTTATTTAAGCCGTTATTAACACCCACTTTTGACCTTTTATCTCAGAAATCTCCATTAAACGGTTGTAATGGGGTCTACCATAAAATTACGGCCATACCAATATCGCAATCGCGAAGTCGTTACTCGAATTTTGGAACACCCTGTATGCGTATAAATATATTTTCCTGCGTATATTATAATAAAATAGCATACTCAATAGATAAAATCACAAAAATATAATTATCTGGGTGTATCTGCTTCATAAAATATTATTGAGACATTAGTATAATATTTTAATTTGTTAAATACTTGTAATAAAGTATCGAAACCATTGTATATCGACTTACGAAGTAAAGTAAATTACCTTGTAATATTCGTGTAACGAAAACTAATTTCCCGTTTACTGCGAAGGAAAACTTTCAATCGAAATTAAATACCTCAGCATTCACCTGGAATGGGTAACTTTTTAATTAATTTTTTGATTTTGAATTTTTGATTTTAATGTTTTAATTTTATTCTTTCAATTTTTAAGTTTTTTTTATATTTTTTAAGGTTAGTTCTTAAATTTTGTATTTTTAATGACTTAATTGATTAAATACCTAAGCATTGACCTGGAAGAATAACCGATAGAAAGAGGATAATTAATATATTTAGAAAAATAGGTCGCATTGAAACTCTGGGGAGGGAAGTGCTCACTGAGAAATCACCATTAATTTAAAGAATCAAAGAAGAAAATATTCCCTTTTACTAAAAGGTTATGTAGAAAATACATTTTAAATTACAGGGATATGCACTTTTTACTGAAAATAGGGCACAGGGCTACACGAACAGCAAACAAACATTGGAAATTTCCTCGCGAGAGTCACGTTCAAAAACGTATTCCTACAGTGGCTTACAACGACGGAAGGATATCTTGAAGAGCCCTAGAAAAAAAAGGATAGCTTAGAATCCACCTCTGACGTAGACAAATGTAATTGACCAATTATAGGAGTTTGTAGTTTAGCCAACTCTGTGGGGAGCTATTTCCTACACTTTTCTCCTCTTGTGACGTGGAATGCCGGAATATTTGCAAATATAGAGTACAGAGGGAGTAATTCAGCACAAACGACAATCTCTGCTAGCCTAGTGACCATGATTGAGGCATGACCTTCCTATACAGCTGTTACTCATCAAAGAAGAATGCATGACATTAAATTGACATGTGCTAATGAATACACTCACTTCTCGTAACTATCCTGCGCGACGTCAAGATGATTAATGTTCTTGAAAATTTTACTCCTCATGCGTTACATTATCACTTTTTACCCTTGAGATATGCAACATGATTACAAACCATCACTGAAACAAATCTCATACCGGAAATGCAACCAATAAAGAAAAAAGTAGGTAAACACATTTATTTAATGATTACCACGCCATTTGATAGAAATCCACTTAAAAATTTTAATGGCTAAAATCAACTTCCACATAAACGTAATCTAATTTTCATAGAGTACACAACGTTTGAACTTAAAATAACTTTGCAAAAAAGTCAAGTGAAGAGATTTCATCCAGACTGGAAATTTATGCTATATCCAGCTGACACTTTGGAGATCAATACTATAAATATTTTAAACTATTCAGGAAATAACTTTATCGTCATCGACAATTTTATGATAGCAAAGGAACTAAACTTCCGCAAAGAGGTAACTAAACAGATGAAAAAGACGTGCCATATGCTATTCAGCGTGTCTTTACAAATTAAAACTTTTCAGTAAAGTAAATGAGAATTACAGCTTGTGAGCTATAAGCACTTGTGGAAATTTCTATGAATGTCCCAAACCGCATTTATAGAAGAGATATATATTAAATTGCTTCGTGGGACAACGCATAACATGCATTTTGCATGTTAAGTTAGTGAGAGATACGAAAGTACATCCGAAGTAGAATTTATAACCTTTCATGTTCTGGAATTATTTCCCCGAGCGAAACTTGATCTCATAACATAGATTATCTGTGATTACATGTCAAATAATTGTCAAAAGTGAAGGTAAATGCGAACCGTAGCATGCCGTTAAAGATGCATGACCCAAATACTTTTCCTAATCAAAGTTGAAAGTTGTCCATAAATAGAAGGCATTAACAGGTGAGAGGAAATGCAAAGATATATTTAGCCTTAAAACTTCTCACAAAGGTGAGGTCAGGCCTACAGTAAAATGATACTCAAACATAATCATATACAACTAATATTTAAAGAAAATCATTCATATTATAATAATTACATCGTGACCCTGTATTTATTTATGAGAATAATATAAGGACATATATTTTACTAAATACAGCTACGAATAAACAATCTGGGAAGGCCAGACAATTCAGGCGAATCAAGCATCGATTGGGGCGGCAAAATTTTTCTGGAGATGATATTTCTTTGCAAGGAAATATCGTTATTATGTTACTTTGAAAAACAGGAGTGTTATCAGATAAATCAGGAAAGGGGTAGAATACCTTTTTATATTAATTTAGAGCATATTTTTGTATAGTGGAAGGAGAAAAAGCAACTGAAAATCGAGTGATTGGATCAGGATTTAAGTTTCTTCAACTTGGAAAACTTGGAGAATTTACTTCACTAATCAAAGTGCATCAAATTAATGACGAGATATTGATAACTCAAGTAAAGGGTGCCACTGTTGAAACAATATCTAAAAAAATGTAATTTCAATAGATAAGCAGCGCTTTGATTGGCGTGAAAACTATATTTTCCAAAAACTTTCTAGTGAAATAGATGTGATTCAGCAAAATTAAACAAAAGCTTTGTAAATTGCACAGAAGATTCTTTGGTTTGATAGTTAAAAGTCCTGTTTTTTTTAAGATGTGCACTGCACTTTTTTCGGCTATATATTCGTTTGGTTATACGATATCTTTTGGAATAAAGAATAGGCGGATGTAAAAATATCCAAGCAAATATTAGAAGATGTACTTTCAAACATCCTGGAATCCATAAAATACGCATAAGAGAAGGCATACTTTTGTTTTGAAAGAAGGAATTTCTTCCTCAAAACGAGTTCAAAATATAATTGAGTATAAAATGTATCGGGAAAATTTATACAGGATGGAAATTATATAATAAATAATTGACAAGGACCATAAATATGTATAAGACAATATTATACAATATACACAAGCACATAAACACATTTAGCAAATATTTTTCACAGACGTCTGGTATTATATGAATGTCTAAATCGTGAATCAATCGTCCGACAGTTTTTCTCTTGAATTTCCTCAATTTTCCCTTAACTCGATCGACTGGGACTTCTTTCTGAATGCCCTGAGCATCCTCAAACACAGTAAGGTTAAGCGACGTCTTGACTCAAGCGTCGCACATTCTCGGTGCGTTTCTGATGCTAATTTTCCGGGATCATGTTACAAGGGGTAAGTTACGACAGAGCGGCGGCTCTAAGAAGAGGTTCTTTACGAACTGTATGAACGAGCCTCATGAATTCGTTACATAAGAATGGAAAGGAATCCAGAAATGTGAATCAAAAGCCGTCCACTTTTTTAGTACCTACATCCTCCTCGTGTTCAAGAGCTTACATATCACCTTTCCATAGACAACGTAAAAGCAAAAAATAAAAGGATGTACTTTCCTTTCCTCGATAAAATAATCATCCCTATCAGCAGTCGCTCCAATGGTTGATAGTGAACATATTGCTTAAAAATAAATAAATGAAGCTTATTTAAATGGATTGTAACCTAATAATGAAGTAAACTGGAAACAACCTACATATTTTATTTGTTTTAGTCATGGAAAAGTGAAGAACAAAACTTATTATATATCACAAAATATAGTATAAGTTATATATTTTGTGATATAGTATAAGTTTTGTTCTTCCCTTTCCCATAATGGAGAACTACCACAAAGTTAAGGCCGAACTGGTGGAATCTATTTTTTTAGTCATTTGATTTTCACATCAGCTCTATGAATTTCTGCACCAAATAATGAAACAGTAAATAACAAAAATCATTACGACATACACCCCCGGAGCATTTATTGGATGATAGTGACATTTATTGAAACAAATTGATGTATGTACCACCGATTTTAAATATTTACTAAGAAAGGAAAAATGTGGCATTGGGAACGAGAAAGTACAAAAAAGGCGGCAAAGATTGAGAAAGAAATATTAGAAACTCTATCTTACATTATCTACGCTCAAGTTAATTAGAAAAAATAGAATTTTATATTTTAAGACTTCTTATCCCTGACTTGAGAGCATGAAGTAAAGCATCTCAACCAAGAGGAAATTTATACGTAGAACCCTTCTAAGTTTTCTAATAGATTTTATGGGTGTTTCCGCGCAATATAAGGCGAAGATAACTTTTCTGCGTCATTCTTTTGAGTAAACATCCAAGAATGTCCTTTCTACTGATTTATCATTATCATCACTGCATCTTAACAGCCATTCATTTCACAGAATACGTTCAAGATCGTCATTCCGAAGAATAAGACTATTAAAGATAAATAGCAGGACAGATAAAAAAGTTGCCGGCAACTTTCTCTGGTGGGGAACAAAAGGTATGTCGATTTCTATTAATCAATAATAAACCGGAATAAAGCAACAAAAGGAGAATAGATTCCTTGAGAATAGAAGAAAATACATCGTTGAAATGACGACATTATAAGATAAACGATCGACTATGACGATGCAAAGAAACCAATAACGTGAAATTCTTATTGAAATATACGGATAAAACGACGCGAGAAAATTTTCATGGTCTCGAAGATATCCTTGGCCGAGAAATAACGTCCGTAATTTCGGTTTTACGGATGTCGTATTTCATGGAAAAAAGATCCAAATTCCCTCTCATTTCCTGGTGACATTTGTATGTCGTTCGAAGGTTTTGGCGACACATTTTACTAAGAACGGTTCCTTCAACCTGCTAGGGACCACATTTAGTCCTCGGGTCGAAGGTTTCACCCTCCCGTTTTGAGGCCCTTGAATTGGGAATAAATAGCCACGTGCAGATGACATTGGATGAACCTTGCTCTGCGACTCAGGAACATCTGCCACGTGTTCAGACCGAATGCGCTAATTTTTAAGGGCCTTTATTTCCCATTTGCGGAAGTAAAATGTAAAACACGTGAATCCGTTCACAATCTCAAGGGGAATGAAGGAGTGCGTAGGAAATCGAAACATAATCTTGTGACTGTACACATTCCTCGTACCATTAAGGTTTCTAATCATAAGCAACATCCGCAAGCATGTGTGGACCTCCAAGAAAGCAATCCAGACTAGCAAGGAAGGAATTTCGTGCACCAAGCATGAAAGCATCGGTATATATTCATAAATGATAGTAAAAAAGTTAAAATCAACATTATGAACGATATATTTACCAAAATATCACCGTCGTAACATTTTATTTGGTAAATGTCCAGAAAAATATTCCCCGAAATGTATTCCTTAGCACTCGCCAGTATTAATAAGTGTATATGCATGTTAACTTGAATATTTAGCTGGTTTTTGGTTGATCAATTATTTGCTTGATTTACTTAATTTAGATTTCCCTCAGTCTCATTTCAATTTTACTCGAGTGAATTTAATAAAGAGAAGCATTGTGACAAATAAAATATGAATGAAAGGTGCAAAAGAGCCGTGTAAAGGATGAAAAAAGATTAAATTTCAAAATAACCTACAAATTATTGTGCCGTACTTTAATTCTCAAACTTATGTTTATTTTAAAAATCAAACACTAAATTTTTAGTACTAAAATTCTTCCATCTAATGTGTTGTGATTGCTTGTTCATAAAACTCTGTTGAGAAAATCAGTAATCCACATCCCAAATATCACCTTCCATGCCATCCAATTTTTGAAATATATCAACTTCCCATTTACTGGAGATCGCTGTACGAATATCTAAACAGATAATAACGTTTTATGATGAAGATGATAAAAATTATTCACCTTGTGATGTTAACGAAAACCTCTACCTTTTCCCCTACGGTACAGATCTTCATCTATACCAAACATCATCGTTGGTTGATCACGCTATGCATCAAAATCCATTTCGCATCAGATCTCCTTGGAATTAAACTAACAATTTCCATAGGATATACCAATTTACCGACCTCGGTGACGGAATGGTTAATATGCAAGCCTTCTAATAACGAGGTCCAGTTCGAGTCTCGATTAACCGGGTTTTCTCTAGCTAAGGTATGAGTGTTTATGCTCGTCATTTGTGTTATAGATAATTGTGATGAAACATATTATTATAACGGATAAAAATGGAGGCTTTTCCTTCTGGTACAGAGATAATAACAATAATTCAAATTCTGAAGAGAGGTCATTGTAAACAACATTTCATTATAAATATTAAGCGCCAAACAAAATACGTAGAACAAGTTACAAAAATTTTCTCACGATGATTAATTGTGGTAAATCAAATACGGAGAAAAAGTTTCGGAATTTCAGCCCATAATTTCCTTTTAATTGCAGAAAATTGGGCCTTAAATGGGTGATTGTGTTCGTCCTTCTTGTCTGTGATCGTTCAAATAATCATTAGGATGTGATTGGAGGTTCTTGTTTTCGTTACAGAAATAATAATAATAATTCGAGCCCACAAGAGAGGGAACTGAAAAAAAAAACTTTCCAATAAATTATGCATTTGGAGCAGCAAACAGAACACGCGAAAAGTTGCGAAAAAAAATCTCACGATAATTAATCGCAACAAATTAAATACGGCGAAAAAGTTTCGGAATATCGGCTCATAATTTCCTTTTAATCACCGGTGAAAATTTAATTCATATCCTTGGGAATACATGGGTTCTTTGAGTGAACTACGCAAGCGCATTCTTGACACAAGACGCTCCGCTGAATGCAAGCGGAGGTCCAATATAGCTAAATATGTAGTAGCACGCGCTCTCCGTTATGTAACGTAACTCACAACGAGTCTTCAAGAACTCATTCATCAAAGGCACGGTTTAACTTGAGACGAAGCATTCCAGCAACGGCAATTTGCTGAAAAACCGGGATATTTAAAAATCGAACCTACAGGACGGGTTTTTATGGACCGTTGCGGCGATGATTCGGATGATGACATTGATAGTGTCGAAACTGTTAGAATTTCCTCGAATGAAACAAGTGGATACGTGATTATGGTTAAGTGTGGTGATAGAGGTCTCTTTGAGTGGATGATTATCGCCTTGGCATGCTTGTGAATGTAAAGGAGATCGCATGCGTGTAGCTACATCTACCAAAACGAATGCGCGTGGAGCGAACTGGGTCACAGGACAACCGACACTTCGTAAAAATAGATAGCGACACCAACCGAAACGCCGCATACTAAGGAAAACTGGTAATTCCTCCGAGATGCTTCCATTTCCTCGTAACAGTTCGTTTTGTATCCGTCCTTTCGAACTGGGTTTTATATTTTATTCCGCTGTGTTTCCGCCGTTTCCCTCCTCTGCGGGCGACTTCCCGCTGCGTGATTTTTCTTCCAACTCAAGCCGCGAAGATTTTACCAGCACCTTACCCTTTCTTACTCTCTAACTTTTGTAAAATATATAAAACGACATATGAGGTTAGTAGGAAAGATGCCCACGGGAGCTTGAAATCTTCTAATAAAGGGTAAATTTAATTTAATATCTACCCGAAGACATCTTGAATTCAAAGGAGGGGCGTGACGGTAGCCGTTGCCCGCTTAAAATATTTCGAACCTCATCTGTTCTAGGATGCCGGAATTCAAACATTTAAAAAAACCGGTACTTGAGTCAATGATATCGAAATTCTAACAAATATGACTAGAGCGTAATGTAACGATATCACATGCAGAAAAACAAATAAAATTTCAGTAGCATAACTAATAATTTGACTGGAATTATTAATTATTGATTAAACTTACCATTGAATGTGTACCATAAATATATACGATGATGATCCACCGGCAGGGAAATTATCTTATATATGATACTTATCATTGGTGTTACTCGAATTTCCCGAAAAACGGAGAACTAAATATCCCTCAGAATGAGTAAATTGGTACTTACCATGAGAATAACGCTTTCTTCCACCATTTTGTGGTAGTCCCTTGGACATCCTCCTTCGCCTCGGTGGTATCCATCCCGCGTGCTGAATCAGTCGGAAGCCGCGATGGTAACGTCAGGAAGCCTTCCCGAAGACACTGCCACTAAACACTCCACAGTTCCTCCTGTTCGGAGAATTAAATTCAGATTTCCTTCACTGTTATGATCTCCGCCTGAGCAAAGGAGAATTATGTAAGAAACACAATCTATGAGGCATTCGAGACTCGACGCGCTACTCCGCATTTTTGAACAATACGATGTTGGGTGGAGCTCGGCATTGTCGTGTGATGCTAATAGTCAATGTACCCGACGATTAGTTCCGTGTCCTCAGCGACAATGCGTCTCCTGCAGCTTGATACGCTCAGGGGATATTTTTTCCACCACAACTACCTGGAAAAGCCTTCGCTAATCTGAACCTTGACCCATATTTTAGCAATCGAATGATTGTGAACGAATCAATTGACCTAGAAATCCGAATACGGCAATACGAACATTTATTATTTAATTCGGGCCAAGGTATGAATTTCGATTCTTGTTTTCATTCGTAGCAGAACCGGCGTCGAAAAAATCTAGTTCCCGCCCTAACGCGAATGACGAAATTGAGCAAGCCGAAGGCGGAATCGAAAGTGTTGGAAGAGAATTCTGCAAAAGCTCGAAAGACACGAAAAATTGGAAGCTTAAACAAGCTTTCATAGGCTTAAACGGTAAGGCGGATAATGGGCTTTACTGTTCTAGGTCAAGGAACAAGAATTGCCGATGTAATTCTTGATCTGTCAAAACGAAAGGAAACGGTATTGATGAACGAAATTGAATGTTGTTTGGCTCTAATTGGGTTCATTGAAAGTTGCGGTACCTCGGAGGAAAGTTGACATACTGTCAATAAAGATAAAAACTGCAAGTGAGTGGTTTGAATACGACGAGAATTCAAGCGTAAAAACAACTTCTGACTGGCGGAAGACGAAAACAAATCAAACGAACAAACTGTACGCAAATGTGCTTCAAATGATCACAGTAACTTCCCTCTATCGTCATTACAGGATCGATTATTTACGAACATTATATAGTAGAGAGAATAAGTCATTTTTATGATGCTGAATATAAAGTTCGAAATTAGTAATTAGCGAGATGATTATTCAATAGGTATTGGTTTTTGTAAATTGTTGTAAATTATACCTAGTTAATTTTCTTAATAATTTAAAAAGGACGGAGGACATGGCTTAAGGACATCGGATTTGAATGTAAAGACAATGAAAGTATACCCTTAAGAAATATGCATTCATATAATGCAGCGCATAGGGTCATTAACAGTCGCTCCAAATACATAAAACATACCAAGGTGACTCGTGCATCTCGAAAGGTAACGCTTTCAAAACTGTTCATAATTTCCCAAAAGGTAGTCGAGTCGTAAAATCCATTTTCAACTAAAACATTTTATATGATAATATCGTCGCATGATCAGTACTGATGTCAAACTAATATCGCATGAAAAATAAAAACACTCGAAAAGTTATGCCGTTTTAATCAAGCAAACTTCCACACCGGGAAGATGAACCAAATCCCTCCAAATATGGAAAATTTCCTGACTTAAATGATCCCGTTCCATTTATTTCAACTTTCTCGAAATACGATCATATGCTTCCTCAATACTTGAGATATGGAAGCTGCGTCACCGGCAAAATAGAAGGCAATTCAGACACTTTCTAAGCGAGTCCCACCTGTCGTCCAGTTCTGCCCATTCCTCCAGTGGCCACCACCGAGTGCCGCATGGGTAGCGATCAAAACGAATGTAACTCTCTACTCGAAAACATTTACGCCGTTAATTTTACGTAAAGATCGGCAGCTATTGCATTCCTCGCGGTAGTCATAAACGGATTCGATTGTTAAATGATTAACCGCAAGGAATTTTAATGAACATTGAAACAAGAGGCTCGCTGTGTTCTGTCTTGTGCGGCCTTTACTTGCTTCCGTTGCGTCACCGATGACTACAGCTGCCCTCTACACGGTAAAGGATTTTTTTGTTTCTTTCTTTCACCCTCCCTCACAGAGGCTGCCGACTAACAATAGCCCACTACTTTAACCTAGTAACTCGCCGGAAACCTCGGATTATTTATAGTTTACTCTAAGAAGGAGCTTTCCTCTTGACAATTTTTTCGATCCATATAAGCGGAGGTATTTTAACGATAAAGATTTTTTGTCGGTCGGAATGCGATATCGGCGCTCTGACAGGAAACGCTTTTTAGAAGCGTTGGGGGATGCGGTTGGTTAATCACAATGTCAATGTTACGGCTTCCAATACTCTTAAGGGCATGGTTCTAAGTGGTCGTAATTGTTAAAGTGTGAGTCGACATTTTCCAAGGCTGCGGTGGAGATAAATAAATGATCGAATGAATGACGGTAAACAAACATGTGTGCAATGACAGAAAGTTCCATACTTCGAAGATGACCGAACTAAAGATCTTTGATATCTTCGATGCTCCTCAATTCCATTAACGATCGATCCATGAATTCAGCAAAGATTTAAATTCATTGTAAAATTTTGCAATTTTTTTATAACTAATGTTTATGTGAACTAAATTTTACTCAAAGTTACGTAATTTACTAAGTAGCGACTTAATCTACACAGTATTAATTTATATCATACATTCAAATGTTAAACAAGCACCCCTCGTATTTCGCGGATATAGTGTTCCTGAAAATTCTGTAAAAGACAAAAACGTGAAAAAGAAGTAATCAGGGTAATATGAAATGCAAGGTTTGGTTCCAATTCTAGCGTAACTGGACCGAGGTGATTTTTTTTATTTCTTAGAGCTGAAAATAGGAAAAGAGAGGGTCAGTTATTTTATGGACGAAAGATCTTATTAGATAAATTACACGGAAAAGTAAAATAAAACTTTACAGCAGCTCCGAAATAAAATCATATAAATGAATGAGATGTCGGGTCCGTCGCAAGATTTGTGGACGGTGTTCTTCCAGATCTTTCAGTGTTCCACAGTATATAATGATCAAGTATATTTAATCTGCTTTTATTAGTCCTCGTTAGTTATTTTCGTCCCTTGTATTGACATCCTATTATGTTTTTAGGTTGATCTGATGAAGCATGTATAATTTTGTATTGTTAAGCGAGCTTGATTTTGTTTAGCGTGATTATCGAAAAAGAAAGTGAGAATGAGCGCTCATAAACCACGAATGATGCATAATGTATGCATTTAAATGATGCATCGCGAAAGATGAAGCCACAAAAGACGTGGCCCTTCTATATATATTTAAAGTACACAATATATTGCATGAAAATACGTTGATTTATACGTACTCTCTCAAGATTACCTTAAAAATTATTAGGATTTTAGTTGCTTTTCTAACCTGAAATTTAGCCCCCCAAAATAATTTACCAAAAGAATGTTCTCAGATAAAATAATACGGTAGATAAATAATTATCATATCTGAGATTGCCAAGAATCGAGAATTTATTTGAATTTTGAAAACGAATGGAATACTGCTCCACTGTACTGTACTGTATTCGAAAGAATCAAATATTGCATCAAATCTCTTATAATCTACTTCTTGTAGAATAGAGAAGTGAAAAGTTGATATTTAATGGAAAGTATGTAAGGATACTACGAGGCTTTCAATACGGTTTAGGGCATGAGTGGAAGAATCTAACCCTTGATACATTGATAAAGTGGGACGTAAAACATAGAAGTTAATTAAAACGAATTGTGAAAGGATGCTATTAAGAATCAAAACAATAAAAATGAAAACAGGATGGAAAAAAATATTTGAAGAAATCTATGAAAGGTGTTTTGTCTTGCAGATATGGTGGAAAGGAGATTCATGGAAATTCCCTCATATTAAGACGTATATTCTGAATTTTAAGTAGATTCGTATCAAACTATACATAATAAAGAATGCGTTTCTGGAGGACAAGGAATCTATCTATCTAGAAATGGTCATCGCATCATAATAAATTGTCTTACTCCGCGTAAGACGTAGAAAATCATTTCTCCATATGTCCTGAAAATTATGTTTTTGAAGTGAAAGATACACATGGCTTTCAAGTTGAAAAAATCAGCGTTTCTATCTCTCAAGGCTGCAGACTGGAATATGGAAGAATAATATAATCGAAAATTTAAAATTATGTTACTAGCCACGCACATATTCTATCTGCAATAATCACACCGAAAACAAAATCAATGAGAAGCTGAGAAAATAGGAATGGAATGGTTAATTGTAAAATCATTCGTTTTCATTCTTTTCAAGGGAAGAGTGTCGATGATCTTGAGAAAATCTCCCTGAATCGCAATGTTCGCATAATGAGGTTGATGGCGTGATTCATCCGTGCCAATAGAATTATAAATAACGCAGCCGCTTATCGTGCCTTTGATGGGTCGCGTATGGTTCTAAGATCGATTTAAGCAATAGCTTTACGAAACGTTCATATGTAATTCAATTATCAGGAATTAAAGCATTGCTAAGATGATGCAGAATTAAAATCGATTTTTCGCATCCGACATTTTAAAAGAAAAACTAAAATTATTTTGCATGGTTCTCATGGATCTTATGTACAGAAAAAATAGATATGAGGATACTGATTGATAAATAAGTAACAGCCCGTCACTAGGAAGTGATATTTCGTTTTAAAATAAGTGATTTAGTTCATATGGAAGGAGAGATCATTTAAAAAGGGACAGCGATTCCACTTAACCTTACATTTCAGGGCAACATCGCTTACCACTTTAGTAAGTAAAAAGATTGAAAACTCTAGTTACTTGATCCGATTAGAGAATAAATTAGAACGCAACCTTAGTTATGAAGGAAAGTGTTCCTTCTTCCGTGAAAATTCAGAACGGAAATCCAGACTGAATTCCTTGTTTACAAAAATTATCATAATTCAGAGCACATACTCCAATGACCTCAAATTTAGACACCTTCTACTGCATGTATATCTTTATGTTTCCGCGTGCCAACTCTGACCTAATTCAGATAAGATATGAACTAACAACGACATCTTAAGCAAGTATCCTTTCAGTAGAAAAACGGTAACTACCGATAATCATCTCTCAGCTTCCGTACATAACGAACGCACGTTCTAATTAACTCAAGAGCTGAGGATATTATCGCACATCTTAATATTCAATACGTCAAATTTAATACCCTTTGAACGGAATAATTTGTCTTATTATCTGTACATTTATAATATAATGATGATGAATTCAGAGCAGTAGAGGAAGTAGAGGTGAATTTTACCCTATGATTAGAAACATTGAGTTTATACACAAGGACCCTTAGTCTGAATATTATTCAAGGCCATCTACAAATTTATTAACATGACATGATATCCTTCTTATTTACAACTTATGTTTGCATTGAAACTATGCTGAAATAACTAAGATAACTGAAAGATATTTTTCCTCTGCACGCTTGGACGTGCGTCTGAAAATCTAAAAACTATGAAAAGTGGAAGACCTGAGTTCGAGTCATAAATTAACTTACACATTTTTCTTCATTTCTCTCAAAATTCATCCCTTAGATTTAAATGTTACATTTTCATGTCAAGTGAAATATTTTCTAATCTTTAAATTCCTTGCAAATAAATCCCCTAAGCGTTTCGCTGCCATTTACTCCGAGCTGAGTATAGGAAATGATAAATTAACTAAGCATTATAAAATGCCAAATTTTCTCTTTTAGAAAAAAAATTCATCCCTCTTTGGGACTTAGCTGTCTTATGAAATCGGATGGTGGGACTTGAGATCATAACATTTGGAAAACTTTGCTAAACTCTTAACTACGGTGTGGTTAGGAAATAAGTGCCTCTGTCATACCTAACCTTTGAAGTATATAGATAGAATAGTAGTAAATAAACAACTGCAAATAAATATAACTCATTCATAACTCAGAGAATTAACTAACATTATTAGAATGCAAAAATTTATATCATAAAATTTGGGGAAGCTGAAAATAAATATTTTCAAGGGAAAGATGTATTCATATGGATGCCTGATTTTCAGTGATCATTGGCGCTTCTTGAATGCATACTTAGAATCTTTGACGGGAAAATATACTGCTGAACACGCTGGTTTTTATTTTTCAGTACGGTGCTATTTCTGAAATGAGATTTTCAAATCGATACTCATGGAAATTCGCCCTGTTGGTGCGCCCTATCCTGGAAGATGGAGCCAAGAAAACCTATTGTCCACTATCAGCCACAGAAAGCAAAGCATTTCCGCTCTAGATTTATTAAGGAGAGTAGGACAGTGATGGGGAACCTACGACGCGAATGCAGTAGTAAGTGGGACACGAGATGATTTTGGTTGATACGAAATTGAGGGACGGAAAGTAATATTCGAATCTCATTGAGCGATTAAATTTTATGACGAGTGCAGTCAACGTAGAATTCATCCTGAGAGTCAAGGAGCTGCTGATTCCAATGCCTAGACACCAGTCTTTAAGAACAACGCCAAACCTCCAAAACAATTTCTATTTAACTATCTGTTTCTTTAGAACTTTACTTCCTCATCAAAGAAGATGTAACCCTGAGAAGTAGGGGATGTGAAAAGTTTCCTGCAGGATTTAGACAATCAAAATAAATATTTTTGCTTTTATTCCATAGCTGTAAAAATCACCAAGTAAACGATTACAATGATATCTTGGTTAACGAGTAGTTAAAGATCATATTTGTGATGAAATAATCGAAACCTTAGCAGATATACACAAGCACATAGCTACTTTTCATAAGCTGCCAGTTCCCAAAAAATTAGAAAGCACAGCCAAAATTGACCTTTTTTTCTTTAATTAGTAACCAATGATGGGCAATAAACAAAGTTAAACCATTCAAAGGGATAAATATCCGATGTAGTGCTTGTTTTGATTGCGAACCATTGTAAAATGAATCATCGCTGTGACACAAATTTTCTTTCTCGATTACGAATAGAACCAGATAGTTTTGCATAGAGATGCGATGATACATTTTTCGAGTTCTAAGGGTGCCAGAAGCTAAAGAGGCTGACTCACTAGAGTGCATACTAATCTCAGTGGCGGAGCAAGGGAGGGATCGTGAGGTGTGGGTGGACTGCTCCAAGCGGCTCTTATTTCAGGCATTTTTGTCAACTGCAGAGAGTGGAAAACTGGAGAAACTCCCAAAAATGGGGTAAAAATAACAATAGCTGATGTAATGAAGATTAAATTAAGATACAAGTGAAATTTGTTTCACATACTGTAAAACCCGGTTAATATGCTTTTATCAGGGGACCAAGCAATAAATGTGTCTTAAGCGGGATGGCATTATAACTGGGTTGTGTAATGTTGCTGGCCTCTTCATCATATTTTAGAAGAAAGGTCTGCTTTTCACGCAAGAGAGCATCTTGGTTAATTAATATTGGCAATTTTCACTCTACAATGAGTCTACTATTTCACTATACATCAGTTTTCATCAAATAGACATCAAATAAGGAATTTTTAACAACAGTAGTGAGAGTGAATCACAGGGCGTCCCGGTGTGTAGCTTCGCCGCTGACTAATCCGCTCTCGTTCTCAAATTATGCATCGATTTGGTTATGAAGATTATGAGGAAGCTCAAGAGTAATACACGGCTGATTCAATATTTTGATCAACACGGATTACAATGCGTTTACACTGATATTTGAGAAAAGACTAATAAGGAGTCAGTTTTTCACTGATGCAAAATCATTGGTCATGCAAGGGCATGACCGATGATTTTGGAAGAACGATAAATATCGACGTCACAAATGATTTATCTCTCGATGTTAATGGTGATTTCTACTTTGTACTTCAGGAAAGCGAGATGATGACGCAAAGACTTGATCTCATGCTTATCAAATACGAGCAATAAAAATAACATAGTTATGCGTGGAATTTTTTCGAGGAAACGCAATGTGAAAAAATATATTACTATTATCGAATATGCTACACAAAGATTTTCCGAAATAAATTCCATCGTAGATAAACATTTTATAGCCTCTGCTGAAAAAAATTCCGGTACCCATCTATTATCGCCACCCCAAAGTCTGTTGAAATGAGATGGATTTCATGAGTCATCAAAGCTGCTATATTATTGTTTATTGAGTTCTTGTATATAAGACATGGTTATTCATCCAAGGAACTGTTTCTGAGATATTTAGGTACAAAATCCAGCAATTTTAAGCATTTCAAATATGTCGCCGTATGAAATACGATAAAGACGAGGCAAAGTTGTATAACACAAATAAGGTATGGTTAACAATGCGTATGTATTATCTATTTGACCTTAATCCTACATTATATTACACCCAAGAGAGAGTTGATAATGAAGATACGCTTAATAAAAATTAGCTTCGATTTAGACGTCAGAATCTTATCCAATGAAAAGAGAATAATAAATACTAAATTTCTTTTTCATGCCATAGATCATGTTCTATATCAGTTGCGTTCCCAGTAATTGCCTGTTTATGCCCCTCTTTTTTACAACGGACATCATTACGGAATTACGAATTATGAGGATACATTTGTGGTAAATGTCGACTCGTGCCATATAGCTGATAGCCTTGGACTAAGAATTAAGAAACATGTTTGTTTACCTCCATGTTTCAAAACAAAAGCACATAGACGCAGTTGAGAAATCCTAGTTAAATAATTCTATGACTTGAAACAAGATTTTCTAATTTCATATTCGTGCTACCTAATTTCAACACAGTTCATGCCAAACGTGGTTTTGGCACCCGCGCAAGGACTATTTAGTAATAAAGCAGAATTCTTAACTTAAGGAGAACGACGAAGATTTAGCGATACAAGAGCGGTTCAATATTTTATCATGATAACTACTGAAGGTTCACGATAGATAAAGATTCTGCGAAATTTTCCTTCATCACCGCTGGCGCCACGCGACTCATAAAATATGTCAGAACAGAATTACTGAACGTCATAGTATACCACGAAATTTAGGCGTTTCATGGAATGACGTAGCGTAATGAATAAGCAGTATTGTTTAAAGATCTCTTCGTCACGTACATCAGAAATTCATTGCATGTAATCTCTCTCTATCTGATCGAATTAAAGGGAATGACGTACATTGGTACTAGAATAGGATGTGTGAACATGAGGTCAGGGGATTGACTCTCATCGAGACCTCACTGATACGTAGTTTCATTGATCATATCAATGCGTCAGAGCAGACAATCCCGTTAAAAAGATTATCCTATAAATGTCCTGAGAAAAAAACACCCCAGTGTATGTAATTTTCATGGTAAAAGGCTAGTTATTGTTAGAAATTAATTAAAATAACTACATCGATGTCTAAATGTGATGTATGTAAATGTAGAAATCTATCACGTCATCAATCATCAACAACATCGTCCTTCGAAGAGAAGAACACCATTATAAATTTCGATTTCCGTACGTGAAAGCATCCTTTTCTCTTTTTCAAAATCGAAATCCATGGCTTAAGAGTCCAGATTGTAAGAAAATACTGACAAGGAGACTACACACCGTCGGACGCGAGTTAAGTGGTAAGACTCGGTAATTTGATAGATATCGAGTCAAGATTGACGAATCACCCCCAAAGTTGGGTTTTATGAGCGATAGTTTTCACGGATAATGAACTTAAAGTTTACGAAAAATTGTCAGGTAGGCTATAAAGCTAAGCGTAGCGACCTTCGTCATTCCTCATTTCCCTGGAAAGGCAACACAGCCTAAAGCAGGGGAACTTCTCAATGTAATGTATAATGACCAAAAGACCGATAAACGCTTTTCAAAACAACAATTTCGTCATTCGAACGTTTGGCGCAGTGGTATGGTATCCGCTTCCAGAGTCCTTTTGGTCGGGTTTGAGCCCTCATGCGGGAAAATTTCTTTTCTCTTTTTTTCTTTTACGTACTCTGTCATAATCTTAATCTATATCTGTTTTCTTCTTTTGGTGGATTTTGAACTTATTTTCCAAAAGTTAGAGTATTTCTCCGCTGTGAGTCACCCGTTTCTTCAAATTATGCGCAAATACTTATGTCCGCATTTATTATCTGAAAACTACAATACTAGAGAGGTAACGCAGAGGACTATTTCAAATCTCTCCTACATCCAGCTGCTCGCTCTAACGGCAACTTTTATTGCAATACCCGACTTACATTTACCAATTCTGAACTCTGAACACATTGGTTTTAATATAGAAGCCGACAACTGTTTGAGTAAAGCAAAGATTTTTATTTCGCGCATTCAGAATTCATTCCTTAATAAAGAAGAAAACATATATAGGTTAAGATTATGAAAGAGTACATAAAGGAAAAAAAGAAAAGAAATTTTCCCGCATGAGGGCTCGAACCCGACCAAAAGGACTCTGGAATCGGATACCATACCACTGCGCCAAACGTTCGAATGACGAAATTGTTGTTTTGAAAAGCGTTTATTGGTCTTTTGGTCATTATACATTACATTGAGAAGTTCCCATGCTTTAGGCTGTGTTGCCTTTCCAGGGAAATGACGAATGACGAAGGTCGCTACGCTTAGCTTTATAGCCTACCTGACAATTTTTCGTAAACTTTAAGTCCATTTTCCGTGAAAACTATCGCTCATAAAACCCAACTTTGGGGGTGATTCGTCAATCTTGACTCGATATCTATCAAATTACCGAGTCTTACCACTTAAATCGCGTCCGACGGTGTGTAGTCTCCTTGTGAGTACCATAGAAATACTAAGTAAATAGTTAAGTTCTGAGTATTCAAGAAAATACGGAGTGTCTGGGTACCTGGTAATCAATATAGAAACACTCAGAGCCGTAAGGAGGTGTGTAGGTGTTCCGGGTTAGGAATCATGCAGAAGCCATGGTATTGATAAAGCCAAATTTGGGCCCCCATTTTCTTTTTTTACTCCTAATCATTTTAAAAATATACTTTAATACGTTCTTCGTAAGATTCTGAAGCTTTAATATAATTTTATAAAATATTAATTTTTCAAAATTAGTTTATATAAAAAAGTAGAATCTTATCTCTTAGAACAGGGGTTCCTAAATCTGCCCCCCTAAAATCTTTGTCTATATTTTTGAGAACAACATATTAAAATAAATATGGTAATATGCATTTACTTTCGATGTATAAATAAAGGTGTTTGGGGTAAAAAAGAACTAATAAAACATTTAACTGAAATTAAGTAAAACATGTGGAAACTCGCATTAACCTCTATATGATAAAGAAAAAAACCTATCCCACACATTTTGAAATATTGGAACTGCAAAGAAAATTGTTTGATTAAGAAAGTTTACATCTTAATAAAGATGTAAAATTAAGATTTATCTAAAAAAATAAAGATGTATCTAATTTCCTTTTACATCTTCATAAATATTGATTAGAAATTAGATTGATGAAAGTTGCAAATAATTTGCGTCAATTCGCAATTGTCGCAAATTCAAATGTCTTTCCCAGCACCAGTACAATCGACGTGTCCCCATACGCTACACATAGCATATTGTACCCAGAATTCACCTCGAACATCAACGGAGAATTTACCGCCAGAAAACATGCAAATTGCGTCATCATCTTGTGAAGGGCAAGTTCCTGGAAGAATGTCTAGTGTTGAAGAATGTGAAGATGGCAGAGTTTTTTTTGGGTCTTTTGGGATTAATCTTGCCCATTTCTGATGTAGTACCAAGAGAAAGAATCTAAATTCTGTTAATTCCCCTTCTTTTCATGCTAAAACACATGCATAACGTGGGGCCCGATTTTGAAACCATAATGGGGGCCCGAATGAAGAGAGACGGCGGTAAAAAATTAAATACTTGATTAAAGCGATTTTCAAAGATAGCCATGCCTTAATCATATCAAAAGATTGCTTATTTAAAAAAAAGAATGCTATGATATATAATAAAACATACTCACCAATAAATAACCAGCCTCACAAGTGCTCAAGTAACAGTGAAAAAAAGTAAACAAAGAAGTTTTCCGAGCACACGGAATACTGCATACAGGTTTGGCGGGAGAATAGTGTACTACAGCGCGACGCTGTTGAAAGATTTTAAACTAATATTTTCAGCGCTAACCGCTAATTTACAAAACCGTACTGAGTCAATATACCGGTGGGCCCGGGTTTGGTCACTCTATTCTACTTAGAAATGTAAATTTTTAAAGGACTCTTGCTTCCTCAGAGATAATTTTTAATATTATCTAATTATTATCTATAGGATTAACTTAAGAAAATAGATTTCTTGAGAAAGTTAATGCGCTATGAGAAACGAGGATTATTAATGGTTGCGATCGATATATCCATAAATTTTGTATTCTAAATAAATTGCAAAATTTTAATAAGAAAACGTAATTTCCTATCACGAGAATTTTTACGACTTCTTGTTCAATTCAATCTAATAACAATTCTCAAGGAAACCTAGAATTAATCTACTTAATGAACAAGCCACACAATGGTATAACTGGATTGACCATAAAAATAAAATACATGTAGGTTTCCGCGCTTTTTAAAAACCCAGGACTAAAGCATGTGCCCTCCCCCACCAAACCCTTGCGCCCCGGGCGACCGCCCGTGTCTTGGTCCAGCTCTGGAAACACTTATCGTAAACATCTGACTTGACCTAGGTTCTCCTCATTATCTGGATAAGAAGCTACTTCACCTCAAAACACACTACATTCTTTCTCAAGACTGAGAAAAAGAAATCAGACTCTCGAAAATAAATTTCGATGAGGCTCATTTAAGCGAAATTGATTTGGGAAATTTCACTGTACTACTTTTCATTTACGGACAAAGCCTCTGGAAGCAAAATCATAGAATAAATTAAGGATGTCTCTGTACTGAAAATAATACCCTAATAAAACATGCAATAGCGGAATTACAAACGATTCGAACAGATAAGTTAATAAACTGTGGTACTGATCAAAAGTGAACTTGTCCTAATGCAATGTCGTTATTTTTTCTAATATTTTGCGAATATACGAATTAAATTGATAAAATTGTTCAAATCTGGACATGTACCGGTAAATGTCACGTTGGACGAAACTACTCAATCAAGCCGCTAAATGTGGGATGACTGGCTGATTTACCAAACATAACGTTTAAAATTCTCTTCATTATACACTTAGTTACGATCATCAGCAACGAAATTAATTGGTTTGCAGTAAGGTTATTCGATGGCATATTCAGTAAGGGGATTGAGATATTCTTTACGTCTTTACGTCCATCAGTGATCACCAACGGAAAGTAAATGCATGTAAAACGAAGAAGAGCGTGTGAGCACCGAGGGCGGCTCGAGACCAGAGGTAGGGAGAGGGGGCAACTAGTCTGTGTACTTACAACCTTTCAGTGCGCTTATTGTTTTCTTTAATCACGAAATAGTTATACTGTTCACTGCGCTTCACCGTTTCACTGCGGTTATTGTAATGAAGAATATACTCTTATTTAGTTTAGGACATATGTCTATTATCATACTTTGACCCAAAAAAGTAAGAAAAATGTTTAGGGTTTTACTTTTGGTTTTATAAAAAATAAATAAAATACGCTGGGTTTTTGGAGGGGAAATTGCCCCTACTGTCCCCTCTGGGACCACCAATGAGCACAGGGTAAAATCGCTACCCAATGGCGCAGCGAGGGGGAGGGTTAAGGGTTCAGATGTATATAGATATACACAGATGTATTAAACCAGGGGTATTTTGGCTTTCATCTCCAGTGAGTTACATTAGCTCCTATGAATAGTTTGCCGATTACAGACAATGTATGCAGCTATTACCGGTTAAAAATCTATAACAATTCATCAAAAACATCCATCATATTGTTTTCAAATAATTGTAAGTTAAGCGAGAGTAATGATTCACTTTATAAGGTAGAGTACTATCAGTTTATCCTTTTCTAGTTTAGCTATTTAGGGTTACCCTAGAAAATCCTTCGAAACATTAATGATAGAACAATCTATTAGGTTAAAATAAATAAGATAAAGAATTTCATGCAGCCCACTGGTTTGAGACATCTGCGATAATTGAAAAAAATAATCAACTGAAATTACTGACACCTTTAAATGAATTTTAATTCATTCATAAATAAATTCAGGCAAAATGGTATCCCAAACAAATTCCAGAAAATAAAAATAAATTATGAAATAATGACCTAACAAAACAGACAAACAGGTTGGTAAGATAAAAGGATAATTTCTTTAGATGACTCTTTTCATAAATATATTTAGTTATATTCATTTACCACACAGGAAAAGTAAAGAAAAGGAATTAATATAAGAAATATATATAGTATTAAGTATACTGGATAATTCAACAATGAGAAGAATAGTAAAAGCTGGGGGGAAATAACAACTGATGACTTAATAATACTGAAATCATTTATCTCCTTTGTAAAATTAAGATAAAATGGATATTAATAGGTTTCCTACACAACTTCCCTGAAATAAGAAAATTAATTATGATATTTTACATCTAGCTTTTAATTGAACAAAACCTTTGACAAATAATCAAATAGTATTTTTCCATCAGGAATTTTAAGGAAATCCAGACTACCAAAATAAATTCTTAATCAATCATAGCTAGAATACCTGTCCAGAAAGTGGAAGACCTGGGTTTGAGTCCCAGTTGTGTCACTATTTTTCACTTATGTTCTTTCTTCAGTATCAAGGTGCATGCCTCCTTGTGCAAAGTAATCTACCTTCTCTTTATCAAAATAATCACTTTTCAAGAATTCTGAACGTAGTTCTTGGGACTGAAATTCCAAAAGACCAACATTTGAGGAATAATTACATTTCTCAAGAAGGATACAGCAAAAACTTTGCTTTGTCCTCACAAAGGGGTGTATAAAAATTATATTGGAGTCATTCTTAAACAATGCCATAGTTAAGTTTCTTATACTTATTTAACAAAATGTGATGCAGCAAACTGGTAAAATGTTGTACTAGAATCTTTAATATCTTCATTGGAGGATTAACCATTATTCTATGAGGTGTGAATCAAGAATTGCTGTTAGCAAATAGATATTTATTCCTATGTTTGTTTTATTTGTATTTCTCATTTAAATTTTTCTCTAAATCTTTTCAAGCCAAAGAGAAAAGTTAAGGAAACTCATGTGGTTGTTTTGTTTAAATGGTAGTAATTTCATCACACAAACTTAAAGCCATAAGATATCATTTAAATCTTGATCAAAGCTAAATGGCCAAAATTTTAATTTTCCTATCTAAAATCAGAATTTTCAATTATTGGCAAATCTTTGTTATTCAATTTTCAATTATTTTCTGTATCTCTCATTCAGACAAAAGCATACACACAGTAACTTGATTAATGGCAGTAATTTCTTCCAGCATAACCATCTTTATCAAAGATGTGCTTTCTCATGAAATATCATAGGAAATCACTGAATTCATACCAGCTCATATCTCGAATGTATACACTATTAAAACTAGGTTAAAATTCAAAATAAATATTTACATTTGCCTCAAAAAATTGAAGATAGTGAAATGATCTTCTCATGAAAAGTTTTCAGCCTTCAACTGGACCATTGGGGGTTTATAACAAATGGACCAAAAAACATGCTTAAGGTTGTTTGCTTCTGCCTCTCTTTTCATATGTTGGTTTAAAAATGGGATTCAACAGCAATAATTATGCATATAACTGCAATACAAATTAAACATATGTAAGAACACATGTAAGTATACATGTCAGCTTCGTACAAATTTCTATAAAACAGGAGTCATTTAAGCACAACCTACAAGAAACTATTGTTATTAAAATTGTATTTCCACATCTCATATAATTCCCAATGTCTCCTAGATTTGGAGCTTTTATTACAGATTTTTCCTACATGGAAATAAAGATTATTTATCCTAAGCTGCCTCAACCTCTTTAAAGTAAGATTTTAAATTTATCATTGGTTGCCATACTTGAAGTGGAATTATTAGCATAGCACATATTAGTGGAAATGAGGGTAAAGAAAAGCTTTATAATTTCCACATGATTTAATTAAAAAACAATTACTTGTTTCAGCTGGATTGCCCTCTTTGGGTAATTTATAAGAAAAGAGGTCATATCTCCTATGAAATTTCCAATCTTCTTCTGAGGAACCTGAAGACTGGTTTGTACACCCCTTCAAATCTTCAGTGGTCAGTAACCCATTACAAGCACAAAGGGGATCCCATTTCGCTAATAGAGTTCTACATGCTAAAATGCAAAGATTGCCTCTGTGGGACAGACTGGCCAACTAGTGTAAATAAAAGCTGCAGAATACCTATCCTGTTGCTATAACAATCATTTCTGGGTTTGTTATCCACCCGCAAGGAAACTGTCATCACAGCTCTTTTTTGGGTAGGCAGTCTAAGGGGAAGAAGCTGGATGTATTGGAAGAAATTGAAATAATGTTTGACAAAATTCCAATCGTGAAATTACCTATTTGAACCCTCTCTCCTCACCCTTTGATCAAAATTTATATAAATGAAGTGTTTCATAAGTGGATGTATTTTCTTTTACATTTCCTGAAGATAGTCAAAATTACTATCACATAGATAAATAAGAACTGATAATGCAAAGACGAAATTTTATGCTGTAAAGAGGGATACACACTTAATAGAAAGGAAGGTCTGGAAATTTCCTTCCACACCTTCACAGAAAGTTCTGGAACATTTTAAATTAATCACACATGAAATCTTATATACATTTTCCACATATGCAAACAACGAGGAACTCTAATAATGATGTTGAAATCTAAAGTCATGATTCAAATAACATGACAAATAATAAGTCAAGAAAAATACTTTTTCATTAATAAATGGGAATGAAAAACTCTTGGAGAATGTGATTAAATCTAAAAAAGGTAAAATCAGCAGAAGAAATTTAGTTGTAAACATGAACATCTCAAGTTTATTTTATTTTACATAAGTACAAACTTCCTGCTTGAAACACCTTTTAAGATTTTACTTCATATGAAATTTGTATATGCCCTTCTTTCAATATGTTTAAAATGGCTTGTATAAGTAAACATAACTTGTTATGAAAAGTATTAATTCCAAAGAAAATGAAATTTGATGAGATTGATACATCAGCAGTATGAGCAAAATTGCTTACATATTTTTGTATACTTTATACAATGAATGGTTCTGATATGTAAAGTACAGATTATTGAGAACATATAATGGAAAAATCACTACAAAATCACCTCAATTATGATTATAAAAAGAATCACCTGAAAACTGGAAAAGTATGTAGCCAAATCATTGAATGTGACTAGTCCCTAAATCATTAAACAGTAAAAATTTTAAATTAAAACCTCTATTGGCACCCAATTCAGGTTATTTATGATAAACAACAATAAATTTAAAATAACTTCAATAAATACAAGTACATAATTAATTTTACAGAAAAATGAGCTACAGTATTCATATTAAAAGATAATTTGTGATAAACAGTTCTACTATGGAATGCAAGGTAAACTATGCGACTCAAAATAACTTACTCCATTTCCAAAGTATACATAAAAATACATTAAGGCTCTTCTTAAGTTATTAGCTGATAATTTGTAACTGAAATCAAATTACAACATACTTAATATTTGGCACAATAGGTCATTTGAAGTTTCACATTAATGAATAACAAATTAATATTTTTAAATCAACTTTTGATTTCTCAGAAATTTAGTAATTTGAAGGTTACAGAATCATCCTTAAAATCCTCAAAACTAGCAGTAAACCAATAGGAAAACATATAAAGATCTATCAGTAAGACCGACTTCTTTCATGATTTTTACATTTACTAGTACTAGGCTAAACATTGCAAAGCTTCAAGAAGGATGAAATAACCTAAGTCCATGCTCAAAAATATAATACTCTATAATAGAAAATAAACAGAAGTCAGACCATTGATAGACTAACACGGTGAACAATCAACATCCATACATTTAGAAATTTAAATTTCTTCCAGTGATAATGTCATAATTATAAGGAAACATTCTAGAGAACATTTTGTTTCTGCATGATGCACATATCTTAATACAACAAACCTAAACATTTTGCTACCTTTTATTAAGTATTATTTTGCCCATGGAATAACAGACTACTTTGGTAAATGATTCTAGCTTTAAGTACTTCCATTGCTCCTTAGCCATTAATCTTCTAAAATGGTCAGATTTACCAGCCCTTTGTTGTAAGATTACAACATAGTTCAAGAACATGTTCTACATGAAGGCACAGTCAGGAAATACAAAACATGATCATTCAAATCAATGAAGGTGAGACTCATCAATGTATTTTATCATGTAGGAGGTACTAAATAAATGAGGAAAAGTTCAGCTGTTTTAGATAAGGACAATGAAGATGAATCAGACTATATTAACCTCTTTCAAGCAGGCCCTTCAAATTGCTGAAAATCCTTTTCTACTTCACATTTTCAAAACTGTTCATAATTAAACAAACTCATGAGACCTAAGTTTTGAATAGTTTCAATGCAAAAATATACATTATCATTACAGTCAATACTTTGATTCAATTGATAAATTTCATGCCAAAGATAAAATTAACAACCATAAACATGCCATCCAAAAGTATAGGAGAAGCTACGTAAAAGATTTTTGTCAAACACGAGCCTTCAGTAGCCTAGGTGCTAAAGGGTGATAGTTATTAGAACAACATAATTAAATTAGTAAGGGGGAAAGCATGGAATCAATTAAGAAAAAGAGAAAACTGAAAGAGAAGAGAGTCATCCCTTATCTTTTTCTATTTAATCAGGAGGTACTTACTTTGGTTAAAGTATAGATGTTTATAGCCAAATGTGGTTCTTTTTATGAATAAGAGCCATAATATAACCAACTGTTATTTATGATAATAGTTACTTAGTGACTATTGTTTGGTTATTGAAGAGCCAATATAATATTTGAAGAAAGGAGGAAATAAAGCCATAGTGAGTGAGCTATAAAGCTGATCAATCAGTTTAAAGTGTTATAAAATAGATGGAAGCCAGAAATAATATTTTGTATTCAAGAATTTCTAAGAAATATTAACAAAAAGTAATCAGACATTAAACTTTCAGTCTCAGTTTGCTCTTAGAATGGAAAGGCATGAAAAATATCTTTGATGGCTTTCTTCTTTTATCATATAGTTATGAAAAATACATACCAAGTATGTATTGGTGCTTTTCTAAGCACTGGTTTTATATCTAGTGGTGGGATCAAAAATTTTATGAACAAGTTCTTAAACCTATGAGGCATGCAACTACACAATGTAGTTTTAATTATATAATATTTTATTACTTTAATGTAAAAAATTATTTACGAAAGTTTAAATTGTGATAAGACTGAAATAAATTGTGTTCTTACACAAAATCATACTCCTTTGTAGCAAGTGAAATATAGTACCTCTAAGTATATCATTCTAGATAGACGGATTTAAGAACTGGTTCAGAGACCACAGGAAATTCTAAGAATAGATTTAAGTGTAACAACTGAATCCCACCACTGCTTACATCCATTTTAGCATCCAGTTTCTTTAAAAGTATAAATTCTAAAATTTAATAACAAATACATCCATGACAATTAAAATAGTTTCACAAATGATCTAAATAAACAAAACAGCAGATCATACTACCTTCACCTGGATGACTGATAAAAAATTCCAAACTTCAATAAATACATTCTTGTACATATTTTTGATTTAAGCTTAATATATAATTGAGTCAACAAAATGAACAATAATTTTTCAAAGTTTGACAGTTATTCCAGATGTCTTTTAACAACTGGAAGTTACAACTTTTCACTCTACAGCTCTTTCAGAATCAGAGATTCAGATCAGGTACCTTATGCTCCTATTTATTCTCTAGTTTGAAGCTCTGTCAAGTTTCTCTCACTTTCCTGTTAGTAATACCAGCCACATTACAAACCTATTATGGCTTATACTAAGTACTTTCTTGAATATATCTAATTGTTTGAATCAAAAACTGAAATCCAAGGCTGACAGTGTTTAGGAAGGCAGCACACTTAACTTCAATTATGATAAGATATATACTTAAGAGGAATCCTTGATGAGGATTCTCTATGGAACACTTGCTATTGCCTTTTCTTTGGTGTGGATACAGTTTATATATGCTGAGGAAATTGTCATATTTACCATTTACAGGTATATGAAACATTGATTACAGTAAATTTGTAGTAAAGTCCAAGGCTTGGCATCCTTGAGTGTGATATGGCCTGGCCGGATGGCATTTACAATAAATGATATGAAGTCAGCACATTAAATTCCATGCCACCATATTGCCATTTACAGACTGATTCAGACACTACCTATTAACTAAGGTTACTTCCCTTCCCACTTTTATCCATTAACATCTTGGCCCCAACCCACAAATGGGATATTTAAAATATATTGTAAAATATGAGACACAAACTTTGCTGTTTCAAAGTAAAAAGAAAGACCCTTGCAACAAATCATCCATGAGCATGAGCATTTGGCATCTGAATTTATTGAGCCATTCTAAGAAGGCTATAGGCTAAGAGACTCATGGAAGTACATTTGAATATGTATCCAAACAAAGCTGAGGATTTTTATAGTACATAAATAACGATTTTGATAAAAAAATTGGTTACAGTTTTGTTATGTTACATTTTTGTTACGATATATTCACACAGCAGGTAAAAACGGCAAGATAAAATGACACCCTGTGCCATCTGGCTTGAATTTTATAGCACCAAATGAAAAAAATCTTAGCATAACAACCATAGATAATTGATGGAAAAATTTAGTGAAATGCAAATTGATTCCAGCATGATTATAATCAAGTGAGGAATTCAAAAATATAATGGTCTGATTGTCTCAATCAGGAGGCAATTTTTGATAAATGTCTTTAACTAATTCAGTAACAATTATGACAATTATATGGCTTCAGCACATTGCTCTCACAGATAGTTATGAGAAAAGTACCTTCATATTTATCCAATGAATATGAACAGTATAGTTATATGTATTCAGCATTTGTCTTTTGATGTGCCTTTCCTTAAATGTACAACAGTTCTGAAGGAAAAAAGATGAATGTTGATAGCCTACTGTACCAAAAATCCTCAAATCAAAGGATTATTAGTAATAAAATGTGTCACAAAGAGACATAACTTCCATAGATTTATTTTAAAATAATGTTTCTTTGGCATACTCATGATTTCAATCACATCAACCTACTCATAAAAACGATACTTGTATCACAATATATTATATATTTCTTTACTTAGGATCATTTCAGAATACTGAAAATTTATGTATTCCTTCACAAAATACATAAATGGAGAGACCTATTCTTTTACATTGTGATGTAAATTCTTAAAATAAATAAATTAAAATGTGCAGTTAACAGAAAATATTGCTTAGTAACTGCTTGAAAGTGATACAGTGAGCCTTACAAAATCAAAATAAAATCAAATGCAGAACTATTTAAACAACATAATAATTAAACCTATAGATAAAACTGAAGTAATATAATAAAACCTTGGATGGCAAAAAATCTTATCTTTCAAGTAGAGCACCATTTTGAGGTAAAAACCTTTAAGTAGCATAACAAGTAACTCCCTTCGGCTCATCACACAATATTTCCATTAACTGAGAACAAGATATTTGGTGACTCAAATCAGACATTAAAGGCAACCATAAAATGTTGTAAGTCATGAAATTTTATAAAACATCGTTTCAAGTTTCAGTATAAAATCTAAAATTCCAATTTAAAACTTTGTTCTTCCAATATCTCTATCCACTTAGAAAATTACTTACTGAATTAGCAAAAGAATATTCTTGTATAAATATTCTAATGGAGCTTTCCTTGCCCCTTGACAGATCATACTTTTGATTTGGCACAAATTTGAAGTCTGAATAGCAGAAACTGTTTGTATAACTGACAAGTGTCAATTTGTCATCATACAGTGTTCCAGAAAAACTGAGGACTAGCAAGGCGCAATCCCACGTCAGAAAGACTGGATTGAATTCTCAGTTATACATTTATCTTCAGTTTCTTTAGTCACCTACATCACTATCCTTGTCACCTATCAAATACAAAACCTTAAATGCTATAGCAAGAAGGCCAGTACCAAGTAAGTCTCCAAGTGCGGTTAGATATGGGATAGCTGAATTATCAGGATCAATTTTTCTCACCCACATCCAATGGATCATAACATGGGCAATGTATAAAAGCAGCACAACCTGAAAAAATGAGGTTACAATTAATTCATGATATACTACCAAGGGAAAACCCCAACATTAATTTTTTTCAAATATTTAACTAATGTGATTACAACATAACACAGTGCCAATGAGTTTGGCAAAAAACAGGCAATTTTCAAACTAATATGAGAATTTAGTAAAAAGTTGGTTATTAGTCCAGCTAGAATGAGAATAAAGGAAGAGAATGCTACTGCCAGTGAGTTAATGTTATATTCTCATCAGCTAGAATACATCAGTAATGACACACTCTTCAGTAAACGGCATAGGTGCTGGATGCTGCCAATAATAGCAGACCACTCGATTCAATATATTTCACTTCTTGTACAACCTTGGGTTAGTCATAAACTTTCTTGTGCAAAGTCACAATTCATTTCTAATATTTAATTAAAGTAACGGAAATTAAAGATGAAGTTTTTTTCTAGTCTCCGCAATATAAAAATAGAATTTTCCAGAAAATTAAGATAAAAACCAAATTAAACTGCTATTACAATTTAAATGGAATTAAGCTAATATAATAATTCTTGGTGTGGTCCAAGTGGACATATTTGGGGATCGATCATAATGTGCAAGGGGTTGATGAAAGGTTCAGTGGTTGAATGTAGGTTGTTGAAGTATAACTCACAACTATGAACTAAGATGCACTTTGGTTGGCTACAAAGATATATTGAATTTTTATGTGAATTTCAGACACAACGATGGAAATGTAATTTTTTACTTAGCACATGAAGTTGTGCGATTAACCCAAGGTTATACAAGAAGTGAAAAATTGCGACTTGGCCGGGACTCGAACCCGGGTCTCCCGCTTGCCGGGCAGAATACCTGCCCGGCAAGCGGGAGACCCGGGTTCGAGTCCCGGCCAAGTCGCAATTTTTCACTTCTTGTATAACCTTGTGAATTTCAGGTTTAAAATCATAGAGATTGCACTCTAAAAATGCAGCCAATTCATAGAAGAAAGCAGTGGAGGGGTAGGAGGAGGGGAAGGAATCTAGCTTAGGGATCTTGCAGGAGAAAAATAACAATTTACCCCTTCTGTTCTAACCACCTCCCCATTTCTGCAGGATGACAAAATATTTCATTAATGAAGAAAATGGGGAAATGGTGATGCAAATCCTTGGAGTGTAACCATTCTGACAACATTTCTGCACTCTATCTACAGATGTAAATTTTTCAGAATTCATACTAGGATTCATTACTAAAAGACTGGGCAAATTTGCATGCATTGAAAGAGACTATCCAACAATAAATCCCAATTTTCAGCATTTCCTTGAGTCAGAACTCAAAACAGGTTATATAAAACCTAATCCACTTAACTTGGTGCAGATAACATTAAAATAATGCTAGTACCTGTAACATAGCAGCAATTAAGTATATCACAACAAAGATTGGAGTCAGAGTGGTGTGGCCGGCTTGCAAGTAGCTGATAGTATAGGAAAATATTAAGTGTCCTGGAATCACCATAAGTAACAAAACTCTGGCAGTTCGGGCATGGCCTCCTATCAAAATCAAGAGAAAAATATAGATGGTCAACAACTGTACAATGATGAATTGTAGAATCATATTATAGTATTTAAAAATAATATTTTATCTTACCTGGCTTACAAAATGCACTGAGTGGATTCATACAAACTCCCGATTCATAGGGAGGAAGTTTTCCAATTTTGCTATCTTTGTGCAGTGCTGTGGAAATGCGGCTTGCTTGTACAGCTACCAGATTACCACCAACTCCATTTATCACAGGCTGAAATACGGCAATACCTTTGAAATTGGCCACAGTAAAATCTAAAATCAGGCCTCCAACACTGAAAATAAATTAAGATTTCCATAAGTATATAGAAGAGAAACATACCACTAATTTTTCATATCCTAATTTCCATTATGGACTATATTTCATACAAAGAGAAACGGCAAAATAGCAGACATTTGTGTTGTTTGAATAAATCATTAAGACATAGTGATATAGTAGCTGGTGTAGTTTAGGCCGTGGCTCCACGGGCAGTGTTTTACTGTTGCTAGAGGCAGCGAATTACTGGCCAAGAGTAAAAACCATAGGATTGAATGAGGGTGGCTCCACACCGCACATTTTGCTGTCGATAGGACGCGTTTGTACAACGGCTTCAAGGTCATGCCACGCAGCATGGATTAGGGTCTATTTTTCACAGTGCTATAAAGCGACTGCCGGCAATCTGCTGCTCACAGGGACAGTATTTTACTGTCCCGTGGAGCCACCCCCGAGCAGCAGATTATTGACAGTGAAACACACACGCCTAGGCACAGCAATTTGCTGCTGGTGGAGCCACGGCCTTAAGGCAGATTAAATGTCTCAAAATTTATGCCTCTTTTGCAATGCAGGAAAAAATACTTCCCTTATAAAACTGAGTTTAAACAACAGCAATTTCAAACGATATCATCATCAAATATCTTGGAATGTCAGTGAACAATCTAACAAGAAACTACTATTCATGGACATACCAATGACTTTATAAGGACATGCCTGAGTTTGCAAAATCTTATACATCATGATCCATTTTAAATATTATTTTTAGATCAGTATTAAAACAATGTAATTCAAAAATGAGACAGAAAACCAAAAAAATGGGAGGAGACCTTTTCCCATTCCCAGCATATTATAACCAAAGAGATACATGTAATAAATCATGAATCTACAAAATTATAATTTCTTAAATTTTCTAGCAGTTTTTCTTTATAAAATGGTGAAGGAAAATGGATCCAGGTTAATTCACGTGTCACTAACATATAAACAAGGATCCAGTACACTTTTGACAATTGGAGAAGCCACCTTAACTAGCAGAAATAATTCTGCGGAAGAAGATGAATGAACGATTACTTTCTAGACTTTAACACTGTAAGCAATCAGTTTCATCAGCATTATTGAGTCTTCCTAAAAAAATCATCCTCCAGTCTTCTAGCAGATAGCAAATTGATGAATAGATGATTTTTTAAGAAGAATATGAATCCGTTAACATTAACATCAACTTTTATAGTAAAATAACCAATTGGAGAATTTTCCTTCATAAGGAAATTATTTAGAAATAGTTTTCTCTCCTTTTGAAAAGCCTTCATGGGTACTAGAAGTTTTTCCAATCTCCATCTAACAAAAGCATATGACAACAAATTCCCAAGTTTTAATAGTGCACCAACAATTAATTTGCACTGTTTTATGTAAATATTCTGATTAAAACCTTTTTCAACTATATTCAGGGATATATAATTACTGCATAGTAAATTATTTCAATAGCGTTGATTTTATGTAATTAAAAGTGGCACCATACTATAAAAGTGGCATCACATTAAGTCTAAAAAAGAAAAAAAAACATAATATCTTTTCTTACATTATCAATTACGAATCTGGCACACTTAATACAAATAGTGAAATGCAACAGAATTGAATCAAACATTACCAGAAACTATTTTTTTAAACCAAGTGGTTTCGACTCAAATGAAAAATGTCCAGGCACAATGACCTTTAAGTGGTTCCTTAGTAAAACTAATAGGAAAATCAAGAAAATAGCTGATGAAATGACCAAAATTTTTAAAAAAAATTTTCATTAATGTTATTATTTTTAATTACAGGATTTAGCTATTTATACTGTGATAGCCATAATTGAATACAATTAATACTGAGGGACACTTCCTTACAAAACTAATCTTAGAAAATATAAGGATACTGAAATTAAATCTAATCGTAGCAGTTAAAAAAAAACAGCAATATTTTGATTTTATCCAAACCAGCTATAGCCCATAAATACATTTCCACTGGTTGGAAAGTGTTAAAAGTTTGGTTAGAACAAAAATTGCCTCTAACATTAACCGTAATTTTCTTAAAGGTTTATATAGGAGAATCATGCAATTTAAACATTAACTTTTTACTGCCTTTACCATGGCTGTATCATAGGTGATTAAATATCATCTAAATATCACCAATGAAAGTTTTATTTATGTTTAACCTGATTTAAATATTTTATAAATACACAAGTAATTAATTAGCAAAGAACCAATAGAAATAATATAGAATAATAAGAATAATTAGGTTATAGGTAAATTAAACATACAATAATCCATCATAAAAATCCTTAAGAGTTCATGAAACCAAGTATTACTGCAAACCTTATATTTCCCATCAACAACATTAGATTAGGATTAATAAAAGCATAAGTTTGTAAATAAGTTTCTACTTACTAAGCATAGCAGTTAACAAGGGAGGAAGTTGTCTCCTTTTAAAAAGCATAAAAATCAAAGGAGAATGCATGTTCTTCATTTGTATAAAAGGAATTACCTGCTTATCACCATAGCAGAAATAACAGGAGTCCATCCAGAGCTTAGAACTTCTCTGGTATGTGGATTGGAAGATGCAATCCATGCCCACATAGGAGTAAGCAAAATACCGCCCAGTATTATTAATGGTGCCAGCCACCTATCATTGCCTGAAAAGAAGCAACGTGATGTTCCCTGTCAGCACCAACAACCCTTCTTTACCAAAGCATAATTTATTAACTAGAAACATAAAGCTCCTTTTGTCATTTTCACCCAAATACAATGAAAATCGAACCTATTGCATCAAATAGAAGAGATGAGATCCATGACAGCAAGGCTAAGGTGGTTAAGTCACCAAGACTGGCAGCAATTGGGGTTGCAACATTATCTGGATTTATATTGCACTGTCTTGACAATATAATGACAGCGACCATCACAAGACCTAAAATAAACAACACATCAAATTGAATCGTTTGAATAAAAGAACAAATAATGATAAATGAAAAGCAATGAAAATTACCTAAAACAAAACTGGCTAAAGATGCTGTTACCAGACTGCTAGCACATAACAGCAATCCATGGTCCAAATTAAACTTTCCCTCAGGCACCCATCCCATCACCATGGCAGCCAACGAAGCCAGGAAACCTACTACAATAGCCTGGCACTAAATAAAACAGAATCACTTTAGTTGTAGTCCAAATCCTGCAGAGCAATACCATTCTAATTAACATAAATTAAAATTTCATCATTTCACCCTGGGATCAGTGAAAGACAGACAAAGACAAATGTCTAACAGTATTTATAGATAACAAACCACACAAGACAAAAAAATTCTTAGGGATACAATATATTACTGTAAAATAGGAATTTAATCTTGTTATTTAAAATTAAACAATGCATGTTTTTCTTAATCAGGAGCAGGGTACAGCTTATATTAAATATGAACTGACATGATAGATTCCTAAGACTGCAATCTTCAAGAGATCTATCACAATGCATATCTAAAACAATTAATCTTTATTAAAAATAAACTTCCAACCGCTAAAACTTAAATGACTTGTGCTTTTGCAGTTAATGTTTTACCTTTACTTACAACATAATGCTTTAAAAAATTCAACAAGAATCAAACATAACAGTAACATTGTATACAATATCAGAAAGAAAACCCCACATACACTTACATTTGGCTCCAATGTGAGAAAGTGGCAGTTTCATGGAAAAACTGCAACAGTCACTAAACTGAATACAGCCAAACGTACCAAATACTTTCATTTTAAACTATAATGAAAACATTTTACAATGTCAACTCTAACATGAATTAGCTGATATCTTTGCCCTTATCCATGAAGTGAAAATATAATTAATACTGAAAATAGATATTTTAATTTACAGGATAGTAAAAAGAGTTACTCCCAAAAGAGGAGAATTCAAAGTGACCTCAAATTTACATGATTCTTATATTAACAAAGGTAACTTATTCTAATCCTAATTATGATTACCTCTTTTAATTCATAAATAGTACTATTAATATATGCTATTTCTAAACTATATTTTCTTCTTACCTGAATGAGAGAAAGATTTCCGATAATCATACTCCATTGCTCCTTGGGGTTATCCATATGTCCAAGATTAGCATGAGTAGAGAGTCGTGATGCTAATGTCATTTCTAAATTGCCTTTAAGTCCCAAAAGGGCAGGTACAAGAATAAAAACTTCAGATACCACTCGGTAGACAGGCCAATGCTAAAATAAGACAATTTATTACTATTGGATGAATCAATTTCATAACAAAGTACATCAAAACGATAAGGAATTTTAGTTTCTTGTTCTTTCTCACCTGAACAATATCAAGGACAAGTCCAGCTCCTACCATTCCAAGACCAGCTACCAAAAATGGAATAAAAACTTGAATAGTAATTGACCACACCCCTTCCCCATCTTCAGGAGGCTCGGCTGAACGTCTTGTAGTTTTTTCTTTGGTCATACTCAACAGCAATTCAGTATCACCAGCCCCCATGTCGTGAGTGAGGTCCTGTTCCCCCTCCCCTGAACTACCTCCTGAATCCATTTTTTTATGTTTGCGACGATGTGCTCTATTCCTGCCACGTGATTTTGAAGGCATGTTGATTGTCACAGGAGAAAGTCTGAGAATGGAAAATATAAATAATGATGATAGGTATAACTCTAAAATAATGATACAATTAGAAATAACAAGCCTAAAATTGACTTTCCCATTGTCTAATCTTCTATCAATATACAGCTACTAAAGTGATTTAGGAGCTAAGAATTACTGTACCTAAAGAGCTAAAAATTTACTTTACCAATTAAGAATAGTGGTAGAAATTCAAATTCATATTTCAAGAAATACCAAAATTTTCATTCATACATCTACAAAAATAAAATTACAACGCAGCTAACAAAGATGAAGCAAGAGAGTGAAACCTGATAAAAATTGAAGTTGAGAATAAAAGTTTGAAATACAGTGTTCAAGAGTTCTCTCTATTTAATCCTGGAGATATGTCACGAAAATTAATAAAATAAGGAACATTAAAAATTTTTGAGCATTTTGGCCCACACTGCAAGAGTAAAACAAGATTTACTTTGATACCAGACTGGAAAATGAACAGATTTATAAGCTTAACTTTTAAGATAATGACCCACAAAATATATTACAGTGAATGTAAATAGGAGGTAAAATTAACTACTGAAATTAGGTAAATACTCCTTAGGATCATGCACAGTCAAATCATGTCATGAATGAAAGTGATGAAATAAGCTACGCAAAGTTGGAACGACCTCATGCTATACATGAGGTTGTGTTCATAGTTCAAATGCTTGGAAGTCTTCAGCTAACACTAATATGATTCAAGATATGAACACAACAAATAAAAACAATCCAAAACAACATTCTACATTCATCTGCTTTAAAGACCATGCTCTTATGAAGATTATGACATGATAAAAACATAAACAGATGAAAGCAATTTAAATAAAAAGCAAGAAAGACAAAAAATCTATTTGAACAATACTACATTTTCTAGTGTTTTATGTGAAAAGTAGGGCTAAATTTCTTTAAGAGACACTCACAATACACAGAGCAACTTGGGATTTCTTCCACACTCTTTCAAATCCCCCCAGACAAATGACAGTAGTCAGCTATTTTGGGGACTAGGTATTTGTCCAGGGTGGATAATTCTGCATCTAGGTAGCAGTCTCTGATCTGCCTGATGGGAATCTCGCCAAATTTATTTAGAATTTCACAGGCATGAAAGTGTGTTCTACTGTAGCACTGGAGGTATTTAATACAACTATACTAAAAAATACCCTATTGAATAACCTTATTTTTAAAGTACATGTAATCTGTATCCGCGCATATTTTTACTAACATATCCGACCTAATAATCTGTTTAAATGATTTTACAAGGGCTTCAGTAAATTCCCTAGCAAATAATTGTTCATTAGAATTACACTAGTAAATTTACACTACACAATAGTTATTAATTTCGTTGCCTAGATAACGAATTCATCCTTTCCGCACATCTTCCTCGGATATTACTACTTCGATAATAATTGAATTACGAACTCGTAGCCGTGAACGCACTGATAATTAACATCAGCACCTGATTTTAATCACCTGCAATGACTATTTATTTTACTAAACAATGTTGAGTGCATTATAATAACATCAATAATCTTCCGCGGTGGCTTAATAGTTAGATAGATGATTTATCTGCATTGTAATGAACATAGTATAGCTGATTTGTAAGAGTTTCATCTAAACAATCATTAATTCTAAACATCTGTTACTTATCATTCCTAAGATATTATATTTTCTGCTAATATCTACTAGCAAAAGGACTAAGATAAATCGGTGAATAATATTTTTTTACATCGCTGAAAGGTATTGTTAAACAGCTACTGATAGAAAAATACATTAATACTGAGGTAATGTAAAATATTTGTTTTCATTGATTCGCTCATATTAATTTACACGTCAATGAGACATAACTTTGTTCCCTGTTTTTACCCGGCATTACGCATTAAATCTAGTAGACTATCTCTATTCAATTTCTGCATCATAAATGAAGGAATTTCAACGCACAGTTTTGTCTACTTATGCAAGAAGGTGAGTAATATCTTAACAAGTATTTGGATTGAAATGAAAACTGAAACAAATATTAACTTACCATCTTAATGCTGTTGATGAACATCCTGAAAGACAGAATATTTCTGTAAATAATGAGTTAAAATGACTAGGACGTTAAGAGTAAATCAATACTATGCTTCTTGAGCAAAAAAATCACAAATCTACTGTCTCAACGAATTTTAAAGTTGAAAAACAAATGTACGTAAAATGCTAACACTAATCGTACTTAGAATTGGTGTCAACCCAACGTTAATAAGTGTTGAAATATATCGAGAAAATACCATTACGGCAATACTAGAGAATCAAATGTTCTTCAAAATTTTCTACATTGACCTAAGGTTATCAAAAATTTGCTGAGATGGATGTAAACTTTTCTGGTATGTTTAAAAGAACAAAAAAGATAGCAATAATGGAAACTGTATTTAGTTACCTATATAAATTGTGTTTCTGTTTTGGTCCACTACCATCACTGAAAATTTTCTATGCAAGAGCGTGTTAAAGTCCGCTCGACTTTACTCCTAAGTCCTCTTGACGTCAACCAGCAACGTATTAATGCCACTAAGTGAAACAATACCACTGATAAAATTTGCCGAAACAGCTTTTCACTTGCTTAACAATAAAAGATTAAAAACTTCAAAGTTAAATGATTCGAGCAATCACAAAATGCTTACTACGTTAATTCAGGCCAACAGCATTGACAAACAATATAAAAATAATACTTAAAATACTCCAATCCAAGTTCTCACGCATTTATCGGCAGCAAGAGGAGGCGCCAAACGTTATTCACTTGAATCTGGCCTACGGATTCCCTAGCGCGGTAGGATTCGGATGGATTTGGAGCTCCTAATTTCATAGCTTAGTAATAAAAAATGGTTATCCTTCTTGTGCTGCCCTAATTATTCAATTTAAACCGAATATCATTGAATCAGAGCTCGAGTACAGGCAACTGAAGAATGTGTGAAACTGAATAAAAAGCTTTAGGTAGAAATATCATCTTCACAATGTTACGCAGGAGGATTACACAGGTAGATTTGGCGATAATGACATAAGTATTTGTTAGAAGCACTTTATTCCTGACATATTCAGTTATTTAGAATATGCGAATTTATGTAGCTAATTATACTTCAGTAAATTTGAACTAAATATGGCATCTAAATATCCAAATCCAACTAAATGTTTATGTGGGTATGAAACCATTATACTAACATACGAAGTCTTTGCAAGCATACGCACACTTGAACTGTCCACAGGAAATTAAACCCGTTGATCAGGGACGGAAGATTTTTGCTTACACTTATATTGACAATGGTATGCATTGTATCACGAGAACAAATTTCAGTCAATTTCATTATGTAGGTATATTTTCCTTCGCTCAACGAATTACAAAATCATGATTTAGACATTTCAACGGAAAGAGTACCGGAAAACATTGCTTACCAAGGTGCGCTCGGTTTTCCTCACGAAAAGTCGTTCCTCTTCGGAGGAGTTGCTGTCACATTCTCGTCCAATAGATTACGTGATATTTATCTTTAGAAGACAGTGAAAGTCAGCTGCTTCGGCAGAAAATAATCGGCAAGCGATGACGAGGTAACCGAGAGTTCGAGTAGCTAAACGAAAATGAGTATTTGCGGCTTAGCGGCAGTTTCCGATTATTTATTTTCCATTAATGCTTTAGACGATTTAAGACCACTGTCACTTCTAATCATGAAATGATAAATTACTACTACATAAAACAAAAAATATTACAGGATATTAAACTAAATTATTTTCTATTAACAATAATTTTACTTCCAGATATTTTCAATCGCTCGTTGCATCTGATGATTATTCCCTCGGTGTCGATGTAGGTATCAGGTGATTATTGGAATACGGCATTTTATTAATTCCAAGAGTGGCAGGAATTGTTTCCTACTTTTCCCAGAAACTAAGAACTTCAACGCGCGGTATAAGAAAATTCGGTCCAAAGTAAGCATGGCATAACATAGACAAAGTAGGAAAGTTCATTAAGAAACCAAAATACATTCTTTATCATTTCGGTATGTTTAATAGGAATATTTATGAAACAAACAGCTTTTGTATTCATCAAGAAATCCCACGGAGCCTTTCCTGGGAGTGATTATTAGATCTCTTCGTTGATATTTTCTTTAATTCAAAACTTGATACTAATCAGATAAAGGTACTCACGAGGCGTAATGTCTCAGCTTGTTGATAAAAGAATTTCCCAGGCTTTAAAAAACATCAACATTTAGGGGATGTATATTCCAACGTTGTGAGTCAACAAGATAGACGTAATGTCTTTAGTAATGAACGTTATGAAAGCCTTGATTGCGGATGAAAGAGCCCCATGTCATAGCTGCTCATTGTCTGACGGGAAAAAATCATCACAAATGCGTCAGCATTTATGAAACGTTATTACAACTAGATGAATCGACAGGAAAAACGTAACAAAAGGTATTCGTTGACGATCAGAAACTACTCATTTTTCTCAACGAGATATGGTCGCAAAAACTCCAAGAAAATTATAAAGTACAGCGGAAAAATTAAAGGTGGTGAATGTTAATTCTTGAGCAAGAAAAACAGATTTTTATTACCAACAGTAAAAGTGGACGTTAGAGTGGGCTCCTTATCAATGACATCGTAGCAATAAGAAACTCGTACCACTTCGAAAATCTTTTGGGAAAGTGCTGGAGACAAAATCCTGATATTCAGCCAAAATTTATAGGTCAAACAACGGGGCTAAAATGAAATCCCGCAAAAGAGCAAAGGACATTCCTTCACTCCGCACTTTCATTTTCGCTCAAGTTTACATCGGCTAAAATTAGTGTAAACAAACCTAAAACACAGCTTTCACTCCCGTTGCTCAAGACAGAAAATGAATCACTGGGCCAATATTCGCATGTTTGCTTATGTTTATCATCAACTTCTTAGTCCCGTTAATTTCGCCGCTCATCCTGACGATAGCCTCAGTATCGTACGCATTTTGGTCGAAGGGTTTAACGGATGGTAGAACGTGAATTCCTATTTGAATTTTCGTTCCCAAGTACTCCTTCCATTTGGAGTAAAGAATAAAGGAGTAACGAAGTAATTAAAATTCTTTAGAGAGTCCGCCCCACATCCTCTATCCCACTCCTAGCAGTACTGGAGATTTTCTTAAGTCTACATTACATTACATTACATCTACATTACATTACATCTACGGTTCCATACAATTTTCTATGTTATACCTTGATAAATAAGAGAATAAAACAATTATTGGTTGGAATATACCCTTAAAAGTGGCTCACTATGATCACTTTACATTTTACTGTAATAAAATGATTAAAACTAAAAATTTCAATTTAATTTCAAAGACAGCAAACTAAAACAAGACACATTGTCAGTCTCTAGCGAAGTCCTTATGGGGACTTATGAGCTTGGTAACCTCTATTACGGAAGATAATTCGTAAGATTTGTAATTTTTATCCTACTGATGATTTCTGCAAATTAAAAAATAGGTCACTGTAATACAGATGCATAAATTTCCGAAGATGTAGCCATTTACGCTTGATTCAGTTTCGAAACCAGAAATTCGAGCAGGAATTAATTTTTTGAAGAGCAATTCAATGGACATAAATTATCAGAGAGAGCATATTTTTTTACAACTTTACCGAAAGAAAGAGCTTCATGCCTTCAAAAACATCGAGTAAAATTTCCCGAACACCGGTTTGTTTCCGCAAATCAGATAATTTCAGGGGGCATTTCCTTTCCTCATTATGCGGGTTATCTACTACCGGTTTAGGAAAGACGCGCAGTATAATGACTATAAGAAGTAATCGTACTGAGCAGTATACAATAAAATTCAAGAATGAACAGGCTCAACCTAATGTGGAATCCGTGTTGTGCGGAAATTCTATATAGTGGTCCGAAGTGAATATTTATAGTAGAAATAATTTATTCTAAAAACCTACATTATCGAAAGATGACACTAAGAATAGGATTGGGCCGATTTTGGGGCGTAAATAGGCCAGCTGATATTATAGAATATAGAGGTAAGATATGGTGTGATAAAAACTACTTAACATTCGAGGAGTTTACATTGTTCAACCAACAGAAAACGCAGGTCCTAGGGAGAAAAATTCGAAAAAATGTTTGGACTAACGTATTTCTCAACGGGATAAGAACTTAATACAGTAACAAATATCGTAGCGAATCAACGGTGATGCCTAAATGATTAGCTTCTTTTAAAACTAACTCAAAACGAAAATAAGGAAGGTAAGTACCCAAAAATTTTTCATTATCTGAACGAACGATTTCGCTAACTGCTTCTAACGAAATTCAAAGTCATGATACGAATACTCCAATAAAATTTTAAAATAAGCCTTGGTGTAATAACACACGTAAAGTTATCTAAAATGTTCATCTGACCGCAGTAATTTATGCTAAATAATCTTAATATTTCAAAGAATGAGATAGAGTGATACTAATATTTAGTTAACCTCTTTCTACGCCATTGACTCCAGATACTTCCCTCACATGGTCATCGACCTTACCCTTACCGCCTCATAGAAATGTTTTACTCTTAAAACGCCTTGGACACCACAAAATTCGTTACTCGTGTTTTAAAAGGGGCGATTTGGACCAGCTTTTAATTAAGATAAATTGAAGAAAATTGTGGGACAACGGTGATGATCTAGCGAATTGCTAAGAGATCGGCGTCGCACGAAAATAACCCGCTTTACATAATTTTTTCTTTGGGAGAATTACAGATGTAATATACGAATACGGCAGGATCAAGATACATGTATCACAAGGTCGTAGAATTCATCATTGCAGCGTGCAATTTACTACTATAAATTAACCATAATAAACTATTATGTTTCTCAATTTTCAGTTCCTATTTTATTAATTTATTCAAAGAAATTTCAAAATTATAGAAAAGTTCAATTATGAAATAAATTCATTCTCTTCCAATTTAGCGGAACTCCAATTAAGGCAAAGAAATATATATAACTAATAAACAATCAAAAGGAAATACACAAAGGTGATATAGACGTATATATGATTAATGATGCAGTTTTTAGAAATACTGACGAAAATATTAAAGAGATTATGAAACGCATAGTAGATTTGATATTAACATTTTTATTTTATAAAATATTACTGGTTTTCACATAATTTCTTGTCGAAAACACTCCATCGTTATCCTTAAGCTAGCTTCTCCGGATTGAGAGATGATAATTGTAAAAATTTGTAAGAAAACTTTTGTACTTTTTCCACAAATTAATTTGTGGAAAAAGTACAAAAGTTTTCTTACTAATTATGGAATATTTCCACAAGACAACGCCTGAAACTGTGAATTTTATTGATAATTGTCAACATAAATTATGGCGGAAAGATTCTTCTCAGTTAGTATACTGACCTGTGAGCTAATTCGTACACAATAATAAGTAGATGAAGAAATGGAGAACATTTTATTTTCTCTTTTATTATTACTGTTACCCTTCGTTTTTGTCACGTATTTACGAAAGTAACTGTCTGCATAAGTATGTACTTCCGATATAACATCGAAATCGAGCTGCAAAGTTCTTCATCTCGAACACTCGCCTTGACACATGGAGGCTGAACTAGAGGAGTTTCAGGGTCGGCAGTTTGATAGCTCTGATCTATCAGAAGAACGTGTCTTTTGGAGTTTCGACAGCTTAAGAGAGAAAACGCGGTTGCATGAGAATTAAATGCTGCAATTCAGCTCGACATTACCTTCGTTATATTACCTGTACCTACCAGCTCTTATATACAACGTTTATTTTGGCCATAAGAAACGTGCCGCTGCGAGTCAGAACTTCATAACATAATAAGCTGTCGATACCAAAAACCTGTTGACGATAAGGATAACGCAATGCGATATTAAGACATTTTAATATTCTTAGTCAACAGCTAAAACAAAATTCCTGAAAATATATAATATGTCGATCAAATATTGGAGAGGATGCTTAAGTTCAGATTTTTAATCCAGCGTTGAAAATTTTGGCAAGTATCTTCCGCTCAATTTTTAAGGATAAATTTTTAAAGAGCAATTTAAAATATTCTTAACATTAATACACCACAAATTTCCTCTTCCATTAAAACTACCATAAATTGTGTAATATAAGAGTGTTTACTCTCAGCAGCTTCTTAAACAAGCGCAGTAGAGGGCAACAATTTCCCCGAGATACAGAATTTTAACTTAACTGCAAGCACGGGCTTAATTTTTTAAATTAGTTCCGTTAGCCGGGAGTTCTCTGCGGCTGCAAATTTAGATATGTTGAACTACTAAGTTATCATTCTAAAATTATAGCGGTTCCCAGTTTATCACACTGAATTCAAAGTAAAATTAGTGAAAATGTGCAGAGCTTAGCCTTTTGAAAACTTAGATATACATGTACTGCGTAGGCGTAACCGGTAAAAAATGAGAAGGAACCAATGAACGTTGTCACTACGGAAACTCGTTGTTTATCTAATTCGACGTGAACTCAACAGTCTGTTTTGTAATAAGTAGACACGAAAATTCCAATCGATAAACAACCAACTAGAATACTTGAAATATATCTTCCCTTTTGAAAACAGACGGATGAAATGGACATTCCGCCTTTGTATGACTTTAAAAACATCGTAACCTTCCATAGACATCCGAAGTCTTAGAACGTAAGCACGCTGGGTTAAGAAATTATGAATACGTTTGCGGTAATACGAGGAAGTTAGTCTTTGACTGCGAAACGCTTGTTCAAACGTGAGATTTTCAAGGGTAATTGCCGATACCACGCACGAGCAACTTGGAGATGTTCTCGATATCAATGTTTTGAAGGCTACGATTTTTACTATCCCGCAGTTAACGAAACCTAGATCCTAAAACTCGCAGAAATCTATGAAAAACGTTTATAGGAAATGTTAATGACTTCCAAGCCTCGTATCCGTCATGAATATTTTCTTGTATTCACCTACGTTAAAAATCAACAGCGTTGCATCCCTCTATGCAGTGGCTAACCCAAAATTTTATATGATGGGATCCTCCCGATCTTTTGCATACGTGTAGCCAAAACGTGATTCTAATAAGTATATTTTCAAATTCATAGCACAGACAAGTCTTTCTTTAATCTTCACACTCAAATGATGCATCACGTTTTTCCTACTTTTCTAATTGCTGTCACCATGCGACTGCGACTTGCCAATTCAAGATTAATTTGGGTTTTGTATAGAGTCAAGGGGGAAAGGCCTCTTCCCTCCCCTGTGGGTGAGCCACTGCCTGTATGGGATATATCGGGGGTGACATTCTCCATGTGTAACATCTGGTCAGCGCATCGACTCCCATGCCGCCCTGTAGACTTTTTCCTGCCCTTTCACTTCCCTTACCTATTAATTCAGGTACCTTCCCAATTTTTTCACGATGCTGAGTTGACTGCTCAACCCTCATTGAGAGTCGAACTCGGTAACCTTTTACAGAATGCGAACGCGCTACGCATTTGGCTATTCGGGGGCTTAAATCGTTGAATATAGTCATTATATTTCAAACGATGAAAATAAGTGATGGTAAAAATTTATTCATTTAATATTGATCATCTGACCTTCGTTAATTTAATATCCATAATCACTTCACAACTACTCAAATATTCGTTCGTGTCTTCGCTTGATTCCTCCGATGTTACATGTTTCTTTATGTTTGTATTCTCATCTTTCGCAAGCGTTGCAAACAAACGTTTTGAGTACAACGTAATCTCGCCAATACGTTCTATGGTTTCATCATTACTTATGATAATGAAGAAATGAAGACAATGACCCGACACGACTTGCTATCTCAGGTGAACAGATGAAAACACACGGAGTGAACGCTGCCGAGGTCTTTTCTACTGCTCATCTTTCGAGATAGAGTCGACTCAGCTCGTTCCTGCCGCTTGGTTAATCGTATGCTTAGAAGGAAGCAAACTAACAGCAACTAAGCAATTACTCCTATAATCTTCTTCAAAACACACGATTCATACTCATAAGATTTTTCTCTTTTTCAAGATGGAGACCTCGAGTAAAGTAATGCACTGTCACTTTTTAGAGAATTTTGATGGAGACTTTGCCAAGCTATTTACACGCATTTTCATAACGATTTTCCTACAGGATCGCTTCTGCGGAGAATAAATCAAATTTTAGTGATGGAATAATCTCCCTCAGATTTCTAGTTCCGCATCACTGCCTCCCTAATCTAGAGTGAGATAAGTTTATCTTGAGAGAGCACGGAATGTAGATAACGAACACGACCAAATTATGACTCCACTCAGTCTCTTTTGAAAGAATTATTATATAAATTTATAAAGAATGATCAAAAATTTAAGTATAAATTTACATGCTTAAAACTTCTCGGTAATTTCTTACTATGGCATAGGTCCTTTTTTGAGAAGTCTCGACCTTCGTAAACAAAACGAATTTTAAATGCAACCTCAAGCAGAAGGAGTAACAAATTTCACTAAAATTTACGTTCAGTGAACGGAAAATGAACTTCGGGCATGAAATAAATTGCGAAATTTTAGTAGTAGTGGCGCTCGCCTACCACACACATGCCTAGGGTTTAATTCCCGGATTCGGCAGTTGTCGGGAATTAACGGCCAATGGCCGTGGTAATGATTATAATGGCAACAAATTTAGTTGTGGCGCTGATTCTTACGGCCATATGCACTTTCTGTCGTCTACACTCATCGGGAAAAATCGGGCTTTATTCTACATATATCCTTAAAGGATGGTTCTTGAAATATAGATTACCGAAACATTCGAAAAAAGCGGTTGTTTGATTAACGTAGGTTCTCCTAACAATAAAAATTTAACTTGAATATAAAATAGGATAGCAAGCAATTCCTCCGGTAATCCTGATGAGAATTGTGATACAAGTGGTAGCAAATTACAAATTCGGCAAATACCATACTCTAAGGGTACGCTTATATACATAGATATTAGCGAAGGAAAAGTGTAAGGGTGCCTTAAGCAAAGTTCTAGTCTCGCTGACGGGGAGTTTCTTGGTTTGTAGTGCTAAATTATAGATATACTTCCGTGATATTGCAACGAGGAGGAGTAAGAGGCCATCCTTAAATGATGCTATGTATTTTTTTGAGATAACTGAACACTCCCCTCTCACACATAGATTCATAGGGAGTGTAACATATTCCCAGACCTCTTAAAGCGTTACATGATTTAAGGACAACCCCTTAACTTGCATTTGGGGAAGAGAAGATGCTCATGCAGATGAAAATTTATCTTACATGTTAAAAAGAGAAGCTCAATTAGAAATTCACACACATTCACTCTGAGAAAAAAGTAGACATCGACTAACACGGGATAACTTACTAACAATGTACTTTGGAATTTTCTGAGAATATAGATAAACCCTTCATTGGAGGGATTAGGCCCACGATGGCCTCTTTCCGCCTAATCTCGTATGTCGTTATAATATTTATAAAGATTCATTTAAAACAAAAGAAGAAAGAGCGTAGAAAAATCTTTGTAACTTAAGGTTGATAGAAAACACCCAAGTAGAGGGAAAACACAGAGAAGGGATTTTGAAAAACTGCGGAATCACAGAAAAAGAATATGTAGTGGCAGTTAACAACATGAAAAATAGAGGAAGAGGTATCTGAAAAGAAATGTGACAATTTTCGATGTCGATAAATCCGATGTAATAAATTCTAGAATACTGCAGGAACTAGAAGAAAATAATTATTCTTTATGTATCGCTCTTGATAAGTACATGATGGGAAATTACACTTCGGTGAGCAACGATCCTATCTAACAAAGGTAATTAGAAAGAAATTATCTTTATCCGAGATGTAACCGCAGACTCAAATGAGTTATTAATTGAAAAGCTGATTTAATATAGTTATCACTGAAACTGGTTATTGGAAACACGATTTATATTTATCTTCGGAATTTGTGAATTTCTTATTAGCAAGAGGAAAAGATGAACTACGGTGCATAAAGTATTACTACTTATAATGTCCTTTACAGAATTAAATTGCCTACCTTTATTCCTTTGGAGTCCAAAGATCGTAATTTCCCCGATTCGTGCGAAGCTCCTGGTCCGAGCGGTGGATGGCTGCACCTCTACCGAGAACTGATGATGGAAACACGTTTACTGCAATGAGATTCGAAGACCACTTCCCTGAGTCCGGTCCACGCATCAACTGTCCTCTTGCGAACGTAACTGGAGGTGATCACCTCTTATCTCTACTCCCACCCCTTCCTTAGTCAAAGTGGCGTCTCAATCAGCCCTCAGTACCCTTGCAAATGGAACAAAAGCTCCTTTATGCCTCAAAATTCCCCGCTCCTCTAGTATTGTTCTTTAACCAATCAGACACAGCTGCCCGTGAGTCAACATGTTTAGATGCATCATGATTCATTGCCAGTGAAAGTATGCAAATCTAGCAAAACAATAAGGTCCCTTCCCTCTCATGATGCGATGGTTTGTTTGAGCTTCTGACCACTCAGCTTGCTAAATACTAATTTATCTTATATTCATAGCAACAACAGCGTTGCTATGCTCAAACTTATTTTATTCTTCGATTTTCCGAATCAAGTTTCATAATACGTAATATTCAACAGAATCTGTTAATCTTAATGGTATTGCTCCAGCTCACAATAATGCTGCATATAAAAAGTTATTCATAAGGTCATAGTGCAGGATTTTTAGTGGAAGTTTACCATTCACCGCATTTTCGCTCAGTGAGTAAAATAAGGGCAAACTACCTTACTCCTAATCATGCCTAGTACATACATACATACCTCCCCTATGAAAATCTTTTGGCAGCTAATGGTAGGGGGTTGAAGTTCAATCCGGCCTCAGATATTCAAATGACAGACTTACGGAATCCATGTCCTAATGATGGAGGCGCTAACAGGATTTCATGCGAAGAATCCCTTCTCTATGCATTGGGAGGCCCTTGAGAAATAGTAATGCAAGTGAAGATGAAACTCAATGTTGCACCACAAATGAGAAATTACTTCCGTGTTCGGTTCGGTTATTCTCATAAATAATATTTCAGAAAACAAAGCTTGCAATCCAAACTTTATTGGATTTAATTACTACCGATGTTGTGACAGTACAAGTTAAAATTGGTATGGAAACAAATTTAAACGATACTAATTTTTTAGGGATTCTCTCCGCTCATTTGCGTATTTTTTACTGTTTAATAATAATATAATAATAATGCCTATGTAGCTCCTCTGATAGCTGCTAATTTCTGTAGTTCAATCGCCTTAGCCGGTAATTTGAAGAAAGAAGAGCAATGAAATTTTTTGACTAGCTCATAAGCAGCAAGATTTTGTGGCTGATTGATAATAAATTGTTGGATTCCGGGGTGAGGATCTTTCATTAAAAATTATATTAAAGGTCAAACATAAATTTGTAAACCTTGACTATTTTAGATAAAAAATCTGCCAGAAATAGAGGAAGTGTGTTGCGATAGTTGTTTGAACGATGAGAATGACAGTCTTGAAAATTCCCAGAATCATCATCAGTTAGCATCTGAGGAAACATAGATCGACTAAAGCCTTTCACTTTCCACTTATTTTTATTGTTTTCCTAAAATTATCATCTTTTAAAAATTCTCAGATGTATCTTTAGTTTGCTCGGATGGCCTCTGAGTGTAGACAGGTAAAAATTATTTTCCAAAAATTATTAGAAATCATGATTGTAAGATGTAAAAATTGTTGTAACAAATGAAAAATTCATTGAAAACTCAAATTATCAATTTTAGTAGCCATGAAAGTGGCAAGCTGTATTTTCTTTGATTGAGGACTAAAACAGTCTAGGGATATCATAAAGAAATTTGAACAATTTCAAGGCACAATCGACTTTACATTATGATAATTTAACACCATTATATTCCTAGAAGTTCAATTCTAATATTTTTATTTGATGGAATTTAGAAATTTCCAGAATTCAGTCATTCATGTCTTAATAGTGTAGTGTATAATTTAGGAAGTTTAAATCTTCAGGTAAATATTGTTAAAAAACTTTAAGTGGTGATAGCTATTGATGATAGAGATCATAGTATGGTATATTTAAACTTACACGCTTAATAATTAAAGCACTACAACAGCTGAATGTACTGTTTTTCATACATTTTAGAAACTGTATTAATTGATTTTTTTAGAACGTTAAGTTTTTGTATAAAGAAACTGGAAAGATTTTGGAATTAGTAATGCTAAATGAAAGAGCAGAAAATTTTTCTGATCCAACTTTATTATGAAATGCAATGAATTAAACCAAAATATCTTGCAATATATTATTGAACTGTTTTTTAAAAAGGGAAATTACAAAGAATGTAAAAATTACAGAGCATAATGCCTTTCATTAGTTATTTATAAATTGTACTCTTGGATATTAGAGAAAAAGTTAAAGTGTATTGAAAATAGTCTTGAAGAAGAGTAAGCAGGTTTAAGACCTGGAAGACACAGGACCACATTTTTAGAATAAGAATATTGATAAGGAAAGGTATAGACAAAAATAACTTTATTTAGCATTATTGAACTTGAATTGAGTATTTGATTCTGTACCTAAATATAATTTATAAAAAGCCCTAGTAAAGAAGAAAGTCACCATTCAACTCATTAGCACCATAAAACGTGTATATGATAGAGTGATGAAAGTACTTAGAATTGATGGAAATCTGTCAAAAGAATTTTGCATGGAAAAAGATATAAAAAAAGGTGTGCATTAATCCACTACCCTTAAAAATTTAATGAATGAATTAACTAAGAATTGCAAGCAAAAAATACCAAGAACAACATATGATCCAATACCCAAATCAGCAAAATTATCCATTCAAAAAACTGAATACTGATTCAAGAAAAATAATGCCTTAATAAATAAGAAATGGTCAACTTACATGCAGTTCCATCTGCCCCAGAATAGAATGATGTACAGCTAGTTCCAAAAAAAACTTACCACCTAAGCCGCAACCCGCATAACAGGCAGTGAATTTCCTCCGAGCGAGCCTTAAGAAGTGAGAGAGAGAGAGAGAGAGGGAAAACATGGAGGAGATGGTCTGCTTCTGTCCTGGCTCCGCTTGCAGAGTTGAAATGGATTTATTTGCATTATTGATATTGCAAAGATTTATTAGTATCCTTAGTTTGGTGGCATTGGCGTAGCAGAATAGTATTATAACAATATGGATATTGTAATGCAAGAATTCAGTTATTATAAAATGGTTATTACAAATCAGTATATATTCTAGCTTTGCTTCTTGCACCGAGGGAACCGGCGCACACGAGGTCCCGTTATTCCTAGGAAACCGAGGCAAACCCCCGTCCCCTCATAAAATTTGAGTCTGAGACGAAAGGCACAAGCAGGACGAAGGAAATTTTTGCAAAATCTGCCTCTGAGCCGCTCTCAGCTTATGTTTAGGACTGAGATGGGAGGAAGAAAATTTCCGCGCAGTTTGAATCAGGCTCGGACCCAAAATGTATAGACCTCGAATTCGACGCCTTCGTTTGCAAAACTCTGCGGTTTCAATGGGTCGTATTATATATTATAATAGTAGATAATATTATACATCGTTCAAGAGAAGAGTTATTAGCCTTTAAATTATATACCTAAGGAGTTCATATCGATCACCTGTTTTATCACAGCCTGTGTGAATGCAATCTACAAAAGTTAAAGTAAGGCGAACTCATGGCCATATCTACGCTATTACTTTAAATATATAAAAAATCTATAAGTAAATATGTAGTATGAAGTCTTGAGGCATTCTCTGCGTATTTTAGATAAATTTTGTTTCATTTGATAAGCATCAAAATTAAAACTCGATCGGTAAAAAATCAGTAAATTTTATCATCTATGCAGTTGGTATTTTTAATATACCGTCCAAATCAATTGAGAGAAAATGTGCTAGGATCGATTTTCCTGAATTAATAAAGATGACGGATACGAGACAACCATCTTTCACATTAATTTTGAATCCAAAATGAATTTTTTTGGTGTCATTGAAGTGTGAATCGAATAAACGTGATTTCTTCTGTGGATTCCTCTTGAAATGGTTGCAGTCACAAACCATTACGTTCTTAAACGTTCTTCTCTCGTATTTATCAAGTTCTAAAATACACAAAAAGATATGGCGAATGAGGTTTTGTCATAATGCTCATTGAATGCTACTGTAAGCTATGAATGTGAAATTTTCAATTAATTTTGAATGCATACAAAACTACTTGCATTGTTTATATTTCAACTGTTTATTATCACGTTTACAATTATTATAATGTAGAAAACGTTAAAAATACGCGAAATAATAGGGACTTAGTGAAATAGTTTTAGGGCCTTTTTACCTGTAATTCCAACCCTGTAAGCATCACACGGGGATAAGAAGCGCATATGAGGCTCATGTTGAAATTTTGCTCCCCTCGGTTGATGGCTGGCCCTACGTAACTCTCATATTTTTCGATAGAATTTTAATGATTGAGATGAATGGGCGGTGGTGTGGTATGAATAGTCTATCTACATATTTATCGCTCGGTGATATTGAAAATATTCCTTCGTATTTAAAATGTATGGCTATGAGAAACTTTTCATCTCTCCACATTCCATGACAAATTTGAAAAGCAAGATAGAGGAGTGATTGGAAGAAGTGGTTAAAGCAATGAATTCACCAGGACTTCAATAGGGGGACTGTTTTGATAGATATAGGGAAGTGAGAAACGACGGCAACAGTAATACATACACTCACATGAATTTAACAACCGAAAGGGTAAGAGGTATGTTAATTCCAGATTTTTGGATAAATCACAATAGGTAATGGCATTTCTTGCGTTCCTCGTTGACCAATTGGTTACTTTGAGTAGGAACAACGACCTCTTTTAAAAGTATAACCCACTCACTCACCTTCTCAATTTTCTCACCCAACATATATTTCTTCCGTTTATGACAGCCTCCAGAGAAACTACTCATTTATCCAATTTAAGTAATATCTTAGTCAAACATGGTTAACATTCAAATATACAGGATATAACGCCCATGGCTTATCATACTTTCAGAAATTTCCTTCTGATGCATCAGTAATTCCTAGGATCTCCGAAATTGTATACAATAGTGATGTTCAATGTATCGTACCAACCTTTTAATTCTATAAGAAAGTTCGAGTAGTTTACTAAGCCAGAACCTAAACCATCTTCTTATCAGCAATTTATTTTGGAAAGAGAGTTCGGTTTTTTCAAACCGATAAAAATTGCTAACATTGATATTACTATCTATGCAAACCAATGGTTTATTCTAAATCTTACCTAACTTTGAGATGTAATTTATCTGTAATCGGCGTATAAACTTCAAGTTTCTGCGACACTAAATATGCGGAGTATCTAAAATTCCATATTTACGTTTCAATTCATATTTTAGTGACATGATAATAGAAACTTTAGTCGATGTAGTAAGATCATCTTCAACGCTCTATCTATTTTGTATCATAGATGTTATAAGAGAAGTGAAACGATTTGGTTCTCGTAAGCGTAAGGAATAGATATTAGATGGCATTTCTCTAGTTCATTGTTCATTTCTCAAGTTATTTCAAACTACGAAATTTTTAGCTCAATGTAGGGACAAAATAAAGCATAAAAAACAATTTATATAAATAAAGTAAACAATCATTGACGAAGAGCTTGATTGATATAAATTGACGATAGGCAGCATTACTTATTTTTTCATTTTTGTTGTTGAATTAGTTATTTAGTATAAGCTAATACAGTTTATGCCATTCACTTTAAAAGCAGAATATAGAGATACTAATTCTGATATGATGCACCCAAACATTGTCAACTTTATGTTATCGTTGAGATTTTCCGAAGGTCCTATTTTAACTGGAATGATCTTCCTTGCATTACTATTTAAAAATACTATAAAAAATTAAAAAAACATCTTCGCAAAGTTCGTAGAGACTTATGATGTGCCTAGGATGAGGGTGTTACGAAGGTCCTTGGAGTGAATGTTGGAGTAATAGATTACATATAGAACCAAGAATATTTTAACAGCTAGCGTATGAATCATGAGAATTAGAGGAATATTCTCATGTAACTATTTTTAACGTGTTCTTCCATGACTCCTTTTACCCATCATTCATAATTATTGATAGTGAATTTTCTTTTAATTATTATACATATTATGCACCATTCAAACAATTCGGGTTATATAGCTTACTTGAGGCATTCAAAAACCGAAGCAGCAATCATTAATCATTAGTCTTATTAAACATTAGTCTAGCGTATAGTTCTGAAAATCACTTCAGTAACATTGGAAATCCTGTTGTGGTTGTTTTCACACCCCCTGACATACGTCATACGGCGGCTCGCGGGGTATTGATGTAAATGTAAATAAACCAGGTGTTAACGTGTAAACCTGCAATATGCAAGTATAGGAAACCTGGAGTATATATGCAATATGCAAATCAGTCTTAAGGTTCTGATTTGCCATACTAACTGTTGTTTCTTAACCATCCTAAATTGTATTCCTTGCAAGAAGTCCTGAAAGGTCGTCTACCTCAAAAATAGAGTTGAATATCTTCATTCCCTAAGGGAATACCCGTGGCGAAGATTACAAATCGCGGATCCACCATTTCCCACCTTACTTGTGATCGGTCGCCGCCACCATACCCTAACCTTTGATACCTGCTCAGCAGGGGTGCGGTCAGGAATCCTCATTAGCGCTTTCAAATTCGCTACCCCGGATACATACGACCATCCACAATCTGCCGAAAAGGGGGTTTTTCTTCTCAGAGCGGTGTTCACCTTCACCCATTAGCCGTTTTATGGTTCCTTTGAGAAAATAGACAATACCTTTCGATGGACGCAACAAAAGAAAAAGAAACAACAAAGGAATGAATAGGGGATACTCCTAGGGCCAGGGTGGAGGGAAGGAAAGACCTCCTTTCTCTATGGAAGAATTAGTGAAACCTCAGACGCGAATTCGTCAGAAACAGCAAAATCTCATCTCAAAATCATAATGCTTCATCTGATACCGTCACCACGAATGCCTGGTGGAAGTAAGAACAGAATGACATGTTGATGCATATATTCTGAAATACCTAATGCTCTGTTGTCGCATCAAGCAAATTTTATACTTCTCTGTATTGCAGAATAATTCAACTGCGAAAAAATCGAGTCAAAATTTGCACCACGGTCAAAATTTGCATTTAGCATCAGATAAAAGTTGGGACAGCATAATTTTGCAAGTAACATGAACTTGATTTAATTAAAGGGATAGTTTTTCTGGGACTGGCAATGAACAATATTTTCGGAAAAATGTTACGAGATGCTGGCGTTAATTTCGTAGTAAATAAATTTTTTATTCGATACGTGAAAAAATTTTGTAGCCCTCAGTATTTAAATTGTGCTACTATTCTAATATCTATGTTATTTTCTAAAATATTAAATTAGCAATTTGAATTTTAAACAATTACCTTAGAAAATGATGAAAGCACACCAATAAATATTTTACTTTCTATCATATGATTTGGTGGTATTTAAAATTTTTATAACATTTGATGTAATTATCTGATGTAGTTGATCGTAATTTACTTGGTTTACTTTATTGTAATATGTTTTGGGTCTAATTTTCAGAGCTCTCTTGAGGTTGACCAGGTTGACTTAAAATGATTCTTTCTCGGTGCATTCGTCCAGATAAAGTTTCTTTTCATCTTTGTTTTCCTCAGTAGGTTTCGAAGTTTTTTCATACTCCCCTTCTCGATAGCATTTTTCTGCAACATAAATTAGTTGACATACAGTTGATTGTGTTCTTATTCCTAATTATTCTTTATCTCCTTGCAGAGTTTTCGTTCATCTTTCTATTTGAGTCATAGTCGTGAATTTCCTCTAAATAAATTTAAAAGTTCGTCCTGTAGGCGACAAGAGCATAAAAAACGTAATAATATAATCCTTTTTAATCTTGCAATGACATAATTTTTTATTGGATAATTGAAGCAGCTAAAGTAAGTTTACCCGACGCCTCCAGAGAAAGGTGAATTACGCAGAAATCTCTGGCCGAAATAAGGAAATCCGATTTTCATTCATTTTTTAATACTATGCTGCTGACATAGTAAAAAGTAACACTAAATCTAGTTTAACTAGATGCTAATAAAGACGGTACAAATACGTTCAACGCGTTTCACAACGGTTTAAAAAGGCGCCTTCCTTCCAAGAGCCAATAGAATGCGTGGAAAACTCTAGACTCGCTCTCATCGAGCTTCACGTCTGTTATGCGGGTTGCGGCTTAGGTGGTAAGTTTTTTTTGGAACTAGCTGTACATGACTACATAAAGTCAAGTCCATGGCGCAACGACTGTGACGGGATTTGGCCTAAGCCAGGTGGTATTCACAGTAGATGACACGTGGTTAACACAGCAACATCCACACCACTGTAGTTTGCTTTTTCTAGGCCTCAACCTCTTAATTCAGCTAGCCTCCCAATTGTTTTGATGCTGGGTAAATATCATTACCCCCATCAGGGTTCAAAACCAGGGATCACTTCCACCAAAAGCGAATGAATTACCCTCATGGCTACCGGAGGCTCATGTATGTACAGCTAGTTCCAAAAAAAACTTACCACCTAAGCCGCAACCCGCATAACAGACGTGAAGCTCTATGAGAGCGAGTCTAGAGTTTTCCAAGCATTCTATTGGCTCTTGGAAGGAGGATCATTCTGACGGCGCCTTTTTAAACCGTTTTGAAAAGCGTTGAAAGTATTTGTACCGTCTTTATTAGCACGAAATCTAGTTTAAATTTAGTGTTACTTTTCAATATGTCAGCAGCATGGTATTAAAAAATGAATGAAAATCGGATTTCCTCATTTCGGCCAGAGATTTCTGCGTAATTCACCTTTTTCTGGAGGCATCGGTTAAACTTACTTTAGCTGCTTCTATTATCAAATAAAAAATATGTCATTGCAAGATTAAAAAGGATTATATTATTACGTTTTTAATGCTCTTGACGCCTACAGGACGAACTTTTAAATTTATATAGAGGAAATTCACGACTATGACTCAAATAGAAACATGAAGAAAACTCTGTAAGGAGATAAAGAATAATTATGAATAAGAACACAATCAACTGATTTATGTTGCAGAAAAATGCTATCGAGAAGGGGAGCATGAAAAAACTGCGAAACCTACCAAGGAAAGCAAAGATGAAAAGAAACTATCTGGGCGAATACACTGAGAAAGAATCATTTTAAGTCGACCTGGTAAAGAGCTCTGAAAATTAGACCCAAAACGTATTACAATAAAGTAAACCGAGTAAATTACGATCAACTAAATCAGATAATTACATCGAATATTATAAAAATTTTAAATACCACCAAATCAACTGATAGAAAGTAAAATATCAATTGGTGTGCTATCATCATTTTCTAAGGCAATTGTTTAAAATTCAACTTGCTAGTTTAGTATTTAAGAAAATAACATAGATATTAGAATAGTAGCACTCTTAATTTAAATACTGAGAACTACAAAATTTTTTCGCGTATGGAATAAAAGAAATTGTTTACGACGAAATTAACGCCAGCATCTCGTAACACTTTTCCGAAAATATTGTTCATTGCCAGTCCCAGAAAAAATATCCCTTTAATTAAATCAAGTTCATGTTCCTTGCAAAATTATGCTGTCCCAACTTTTACCTGATGCTAAATCTCTTTCTTGCCCCGTTGTGCAAATTTTGACTCTATTTCTTTGCTGTTGAATTATTCTGCAATACAGAGAAGTATAATTTGCTTGATACGACAAATAACGGAGCATTAGGTATTTTAGAATATATGTGTCAACACGTCATTCTGTTCCTCCACCAGGCATTCGTGATGACGGTATCAGATGAAGCATTATGATATTGAGATGAGATTTGGCTGTTTCTGACAAATTCGCGTCTGAGGTTTTACGAAGTCTTTCAGAGAGAGGGGAGGCCCTCCACCCTGGCCCTAGGAGTATCCCCTATTCATTCCTTTGTTGTTTCTTTTTCTTTTGTTTCGTCCATCGAAAGGTATTGTCTATTTTCTCAAAGGAACCATAAAACGGCCGATGGGTGAAGGTGAACTCCGCTCTGAGAAGAAAAACCCCCTTTTCGGCATATTGTGGATGGTCGTATGTATACGGGGTAGCGAATTTGAAAGCGCTAATGAGGATTCCCGACCGCACCCCTGCTGAGCAGGTATCTAAGGTTAGGGTATGGTGGCGGCGACCGATCACAAGTAAGGTGGGAAATGGTGGATCCACGATTAGTAATCTTCGCCGCGGGTATTCCCTTAGGGAATGAAGATATTCAACACTATTTTTGAGGTAGACGACCTTTCAGGACTTCTTGCAAGGAATACAGTTTAAGATGGTTAAGAAACAACAGTTAGTATGGAAAATCAGAACCTTAAGACTGATTTTCATATTGCATATCAATTCCAGGTTTTCTATACTTGCATATTGCAGGTATAGAAATACACGTTAACACCTGGTTTATTTACATTTTCATTAATACCCCGCGCGCCGCCGTATGACGTATGTCAGGGGGTGTGAAAACACCCACACCACGATTTCCATTGTTATACTGAAATGATTTTCAGAACTATGCGCTAGGTGAAATTAATGATCGCTGCTTCGGTTTCTGAATGCCTCAAGTAAAGTATATAACCCGAATTGTTTGAATGGTGCATAATATGTATAATGATTAAAAGAAAAATCACCGCCAATAATTATGAATGATGAGTAATATGAGTCATGGAAGAATACGTTAAAAATAGAAACCAACGGATTCTAAACAGACTTACATGAGAATATTCCTCTAATTCTCATGATTCATACCTTAGCTGTTAAAATATTCTTGGTTCCACATGTAATCCATTATTCCAACATTCACTCCAAGGACCTTCGTAACATCCTTCATCCTAGGCACATCATAATTCTCTACGAACTTTGCGAAGATGTTTCGAATTTTTAAAAATAGTAATGCAAGGAAGATCATTCCAGTTGGAAATAGGACCTTCGGAAAATCTGAACGATAACATAAAGTTGACAATGTTTGGGTGTATCATATCAGAATTATAGTATCTCTATATTCTGCTTTGAAAGTGAATGGCATAAACTGTATTAGCTTATACTAAATAACTAATTCAACAACAAAAATGAAGAAGTAAGTAATGCTGCCTATCGTCAATTTATATGAATCAAGCTCCTCGTCAATGATTGTTTATTTATAAATATTGTTTTTTATGCTTCATTTTGTCTCTATATTGAGCTCAAAATTTCGTAGTTTGAAATAACTTGAGAAATGAACAATGAACTAGAGAAATGCCATCTAATATTTATTCCTTGCGCTTACGAGAACCAAATCGTTTAACTTCGCTAACAACATCTATGTTACAAAGTTGATAGAGCGTTGAAGATGATCTTACTAGATCGACTAAAGTTTCTATTATAATGTCACTAAAATATGAATTGAAACGTAAATACGGAATTGTAGACACTCCGCATATTCAACGTCGCAGAAACTTGAAGTTTATACGCCCATTACCGATAAATTATATCTCTAAAGTTATTTAGAATAAACCATTGGCTTGCATAGATAGTAATAACAATGTTAGCAATTTTTATCGGTTTGAAAAAACCGAACTCTCTTTCCAAAATAAATTGCTGATAAGAAGATGGTTTTGGTTCTGGCTTAGTAAACTACTCGAACTTTCTTATAGAATTAAAAGATTGGTACGATACATTGAACATCGCTATTGTATACAATTTCGGAGATCCTGGGAATTACTTATGCATCAGAAGGAAATTTCTGAAAGTATGATAAGCCATGGGCGTTATATCTTGCATATTTGAATGTTAACCATGTTTGACTAAGATATTACTTAAATTGGATAAATGAGTAGTTTCTCTGGAGGCTGTCATAAACGGAAAAAATATATGTTGGATGAGAAAATTGAGATGAGTGAGTGCGTTATACTTTTAAAAGAGGTCATTGCTCCTACTCAAAATAATCAGTTGGTCGAGGAGGAACGCAAGAATTGCCATTACCTATTGTGATTCATTCAAAAATCTGGAATTAACATACCTCTTACACTTTAGGTTGTTAAATCAATGTGAGTGTATGTATTACTCTTGCCGTCGCTTCTCACTTCCCTATCTCTATCAAAACAGTCTCCCTCTTGAAGTCCTGGTGAATTCATTGCTTTATTCACTTCTTCCAATCACTCCTGTATCTTGCTTCTCAAATTTGTCATGGAATGTGGAGAGATAAAAAGTTTCTCATAGCCAATACATTTTAAATACGAAGGAATATTTTCAATATCACCAAGCGATATATATGTAGATAGACTAGCCATACCAAACCACCACCCATTCATCTCAATCATTAAAATTCTGTCATAAAAATATGAGAGTTACGCAGGGCCAGCCATCAACCGAGGGGAGCAAAATTTCAACATAGCCTCATATGCGCTTCCCCATGTGTTATTACAGGGTTGGAATTACAGATAAAGGCCCTGGGAAAAACTATTTCACCAAGTCCCTATTATTTTGCGTATTTTTAACGTTTTCTACATTATAATAATTGTAAACGTTATAATAAACAATTGAAATATAAATAATGTAGGTAGTTTTGTATACATTCAAAATTAATTGAAAATTTTACATTCATAGCTAACAGTAGCATTCAATGAGCATTATGACCAAACCTCATTCGCACTATCTTTTTGTGTATTTTAGAACTTTTTAGGTGATAAATATAGCGAGAAGAATGTTTAAGAACGTAATGGTTTGTGACTGCAACCATTTCAAGAGGAATCCACAGAAGGAATCAAGTTTATTCGATTCACACTTCAATGACACCGAAAATAATTAATTAATGAATTCAAAATTAATGTGAAAGATGGTAGTCTCGTATCCGTCATCTTTATTCATTTAGGAAAATCGATCCTAGCACATTTTCTCTCAATTGATTTGGACGGTATAGTAAAAATTCCAACTGCATAGATGATAAAATTTACTGATTTTTTACCGATCGAGTTTTAATTTCGATGCTTATCAAATGAAACAAAATTTATCTAAAATACACAGAGAATGCCTCGAGACTTCATACTACATATTTACTTATAGATTTTTTAATGTATTTAAAGTAATAGCGTAGATATGGCCATGAGTTCGCCTTACTTTACTTGTGTAGATTGCATTCACATAGGCTGTGATAAAACAGGTGATCGATATGGACTCCTTACGTATATAATTTTAAAGGCTAATAACTGCTCTCTTGAACGATGTATAATATTACTTACTATTATATTATATAATATAACCCATTATAAACGCAGAGTTTTGGAAGCGAAGGCGTCAAATTCGAGGTCTATATATTTTTGGTCCGACACTGATTCAAACAGCGCGGAAATTTTCTTTCTCCCATCTCAGTGCTAAACATAAGCTCAGAGCGGCTCAGAGGCAGGGTTTGCGAAAATTTCCTTCGACTTGCTCGTGCCTTTCGTCTCAGACTCGAATTTTATGACAGGAAGGAAGGGAAGGGGGTTTGCCACGGTATCCTCGGAATAACGGGACCTCGTGTGCGACGCTTCCCTCTGTGCGAGAAGCAATGCTAGAATATATACTGATTCGTTATAACCCTTTTATAATAACTGAATTCTTGCATTACGACATCCGTATTGTTATAATACTATTCTGCTAGGCCAATGCCACCAAACTCAGGATACTAATAAATCTTTGCAATATTAATAAAGCAAATAAATCCATTTCAACTCTGCAGGCGGAGTTATGACTCAAGCAGACCATCTCCGCCATGTTTTTCCTCTCTCTCTCTGTCACTTCTTAAGGCTCGCTCGGAGGAAATTTACTGCATGTTATGCGGGTTGCGGCTTAGGTGGTAAGTTTTTTTTGGAACTAGCTGTACATGACTATAATGAGAAAAAGGTTAAAAATAAATTCATACCCACATTTACTGAAGGAGTACAATCAAGGTCCAGCTCTCACTGGAAATATTCTCTGAAACAAAATTCCCAATCATGTGTAAGTAGCAGAGTCATTTCTTGTATTTAAACATGGTCTACATATGTACTTGATCAAAATTATTTCTATTCAGTTTCTATTTGTAAATGCTTAAATACTTTGTGTACTTGGTATTAACATTTTTGTAATGATATATTTGATGTAACTGTACTTAAATATTGTGAACTGCTTGCAACGTATTACAACTTGCAGACAGTGAAGAAAATTTACAAAGATCTATGACACAATAGGGAAAAGAGCATACGTGGGAGGATATGATAATATATATATAATATATGATATATAATATAATATATAGGATATGATATAAAGAAAAGTAATGTGTATTACAAAAGAAGAAAGGAACAAGAGCATGTCAAATCAATGGTAGAAATGAAGAACTGGAACAAGTAGATGGATATAAGTACTTGGGTAATATAATTATAAGTGATGGAAGATACAAAAAAGAGATCTTAAACAGGAAGAGAAAGGCAAATTCTACATACTACTAATAATAGTTTAGGAAAACAATAATGGGGAATAAAGCAATGGCTAATAGAATGAAGATTTCGGCATATTAGTCTGTTAGTACCCACTCTATTATAAGGAATAGAAAGCATACTCTGGCAAAATAAACATGTTAGCAAAAATTCAGGCCATAGAAATGAAGTATTTAGAGGAGTGCTCAACAAAACAAGAAGAGACAGAGGGCATAATGAGAGAGTAAAAGAAGTGCAATAGATACCACTGAAAGAATTAATAGAGGAAAGACTACTGTTATAATACATTTAGAATATGATTGACATGATTGTGAAGCAAGAACTCAAAGTGAAGGTTCACGGAGAAAGAGGAAGAGTTCAACCAAGAACAACTTGGGATATAGAGGATTGGAAGCAGATGTAGTGAAAGACACTGGGAGAGATGAGAAAGAGGAACTTGATGGAATAGAGGAAATGGGTTGAAGCGACCTCCCGATATTGAGAGAGATAGGTGAATTAAGAAGAATTGCAAGCAGTTCTTATCTTGAAATTCATTAAAAAAACACACTCAACTGAAATTAATTAATTTTGATTATATTAATTTTTCAAGTAATTGTCAGAAAAGTTAACAATATCCAATGTATGATTTTATATTGTGTATCTCTATTTTTCATTGGGAATTCAGTATAATTTATTATTGTGTGCATTTTGAAATAGATATTTACTATACAATATAGTAAAAATCTATTACAAAGAGCACATAATGAATATGGCAGTAGAAGGAGCAGTATAGGGAAAGATAAAGAGAGGAAGAAGGAGAACGAAGCTTTTGGATGAGGTGAAAGGAAAAGGCCAAATTTAAAGATAAAGCATAGGGAATAAAATTATTTTAAATCAAATAATGCCAAGGACCTGCCACTGGGCAGAAAACCTCATGATGATGAATTTACATTATTTTCAAATATCATAGAAAAATCATTACAAATATCACAGAAATATCATTACAAATATTCCTTCATAATTGCTATCCAGGTTCAAATATTTTGTTTTTCATGCACAAAATCTTATACACTCGTGTATAGCATAGGATTATAAGCATAGTATCTAATAAAGTAGAAAATCAAACTGATAGAGGATAAAGTAGAGGTAACATGAAGAAATTATATTATTGATTCAAGAGGAGATGCAGTCATGCAGTCATCTTTGCATCTCCATTTCTCATGCTAATCTTTTATTTTATTCTTGAGATCAAGACCTTGCTGCTTCATAGGATCTGTACATGGAAAGGAAGGGAAAACAGGAAAAACTTTCCACAAGAAACTATTTCCTGATTTATTGACTAAGTACAACCACACAGAGAGACAGAACTCAAGACATGGTTCAATGCATAAGCATAATTTTCAAGTGAAGCCAAAATCACATTTTCTCAAAATTGAAAGGGAGGGAGGAGACAGGAGGAGATGAAAGGTAAGATTTGCAGAAAGATATTAGCTAGGTGGACAAGAGGTAGAGGAGGGGAAAGGCCAAGAAAGAGTTACAGTAAGGGAAGAGGAAGGAGAGATACATTCATTGATAAGGTATAATCCAGATTTTGATTTTTGTGAATGATCTCCATTTTTTCAAGTGTATCAAGTCAGTTCCCCTTCTTGGCCACATGTAAAATCTGAAGTTTAAAATCAGAGGAATGATTGCACAATAATAAATTCTTTACACAGTGTGATTGTGGTGAGCAGTTTGAAAACATTATAGATGTTATTCAACCTTCAATTTAAAATTGAGTCCACTCTCCCCAACATAAATATAATTACAGTCCTGACAAGAGATTTAATAAGTTGATAAGGTCATTTTTTGATAGATTCTTTCAGATGAAGCAAAGTTTTCATTTCCTAGTTTACCTTTAGCTTTAGAGTATAAATTGTTGGATGCCATGGCTGAAGAAATTAAGTTGGAAAAAATGAAAACCTCAATTTTACACTCTGAGGGGAGAGCAAGTTCACAATCTGCCACAAGATTTTAAAACTGTTTTATATATTGCGCACACTGAGGTGAGAATTTTGAACCTAAATCCAAAAGCTTATGTTCTGGCTCACTAAAAGTATGTTGAGATATGTTCAGCATGTTGGGATGGAAGGAATGGGTAGGAGAAAGAAAGGAACACTGCACTGAGTCATTCTTAGCCTGAATTGGTCTACCTTTCTGGTTGTAGATGAGGTTAATTAATTTCTTTCTTATGTTGTTAAATTTACAGAAGATAATTTTATTAACAAAATCCCTCACCTTGCATCTAATAACACCCATTCAATATGGTGGAGGGAATAGGACAATTTAGTCATTAGAAGGAATAAATATTGTGAAAGTTTGTTGATCTTTGTATACCAATGGCAGAGTTCCAACTTCAGCCAATGCACCTTGACAGTGGAGATCACCATCTGGGCTGCTGTATAAGAAGAACTGGACTTGATGTTGATGAAATTCAGAACAACTCCCAGGTTAAGACACTTACTTGAAAAAGTGAATGTTCATAGAAGCAATATGTTGGTTCAGCTTCTTATTCAATCTCATCTGTGCTACTGCATCAGCACTAAGAATAAAATCAATTTTCAAACAAATATGTTCCTCTGTGTGGTTGAGTTGCTAATTAAGAAATGCTGTGCTTAATTAATAAATCAGGGAATGGTTTCTTGCGAAAAGTTTTTCGTTTTCCTTTCTTCATCATGGATTACCACAAAGTCACTCGCAATTCCATTGATTTAGTTCATGGAAAAATAGGATTCTGAGCAATTTGCCTCATGAGGCTGCTCTAATTCTGAAATTGTTCAAATTCTGAGAGGTAACTCCAAATTGTGTCCAGTTTAAAGTAAAAATGTTAAAACAAATATTAACAAGTGAATGGAAGAAGGACAGGAGATTTAGTCTTTCAGAATACCTTTAGAGGAGGTTATTGACCATGTTTCTTTGTGTAAAATTTTGAATAAAGGAACTGATTTAATAAAAACCCATGCTTCTTTTTTAATATGACAAACTCTCCATACATATTCATGAATTTGATAGTTATAGAGGTTATTCTCAATCAAAAAATGAAAAACCATACTGAGAGATGTAAATTTCTTGGATTATTTATAAATGATGTCTTAGATTGGTCACGCTACATCAAGATCTTGATAAGAAAATCTTGTCAACAACCTCTATGTGTATGATCAGGAGAATGGCCCCTATTGTATCAATTGACTTATAATATGTCTATTCTCTCCTCAAATATGGTATTATTTTCTGGGGTCAATATTTCCTTTTCAGCAAGGCTTTTTCATTACAAAACAAGCTATGAAGACAATTCTATGAGTTTCTTATCATACTCCTGGTAGACCTCTTATAAGTTTGAAAGCACCCTATCATTCTGCCTCCAGAATTGAAATTAAACTTACCATCTATATTATGTCAATAGTCTGACAAAATTTTTGTATCCTAAGTTAAAAGAATGTTCTATTAAATACCAAGTTCTATAATTCAGATCGAACTCCATCAACAACTTTGTGATCTTAATTTACGTGTAACTCGATACATATTATTTATAGATCTAAAAATTTGTTCAAAGAATTACCTTATAACATGGGATACTGTATATTTAAATAATGATAAGTACAGTGAACTTTTGATTATCTTGGATAATGGTGGAGAGAAGAAGAATAAATAATAAGAAAATGCAGATAATCCTATTGTTTGGATCCCTTAAATTGTTTAGGATGTAAATTATGAAAATTATAGAAAATTAATTATTGATTACACAAATAGTCTCTTATTTTCAATTTTATCATGGACATATTGAGTTTTCTTCACCTGACTGCAGATTTTTCTTGGAAAATATTTCACTGTAATCATATTCCCTCAGTTGGGAAGGTGATAAATTAAAAAGGAAATACATGGAAGGTGAAAATTGATAAATTTTTAGGATATAAATGAGACAATTACTGTTTTATAATGAGACAATTACTGTTTTTTTAGTTGTCAGTCATGTCAACTTAATTATGATGTATTATAGAATAGAATGCTGGTGATCTAAGGATAAGGAGAGTGCTCTGGAAAGGCAAACAATGTTCAGCTTTGTCACTATAGTTAATGGTAGAGAAAGCAAAACCTTGGCCTATCAATAATTTTGGTTTCAGGAGTTTCCAGGAAAAGCTGTCAGAATAATTATTATAGGTAGCAGAGGTAAAAAATTTTATAGCAATATGACTATTTCTTCACTGTAAGTTCTTTCTATCATTGCAAAGTTAAATTTTGCAATTTTTGATTGCTCACCCACAAATAGGGAGCAAGAGCACAGAATAGCTGTAGAATCTTTCAAAATAGGTTAATTTCTGATGTAAAGTCATTGAAATGGTAATCTTGCTCAATTTAAGAGAAGTTGTAGGTCTTTGGCCGATTAAATAGAGGTGTGAAGCAATAATCTTTGGGATCATCCCAGAATTCCCCAAGGGCAGATTCCACTCTGCCAATAGACCCAAGGTTGATTGGAGACCCAAGAATTGGAGAGTTGACACATTTTATTCTAATAACTGTTAACCAACCTTTACTAGGGCAGCGGACTGCTTCTGTGCCCAAGTGTCCTATGGAGAATGGGGGCATCCCAAAAGTTCCCTTCCCTTTTGGAAAGATTTCTCCAATTGCTGATCATGGGTGATGTTGACAGTATGTAACTGGGTCTCATAGTCTTCAATGAAGGACTTCAATACATTTTCTGGCTGGATGTTTCCTGTAGAGAAGCTGTATCACTACTATGTTACAGTGAGGAAATAAGGAAATTCATGAATAAATATAAGGAAATTTATCAATCACAGAAAGAATTATGAAAGAGCATACCTTGACATAATAATAATTATAAAACCTTTCTTAATTGCTTTGAATTAAGATCATCATTTGGGATACCAATTTCTTATATTTAGGATAATTTAACATTACAATTGAATTAAAATATTTCAGTAATAATTAAATGTAGGCCATTATGTGACTTTAGAAGTTGATTTAAGAAAATTCTGGAATATGCAAGCCTTTTTGTAAATTATCAAAAATGATCTCTTGTAGACTAAAATCACTTCAAATTCATAACCATGATAATTTAGATGCAGTTAATATTTCAGAACTTACATTTGATCAAACAAAAGGGGAAAATTCATGAGAATTACTTTGACTACTATAATTCTAACAAATTTGATCACAATCAGAAAGGTGAATTTTTGGAATTCTATAAATCAGTCATACCTCTTGGTAAGTTGCTGGAGAAAATGACAGGATGAGTTCATATGGCAAAAGACTCAACCACAGAAATGGAGAGAATGCATTTACTTTTTAACATTTGCATAACTACCTTTAAAAGGAGATCAAATACAAAACTCATATTAGTTAATAATTTTAAGAATTAACCTATTTGTTCCGAATTTCATGTAGAAGTGTTTCTGTTATATGAATAATTGCTGATAATATTCAGTATTACCTGTTATTACTATTATATTTGTATTTTTAATTTGTTCATATGCAATTCATATATTTTAGTTGACATAAAAATCAACAAAGAAAAATGAAGGCAAAGAAAAGATTTGTTATTCTGGAAGGAGAAAAAATAATGACATCAATGAAATCTTCTTAAACTATATACATCCTCCTTTTAGAGACATTTCCCCTGATTAACTTGCATATCTATCTCTCTGACCACCTCGGAGATTCATAAATGGTATTTAACTTTGAATAATCTGTGGGACTAATCTCATTGATGATATCTTCACATTTTTAACGGGAAACAACCCTAGCCTAAAATGACCAAAATAGATTTAAGGGGTAACAAAGGACGTATACATCAAGAAAATGCCGCAAAATGACAAAGGTTTCGACGTCAAGTGGGTACGAAACTCTTCCATCTAAATACATTGCGAGGACTTGAAATATTTGTTTTTGAAGCCCTTCCTGAAAACATGGAAATACATGAAAAGTTGACCGAAGTCAAGAATATATTTTATATAGGTATATATCAAGTAGTAATGGGTCAAAACTTTCTAATGCAATATGAAGAGAAGATATGCACAAAAATGAGCACTCACGTATGAGGGAAATAAATAACCAGGCAGCTGAACAGAACTCATGATTATTTTTATGCAACCGACCGTTTCCCTAATGATCCAAATCATGTCAAAGCGCCATTTATATTCTACTTAACATTATTTTCGCTGATAAATATTCACCATATTGTCTTAATCGCAATGCATCATGGGTGTGTTTACAACCATGATGCATTGCGATTACACATCCCTGTAAGATTTGAAGCTATGGAGATCTGAGACTTAAGTAAATCAACTTTGCAAATACCATGGGGGACTTAAATACGATTAAAATATGGTTCGTTAGAGTTAAAAATACTATTATTATTTAGAGTTAAATGTATTATTATACGATGGGTAATCTCTATATCAATTGGATAATATGAAACAAGGCCTCACTAAGTTGTTGTTTCCCTCAATTTTAGCAATTGTTCAAAAACTGTTGAATTCCAGAAACTTCAACGAGCAGTGAATCTTGCTCACCCCATCTTCGACTCTAAAGGTAAATATTAAATTTCTTTATTTTTAGTCTGTAGAATTACAAAGATATATCAGTAGCATAATACTAATAAGTTTTTATGTCAATCTATTATGTCCCGTACATTATGAATATAGAAAGACTGAATTCCATATATCGGTAGATAGTGTTCTCTCAAAAGATATCAATAACTATCCCTTATGGGCATGTATATATATTGGCTAGGCAAATAAAGTTTTTCCTATTTCTGCTACGCTACTGTGACAGTCAATATTTCTCTATAGCAACGCAACTATGCGTAAACTAAAAAGCTGTTGTAGGAATTGGTTGCGGTTATTTAATGTCTGTTTATATCAGCTTTTCAACTTGCGCGAATATTAAGCGAAAATTATTAGTAGCAGTACGTCTTACAAAATTATTTATTCCAAAGCTTTCTTTGATAGTCATGAATATGCGGCTCCTTACTGCGAATGAACCTCATATCCGTCTCCGTGACTTTTTCCGAACATTGACTGGAATACTGCGTGAAGGACTGATCGTGTTTGAAACGCAGTAACATCAGATGAGAGTCAAATTGTTCCCCTGTACCTCTTACTTACTTATCACCCCTTCTTCATCGGTGGCTGAATGAAATTAACGAAAGAAACTCACGAGAAGAAAATAAAACTTTCTCGATACTCCTGGTTATTGGCACTGAAATCACGCTAGTGATCTCACGGGATATGACACGAGACAAGCAAAGCAAAAGAATTAAAATATAGGGGAAAGTTACAGGACGAATGAAGCAGTAAAGGAGAAACAAACGGTGAGAGAGACGCTTACCACGGTGAAAACCAGCAGACCTCGGCAGCTTCCCCGAAGAACAATTTGGTAGTCTTGAAATCATTTACACACCCTGACAAAAGCTTTGCGTTCACCCTGAGAAAAGGTTTGGCCACTCTGGTTCACACCGGCCCAAGGAATGCCAGTGGCGCCCTCTTATCCGCTCATAGTAATGTTGAGATAGGGGAAGATCGAGGAGGGAGATATGAATAGAAATAAAAAGGCAACGTGAACATTTAATGGCCACTTCCATCATATGCTCAAAAATCCCATTAACAATTTTCTTCTCTCTTTTAATCGTTGTATTTAGTGCTTTATTTTAAATTACTATAAGACTCTTTAATATCTTAAATCGTGACATTTTCATAACAGGTAGTCATTCTCATTTTAACACTTTTAGCTTAATTTTAATACATTTAAACACCATTCATTATTTATTAATAATTCATATATTAATTATTCAATTATTTTTCATTATTAATTGTCTCGCTCTTTAAGAAACTAATTAGCAATAGGGCAGATTTTAAAAGAATATGAAAACATTGAAGGACTCTTTCAAGGTAAAGGAATGTCAAGTCTAAGCAATAGTGACAAAAAACATTGCTGCAGCAAAATAAAGTAACGAATAGTAAGTAAAAGCAAAATGAAATTTGCATTTTATTCCCTATTGAGAATCAACGAGCAGTTCAGCTAGTCGTAAATGAATAGTCTTGCACGGCGGGTAAGGGTAAACTGCTTCGAGGAGCAGATACCTCAAGTGAGATATCGCAATACATCTCATAAGAAAAAAAATCCCTTCGTCAGTCAAATATCTTCCATTTCTCGAATAAGAAATTTTTCGCCAACCTGAGGTGTCACAATGGATGAAATGAATTTCGAATCAGGAGGGAAACATTAATTTCTGTTGCTTAGTAAGTCGATTATTAAACAATAAAATCTCAAACATTCATCCCGTATTTGGTAACAATGGTTTTGATACAGTATCCAGAATGGCCGTAGACTTATATATAAGAGGTATACAAGCGATACCGAAAGATTTTTGCTATATTTAAATTTATATTTTGTAAATTTTGCCTAATCATAATTTTACCTACTTGTTTGCATCTACTTCGAATTGTATTATTTGCCTGCAGTAGTTCTTTGTTGGATTATTAATATTGGAATAGTATTATCATATGTTGGCTGCATTTTATCATTATCGGTTTGTATTTGACTACGATCATACACACTACCATCAGACTATTGGACCTTCTGCAGCGGAATTGAAAATTTTATCGCTCTAATGGTGAATTAAGGGCATAAAAATATATTACTTACAGTACTTTACGTGAGCATCAAAAGCTGGATTCGATAAAATCGCCTGTATATATCCTTCCTTACGGAATTTCGACCATTATACTTTTCGCGACTACAGAAAGGAATGCGAAACGTCTTTTTTATGTGTTGACAGCTGGTATTATTTCTTGCTTTAACAGTGCACAGTCACTTAAAATACATGCTCTCAATAATGAAAATTTAATGGGTTTCCTATTTGTTTTCCATTTCTTGAAATATAATTTCTGTAAAATTTTACCTTTCTCGAGGATATTACCTCATCATAAGGCAACCAAAACATTAGTGAGAGTAAATATTACGCAAGATAAGGAACCAAAAAGGTTGCGGGAGGGAAGGGGAAGAGGTTGGGGGAGGAGAGGAGGAAAAAGGAGAGTAGTAGTAGTAATTTTAAAGTGCTTATTTCACATGTGAGGCCCCACCCGGGATCGAATCCGGGACCTCTTTCGCTAAAGTTGAACACGTAGCCCGCTTGGCTATCCTAAGGGAGAAATTTTCATTAGAAATATATTTGTAGGGGGTAAGAAGTGGGTGACACAAAGGTTAGGTGAAGATAGCTAAAGCGGGCTAAGGGTAAGTCAGGGCTGCAGTGGTGGCAGTTTGTAAGATTGGAATGGGGAAAGAAAAGTTGTCGACTCTTAAAGAAAAATCCCGACAGCTGCGGAGCCTAATTTCAAATATTTCTAATGCTTTTAATGATCAGGAGTTGTGAGGATTTCAAATTTGTATTTCAACTTAAAAATTATGTGGACAAGATCCGAACATGCTCCTTTAGGTAATTTCTCATCCTACCTAAACTTTGTCCAGCCAATCTTACAAGAGGAAATTAGGCTTACAATACTTCATCCAATGTCATGAAGAGATTACATATATCTTATAGCACTGTGTATTCTATATGGGAGAATGGCATGCTGTGTTTGTACTCCACTATCAGAAATCAATTTTATGATATGCTGAATGTCTTCAAAATCAGTTATCGTCAACTTCCTTTTTCTATGCAAAAGTCTCAACAGCTCGCATCATTCTCCCATAAGTAACTCACAGTGCCATAAGATTTACGTTGTCTCTTCATGACGTTGAATGAAGTATTGTAAGCCAAATTTCCTCTCTTAAGATTTTGGTTGTCAATGGTAAGAGTAATGAATGTTTCTTCTTCACAGATGATATCTTAAAAACTACTGGTAATCATAACAAACTTTGGGACTGCAACTTACTTCTAATCAGTTTTAATGATGTTTTGTTACCCAGGTGCAAGGATCATGGGAAACTGGACAGGATCATGGCTGGGCATCAAGGAAAATCCTCTGAAAATGGTAAGTAAAAGATATGTTGATCATGTGATATTCTTACCAAGGATGTGGTAGAGCCAAGGATATACATACTGGGAAAGTGAAAAATCTCAATTCCTCCTCTTAATCGTTATCATAATTGGATATAATCTTTCATATTATCCAGTCTGTTATATTTCTGCAATATTTACACAATGAGTTAAAAATACATTATTACATATATTTATTATAAAATAGTAGTTAGTGCCTAGGAATGAATATGAATTTCGTAAAAGAGATTGTCTATTATTATACCACCAGTCTACTTTTATATTCAGCAAATGGTCTAATTATCAATAAGCACCTCCCATAACAGATATACGTATTACTTGGATACATAAGGAGCGAATATTTATCGAAATAAAAAATTCTAGAATTAAGGATTTGCTTCTAATGTGTCACATTTTCTAAGACAACTGTTTAAATTCAGGAGAGTTAGAAAGTATTTTATTCATATTATATAATTTAAATAGATCTTATGCCAAACATAATTAACAGTAATTTACATAAACTGTGTTCTTCTAATTGTATCTTATACATGACCATTCTCTGGTGCATATTAATCTTGATACTCCTTCAATGCAAATCCACGAAATTCAAGGCAACTGAAGACATATGGACAGTGCGTTTTACTTTGGTGAAAGTGGTCCTTGGTTTAATTCCCAGTGGCAGCCCGAGTGCAAAATGACCTCAGCTGTCAAAGCACTTTTACCAATAGTACTACTACTCCATCAAATTCAGCAATGGATTGAGAATTTCATTAAAAAATGTTCATTTTCTGTGCCAAAACTGATATATATTCCTTTTGTCTTCATGTGATATGGGATGCATACGTTGGCAATGGATTTTTCTTTTCCTGAAACATTTGAGGAAGGTAGAAGTTAAGTTTACTATTAGTGGTGCCGTGACCTATACTTTATATTTTATCTGATATCATTCCCTTAGTGGCATTAATTCAAGCTAACTTTCTAGTTCCTTCTGCTTTATTTCTGTAAAAATCCACCCCAATCACAAAATCCATGTTAAACTACTGAGTTACTTTAAATGTTTTTTGCAAGGATTTTGCAAAAATTTTTCAATTCAATATCTTTTTATATCATTGCAAGCAGGGATAATAATGGTATGATGAAAAATCAGTGGAACAAAGGTTTAAGCTATGCCTTCCCTGAAATTTAACCTGAAGTTGAGGGTCATGAGAGCTTCAATTTCATTATTTACTGCTAATGAGATCTTGTGTATAGAGTAATAACCTTCTTAGAAAACTTTTAGTAAAATATTTAGATGACTTCAGTAACTTCTCCTTGTCTCTAAACATCAGCTATAACTCAGACAAATTTCATTTTCAGCTATTTATTTTGATAGTATAAAAATTGGTAAAATCTAAGTTGTTTTCTTATATTGATACCATCTGCACATCTGTTTTTCAACCCAATGTTCAAGTGATTCAGCAGTCAATAAAGACATATAGTTTAACATGACTTTCATGCAATCCAATTAAATTGGAAGTAGTTTTAGGGAAGGGTTTGGAAATTAGTGTTACTTTCTTGATTCCATAGTAAATCAGGGGAAACCATAAATTTGATGAATTCAAAGAAGGAAATCAGAAGAAAGAGTGATGGGCGTAAAAAGCAATGTCTCAAAGGATTGTATTTGTCAATGAAGGTGATTATTGATGATTCTAGGTAGTGCAGGAATATATGCTGTAATAGGATCATGTCACCAGAAGTTTCCCTCTAATTTCTGTCTTCATGAACCAATTGAGAAAATTGCTTGAATCTGGTTAGATTACGAGTTACTACATTAGTTAATTTCTACCGAATTCAGGTATTAGAACTCAATCGTAAAGTATTCCTTGCATTTAGAAATAATGAAAAAGGATTTAATACTGGAATCAAGCAGAGTGTTGAGATTCCTTACATTGCATGAGTTATCTGAAGTATTATGTATAATTTTGCAAGTAATCTTTTTCACAAGGGAGGGATTTGAATATTGATTCTCTGGGTAAATAATTTAGTGAATTGAAGTTTGGAAATCAGACTATCTCCTTTGTTTGTAGTGATTTGATATAATTAAGATATTTCAAAAGAAAGACCTATCTATCATATCTATATTAAAACCCTGAGTGAAAACCATATTTCACTCAGTTGATTAATATTGGCAACATTGGTTGATAAATTTTTAATTGATTCTCAAGATATTAAACACATTTATATTATGATAATAGATGCAATAATCTTTAGTTCCCTTTTCTAATAATGAATTTAGGTAAAAGGAAATCAACAAATTCTAACTCATTTCTTCAGTTCAAAGTGGAATTCAATGAAAGTAAATCTTTGAATTGATTGTCTTGATCTTCATTATGTTTTTAAATGTCCTGCTAGACTTGTTCATTAGCTGGATACCAAAATGCAATTAAGAGAAGAATAGTTAGTTTAGAATTTTTTAAGAGATAACCCGATGATGTGATTATTTGCAATAATGAAGTATTTTTAAAACGATATGGTAGTTTCAGATAGATCAGAAACAGGTTTGCTATTTTCATATTTTGCTTGTTTGATTGAATAATAGTCACTTGAAGAAATGAACTTCTGTATGATATTACAGGCTATTCTGCAAAACTGCCAGATTTAACATATTTGCAAGGATTTCACAATTATTACAGGCTTTTTTGACATCTTGAGCAACTTGAAATATGATTTTTAAGAATTCTTCTGTGATTTTAATCCCAGAAGAATTTTAAAAAATGCCTCTTAATGCCTTTAAAATGCCTCTTCTAATTTATTCTTTCTGAGACTCTCTGCTGATCTTTTGTCTATCCATGCCCCATGTTTTGCTTTAATGATAAAGTAATCAATACAAGATGACCTTACTTTGTGGAACACAATTTAATAATTATAAAGAAAGAGCCTTGTATTTTCACTAAGATAATTGTATACTTTTACACAATTGAACACAAGATAATTTCAGAAACTATGAAGTTCCATATTTTCATTTATTAATAATAAATATTTAATGTATTTCAAAACATGAGAGAAGTTTTTGTACTCAGAATTACTGTATTTTTTCATACTATAAATATATATATTTTGTAAAGAACCTGAAAAGTATAGTACCTCATTTAATTATGGAGGTTTTAAGTCTGGTCTTAACTATATCCTCTCATTTTCTATTGCTTTCCTTGTAATAGAAGTATTGTTAAAAGGCTTCAATAGCTGAGGTCATTTCACACATGTGCTCCTACCAGGGATCGAACCTAAGACCACTTACACCAAAGTCGAACTTGTTACCCATATGATAATTCAGTAGCTCATGCTTTCCTTATAATGTACCTCCAAGATTTCTCACCTATGACTACCATTATTAATAAATGATTACCTTAAAACTGTTGATTTACCTTTTGATTTTAAAACTTTTATGATAACTGCCAAATAATTATTTGGTGGAGGTCCTAATTTCATAGAAGCCAAGCAAGCATCTGTCTTTCTAGCTGTTTGTTTTGACATATGAACAATTCATTTGACACACCTCATGTCAGTGTTCCATAGAGGGTTTAGGAGAAGCTCTGTAACATACATAGTTTCTTTATCAGGAAAAAATAGTCCCTATGATCATCTTTTATATTTCTCTTTTTTCTGTGATGTATTTTAGTAGCTCTAGACAAGGTTAACTACTCTGTTTATGGTACGTGCAATAGCTTTTCCTATCTGTTTTATCATTGATGATATTTTTGGGAACTGATACTCTTCAATATCTGCTGCATCTTTGGGGATTCACATCTACTATTTTCTGGCCATTTTTGCATTTCAACGGTGTTTTATAATATTTTCTTTTACTTCTCTTCATAGAGGTACATTTATCTTGGAAATGTTTAACATTAAACCAATTCCACTGTTTGATTTACTTTATCCGTATCATTTCATAGTTTAAGTGTAATTCCTCATAAAATTATTATATACACGTGAAATTTTATATACTGGTGGACGGAAAAGTCTTCTCGAGAGTAATTTAAATTCTGGAGGAAGTGAGATATCTCAAGGCCCTTCTTAAAGAAACACTATATTCCAAAATTTTCTACAAGCTCAGCGTCTTTCCTTCCGTTTCAACTCCCTTTCTTCCACGAGGAATTTTTCTTCATCATTCCATAAAATTGGGACGGGAAGAGGTTCCTAGCAAGCCGGGAAATTCGACCACTTCCTATCCCCCTATAACCTCCCATCTCCTCATGCTCCTGAACCCCTAAAATGAGTTCACAATCCGCCAAGGAGATCAGGTGGCATACAAACAAGCTAATTTTCCGGCTAGTCCACACGATCTCAACTGATACTTATTTACGTAAAAAAATTGGAAGTTGTGAAGAGATCATTGCGGAATTCTTTTCTTCCCCTGAAATAGAGGCTGTTAATACGGAGTAACACGGTTTCAGACACTTTCTTCAAAGCAGTTTGAAAGTCGTGTTGTGAAGTGAACATGGCAAAGTTTTAACGTCCTATTTCCCCCTCTCGGGGATCGAAGATGGGTTTTCAGGAATGCGGTTACGTGGATTCGGCTAGATAGGAGAATTTAGTGCTTCGTTTTCCACTCTGAAAGGGAAAGAGTATTCGGAAGTACTCAATTAAAACTTCGATTACCGCTTCTGTGAATTTGATGAATACCTTCCGAGGAAAAGGAAAGAAGGCGTCTACGGAAGTTCGAGAAATGGGGCATAGAAATGGTTCAAAGTTTTGGATGCGGAAAATTTCACCTTCAGTTTAGCCCTACGTGCAATTGAGCGAGACGGAAAGGAAGACAGTATCTCGAATTCGACCTCTAATGACACTCTAGGAAGGACATGAATACTTGTTCTAGAGTTTACCTGTGATTCGCCTTACAAGCTCTGCTCTCAAACTTTTAACTAAGTGACCCATCGGGGGGACTAAAATTTATTGAAACAGACGCAGGCAGCGAAAAATTTACATATTAGATGTACCGCGGAGAATAGTTCACATGATCGGATTATCATTCCGCTGCTTATTTTATTTTACTGCTATACCGAAGAGCCAGTTGAGCGCTATTCTTTAAAATTTATCTCAGTCAGTTTAAGTTTTCCTAATGAAATGGTGCATTTTTATTATGAAAGAAGTGTCCTAGAAGGATACTTTGCCACACACAAAACACATAATTTCCCATATATTTTGCCGTCCCCGTCCCTTTTGTGTGTCCATTATGTCATTGAATTTTCATAAGTAGTTACGCGACTAAATATTCAAAACATGTTGATAATCTCAAATATGCAACCAAAGAGGGAATGAGGTTTGCACAGATGATGGCTCAGATTTCAAAGTGGAATGAATCAATATCATGATAACTGCGAGTCTCCCAGTTGATGAAATGCACATCTTATGCTTCTTTAGCATATTTTCTATATTATGGTGGTATAAATTCATATCGTTCCCAAACAGATTCCTCTTCCGTTCTTTTTACTATGGGATGTAAAAATCACGATTTTAGAGCCTTACAGCGGTACAGATTTACAGCGGTCCCTCCCTTACCTGTTTTTAGAAACTAAACGGAAGCGACAATGATCCTAATCTTTTTACTGTTTTTAAAATCATTTAATTTCTGAATTTCATTGGATAGACTCGAGGTGGGACTGCTAGATCATCTACCGTCAGCGGTTGTTTCTCTGTACGAAAATCCAATCGCCTTATCTTATGTGATTGAATACTCCCACAATAGAAGTTTCTCGCGATTCCGAGATCTATTTACCCACTTGAGCTGAAGATGCTGGCTAGAATGCCGCCGAAAACGTTGTCGCCCGAAGAAATCGTTGCGGTTTCCCGAAAAATACAGATATCATCTTTTTACCTAAAGCTATCGAGCTTAGCCTTTCCTTTCACTATTCTATTTTGGTATCCTTTCATCTAATAGAGGGGATATCAATGTTAAAATTCCTTACTGAAAGTGTTGGGAGACATTTCATTATAGATAGCTTTCAATGCTAAGATTAAAAAATAATACTCATTTACAAATGTTATATTATACCTCATACCACATCTGAAATTGGAATGACTTCGGTAGCAGATATATTTTCAAAGCCTGATTCGAAAATTATACATGGCTTTTCCTTACTTACAGACCATCATATTTTTAAGTCTTTTTAATTTGAAAATGTTGAAAAATCTCTTTAAGAAAATACAACGCGAGAATTGAGAAACACATGAAAAAAAGAGGAATCAGACCTTCGTTGATATTCCGGAATATTATTAGAAAAGTTTTCATTGCCGATTATTATCTGCATTTTTCGCTTTACCATGCGCTGGTGTTTTCTCTCCCTATTTTCTCTCTCCGCTATTTATTCTCTCCCTAACTATTGAAATTCCATGAGTCTCTTTCCTCTGTGTCTTGTCCCCTGATGTGGATCCTGTCTAATGACGGAATCCAAAGGTTTTCTTCTTCCACCACCTGCGTTACTTTGAACGAACCGATTTCAACTTGACGTATTTTTTATGGAGTAGAATCACAACTGTATTCTGTGAAGTAGGTGTATAATATTGTAAAGTTCATCAATGTAGGAATTTAACTGTTTTGGCTTCTCGATCTGTACTATATTTCAGTAATGTGTTTAGAGTGCATTTTGGACTCCTTTCACCGGGTTTAGAATTAATTGGGTAATTTTCAATAGCCATAGTTGCTTTTTGCTTATTCAAATCATCCTAGAGATATATAATTGAGAATCATAGTGATGGGGAAGAAATTTCTGCATTATCCACTATTATATGGGAAGATCGAGTAACTCAGAGATGCTGGAGCTGGTCCTGGGTGGTCCAAATAAAAGTGAAGAGTGATGAAAAAGATAGTAGTAGATATTGTTAAAAGTGATTCCACAATTAAGGTCATTTCGGACATTTAGGCCTTGTCAGGGAATCGAACCAAGGATCACTTCACCTAACACAAACGCGCTACACACTTGGCTATTAATAACGGCATGATGCTACTTGAAGTTTTATGAAACAAAGTGATTAAAATTTCAATCTTCATTTTCGGAAGTTTGGGTCTAAATTGGACAAATCTTTTGAACAAGGGATATGATTTTGGCAATGGGGAACGTTCAAGGGATAGGAACTTAATTTCTTGATTTCCGAGACTGTCTATTAATATACTCGTAATTAGAGTTCTAACGCAATATTCTTCTACGATGTCCTAGCGCGATGTTCTCTGTTCCGCACGGTTTACGGCTTATGAAAAGAAAGGATATAATGCGTGTGCTGCCATTTAGAAATTTCTTTCGGAGTTAAGCGCCTATTAGCTCTCTTTTGTCCGACATCGAGAAAACAAATGGGAAAAACAAAATGGGATACCTCTGCTATTTTCATCATTGACTGCGTCTCTTAAAGTGACTTTCTGTACAGTAATCGCAAGAAAGAATAGCAGCTGTCAATATATCGGAAAGGTGAGCACCTTATACATTCTTTTTAGTCTGTGGATAGGCAAAGATATGGTGGTCGAAAATCCGTAATAAAGGATATTTGCAGGCGATGTTATCGTATCCATACATTCGCGAGCGTAAAATACTTTAAGGAATATTTTTTGTCCATAATACCTTATTTCACCATCACAGCGATAAAATTTTCAATTCTGCAGCAAATGGTCTGGTGGTCATGGGTGGGGTCTCAGTCAATTAAACCTATAACTATAGAATAAGCTACCCACAGTGATACTATTTCATTATTAAGAATCCACCATGGATCTATTGCTAGCAAATAATGTGGCTTATGTTAACTTTGTGGCGCATTTTTAAGGTAGTCAGTCATTGCGAGGGTCACACTTAAGAGGTCACCCCAAAGAGATCTGGAGGCGTGTAAAGGTCAGAGTCCTCCGACCTTTGCTCGCCTTCAGACCGCATTAACAATTAGACTCTATCAACAGCAAAGGACCCACACCGATTGACCATTCGGTATAAGATTTAAAAAGTCATAAGCTATTCAGATGAGTAACCATTTGTTATCTTCGTCGTATCACTCGTCTAAAGAGAAGTACTAGCACTTTTTCATCATTGTTCTGCGATAAAAACAAGGTTTTCCATTTTGTTGTTGTTATGCTGTATAAGAATGCAGTAATTTTCGTCAGACAGCTCTTTTTACGAGCTCCTAATTACCCTTCATTCGGGTGATCGGTTAGGGGGCGGGGAATTACTTCAATATAGGGAAACCTTGTCTAAAAATTTTCATAAAATCTGTTAGACCTATTCTTAGCTTAGCATTTTGTTTGAGATACATATGCAACTGTTTGTAGGAACTACCATTTAATCGCTCCATGATACACAGCGATAAGATATTTTATTAAAATATACCATTACGCATCTTAGTAAGCAAAATCTCGCTCGCCAAGATCGTCTTTACAAGTATTAACAAATTGAAATATGTTTACTATTCAGAGACTGAAGGCAATTACTATCCGAGGGACATTAGGAGCCTGTTCTGCTGTGATGGAATAACGCAACCAGAAAGTTATGAATTTAAGTTCAGATAAAAAGAGATTCATCTGAAATCATTCATTGCATTGTATGAAAATTACTAGTAAATAAACTCGACCTCAAAAATGCAATTTGTTGTCCGGACGACGTCGTTGGAAAATGACGAATTTTGACCAATTTTGTATGAAATCCAGCAAAGTTTGTACCATTTCGACCAGGAATCTGTAATCGAAGAACGGAATAGAAATTATCATGAAATTTACTTTCTCAAGATACGAGTCCTTTAATTTTAAATATGTAAAAGAAATAAAACGTGCAATTGGTAAAGTTAACTGTAAATGTATTTATTGTGGGAAATATTTGACTCGTTTGGGATAGAGCCGAAGACTAAAATGTACCTGAACAGTCTCCTATCATTTATGTGAGGATATTTCGTAATATAGCATTCTTGAAAGTTGGGTAACGTTTCGTTGTAGAGTTTTTAGGGAAAATAGAGATAATAGATAATAAAAATACCTCCCTTACCACCCTACACCTTATCCGTTTCCCCTCCGCCCGTTGTGCATTGCTGAACATAACGGTCCTTTAACATATCGAAAGATGCTATTCATCGGAGTAAAAACTTCCCTAATTGTCTCTCTAGGACATTAAATAACATCTGACAAATTTCATCACAATTCATTGGGTAATTTTTGCGTGACTCTGTAACTGTATCAGACAGCTATAGATTTATTATGTGAAACAGATCATTTGCTGCCGTTCTCATATCTTTTCGTTGTTGCCTAATCATGCCGTTCTATCCTTCAACCCGCTATTCAAGAAATAGACGCAAACTTTTCTAAAAGCGTTACTAACATACCCAAATTTGGATGACTTTAAAGCATATATCGCCCATTCTGTTCCTGAATGTTATCTCTTTGAATGCTTTCTAACGATAGGAGAAACGGAAGTCAAATTTCGCCTTTATGGATTCCCTTTCCTCACTCCGAAGTATATATCAGTCTTGTTTTTGAAGGCTTTTTCATTTTGTTGTTTGGATACTCCCCTCTGTTTTACAATGGATTCGCCCTACCTGTTTCTTTAATATTATTTTCATGCGTAATTACTCTTCCATCGAATTTCTATTATGTTGAATTATGAAAATAGATTCAATTAGTGGCAAATTGGCAACAAGGAAAATAATGCATATATTACAAAAGCGCCATAAATATTGCTATTTCGTGTTTTATTTTGAAGTATTTTCTATTAAAATATTTATTAACGGGGATTAAACTTGCTTTATCAATTCTAAAAAAATTGGTAACCAAACCACTGAGTTCATGCATGCTCTGCAGCACATTAAGTAGCACACTGGTCCCGTATAATCATGATTCATTTGCCCTCCTCTGGGCCGAAGCAGTATTTTTCTTTCTATTCTATTTCATCTTTTCATGCGAATCATTTAGAATAATTAATACACTTTGGACATATGTCAGCCAAATTGGATATACACATGCTCAGTTATTTAATTTGTTAATAACTAAGTGGTGGTAATTACGAGGAATTTACAAGCAGAAAGGAAAAATACCCAATGCATCTTTTCCCTAAGTTCTAAATTGAGGAGGTAGGAATAAGCAAAGCTGTTCAGGTTAGTTTTCTGTCCTTTGAAATTCGGTTCAATTAGATCGCTTTAGGTCACAGTTGACTAGCATCTTAGATAGGAATTTGATAAAATATGATTACCATGGGTGGTATTTCCGAATGTGCCCTTCTAGACAATGCTTTGGGAGCATCTTGTAAGGTCTTAAACAGTTAAATTTCGCGGCGCCCGACTAACGAACGTCCCAATATAACAGAATTTCTTTCGTGAATGTATATGCATATGCATAACTAGAATGCTTGTCCTAAGCTTAAAATGAAGCTTTTATGGGAAGTTGAGATCGCTGTTATCCCATACTGAGAAGAAGACGATCACCCTCGATGAATAATTTAAGTGTATAAACGCATTCAAAATAAATTATATATCATCTTATTTCTTCAGGAGTGGATTCCTCACACATTGCATTAGGAAGTTTGCTTTTAGGGGTTTTGGGTGCCGAGGAGCGTGGATACCAGTTTAAGTTAATGGTGAATGCATTTGAATTTACTGAAAAATTATATCATGTTGAAATTACAAGAAGAATCGGTGTCATTAAACGACGGATAAGTCAATCTGTACGCCGCAGTCAGTCAGTCATATTCACTCCCTTATGCTAATCCATACGGGTGTTAACGATCGGAATGTTCTCGCTTTAAGCTCGCACCTCTGAATTCGACACATCCTTCGGGCTATTCTATTGATGAATTATCGGAGAATAGAAGCATCGCTTGTGAGCTTCGTTGCCTATCGGAGAACGGGAGAATGGATGAATATCGGACCTTTACTACATTCGCTTATACCTCGCTATCTGAGAAAGAATGAAGGCGCAATTGTACGGAAACAAGCTTAGGTCTCTCTCCTTACTAAGTAAGTGCTGACTCCCATACTCAGTTTGAGTGCTAGCAAAGTTAGATGTTCAGTCATCCCAATTTTAGTGCTGAATTCCCATTCTAGTTCTGATACATAAACATCAGCTAGCTATGTATACAACGATATAACATTCCGAGTCAAGGAGCGCTTGCTTGCGAAAATCAAGGTCGGCCCTGGACAAGGGTGAGTTTGCTATTGGATTAGACGTTTCTTAGGCGTAAAAGTTTCAACATGACATATGCGGTGGATTTATTCTATAAGCATTTAATCCTCTGATCTACTAATAATATGTGAGAGAACGTAACACCATATCCTTGATCCAGTCTCATTCAGAAAGCATAACTTAAAAAGCACATTGATGTACATCCCTCTTTTAGTTCCAGTATTAAAATGTAAATGTACATCAATGACTTGATTTATGCAAGTTTCAACGCTTCCTTAATAAATAATTGAATATATAATTCCTTTTAACCGGCCACCTCGGGACCACATATCTGTTTGATAGATCCGACAAGAACCCAAACATTTAATGTACGCGCAAAGGTGTTTTCTCATGGGAAATATAATAATAAAAACGTTCTTGATCATTATAATAATCGCAACCTTTTTTTCAATGGATATTAATAAAGCTTTTATGCTAGCCAACAGCACCCTTTCATAAAAACTTCCCACCCATAGCTTTCTCACTCAATAAAGAAAGAAAGCTACCTCATCCTTCATGGCGCCTGGTATCCATTCCTCATATCTCTCCATATAATTACTCAGCTAAAGGGAGAAGTTCTACCCAGCCTTTAAACAAACGAAGTTACAGAGTCCTGAATGTAAGTCATTAAGCAATAAGATGAAAGAAATATCAAATGAGAAGTTTCATAAAACGCCATTCATTCTTCTATGCCTTTAAAATTTTCTTACAATTATATAAATAACGATTTGCTAACAAATTGAGATTTTGATAAACAAGTGGTTATCAGTTATATTCAAATCGACATAGTCTGCCCATTACCTTACATTATCTTACTCAGATTTCAACTGAAATAAATCACAATACTCGTATGTCTCTTCGTTGGTATATCATTCTCCGACAATCATACATACCTTCCTATCATATTTATCGCTTAGTATGTGGAAATACACCGATATCCCCGTATCAATTAATCTCCAACCAGAAGTCCATCCATTTTGGTTGCAATGGCATCCTAACACTGTTAATTTACAGATTTAGTATTTCGCTAAAATAGTGAATATTTATGTCAATACTAACCTTCATAAATTCTCCAAATAAGTAAGTACTCAGAACAGTAACCTAAAACTATTTTCATTGCTACACATAGATGCACTCTTCGAAAATCACCGATTTTAAAGCTTAGCTTCTAATGCACAAAGACACGTTTATCATGATATTCCACTTATAATTACAGCACATACTAAATATACTGCGATTGTATTTTCACTAGATAACGCTCTTCCAATACTTCTAAAATAACTTACCGATGAGAAATCATAAGGATTTGAAGGTTCATAGAAGCATGAGCAATTACTTCTTAAGGAGGTGTAGAAGTCTTAATGTGTTTCCGCCTTTTCGAGAAGAATTATGGTATAGAAAATGTTGACGAACGAAACTTGACAATGAATGACGACGACCTGACCTTCGTTACTCTCGGTTCTTCGTTTCTCAAAGTGGACTGTGTTAAAAAAAGTGCCATTTACGTTTTCTGACGAATTTCAAATATAACCAGAATTGAAATGCAGAATGAGTGTAAATTAAGTGCTATATTCAGTGATCTTCTTGATAAAACGTGAGTGGTGATCGAAGAATTAAAGTGTAGCAGTGGATCAAATTTTCGGAGTACGGAGCACGTGAAATGGCGACGATTTCACGAAATAGATCTTCGCCACATTTGAAATCCTTTGCACGGGAGAAGCTAATAAGCCTGAGGAAGGTCTCATAGATATATGAAGAAGCTTAAAAAGAGGATATCTTCGCAGTTGGACAATTAACGTCAGATTTAGGAGCGCATGAAGGTGAGATATAAAGTAAATCCGGACGCAATATTCCGAATATAGTGAGAAATTACCAGGAGAATTTCCAATGGTTAGGATTTAGTTCAATACTTCTGGGAAATTTCGTTGCAAGGCTATCGTATGAAGTGTTAATAGAAAAATTAGGAGTAGCGTTGAGCATACTATTAAGGGAATTAAATGGGAGCAAATCATTCACTTTATTTGCAAACTTATACATCATTTTCAAACATTTAATAATGAATAGACAGAGCTATGCAATAAAGTTTTAATACCAAAATTACTTCTTTGGATCCTCTCGAAGTAAAAATATCTAATATCCCTTTTCCTCTGCCGCCGCTTCATTTATTTTATATACTCATCCACCTCGATTCTTCTTTACCATTTGGACTTTCAATTCAGTTATTCCAGCCGATAGAAATACTTTTATCGCTACTTTGTTAATACCCGATGAAATCATGGATGCAACATAAAGTTATAGTTCGAAAGATTTCGATGACAATGTGAGAAAATTATAAATAATCTCAAATGCTGTTTTCTAGCAATCCACCATGAACTAATTAGGAATAAGTATTTAATTTTACAATAAATAATTATCGTTGCTTAAATCTTGTGCTATATTTATTTAATTACTAGTTTATAGTAAAAATCACAATTGAAATTTTAATTTCATTGTCATTTGTAAAATCTTGTCATCTGCTAATTTAGCCATACCATAAGGAAACTATTAAAATACAATAAGACAATAATTGTTATTTATATTAATTACACATTGTTGTGGCATTAATTATTCGTAAATTCCATGTCATCGTTTAAAAAATGAAATAATGAAAATTATTAAAATATTTTCGTATGCCAATAGTTGAACGTACGTCATGATGACGTCACACGGAGCAGTCACCGATTTTGTCGAGTTTAAGTACAAACGTTTTTTAGAATAACGTAATTTTTCCACAAATATCAAATTAAATTTAAATTATGTTTAGATTATTAAATTATAATTAATTACTAATTGATAATTTCGAAAACAATAACAACTTTCCCGGGAGGGAGATGAGAAGGGAGTGGCCAAAAAAGTAACAGAGAACGCAGCCAATCAGATGTCACCGTTATTTTTGATCCGTTGATTTTGAATTTAAATATTTAGTTAATTTGGAGACTTCGCCAGTGTAAACGTGTTGAAGAATATTTCGGGAAAACTGTTAATTAAGAATTTCTTGGAGTAAAGTTGGTTTGAAATTCAGAAACCTGAGGCATTGTTTAAGTTTAACGTAATAATTATCGAATTTTTAACCATAATTTATAACTAAATTAAGAAATAGTGAAACACTTTCGACGTAAATATGACCATGGGACTTCCAGAGAATTTAATTATTTTTGGTAAGTAAGATGAATTAATATGATTTAAATTACTTAAATGATTCATAGTTTCAACGCAATTTTTGATATCTTTAGATGTTGTATCTGATATGTGTAACTTTTCTCGGGGCGTAATCTTAGTGAATATTTTTATTCGTGACATATGAAATTCTTCTAAGCAGCTGCGGATCATACTTCTTGATTACTTATTATTTAAATGATTATCAAAAATACTATTTAACAATAGCTACCTGCGTCAAATTTTATTTAATTTCTAATCTAAGGTGATATTTTAGATATTAATCCACGAGTTTCATGTTCTTAAGACGCTATCTGAAGAAAGTAAGAAGAAAATGCTTTCAAACTTTTACGCGACTGGTTTTAATCTTCAAATATTGGCTGATTAGATCCAAATTAAACCAACCGTTATATTTTTCTACTTGTGACCCTTTCTCTCAACCGGTATTTTATCGGAAATTTACGAATGAATATTATAGTTCAACTTTCAAATAGCTATTAATTATATAGATTTTATTATTTCATTCTCAAACATGTGTATGCGATTCGATTTCCAGCAGAACCTTTATTTTAGATCTAATTTCGGTTGAGAACTCATTTTCATTGATATGTTATTTATCATAATCAGACATCGCTATAACTCAGACTTATCTATTAGGAAGTGCTCCTCAAAACAGAAAAAAAACAAAGTGACGCCGTAAAGCTGAACAATCGTACTAATCCACAGTGATACGTTTTGCATGAGTAACATCTCATAATTTTTTTTGAGATTTGTAGTTAACTTTTCACCCAATTATGCAACGGAGTTACCATTCGAATTTAAAAATTTTAAATTCGGATCAATTTTTAGCATATTTTCCATTTAAATAATCGATTCTCACATGAAGTGCATCTGATTTAAAAAAATTATTTGTCTCTACTTTTTATTCTCACTAAAGTGCATTTATTTTCAAAGGATGATTATCAGTAAGGAAGTCAGAGTGAAGCTTCTCACATCTGATATTCGTGATTAATTCATTGGAAAGTTTTTTTCCCTATAACTATTTAGGAGTAATGTTCATGGTGTCATTCATCAATTTATGATACACTTAACGGAGGTTGTGTATTGAATTTGAAAATTACATTAAATATTCATTATTTTTCAAACATTCTTTTCTTTATTTACTAATAGATCCCTAATTATTCTTCATAAATTTTTGAATTGGGTTTCCATACTCATTTTAGTTCAAACGTTCCGGTAACTGTAACATGTTTAACAAATATTACCATTTTTAATACATGTATTAGAGTTTAATTAATCAAATGAATTAAATTGGGAAAAAATATAATGAAAAGTGACGATGTGGAATAGGATATTGTTGAATATAATCGTAACCTAAACCCTAATTTGTATCATCATCATTGATGACTGTTTGCTCTTATATATGTACAGTACAATATTACTCCAGATTTTATTCAACATTTACCAATGAATTAATTTGGTGTTTCTATTTTTCCAGATCGTGACATCTTTCTCGTTACTCTTTTGCCTGTGAGTTACTCCTGTGTGATCGTGGAGGGGCACTGAAGAGGTCAAGGATAACCGCAGAACAAGATGAGGTGAGTTTTAAAAACAATATTATAATCAATTTAACAATTTATAATTTCGATTCTGTGCGCCTTATATTGAATTCAGAGAATCTGTGTACGGTGGTTGAAGGTTGACCTTAAATCTGATAGAACGAAGCGTTACATGGTTGTCTTCCTTCTCCTATAACTATCAACATATAATAATCCCTAGAAGTGAAACGATAAAGAAGGGAGATCGCTTAACTAGACAATGTTTACCTGACAACGAGGAATATATTTTTAAATCATTTATTTACTTGAAATAATTACTTTTTACTAAATTATCTCAATAACAAGAAACGGCATTATTGATGTAATTTTCATCAACAAGTATTTTAAATAGCGTTTATTTTTTATAATTTTCCCATTATTTTATAATCAGCAGAGTAATTATTGTTGAGTTCAGTTTTCAAACGCATTTAATAAATGTCAACTCACTATTCTCTTCATTGAGAAATACGTTAAATGTTCCAACTTAAACTCAAATCGCGCTGTCAAGTTATTTGCTGAATACGAACGTCGATTAACGCTATGCTTTTTATTGGTTTACTTGATTTCAGGTCAACCAATTTCTGTACTCTTTTTGTTAATATTTTTACCGTTATTATTGATGTTGACTCTCCACATAGTGTAAATACACCCTGAAAATCTTAAACCTTCGTAACATCTGATGAATGTAGCAACCATATTCAAAAGGAATCAGAACATTCACTATGTTTAGTCTTCAGTTAACGGAAAATCGGTAACTTTTATCAATCTTTTGGTGTTTATCATTTTTCTAAATGACAATCAACGATATGAGCCGGGAACTCCATAGATTTCCCACTCTAATTGATCCTATTTTGATTTCGCACGCTTTTCAATTCCAAATAAATCACGCGAAAAATAAACTTGCACCAGCATCTGCGATACGAAAATGTGCTCTTTTGAGTCAATTCACTCTCGGAAGATAAAGACATTAGATGGATGAATTTGTCATTTTTAAATGTGTAAATATATTCGAGAAGATGATCATTAAAAATAACCTCCTATATTTCTGGTATTTGCAAGTAGATTTAAAAAAAATATATCGGTATCATTTGAATCTTCCGTTCTTTTTATTTCCTCGCTTTCAATATCTTCTGCCAGTCACTTTTACTCTTTTTCCCCTGTCATTAAGGCATGAATCACCTTCCCTAAGCCTTTGTTTTCATTCAATGAAAGGGAGAGGATGGTGAAGTGTACATTGACAATTTAGGATAACTACTCGCTATTATCTCAAGGACAAGTGGTACTCCTTTGCTTTCACTGTTAAGACATTAGCTACAGAAATGGTCTTGTTTTCTTTGACCTTCGTCTATTATGAAGTTTATGTTTCTTCTCATTTTCGTAAATAAATACGGTAAACATTGCGTCTATTTTTATAATATTTTACATGAATAATCAATAGCAATTTTTTCTTTATAATAATACATTTTCATCTACGACTGACATATAATGTTCTAATGCTTTCATTCATTTATTATTTTTCCTGAAAAGTGTGTTTGCTTTGAAATATATAACGTGTTGGAAACAATGAATTTACTACATTAGCCTTGGAAGGCAAGCATAGGAATTCGCAATGTAATTATTAAACGAATATTATTTTGATGTTCGACACAATTAATATTACAATTATCTTCTCTATATTCAACACAGTGATATTCTAACTTCAATTGAGAATGGTTCAACGTAAAACATTGAATAACGAAAGAAAAATGGGTAACCTCAAACGCGAATTTCCGACACTTAAATCTATATTTCGTTTGACGTTTGCAGATGTTGATTTGGTATTAAATGGAAGTATAAGTAGATTTAAAATTTAAAAAAATTTAAAATACCAGAATTTCACAAATGTAGATACAAATATAGTAGATTCATCAGTATGTAATGGGTTGTCAAATTATTAATAAGTTCTCTTTTCTTACAGGAAAATTCAGCATTATCGACTCCTGAATAAAACGTGAGTACTCAATTTCTTTTTTCTTCAGATGATTAAAGCCTTCAGTTCATCAAGTTCATGAAGTAAATGTTAATTTAAGAGGGTATTCTAACGAGTAGTGTGCCTTTAACAGTATTTACCTTTCTTCACCTTACGCTAAAGCGCCATTTCTCGAACCCTGGTTTAATTATTCTCGGCATTTTATAAAAAGTCAAGTATTTCACCATCCAATTAACTTATAATTTTTACGCTCAGTACATTTTTAACTCTCAGCATGAACTGTGGATTTCTGCCGCCAGATAGATATTAATTGTTGCAATTAGTTTTTCAACATTTAGTAGTAGTTTTCTTAGAAAGTGAATCATAAATGTAATAACCACCTCCTCTGTAGGGGGCGTGGGGAAGGCATTCCTTACAAACCTAGCCTAGTTTTAGGCCTACAGTCGCAGGCATATATTTCAGGGGCCTTTTTTCACCTTTTTCTGCAGGGGTGAGGTAACTAAGCACTCACTTCTCACCTGCTCGATCTTTCTGTCTATGAGGTCGGAGCTTCTCCTTGAACTTGTGGCAGGGGGCCCTCTAGGCATAGAGGTGAACCTTATAGCACGTCACAAAGACATTGAGGGGTCCCCTCGCTAGGCTATATGGCAATTTCCCCCCCAATCCCCCCTTTCCACCCTCATTGGCTGTGTCATCAGAGGAAAACCGTAGGTGACGGCGGGCCGTGTCCAGGAGTAAGTTTTGATGTTGGTAGAAGTACAGAGCCTGTGACAAGGACCAGGACAAGGACAAGGAGGAATTTGAAAATGTTAGAAAGATTAAGAAACGTCAGCAATCAGTTAGGAAAACAATTACCTTTTCAATATTTATAATTTCTTCTGAGTTTTGGTTTTTCGAAGAATTCACTCACAAGATAGAATTCTTAAAATATTAGCAATTTGACGATACAATTTTGAAATGGAAACACTTAACCGTATTGGGATATTTTGAACATATTGATAACTTTTCTTGATACTGGAATACACCACACCTTAAGAAGTTCCACCCTCAGATTTGGCAATTAATGTTTGGAGAGTTGTTTAAATTTCTTAAGATAGAATCATACATCTGTTCACACGTAGTGTGCTTTGATTAAAACATTTAGACCTTATGTCGATTGGATTTTGAGTCTTTGTTTTCCAGTACTAATACAATTGGAACAGTAGTTCTCTCTCTTATGTACGCAATACACGATAACAGTATAGAAACCCTGATTGCCCAAACGTACGTGTACAATATATAATCACCGATAAGGTTAAGGAACCGCAGTTTAATCGGACAATAGTTAATGAATTAAATTACTGCCAATACATTGGAGAATCCTTTCTCTAATCATTAGTTACCATCTTAATATCATGGCATTTACTTTTAATCGTTATCTTCTAGCATATCGGAACATTTAAGGACAAAAACATCAAACTTATATTTCCTAATATAGCAAATCGTTAAAAATAACATAAAATTATTCATTGTGGAGTTCAGGTTCGGATACTAACTTCCAAATAATTTAAGCTTAGTGGATTCCCAGTTCAATCTAAAAGTATCTTTACTGGTATTCCTGAATGTTTTAAAGCCGTCTGATATGTATTACATTAGTACTCTGTATGGGACACTTGTCCTTACCGTTAGAAATAATTGCTACGTTTAAATATGTTTGACATCTCGACTGGGGAAAGAATTTCGTATTCGACCCTCTTACAGTGTGATATAATGAGGCTAGCATTATTCATAAAAATTCGAAAGTTAGGCAATCAAAATAACCTACCTTATTATTACGAATAATCGGTACTTTATTTTAACATTCCACGGTTTGGATAGACAAAAGTACTATGTGTATAAATTAGAATCTCCGTTATATTATGGTGAGTGATTTGAAGTACTTTTTATTTTTGTTAAATTTCACAAAATAAAAAACTTCCACAGAACGGAAATAGACTGCAAGGCATTTCTTAGTGAGGTTATTCACATCACATTCATAAATTATTATTCATGTGTATACCGCGGTTATTAAAAAATCATAGAAAATTCTCCTATATTTCCTATGTTTTTTTATTTACGTGCTTGTTTTATTTGGAGTTATTTTCTTGCACTTATTAAATTAGGGTTGCATAGTTATTTACACTAGTTACGAGTTCCGAATTTCGGTTCTAAACTTAAGAGTTGCCATACAGGTGTGGATATAATGTATATCGTAGATCGATATTGTCACATCTACGCCTCATAATCCATTCACTACTTCGCCCAATTTCACTCGCAGACGTATAAACATTGTAATCACGCTTAGTCAACATGGTTTCCGGAAAGGTCGCTTCTGTGGGTGCCAGTTAGCAAACCTTGGTCATGACGTAGTGCGAGCAGCAGACGAAGGCTTTAGGACACATGCCATATTCCTGGATTTTAGGATAGAATTTGATACAGTTCTCATGCGAAGTTACTTCCGACTCTCATAAATCAAGGATCAAATTATTCAACGGATTAGGTCGTTCCTTACATACGCGTTCCATGCCTTCTTTCCGAAAGAAAAGCGATTATCCTTACTATCATTTGTATAAACGTTGAAAGGGCACTGTTAACTACTGTTTAGAGCGATATGATGCTGACTGATGGAAATGTAAATATACATGGAATCATTTGGTTTGAGAACGAAGAAAAGAATTTGTGTGCGATAACAAAAGTCACTTATAAATAAATCTTGTATGTTCTATTTTCCTGATAATAAGTCAAAAGTTTGGATATATAATTTAATGATACGGATAAAAGGGAAGCATATTTATTTCTTCTATTCAACCTCATTAGATTTATATTCTAGATATCTGATTTGTGTAAAGTATTTAGAATAATAGAAGAAAACGGCCAAGAAAACGAACAGGTCTTTCGCTTCTTTACAGTAATCCTTGTTCTCTTCGAACTTTTTCCGTTATAATCTTAGCTTAACCGGCCGTGGTGGCGGAGTGGTTAGCGTGCCTGCGCGTTAACGCTCCAACCACACGGTCCCGGGTTCGATTCCCGGCTAATCGGATTTTTCCGGTTAGGGAATGCTTGTCTGTGATTGTCCCACGCCGATAAGTCAGGCTAGTAACCTACTTAAAGGCGTTAAAAGTTATTACTCAAAGTACCAGTACCAAGCTTCGATTGGGGCGTGGTACTGAAGGAAACAGGCATAAGCCTAGGAGGAAAGAAGGAAAAAAAAAAATCTTAGTCTTAATCTCAGAATAGTATTTGTTTTGTGTTTCATACAAACTTTTAATTATACTTATTTGAAGTTAATTTTTGTATGTAAAAACATTTATTTTGTGTGTACAGAATTCGATAAATCAATGCATAAATACTATTTAATCTTAAAAAAGAAAGGAAAAAGATATTCTTGTTTTGGAAGCCCTTGGATAGGAATCATCGTTTTGCAGGAATCTTTCATGTTTATAGCTAATGTTTTCACAACCATTTGTTTGACGCTTCTCCTTCTTGATGTGAAATTACCGTGAAGTTGCCTCCAAATTACACAAGGATACACCTTCCAGCTAACAATTTCTAAGATTCATTCCGATTTTTCCCTTCTAAATTTCTGACCCGCGAGCTTAGGGAAGTTATTTATAATATTTTGGGTCGTGAAGTGCCATACTATATTTTGAATGGCTTATATGTATTTGCTTGTAAGTAGAGTTTATTGGCCCCTAACGAGGTAGCAATTTTCGCTACAATGTTAGTGGTACCATATTTTATGTTCTAGAGAAAAGTTTCCTTTTCGAAGATCCAGCTGCAAATTTTCGGAGAGAATGCAGCATTATTTTTTTCCTTTGAGATGCGTCTTAAGAATGAATCCCTCCAGCCATGTAATTATCGTGCTAAATTTAACCATAGAATCATCTCCGTTTATCGTTGCGATCCATTCAATATGTCCCTCCCTGCAGCGTTATTTTCAATACCCTCCCTTCTCATCCTCAATTCCTTCAGCGGCAGAATACCGAAGTTACCCTCTAAGCTTGTTAAGTAGACGTTCGAGGACGCGACTACCTGCCACCAACATCTCTCCAGGCAGATTCACTTACTTTTCTTCCGCCAACAAACCATATCCTGGATTCGTTTGCGGTGCCCCCAAGCGCTTCCAACTCTTAAGTATGGAGGTTTTGCGGGTGAGAAGAGGAACAAGTACTTCGTTTCGTACGAAGCACTACCTTTTACGCAGTTTTTCAGGGATAGCCGGCGGCACTCTTTCCACCGCTATGAGTTGAGGGTACCCACTTTCTTTTCCTCCTGTTCCACTTTCATCTCTTTCTCCGTTTCCATTTTCTCCTTCTATCCCCGCTGTTTTCTCTACTCTCTTCCTTCGCCTCGAGAGACTCGTCTTTCTCAGCAAACAATTCTGCAATTTTTGAGTTCTCGCGATCTTACGAGAGCCTCCTAAGACAATCCTCTATCCTCGTTTAGGTTTTCTGTGTCGGTTCCCGGGAGAATGTTGATACCTTACCGCCGTTGCATCACTCACGAAGTTATCTTTTTACTTCAGCTTGTTATTCAACTACTCTCGCATGTAATTCGTGTCCGTACACTTCGGAATTTCTTGAGGTGTCGAAGGCAGAGGTAAATTGAATCATAAGATTCCTATGGTAGCCCATGTAAATCAGTTCAGGCCTAATTTGGAGAGTGAGAATGTGGAAGTTCTGGGTAAGGGGTGAACTTAGTCTTCATCTCAGCTGCTCTGCTTCACCTTTAGTTTTTAATGTAAATAACTGAAGTCTTTTTGCAATGATATGGCTCTCACTAAAGGGTATTAATATCTTAAATCTGGTATTAGTTGAATGTCAGAACACACTCAAATACCTTAGTTAATCGCTTAGGACAAGCTCTTTTGATACAGGATGGTTTGTTTTCCTAAACCTTATTTGCTACGTAGACCTTCTGGAATAACTTTTAGAAGCTAAGCGTTGTGAGCAGTACATCAGCTCTAATATTTTGAAATAGAGATATTTATCCGTTTTATCATTTTCATGATTATATTAAAAAACATCCGTCCGCCGATCGCTACTGCTATCATATTCACCAGTTACGTTATCTTCCTTCCCTTATTGAAAGATCTATTTATTTTGCAGTAGGATTCGTTCCACTTGGTTATTCCTCATATTTTTATATATCATGAAGTTCAGTTCATACTTCATTATTTCAGGAACCGATTATAAACGAAATTTAATATAGTCAAAGATTACTTATAAGGCATAACTTTCTACTAATCGAGGGTCAATGCTTCTAGCACCCATAATCTGACGACATTCATATTCTCTCTAAAATAACGTATTAAACATAAGAGCTCAGAAAAGAGATAATATGCAGAAAATGTAGGGTTTTACGTAAACTAATTTATTACAACATAATTTTCCTCCTTGTCATAATAAATTTCTGAATTCTTCATTATTTTCTGAATGAATGAAATGCGCCTCGAGTATAATAAATTTCTGAATTCTTCATTATTTTCTGAATGAATGAAATGCGCCTCGAGTAAGTTTGATTTTTGAACGCGGTAGAATCTCGAAAATTTGATATCAGTAAATAAAATAATAAATATTGTAGCACAAGTAAATCCAACTGCTACCAGCCTCCATTAGATGGATTATGTAAAAACTGTCATTGTATTCGAGGGTGGAGTGCTACTTTAGAATACAAAGTAACGTTTATCTAGAAGATAACATCAGATTATCATTCTTTGATATGATTTTTAATTAATGTTATTATCGTAAAATTTTCTTAGTCAAACGCAAAACGTCAGCAGAGGTAAGGGATAAGTGTTCGAAATGCAAATGATTATCATACGCGATAGCGTCTGAGCGTAAATAATGAGCAGTTTCCTGTGGCAGTTTTCCCACACAGCGTGAGGGTTAATATATCGATATCGCCCGCTGTCAGTAGAATGATTAATCATGAAATCATTGCGATACGTGAAAGTTATTATTTAAACATGTTGCAAATCAACTGCCGATACAAGGGAGAAGTTAGAACAGGAGATGTCTTTGGCGCGAATATCGATCCTCTATTAGAAAAATATCGAAACAAAAAAAAAAACTAAATTTCTACCAAACATTTAGTGTTTAGTGTGGAAAGAAAAATATTGAATTCTAAATGCCTTTATTTATATAAATTGCAATTATTAATTGATAGTCGTTGCTTTCCGTACAGACACCTGAATCTTGTGACATATTACAAAAACATATTTGAAAGGAGAGTATGTTATTTTGAGTTCTAATCTTCGTTGGAGCTGTCTACTAGACGAGGTTTACCTCCGGAATTTCTGGAGCATTTCATGAATTCCTCAAGTTATCTACTAGGATACTACTGTCTATTCTCATGCCTCCGTAACCTTCTCAAATATTTCACCCAAAGGAAGAATTGTATTTTTCACAATTACCGGGCGCTGCAATGGTGCTTTAAACAACTCCGTGGGTACACAGTCCATGGGTTAAAGACGCTCTCAGAGAGTAGTAAAATCCCAACACTAATGGAGGAAGGCCTTGCCTATTAGCAGTAGACCTTCCTTGCGGGAATCCTTAGTATATTGCCGATTCTCTTGTAGAGATACGAACGTATACTCGTATTTATGTATCACCTGCAAGCAGACTAACAAATACGAATTTTTATTTATAGCAGCGATTACGAGTGGCAATTCCTGTTGAAATAAGTATTACAGTTTATTTTGTTCATCTCCAGTACATTTTGATTGGATAAATTAGAAAGGCATTAGGAAATTGGGAAAATTAATCATCTAACCTTTAGGTAAATTTTAAGGATTCTCCCTTTATTTTCGTACGAAATTATAATTTTAGAAAGCTTAATAAAATGAAAATTCAGCGCCTAAGAACTTGAAATGCCTATGAATTCTGTATTACTTAATTATAAACGTTATTCTAGTCATAATTGTGTTTTATGAACGTATCATTTGTACGAGAATTCCAATCTCATGACATTAACTCACAGACCAAGGAATTACAAAGCAAAATATACTAAACTCAATGGTACTAGGCCGCACTTCGTGGAAGGACATTCTGAACATAGAAAGAAAAACTCCGTAAACTTCCACAGATGATTTTATTTTAACGACCGGTTTCGGCCACTGGCCATCTTCAGGTCAACCTGAAGATGGCCAGTGGCCGAAACCGGTCGTTAAAATAAAATCATCTGTGGAAGTTTACGGAGTTTTTCTTTCTATGTGCAAAATATACTAATGAAATATGTTCCCACAAAATTCAATAGATATTATCTTCGTATAGTATGCTCCACACTCTTCGCTTGCTTAAAAACTACGACTTTTTGGAGCTTTTACACTTCCAATGTATTAACACAGCCGTGTTCTTTTTCAAATGTAAAAGGGATTTTGAAAAGGTTTTGTGGACTCTAGGAATTTGTGAAAGAAAATATAAAGGTACTTATTATATGGTGCATAGTTTCTCTTTGTTTCCCTTCTCTTTCGATATCTGTATTCTTTGATTCTATATAGGTACAGTTAATATTTAGGTAATTTAAATTGAACGCAATATCCGTTCTTCTTATGTGTAACAAAATGCTTGTTTTCCTCTTCTTTGTTTAGGCGTTTATACTACACTGCTGAAACATTGATTCAGTATAGAGCGATAGATCTCCTCAAAGAACACGGTAGTCTCTTTAGTACCATCAGTGGGAGATTCATTCACGAAGATCAGTGTTCTTTCATTGCTACTGATCGAAATAGTAAAGCAGAAACGGAGAATTTAATATTGCTCTTCTGAAATTCAACGAATTGTGATTTTCAAAGGGGAGCCCCAAAGTGATATCTACTTCCCTTTGATTTCTTTCTGTATTTTAAAAATGTAATTAAAGTTGTAAAATAGTATCATAGTTAAACCTATGTTTTATTAATGCTTTGGGAAGTTAAAATTTACCATCATCGATGCTCGTCATGTCGGATTTCTCATGTCCCGCGCAGAAATTTCCATATCATATGCGAACTGTGTGATTATGGAATGGAGCACTACGAATAAGTTTTCAAAGTTCTTTTGTTCTTTGAGGAAAATCTCTCATGCTATAAAATCGAATTTGAGTCACGAAGGGTAATCTGTACGCACATTCTAAGCATTTTCAGATATTTACGGAAATCGCGGTAGTAATTTTTTTGTATATATTGAGTTATATTTGAAATTAAGAATACCCTCCCATAGTATGTACAAGGAACAAGACTAAGTATTTGCTGCCCCTTTCACATGTATGTTTCCGACCAACATCTGTTATGAAAAGTGGTCATAAAATTTTGAATTGAAAACATTATTTTGAGAGAGTTTTAGCCTCTTTATCCACTTATTATTCTGCATTATTGTTCTGTATGTCTTTCATCCAAGTAGCTTCTCAAATTAGTTGAATATCTTGGGATACTCCTAACAACTAACTTAAACTTGAGCACCCAAATTCGAAAATTCTGCGGTATAGCAAATGAAAAGCTCAGCTGTATAAAACGTGTTGTCGGTAAATGCGATGAAAAGGTTAGAGGGAATGTTTTTTCACCTTGATGAGACCTCATCTTGAATGCGCGGCAAGGATATGGGATCCAGCGAATAAAACGGGTATCCGTGATATCGAGAAAGTGCAGCGCAAAGGGTTACGTTTTGTTAAGAAATCCTACGAGAAAAAGGCAAGTGTTACGAAAATGCTCTCAGACGCAGCTTGGGAATCCTTGAAAGGAAAGAGACTAGGAGCTAGGTTGAGATTGCTTGATAAGTTTAGAGACAATGCGTTTGTAGAGAACGTAATCGGTATAATGCGACCCCTTGTTATTTCGGCCGATCTGACAACGAGCAATATAATAAAATAAGAGAAATAGATGCTAAAAGGCGTTTTAAGGACTCATTCTTTCCGCGAAAGATACGCGTTATCAACAAACTTAAGAAATTGCTCAAGCGTTCGATGTTTACACCCCCTGCCACACGCTGGAAGGTGGCTTAAAGGGTATTTATGTAGATGTAGATTCATTCATAATTCAAAATTTTTGGAATTTTAGCTCATTCGCGTTAGATGTTTTTGAAGTTATCTTTTATCTCATTTATAATCGACTTCCTTAAAATCAGAACAATGTTCAAATAATTGGTGTAGAAAAACCAACGTGATGAAGGGAATTATTTTTTTATTGCATTTGTTTGGGTTTATGATGGATGGACATCGGTGTATTGTATAAGTAATTAACAAGCTCCCTTGAGATGAAATCAATGCGAAAAAGTCGTTTTCGTAACTCCATACACTTCATAACAACCTTCCATAACTCCTCTCTCTCTCTCGATCAATACAGGAAGTAAGAGTAGCACAATCGACTATAAAACTTTCTATAAATTGTTATCATTTTTGATAATACTGCATTCGTCGATTACACTTAGAGAGTAGTATCAATGCTAATTATTTTATTTACAAAGAAGCAGTTATTTGGAAAGTTAGACAAAATATTAACAGTTCTTACATCAGGAGATTCAACAAACCGTTTTTAAATGTTATATCCGTCCACCGTTATGTAAAGAATTATTACTTTAAATGGTAGAAACTGATTTTTTGTGCCAGGCGAATGACCTTTCTTTAGTAATGAGGGTAAATATAATCCCTCAACTCATGTATAAACCCAAAGTAACTTCGCGGAATGAAGGCCTTTCTTAAAGAAATAAAGCACTTGGCAACTCCCGCAGAAAGATTTAATGTGACCGTTTTCTTCAACGAGTTGACATCTTCAGAAACAAGTACGCGTCAACTAGTTGACATCTGGAAATTCCGTTCTTAATTCTTGGGATGGAGGGGAGAGGGTCAAAGGGCAAATTTAAAGAGGGAAAATTTGTACGAAGGAAGAGCAGGGGGATTAGGTCACAGGCAATCGTTACAGAGATTTTTATTTTTATCAAAAATCTCAATGTTTTTTTAAACAACGAGGCGCCACATTTACGAATAATACAACTATTAACAGTAGTATTATTAACAATAATTAGACCAAATTGTGAATTAATAACACCAGAAAAGTAATACGATTAATTAAGCCCCATTTGTTGAAAGGCAGTAGCTTATAGGGAGCAAAGGCAGATTAGCGTATGAAATTTCACAATTCCGATAATTATAATTATCATTTATTTATTCAAGAGGTAAGGTGATTATGTATATAGAGTGGAAGTATAAAACTGACAATGTAGAAATAAGAATATAGTGACCATACAGTAGTCGATGCTAGTATTATATAATAATAAAATTATGTTATATATATTATAAATAATATATTTATGATCTAAAGAATTTATTGATTCATGACTGATTTAATTCATGATTGATACATTTAAATAAAATGCCATGCTGGAAATAAAAATAGTAATACAATACCGCAACATAAAAGATAAAGGCAAATGAAAGTGTTTTCTCATTTATACTATGATTCGTCTCATATTTTCTTATAATTCGTTATTTTTATGTTCGTTATGTCGTTAAACTGATGGCACAGTTAATACTCCCCCTTTTTTAAGCAATGGTTTACAATATTCATTCAGTTGAACCTTGTCATCAGTTTCATTACTCTCTTTTGTATGATGTAGTTGGTTTGGTACAATGTAGTTAGATACGTAGATGAGGTACAACCAATTTGCTATAAGTGCAATGCAGTGCAATGAAATGCAATTTCGAAAAATAAGAAAATTCTTGCGGATTAGCCTTTGGTCGTCACTTCGGAAGTAATTCGACTTAATGGTAAAATGCCCGAGTAATATACTCAATCATGTCTGGTATGTGCGCATGAAAGGGATACCCTTCGGAAACTATTCACAGGCTGCTGTGTACATGTGAAATTGTATGTGTGGTCTTGCGGTGGACGAGCATTGTTGCTTCAATTTATACTAGTAGGCAGTAATTTGAAACTTAATTTTGATTGCAGTCCATACGTAGAATCACGAGATTGCCAGCATAAAACACGCTCAGAATTAATATTTTTCACAGAATCAACAGATTTGTGAGTAACTTTGTGGTACTCCATGACAAAATAAAAAAGAGGAAGAACTTTTCCAAAGGAAACTAATTCCTATTTTATTGAAAATTTTGCACAAACCACAAGAGAACAAAACAAAACTGTCAAGTTGATACTTGATAATGACGCTCATGCGTCGAAACTAGTCGTGTATTTCGTTCTCTTTTGGTTTGTGCAAAAGATTTAATAAAAATAGGAATTAGTTTTCTATGGAAAAGCTCTTCCTGTTTTTTGTTATTATTTTTCACAGTATCTTCAGTACGTTAAGTCTGCATAAAAAATAAGTAAAAGAAAGGAATTTAGAACAGGAATTCTAAAAGAAAAAACTGCACATGCTTTTCGTCGTTTCTTTCAGCCAATTAGGTGTACTTCACTTTTGTTATTAAACACCAATGATATTTTCTTCAAGTTACTTAACCAAAAGTTATGGTATTGATGTTTTTCAAAGTTATACCTTTTTTATATTTATGAATATCTTGAATCTTTCTGGCCTGACTCATGATCAACATTTGCCCCGGATTCATTCGAGCTTTGGATTGCTCCTCACCTTTGCTATTATTTTACCTTGTTCATATATTTTTGTTATCCATGCAATAGGATGTCATTCTTTCTTGGGGTAAAATCTATGAGCTAAGGGGAAAGGAAGCGGATGGCGTATATCTTGAAATCTTCAATGTTATATCGACATTTATATTAGTTGATTTTACTTCTTAATTCTTATTCCAATTTAATCCAAAAGCTTTGTTTTCCTAGTAAATGTGTTCTAAAAACCGTCCGTGTTCTCTCTTATGAATAAAAAATTCGATCATAACGACTTAGTAGTTCTTGGGTTCTTCCGCAAGAAATTTGAATGTCCCTCGTTTGAATTCCTTCGGAAGTTACAGATCAATCGACTCGTGAACGATAAAGCATTCCCTTGTAGTTCACGTAGCTCGCTAAATGGTGGCGCTGACGTCCCATTAATGCAACTCGGCCAATCTGATCCTCGTTACAGATGGCTAATGTGTGTTCGTCCAAGTTTCTAGGACCCGCTTCCCTTTTAGAAGTCACATTAAGATGCGTTATATTTATGCAAACGATTTATTATCATTGTAATAACCATCTTATGCTCTTCTTTCTATCCTCAGAAGCACAATCAAAATTATCTCTAATTCCGTTGGTGTGCAGGGCATCAAACTGGAACCGAGCCAAAAATCGAAAAAACCGTAATTTCCGTAGATCCGTTTGAGTAAAATCTGAGTCTAAACTAAAAAAAGAAATTCTTAAACCCGAACAGAAATCGAAAACCGCTATTTATTCCGTTCCTATTTTCGGCTCTCAGCAATGCAGTTTTACATATATTTAGTTGTAGCAGGGTTCCCTACATGTGTTACTTCATCTCGAAACTAACTATTCCTAAGTTATATTCTAACGTACGTTGTAAATAGAAAACAGAACTCACAAAACGAACCTAAGGGAGGATATTAGATCAAAATTGTCGGAGCGAAAAATATGGACCGAAGGGTTCGAAATTGGCAGGTGCTAAACCGGAACCGAGCTATTTTTTTGAACCGGAAGGAAAAATATTACGATTTCCAGCTCATGGGGTAACTATTCAGACTGAGGAATTTCAGGCATCTTTTTAGCTTTCACTTCAGTATAGATGTATACTGAAGTGGAATGCCGTTTGCAATTGCTTTTCATCATTCTAAGTAAATTACAAGCTATACGATTATGAGGGCACTCATACAACGTTAAAATTTCGTTTTCTTAGGCAGAACCAAATTATATAGAGCTATATTGTGGAGCCTTATATTATATCGAATGATTTCAAAATCAGCACAGTATTCCTTATTTCTGTGCAAAATGAAACCTGATCACAAAGAATATTATTTTTCTGCAGTCACGCTCGTTTACAATTATGAATGATAGACATCGGGTATATTTTGAGCTGAAAAAGATCGATATATATATGAATATAGTACTTCTTAGAGTCAGTTAGTTGAAGAGAATAAATATTCTTAATATCCATGTATAGATACGTATTTTTCTGTTTGAAAATTCTAGAGATTTTATATCCCAAAATTCTGCCGAAATTTAAGTTGTATATTTTCTTCGAAAAATATTCAACCAATATTTGCGTAAGAAAAAGCTTAATTCTTCCAGTGTCATTTGAGTACTTAAATATTAATCTTCCAACTGGTAAAAAATAATTAGCTCCGTTGTTTTTGACACTACCCCATAGGATTAATTACATACATCTTTACGCACTGTTTCAATTTATAAAGTTTTCCTAAAATTTATTACATTTATTCTTACCAGTAGTATAGTTAAGAGACCAAACGTTAGCACGAATTCGATTTAAATACTTAGCATTTTGATCAATTTTCCGATTATTCTGTTATTATTTATCATCATATCCAAGAAGGAGATATAATTTGATGTGTCTTTGCTGAGTATTATGAAATTTTCTGTCCGCCGCTCAATAATTGCACGTAACGTGGCTAAGCTGCTTAAGTTTTGCGGAAGCCTCCATTGAGGCAACGATTAGTAAAATGAATTTGAAAAATCTCGAAAGAAATATAAATAGTTTCCGCTTGAGGGAGGTTGTCATTTTCCGGTTGTGAAGTACATTCAACTGTGTAATTCCGTTTATTACGAATTAAGTTTGACGCTTTCATATTGATAAAATCTTCATCTATCTAAAATAATAATAATTTCTATACTAAGGGCGCGATTGAAACTTATTAGTCTTCTCTTACATATTATCATTAAAAATTTATGCGTTACCTAAGCGGATGCCTGATTCAATTCAAAAATTTTAAACCAGTTTGCACGTACACAAAAGAAATAAATCAATGATTAATACTTAAATACGTCAATATTTTTGGAGGAATTGAGGCGTAACAGTCCGGTCTTACTGAATGGCCTTTACTAAGAAATTGACCAGCGCAATATGAAATATGAACTTATGTAGAAACACAAAATCAAATATGAAAATGAAGTGCAAAAATATGATATGATACAAATATAGTAACACCAAAAATACAATTGAAGAATACCGAAACCATTTTTGACTCTTATTACGCAAAGAAAGAAAGAACTTTTCGTACGCTTCCTCAGAAAATTTCTTTGGAAGTGTACGAAAAGTTCCTTCTTTTTTTGTAATGGCTTTCCACGAGATAACGACTTCCTATATTGAGCTTATTACGTAAGGAAATTAAAATTAGCAAAGGAGCGCTTACGTATTAATTCTAGCACCTGAGATTCGCTTTTGGGTTATGTCTAAAGACGATTAATATCCCTTCAATACTCTCATCCAGCGCATTAAATCCTCGGAATTCTCATTTTTTAACTTTTCTCTCTGTAAGGATATTCTAAAAGGCAATTTGTATAGTTTTTGTGGTCAGCTCAATGGCCCTTGGACAGGAACGGTTTTTACCCCGGGAAGTTCCTCGAATCTTGGTCATTTTTTGGTCCTCATCCACAATTACGGCTACTTCTCTCTTCTCCGTTTTGGATCTACCTCTCAAGCCGGGCCATTAAATCATCCCCTTCCCGTTTCCTTACACCAATTCCCTCTGCAATCACCTCCGTCCCTTCTGTCACTCTGCCCTACTCCCAGCGCACCCTACTTTCCTGAGGTTATCGCCTCCGTTTGATCCGGGCTTGCGGAGGGAGAAATAAATTAAATTTATCTTGACGGGTTTCGGCATACATAACTGGGAGCTTCGCCCAAGTGACGCATCGCTAGACTCTTAGGGATTTCTCTCCAAAATTACGCAGGCAAAATAAGACGATTTAACCGGGACCTTGCGGACTTTTTTAAAGGGGGAAGATAGAGGAGGTTAAGTGTCTCTCCTTTTGATGCGTATAAAAGGAAGCAGGGTGTAGAGAAAGAGGTATATAAGATGGAGACGCTGGATGAGGGATTTCTGGAGGGCTCCTGACGCGGGTCGGAACTGGGAACGGGAAAGCTGGGGACGTATGTTTGGGACTGCGAAAATCTCCGCTTTTTTCTTCTCCTTAAGCTGCGCTTCCCTAGGAAGTAGAGAGCGCCTGGGATTGTGACGGAAAGGGAAAGATCTTTGACCACAAGAGCTTATTTGTAGGACTTTGCTGTCATTCTTCTCCGCGTAGCCACCAAACTGCCATTGTAAATGACCCAAGAAAAGGCTTTCTTTCGAAAATTTATGGGCCAAAACAATCCATTACTCACGAGCCGAAACGGCCGGTTCATAAAGAAGAACTGAAAACCTTGGTCAATATTCACGCTCTGCGGTGAGCCGTAGGAACAATATGACTGGGTTTCTGTAGATTTGCGAAAGAAATTTTTTGTGGGAAGAAAGGCTATTTGGATCGCTTTAAGTGCATCCAAATTAAAAATAACTTGAGTGCGGAATAAAGGTAGAAGCTTTATGCTTTTTTCGCTCAAGATGAGATTTTGGCTTGTTTTAATAAAGAAATTTCAGAGAGAAAGAAAAATGTGTGTACTCAATCCTACTCTGAATGTATGGACTTAAAATAATGGCTTTGATTTTGATTAATGTTGCTGTTGCTTTCCCATTGCGGTGTTGAATCTATCTACGAGGATTATTTTGCGGGAAACACATTCGTAGGAGATAAAGAATGTCAGAAAATGAAAATTAGTATGACTTAAAAATTTTAATGTGCCCGTTATAACAAACGGAGGCACATGGCCCAAGTTTTGTAGAAGATGATGCTGTGCATAGAAAAACAACTCGAGCTTTTTCCGTTTCTGTGATATCGGTATCTGTGTTTTAAAATTATTACTTTATTCTAATTTTCATTTATCTGTCACGGTATAGAATTAAGTAAAGGCCGAAACTATCGACTATAAAAAGTGTCAATGTTTAAATTATTTGAAAGAGTTGGCTTTGGAGTTATTCACGATTCTCTCAAAAATAATTGGGGTAACGATAAATTAGAGAATAACGGCGTTGTCCTCGGGGCCTGAAGCAGTGCACTTAGACGTTAAGAGTTTATTGCATTCACATTGATTTATATTACAATTTAATAAAGAGATATTGAGAGAATGATCGTAACTTCAGTAACAGCTAATACGAAGATCGCCGAAATATAGCCTTCAGAATACATAAGCCGTGGAGGAGACAAAGCTTTCACAAATATTTTACATCAAAGCGATTAAAGGCATAAAAAGCAAGGCTCACTCTTACCTCTTCCTGCTACGTTAATTTCACCGGCCGTCCATATTTTGGGATTCGGGCTACTTAGGGCAACATTATAATCTGCTTCTAATTAACATCACTAAGAGCGAAAAAAATAACCTGGTCTTGGTCCGTGTCAAAAACTATTTTCGGCTATGGTGATTTTGGGGTCGGATAAGGAACGTGAGCTGGTTTTATTTTTGCAGCTTGGCCTCACATCTGTCGCGCCTACATTATTGCCCTCCCCTTCCTCGCTGTCCATTTATCCTCTTGTCTCTCTCTCTCTCGCTACACCGATTACATTTTCCATGTCTTCGCCTTCCTGCTTTTTTCCTCTACGCTTTCCGCTCCTGAATCCCATCACTTACTCGTATCTCAAGTAGAAATAAGGACTAAGGGAGGTGAAGAATATGATAGGGGATGGGTCTGGCATAATTAAACTTCTAGCCCAACCCTTTTACAACGAGACTGCCCCGAGGTATTGCCGAGGAGCCTGGAAAATATTTTTCTCATATTAATTGCGTTTTCTCGGCTACGCCATATCTTTACCGGAAGTTTCGCGGAAGGTTGAAACTTATACCGCAGAAATTAGAAGTTTTTTGAAGAGTTTCAAATATCAGCAGAGAGTTAGGTAATGCTAATCTTTACTAACTATGGCAATCCGCTTATCTAAAACTGACCGTGCGTAGAAGTTATCATCAAGCTCTGGAGGTAAATCTCATCCGCAATCAACTTAAATGTTTGGTAACATAATATCTCAACGGACTTTTACACAAAATTTTTACGATAATAATTTTATACTGATAGTTTCCATTAAAACCTCTAACATCTTATCAACTGTTAATATCAACGTGAATATTAGATCATAGTAAAAATAAACAAATATAACTCATGGGGGTTGAGGGTTCTAAGTTTTCTTCGTCTCTTCGCGTATTTTTACAGTATGATTATCGATGTGAAGAACTAAATCAGTGGGTCAAGAATATCCTTCAAATATTAACTACCTGTGGAAATTCGCCTGAGGAATATCGTTCCTTACAAGTTCATTGCCACGATCATTATCTCGCTAGTTACTGGAGGAATATTAGACTTGTTTAAGTAATAATTAAAGTATATATTCGGAAAGAAACGTTATTGACCTACCGATATGATCAGTTTTCATGGTTTAGAAAGACTGATATTTTGTACTCCCTTGTTTCCTGTAATGTCAATTTTTCAGACGATTCCGGTAGTTTTTCAGAAATCATACGAAATGTATTCATGATTTACGCTTATCTATTTCGGTTTCTCATCATCTCTGTTCTAGTCTCAGATTTACTTCACCACGTATTTTCCAGAATTTTTCATTTTAGTTCGTAGAGTTCTTATCGTTCGATTTCATTGGTATCTTTTTAAAACTGAAACGAATATTTCGTCACGTACTGTTTCATAATCCGATTTTTCAAATCTTTTTAGTTCCATACTTTAATCGTCAATTTCATAGGGGAATCCTATGGATTTGTTTCATTTTTCCGATAGAATGCTCGAAAGCATAGAAAATTTTCCTCTATTTCTCAAGAACAATTTACTATCCCTTAAGAAAAAGATATCGTAAGGAGCGCTAAACACCCTGTACAGTAAGTGATCGGCGATAGAAATAGACCGGGGGTAAATCGGACAACAAACACTTCAGCATAAGATTTTTATATTTGGAGACGTTCATCTTACGGAAAAGACAGAAGAGGAAGCGTCACTGGTTATTTTTAGAAAGGCTTAAAGTAAAGTCTGGCTAAACTGAAGAGGATCAATAGCGATCTCTGCAATTAAAGATCTTTCCAAGAAGCGGGGGATGATATAATAGAGTTTGAATAGCACCCTTCAAACAGAGAAACAGCAAAATTGATGAAAAAGCAGTATTGTACGTATAATTTAGTATTTTATGGGTTTTACAAATCATTTATTGTCACAGGAGATTATAGTGTTTTTGACCTTTTCTCTAACTACGGAACGATTAAATCTAATTCTCATTAAAATCTATGTTAAATAGGTATTCACTTAACATACAAATTAGATAACGACCATAAATTTTGAACGAATTACTTTCGTTAACTGGCATTCTTGTTGCAATTTTAGACCGTGTTGTGAAATCAATCCTACCTGGGTTTGAAGGGTATCCAGATATGGTAATAATTAAATGTTAGAAGTTGTCAAAATGGGATAATTTAAAAAAAAAATAAAACTATAAAGGAGAAACATACGTCTCTTCATATTTTTGAATGAAAATACAGGATATAGAGGGCATGTTTTACGTACCTCGTAGAATTCGTACCATAGAGATTAGGCGTCTTTTATTCGGTAGTGTTAATTCATTCATTATAAAAGAGGATGAATGAAATTATTGACGAACTATCTTGATTCTATTCTCCTAAAATGCCTCTCTACTCTCATCATCTCCTGCTCATCGCTTCTGACGTTTGGTGATTTTTATTATTCTTTGCGAGTCAATGGTTTATTTGGGCTAATTTTCAGTCGATGAATGCCTGCGTCGCTATATAGTACGGCGGCGATGTCCAAAACTGTAGCCTTTCAACATTTACAAGGCCTTCGTAATTTTTTCTCACGTTAATTTGATACCATGTAGCTACAATCAATTACCAGTGACCCGCGAATCGATTGGAAATGACCTTTTATGATATTCCTTTAAGTTTTTTCGCTACCGGTAAATCGCAATCCACTGCTAACCTATTGTGGGAAATAACGATTTTTTTAATCCTTGAAACCAAGCGCGATATGTTTTTCAAGAGAGATCGGCAGAAGATTTTATAATGAATAAATTGCCAATTTGAGTTTTGGATTTCCGCGTGAGCTTACGGGCTTCAGTTGGGTTAATTTCGCTTCACCAAAGGGAATTAGAAGCCGGCACATGACATTAATGAATTCTACGCTCTTTGCGATTAAGTTACGTTCCTAGAAAGGATTCTATATCTCAGTGGAATATTTCTCTCCAAATACACAACAATAGCGAAACTCATATTCTCGTTTCGTATATAATATGCTTCATGATCTCTTGTTTATTCTTATAGATTTCTTGAATATCAATTTATTGAGATTGAAGTCATATAATCTTGCTGATTGGGGATTGTACAGGTTGTCTACGCTCAAAATATTTGGGGAATAATGATTGCAAGATATGAGAAGATGATAACGTTTCAATCGCGAAAAATTATACGTTTTAGAATATTAACGTATTTTTGCCATTTTTGATTCGTTTGATTTTACTCCCTAATATATTTCTCCCTTCATTTTGGCTAGGGATAGTTTTATTTTAAAACTAATGCAGCAGTAAACCTTGTTTTTAACGCTTTCCGCACAATTGTGAGTTGATGACAAGTTATTTAGAGCTTTGACAAATAAAAAGAGCTGGACAGTAAGTAGTGGATCGTTAAAATGTCTAAGGCCCTTAAGGTATGCGTACCCGGTGCGGCACCTCTGTGATGTTTCCCAATTTTTTTCACAGACATATGATTCTAGTATGTTTATGAAATGATTATGAAAGGCACATTTATTTTTCAACTGGGCTCCGATTGTAACACCCACGTATATACTTCGTGTGAGTCATTGATCGTCGCTCCCGTGCTCACTAACGATTTTCGGGGCTTCTCATCAACGTTGCCATTGATAAAGGTGCTGTTTAACCCTTCATTCCGGCAGTGCAACAGTTGTTGAAGACGATCAACGAGTTGATCTCGAACAAGCCGAAGTGACGGCCCGAAGGTGAATCGACAGTTCCCCTGCACATCAACCCTTTCTATCTTTTCGGGTGTCCGTCGGTCTTCGAAATTTCGGGGGACATCAACTATGGGGAGATCAAACTGTCCCGGATTCAGCTACAAGTACATCTTTTCCTTCTCCTCGGAGATGTCTGTCGGTTACCTATTCGCTATTGGTGAAAAATCATCATAATCTTCAGAATGAGTGCACTAGCTAGACTCCGTTTGAACTATTTCGCGGCCTCAATTTTTTTCAACTTTTGCGCAGATCTGCGGGCCAAGCATATGTCACACCGTTCTACCTCTCTAATTATCGAAATCTAGCAAAAACAGGGGTTAAGCTCTCCTACAAGCAGTTATTGGCATATAGTAAGGGATAATATCATAAAGTAGTAGGATTTTAGTGTCGCTTTTATAAGCTTATCGCTAAATATATATTATCGACTCAAATGCTGGGTCTGAGAGGCAAACTGCTTCTTAATGAATTCATAGTCATCAGAGGCTAGTTTCAATATATTATCAGCCTCAACATGCACAAGCATATCCTCAGCTACTCAGATAAGAGGCAAATCTGCTACATAATGTATCCAGCGCAACTACTTCCCATCGGTCAAGCCCATTTATGTCGAATGGTTCTGTTGTGTTACATCACATGTGCTTTACTTAGCCACTAAGGTCGTCGTTAACCAGCGTAGTCCAATTGATTAAACTTATTTCTACAACTTTATTTAATAAATCTAACCCTCACTAAACCTCTAAGAAGACCATTTAGCGCCATAGAACTAACATTTATAAATACATAAATTTTCCAGAGTATATAAAGAATTTTCTAACCGAACATGAAATATTCATGATTAAACTCGATGTATGCAATAGATATAAAGAGAAATTTGGTAAGACATGATAACGATTCAGAGCAAAATATTAAATTGTCAAAACCAAACATTTTAGAAATGTTTGGTTTTGACCAAACTTTGTTGTTTGGTTTGAAATTAGAAAAGTATGAGAAAACTCTATAGAAGTATATGAAGATGTTACCTCGTGGAAGGTCTTAATAATCGGAGTAAACTACTCTGTAAAAGTAAATTAGATGATGCAGTATGTTCCGCTAGCGAGTTAGCATCATCAGGCTCTATCACACCCTTAACAGGCCTAATCACAGCATTATAGCAAAACTTACTAGCAAAGTATGTCGCATCATTATATTTATTGTGGAAGCGTATTGATATTTTTTTCTGATTGTATCAAGCTTAATATTATTTGTATACGTAACAAAGTCAATCGTCGTTTAAGGACTCTGTTTTTACAAGACATATAATTTTTATCTTAAGACTTTACGGGCTAATGAAATGTTTTCTCATTGAACACATCCCTATCTTGCAGCAAATTAACATTTTTCGATAATATTTTACACTCCATTCGAACCGCGCTAGTGTAATTTTCGTTTATGCATTAGCAAACCTTCCTCATCCAAGTGTAGTAATTTCCCCTTACCGAAGTTTTAATAAATTTCCTTACCTGTCTGAGATCCTCTTTCGAAGTGGCTATTCTTTACCTAAGGGAATTCTTGAATTAGAGAGGTGGGATTGAATAAAGATGCATTGCCTTCACCTTGCCCTTTCCCCACCTCGGCGAATATACTTCTTCCATGCCTTTATGAGGAAATAAATCGACCGCTCCTCCTCGGCTTTTCAGTAACCTTATGAGCGGAATACACTAAGCGATTAAAAATATAATAAGCACCCACATTCTTTTTATCTCCCTGATCTTAACAAATTGCTTTCCACCACCTCCCAAGGAAAACGAGCAAAGAGCAAAAGGATTTAAATTACCGGCGTAGTGCTTTTAAAGCCGGCTGCGGAAAGCTTTAAATCAGTCCGAACGAGGAATGTAATGGTCAGGGATTGGGATGGCGTTGGAAGAGAAAGGAAGGGAAAGAGTCTTCTGAACACGCTTGGAGCGTTTTCCGCCTTCTACCCTGTCGCCTCCACTCGTTGCTTGCTCCCAACTTTTTTATCGCCAGGGGTCAGTGGCGAAAAATCTCGGCTCAAGGGAGATTAAATTTGAAAGGATATTGCTGCGCGGTGTCTTTAAATCGACACCAGGGTATCTTAGTTCCTCATTATTTTGCTGATCGAATTGTCGATTTCAGCGGGGTGGACCGTTATTGTAAGTTACCGGAGGCAGCGTAGAAGTGACAAATAGACGGAGTAATAAAATTTTGCCGTAAATCGGAGGCGTCTATCAAGCGTCAACTTCGATTTTGATGAGGGATGCTGAAATATTAAGATGTCAATGAGCTTTTAGAACTAAGTATGTGAAAGAAATTGGAAATCGGCTCTTAATGAATAAGAGGTTCCAAAAATTCTCCAATCGCCGAATATACCGGTGACCTTTGGGTCAATTTCTTGAAACGAGATAGGAAGCCGTGGATTATCGACCTTCTGGGAAACAGTAGAGTTTTTCGAATCTCTTATTAACTATGTATGTGTGTCAGAAATACGATATGATTCGGAGCTTTTGGAGAATTGGAGGGAACGAATCCATAACTCCTGACTGACTTTCGTGACACATTCTCCTGAATGCTCTGAAAATTTCCAGCAATATGAAACAAAGGTACTACGAATTATTTATCTTTCAGACTTCATTCCTATTTATAGCTACCTAAATGTATTAGTGTTACAATGTAACGCGACAACAAAATGGCAAGCGAAATACTAAAACAGGTAACAAATGGTTAACTAGTTTTATCTCCTATAAATAATACGAATTTGAAAATAGTCCGGCAAAGTGTCCTCCTTCCATCAGTAAAGGTAAGAAAATATCTTAGAAGATCATAAAACTTAGAAGTGATTCGTTTGCAATAACAAGTAGCGATGCAGTAATTACGGAAATGTTCGGAAAAATTTCATTCTCTATGAAGTATCGAACAGTTTTTTACAAGAATGCTTTATATGTATTAGGGACAAAAGTTTAACGCTAGATAGTTGAAAGGTGATGTTTCAGTGAATGTTAGCAGAGGTAGTAAATGCAATACAGATTATGAATACTAAAAAGATGATAACAGTAATTATGAGTTAGATATTAGTCTCCTAGGTGATCAATATGATATGATATGAGCTAACTTTGATAATCAGTTGCGTTCGGATATTTGCGAAGGTATTGAATTGTTTTATCGTAAAATATTCTCTTATGGAGCAAGAAATGATAAAGTATAATGAAACCGTCTAATTGATTACAATTGTGACTAGAAAGTTTCATCCACCACTGAACTTTTATAATCAGTAATTGAAACAAAGAAATGCACATAGACACAATACTTTTCTCTAATGAAAAACATGAATCTATGAAGCATCAAATTCTTTCACATACAACTTGAAATGCTCTTAGAATGCAATATAAACTATTAGATATGGGGCTTCCGGATAACTAAGAGGACGGTGTAGTCTTCGTCTTAGTTATAAGCCGTCCAAATCTCGATTTCCGGTGGGAGCCAAGGAGTACGCAATGCTCTTAGCTGTCGAAACAACTTGCAAAATACTACAACTAACTCAATCAACATCTATGGAAAATGAACGAAAATAGTCTACCTAATATGCATTGAGTATCGTTGTTAGCGAAAAAGTTTTCGATTGTGCATTCGCAATTCCCTCTATTACTTAATTAAAAATATTAATAACAAATAAGCAATTTGAGGAATATTTTGATTTTCAAACGAATGATGCTAGAAAATGCTTACATAATGACCTTTCAGTAAGTACTAACTTGTTTACTATTAACCCAAATGTTTTCATGGTAGCAACTGTGATTGAAATGTTAGACTTTGAACCTTTATAGTCTCAAAGATTTAGAGAGATATCAGATGTTCTTCTATGTGCTTTAAAGCTTCGGCAATGAAGTGATTGTGCCTGTAGTTTATTTATCTCTCTTCAGTTTTGTCTGTCCAAAATTTGTCTCAAGCTCTTAGTTGCATAAGGAAAGAAAGATTTCCTGAATTCTGAGGGCTTCTCTTTCCTAAAGCAGCTGAAATTGATAGCCTAACTTTGCAGTTGCCTCCTCTTTATATTTGCTAGAAAAACTTGCTTTGTGAAAGTTCTCTTCATCTGGAGTAATGAAATTTAGAGCAATTATTCAAGTTAAGTTGAAAATGATTATAATTATTTGAATCTTTACATTTTTAAACTGTCCTGTTGTAGAGCTCCTTTCTCTTAGCTTGTTTTCTTCTGTCATCAATACAATGTTTCTTTTATGTGCCTTATATTCTAAACTTTTAATATGACAAGCTACCTATATTTATTTTCTCATTTACTCTAATATGCACATCACGTTTTCATATTTTTAATTTTTGTTGTTATTCATATCTGTATTGTATTTCGTTTTGGTGCTTATTCATACATTTGATTCATTACTGCATGTAAACTGTCTTTTTATATCATATTACAGTGTCTTAATAACGAGTTAAAGATGAACTAGAGGTGTGAAGTCTCCATTTTGCCCGAAATAAGACTTATGTATGTAATTATAGTTGAGGAAATACTCTAATTTATGTACTAATTCTTTATCCGACAAGAGAATCCCTTCCGAGGGCAATTATCATCTCACATCAACTACAATTCTCTATCTACATCAAATCTCAAATCCTTAAATCCCTGAAATATCTTACTAAATTATCTGTTTGACCCTCAGAAAATGCCAAGCTAAGACCTTAATCATATCTTACCTTTCCCAAGCTTTTGAGAAAACAACAGGAAACGTAGGAGGGAATATTACTTCCGCAGTGCGGTTTATGTTAGTTTAATTAGAACCATTTCCGTCAATGTAATTTTTGCTAATTAACTAAATCCATCTCTTTTACATTTCTTTTCCGAGTTTGAGTGGACGAAGCAATTATACGATCCGAAAAATTTCCGTAACGGCTAAGAAAGTTAATTTCTTCTTTCCTGTTAAAATTGAGGACGGAGAATTATCTGGTTTGGAGGAATATTGTCTCAGGTTACATCCATTAAAGAAGACGGTTGAATAAGCATCCCCGCAGAAGGTTCCACGCAAAAGTTAGTTTCGTTATTCTAGAATGTCTTCGTTCTCGTGAAAACGTCGGAATTATTTAAGAATGGATTTTATTTCTTCCAGCGTCATATTTCAAATTAAATTATATTCGTCATATCAGTTGCATCTCGACCATTTCGTAACTGTTTATAAAGCATTTTTTTTGGCATCTGACATTCATTCCGCAAGTGGAACTTTTTATCAGGTTTCTTTATCATTTGCTTAAGAGCACTGCTTATACAATTCAGCACAATTTATCAGGTCTATTTTCTGCAGTTAAGTTTTGTTTCTATTTGGTTACTCTATACATTACGTTCCACAATATTGTTAATGCGAAAATTGCGACTGGGTTTCGAAAAACTCAAAGAAAACTGCTTTGTATACTTCGATTACATTAGGTAAAATTTTATAGATGAGCGTCCCTGAATATTAAAAAAAAAAAATTTTATCCCTGAATATTTTATTTTATAAGTCACACATTTGAATCAGTTTTATTTGGAAATTCTGCTGAAGATATTATTGAGAATTTTTACCATGCTTGCTAACCTCATTTGAATAAAATCCTTTCCTTAACTTCAACTCCTATTATAATTGAAGCAATTAGGTTTGATCGAATTTTCATGAGGTTGTCAGACGATGACATCAGGCTCCCTCAAACGTACACAAACGTGGAGATGTTGATATATATCTATGATTAATACTCCACATGATACTTGTATTTCTACACTTTCATAAGATAATTAGGAAGATGAAAATAATGAGTATACCATTCAAGATCCGTCGCCGCGAAGTCATACTGCGAGATTCGCCGAGTTCGTACGTCAAGGTGTGTGATGCCACTCAGAAGGCGTGAGAACAGGCACACGCTGCGTTCAGTGGCGCATGTTGGCACCAAACATGCCTCCATTCGTGTTCCCGAGATTTCCGATTCTCTTAAGGACCCAGATATCCAGGTTACGCATGTCCTGGTTTCACGTTGGATTGCTGTCCGTCTTACCATTTGCAGCATTGCTCTCACTGTGACAATAACGCGTTCGTAAGCAGAGCGTACTGGCTACACAACCGACAGCGAGACTTCTGCCGGGCCAATGGAGTATACTCTGTGAACATTCAACCCAAATTGACTCATGTAGTACGTCGTGACATAAGTAAGGATGGTCGGACGAAGGCACTTTAATCAAGCCAGGGATTTTTTCGGCCAAGCTTTTACGACGCGATCAAGAGAAAGCTCGGGCACATAGATTTAGAATGTAAATTAAAACGGGGAAATAAAATGAGCGTATCTCCTGTGCTCCGTAATAACCAGCTAGGTGAAACTAAAACGACGCACAGTGGGCTAGAATCGAAAAAAGCTGGCCAAGAGACCAAAAATGGTTTTTTTGAGTGCGGGTTTTGAAACTTCGCATATATATTAGGAAAAGATTGAATTTTATGTTCCCGTTCGTCGTTTTTCGATATCGTTACGCGTTAAAAAGATACATGGCGTCAAACTTGATCCATTTTCACAGAAATGGGCAGTCGCGAATTTTTCGGATAAACGTTCAAGTTTGCGATTTTATGGAGGGTTTAAATATATACTTTTGGAAGAAACAACGATGCAATGATCTACAACAATTCTTTATCTTTTGACTGGTTGCTATCACCGCTTACAAAAATGAGTTTTTGCTCATTTCAAGCAACAAAATGGCGGACACCTTTTTCGGACAATTTTCGAGATAAAGTAAGGAATATAAATAGGAAAACGGCCCTAATGCATCGAGTCTCTTATACCACGTCATAGTCAGAAGTGTTTAGATGTGGAATCCGAAGAAACTGTTTCAATTCAGGTGCTACTTTGGGAGTTAAGTCGATTTTTCGTAAGCGCGGCGCGTTCCGACTCACCACCGTGGAATCCCCGAATGCAGTTTCGCTGTCCTTTTGGTGATACGAAGTCTAACGATTGGTCTCTTTCATGTTAAATTCTGGCTAATTATCCTTAAAACATACGTGAAGACAGTTTAAGAGAGGAATTAGATACCTCTACTTTACACAACGGATGTGGAATTAAGGAAAGTTTAACATTCAGATACAAAGCGTCTAATTTTAAGTAAAATAATTAAACCAAATGTTAATGCGAATTTAAATTCCACGTATATTACCTCTATGACAAAATATCTATTTACAACATAAATATTTATGCTAATTAATATATATCATTACTTTATTGTAGCTTTAGTCTTATTCGTCAGACGATGAATCGTCCGAATCCTCATCATCAATAATTTCACCCTCTCGGTCGTCGATGATGAGGAGATTTCTCAATTCTTTCGCAATTATCTGTTGTTTCTTGTATTTGAATACTGCAGACATGGAAATTTTTGGATCTGATGTAAGCAGAAGTCTTTTAAAGAGATCCTCGTTTGTGGCAACTCTCGAGTATTTTCTCGTAAATCTTTCACGTAACCTCCTAATATCTTTGTTTCTTGCCTCCATAACCATTTCCGAGAGTTCTCTTAACGGAAGAACTGAATTGTTTGCAATTTGTGTTCCATGAACAACTACCTTATGTACTGTCGGAGGCATATAGTACCATGGATACAAACTTAAATATAGAGAGGCAGCATCCCAGCAGTTGTTTTCGAGCATTAAGGGGTAAACAACTGGAAAGTGCCTTCAGTATATTTCCGAATTTTTTTTTATTAGTTTTTCACCAATTTCTAGGAAATAAATGGTATTGAGTTATTTTGATTATCCAAACAAACTCTGAAACCGGTTAAACCAACAGAAATCATTACCGCGATTTATTTTACGGTGTTCAATTAAATTTACTCTAACATTTATCCGAGTTTTATGTAATTTAGATGCTAATATCGGTTTTATACCTGTTATTTTTGCTGCTAAAGTTGGACTCTCAAAGAAGCTCCGAGCAGTATTACCATCATTTGTGGTTCCTGTTCATACCTTTGGCGTATCGACTATCAAGGCCATTTTTTGCCGAAATTCATTTCGTAGGTATAATTTTCTCTGTTGTAAGTGAACTCTTTGGCTACCACGGGCCTGTAGTGTTGAATTATTGAATGAGGTTTCTTCATTGCTTCCCGAGTGCATGTAACTATCAATAACTTTATTCACTCACCTGCCACTGCCTAAAATCAAGTCTGTATGACCAATGCAAAAGACATTCAAAAAACCTGATATAGCAATGAAGAGTCGATATTCCGAAAAAGAATTTCTCCGGGTCCACTTTCCGTTTTCTCATTTCCCCTATGTCATTCATTTCAGATATTCTTGCCGCACAGATGTAACATCTCAATGTCGAGTTATCTGTTAATGCATTGCACAACTAAAGTATTTATGTTACATTTTAGTCAAATTAGTAAGTCCAAAAAGTAGATTACTCTCACCTTTCCATCTACCATTGTAAGCAACATAGGAAAGTTGATTTCAAAATATCCAATCGTAACCTTCGTCAATTTTAATATCCGTTTTTTCAAATAATTTTGCTCTTCCTTCGCAACTGTTTTCGTTTCCTTCTTCCATTGAAGGCGGATTGGCCGACAGAATCTCGTTGAACGACGAAAAATACTGCTGCAGTTATAGCACACGAGGAAGTGCACAGTACGAGAGCACAGAAAAAAAGAAAAAACTTTTGGTCTTCATAGATGGACTAAAACTGAACTACAAAAATATTTTCTCTTTTCCTAAGAATCCAAAAGACACGTGCGGAATAACCCTAGCCAATGAGCGGATACGCAAGAGCGTTTGCGTAGCGCGGGAGTGCCATAAACCGTACTTAACTCCAAACCCGTGACGCAAGGGTCGGTAAAAATTTCCAGATGTGAGGATTTCTTAAAGTAAATTCTGACAACCATTTTTTCCACCAACATCGGGGGCAAAAACTTCTCTACAAGTATATTTATGGATAAAATTAAAATGCAGACGCATCTCATCTGAATGTTAAACTTCCCTTAATTCCACATCCGTTGTGTAAAGTAGAGGTATCTAATTCCTCTCTTAAACTGTCTTCACGTATGTTTTAAGGATAATTAGCCAGAATTTAACATGAAAGAGACCAATCGTTAGACTTCGTATCACCAAAAGGACAGCGAAACTGCATTCGGGGATTCCACGGTGGTGAGTCGGAACGCGCCGCGCTTACGAAAAATCGACTTAACTCCCAAAGTAGCACCTGAATTGAAACAGTTTCTTCGGATTCCACATCTAGACACTTCTGACTATGACGTGGTATAAGAGACTCGATGCATTAGGGCCGTTTTCCTATTTATATTCCTTACTTTATCTCGAAAATTGTCCGAAAAAGGTGTCCGCCATTTTGTTGCTTGAAATGAGCAAAAACTCATTTTTGTAAGCGGTGATAGCAACCAGTCAAAAGATAAAGAATTGTTGTAGATCATTGCATCGTTGTTTCTTCCAAAAGTATATATTTAAACCCTCCATAAAATCGCAAACTTGAACGTTTATCCGAAAAATTCGCGACTGCCCATTTCTGTGAAAATGGATCAAGTTTGACGCCATGTATCTTTTTAACGCGTAACGATATCGAAAAACGACGAACGGGAACATAAAATTCAATCTTTTCCTAATATATATGCGAAGTTTCAAAACCCGCACTCAAAAAAACCATTTTTGGCCTCTTGGCCAGCTTTTTTCGATTCTAGCCCACTGTGCGACGGTGATAAAGTGTAGAAATATCCTCGTAAGAAAACAGATTTTCAAAAATTAAATTGGAAAATTTTTGTGGAGGTTTTCACGGTTAAGGGTAGCATAATTGGGGAAATTACTGTATATCTTGGCATAATTTATTACGTTATGAAACGTGCTTTAAAGAAGGGTAGGGGACATGAAGTATTATTGTCATTTATTGGAACATAATACATTTACTACAAAATTTATGCAGTTAAGACACACAGGAGTTTATATTTTTAGGGAAACTAAATAAATTCAGTCCCTATTGTTTAGACTGTTTCTTGCCATAAAAAGATTAAAAGCTGGTTATTATAGAATAATCAGAAGAGAAATCTTTTATTTCAACCTGAATTACTAGAAATAAGGAATGAAGTCTGCATTGATTACTAAATTAAACAAATAACTTCCCGAATGCAATCGGTAATTTTGGTCGCTGTTTGAGGAATCATCGCGGAAAAATGAGAATTTCATTCTGCTAGATCAAATGTTCAATGTGCCGCCTGTGGCAACGGATAGCAATTGAGAGAAATTCTCGGAAGCGATTTGGGAGCGAGGGATTCGGTGGTGAAAAATACAAAAATAATACAGAGGCATTGTGGCTATGCTAAAGAAAACTCAGAGATAGACTTCATCAAATCTGCTATAGAGAGGGGCTCGTAAGGTGATTCGTTTGGAGTAAAAATGATAAATCAGTAGAACTTTAAACGAAATCAGTCTATGGGCACCATACCAAAAATTATTGCGTTCAATGCTCTACCACATGCACCCTAGCCAACATTCGGACTAGATGAGTTGGAAGGGTTTAGATAAATAATATTATGCTTTTTATTAGTTCCCCATTGGAAATGGTACATACATAGCACTAATATTTTGTGATCACATAAAATTTAGACATCTCTTGTATGGTTTTTGACTTATTTGTAATTTATATTCCATTCAAGCTGCCACGTAGCGTATGGCACAGGGTGTGAAAACTGACGCATCTTATCATGTCCGGAAAAGGGACCAATAATAACTATCTGCTTTACTATCTTTTTTTACCATCTACTTTAGAATTTATTAAAGAAATCTGTACATGAGGATTGTGTCCAGTATTAACGGGAATCACGATGTCACTCATTTAATCATACAGATCAGTATTGAAAAATCAAGCTCTTCCTATTGCCATTACTCACTTACCAATTACTATTTGATGATTACATGAAATCTCAACCAATTTTGTATGACTTTAATTTATCAGTATGAATTAGATATCAAGTGAATCGTTACTAATCACGTATATAATGCAGAGTTATTACTTATTTATGTAACGTATATAAGAAATGAAAATCGATAGAAGCTTATTGAACATCTGTCCCTTTATAAATAACTTTTAGAATTAAGTAATAAATATTTATTTGTTTGAGACAATATATTAATTCAAATGGCGTAAAGATTAAAGCAATGGAGCTAATCACTTTGCGTTCGTAACTCTGAGTGACTTTGTCTCAAAGGCTCAAGTGAGTCAAGTTCTGTGTACAGTCGCATATCCACATCACTTATATACTTCCCATCCATCTTGATGCCGACGGCGGTTAATCAAAATCTGATAGTATCATACCTATATTACCTATGTCAACAATACTTATGATTTTACATCATATCATAGGTAGTACCTTAATCCATTCCGGTGGTAGTAGTGGGGTAATTAACGGGAGTCAGCTTGGTTCAAGTAATGGGCGTTCACGCTAAACTCAATTAGGTCTTCCTAATCATGATTTACAGTGCAACACCGATGAAAGCCTAAGAACAGATGCCGTATTTCTTGATTTTAGGAGGTATTAGACGTCTCCTCCAAAGTTCTGCAGAAACTGACACGTATGCGGTACTTGTTCAAAAATTGTACCGTTTGAAAATTTTTCTAACATTTATAAGTAAATAGCATAATCAGAAAACTTTAAGATAAGTGTTGTACTTCAGTGTTCTTTCCGATCTCATCTTAGTTAAAATTCCATGATTAATAGCAAATTATTCAAGATGGAGTCTGAAGGACTTATTGCAACATCACTATTAAGGGTAGGTTTAACAGATGTATTCTCAGATATATGAATTGGACATACTAGTGATCATCAAACTTCCATAGAGGTCGTACAAGGAAAAAGGAAGTTAAAATGTAATATATTAGTGAAGGAAATGCTTTGATAAATTTTATTCCTGGAATAGGCAAAAGCACAGTGTAAAGTTTCGCAAACATTTCATTTATAGCTGTATCATACCGCCCTTATAGATGTAGCAATCATAGAGCATTAACGACAAAAAAGAGCAGACTTTTGGAATAAATGTGTGTGGAGCCGATGTAATGAAAATGGGAATTAATGAGAAGGCTAATTTTCAGCGAAGAGGTAGGAGGAGTTTAGCTTACGATTGGAATAATTTAGAAGGAGAAGGATTTGGTAGGAGTATAAAAAAACAAGTGAGGAACAAGTAGAGGACAGACGCAGTACATAGGACTTTCTTTTCGGGAGAATCAAGACTCAGTTCCGTCTTCTTCGTCTCTGACGGAATGAATAATCTTACATATTTTCAATTCCTAAGCAAATAGTAATTCGAGCGATTCATTGATTTACAACTGAGCAAATATAGTTTAAGATACATTCGAGTAGCGCCTTGGCTACTTAGATATACTTAATCTTATTCAATCTTCCATTTTATTCACACTGTATGCTACATGATGCTGCTGTCTTTAATAAAAGTGTTCTATATCTCTTCCGCAATACCGGAAATCCTTTTAAATTTCAAAATATTTAAACGATACTATAATAGTAATAGGCTATCATAGGTTTTCCACGCTTTTTAAACACATGTAAGTAAGCAATAATATGTATATTCTTGCGTAAGAAAATTCACTCAGGCTCAAAAAGTGGAAGTAGTAGCTCAAGAGAATGATGACGACGGTTAAATATCTCAAAAGATGCTAAAAAATTTCGTGTTCCTTCTTTTCAACTTTTGTGATGATATGTTAATATGCTTTTTTCTCGTTGCTCGTGGTAAAACAAAATTTGCCCATTAGTTTATTCATGTTGAGTCATAAGTATTGCTTTCAGCTTAACAGCTATGCTGTAAGCTAAGTAATGTTTTTTATTATACCGGAGTGGAACGGTAATTTTTATTCCGATTGGAATTAGTAATGATCACCCGATTTAGAAAATGTGTTGGATTTCCGAGTTAAGTATTCGTAGATGAGTATTGCCTGTAGGTTTTTAGTGAATTTACAGGCCATTTTGCATCTTCAGTTAGACTTCAATGGATCTTAAGTCTTTTCCTTTCGGTTTTCAATGACTTAATTCTGGTTCATTAGAGATTGAGTCAGAAATTTGAAACGTTTATATCTTATATGGCACGCATGCCAATGCCTAAGACTACTTTCTTTACTTAGGTTATCTCGTTTGCGTCAATTAAAAAGTGTGATTAAAAAGACGCAATAATGTCTGTTTTTCATGAAAAATGATTTATGAATTTTGAAATACTAGAAGCTTATTTCAAAACTCAGAAATTTGTCCTTCAAAGAAAATTTATAGAATCATTAGTTTAGTTGAGAATATTAACATCAGAGTAGAGTGGAATTTATTTCTTAACTAATAATATTTATCGGTCAAATTTCATTGATGTATCTTCGGAATATGAAAATGTATTCTTTCTTTTTATACGAGACAATGATATATTTTCTTTTATAGAAATTAGGAAAGAGATGATCATCTTCCTATCTGGGTCTCTTGAGTAAGAGGAGATTATGGATTAGTACTGTAGCCAGATAATATCTTTCATCAGCCATCCGGTGATTGAGATGGATATATTTTTAATATCCCGGAAACGAATTTCATTCATTCTATCATGAGATTCAGGATTGGTTCCGAATGAAGGAAGAAAACCGTATAAAAATCAAAGGAAGTTTATCTTTTTCATCGCATTTCGAGGAAAAGAAGGGAATAGGAAAGAAAATTATACGTAAGAATGTAGAAGGGGCTTTTGCGGAACTTCAATCTTTGATATATTTTTGTGTTTTTAGTAATTAATATTTATTTAATTCTAAATCCTATCCTATCCTTCCCATATCCTTCACAACGCATTACGCTCTGTCTTTTTAGTTATTTCTAGTTATTTCCTGGATTTTTGCTTCAAGTTTCCCCCCAAATTCTTTATTCCAAGCTTATTGCTTCCATTGCGTCTCATTTAATTTATGCCTTTTTTCTTTTTATTCTTTATCTTGCGATCGGTTTCGTTCCTTTAAACACCATACTACAACGGTTGCCATTGCTCACCAACATCATCCGTTGCCTTTACTTCAGTTAAGTTTTGTATTAGTTTACTTTGTCTTAGTAACTTGGTTATACTTTCTTGTATCTATGTTTGATTGCCCGCTCGATGTTGATGCAGAGTATCGAAATATTGCATGCACTGTATGTGCATAATTTTCTGCAGAGTATGTTAAATTTAAGAAAAATGTAGATTATACGCTCGCGATGGACATATAACGTCTTTTCAGGGTTTGAGAATAAAAAAATCCTACAATGCGCTGTATTTCCTTAGAGCAGCTCATAGTAATTATCATATTGTTATTAACATCGCTATCGAATTACATGAGGATCAGGTAGTGTTTTTGTCATTTTTTATTACCGTATTCATCTAAATTCTTAGTGATTTAGATATGAATAGTTGTAGATATGACGGAAATTAAGAGTATATTTTTATATACCGTTTATTTTTGAATTTAAGACGATCTTTGTTTGCGTTATTAGAGCTAAGAGTTGGCTGGGTCTCAGGTTCGTGTGCGTCTTAGATTCGCGATCTAAATGCATTTTCGTGAAATAGGTATCTCAGAGAGAAGTTCCCTTAACTATATTGTATAAATCTATGATTTAGTATTTCTCGTGGAAGTTAGCGTCCTGTTCGTAAGCAGTCATTAACTGATGAATAAAAAACATGATACGATGAATAAAAAACATGATTCTTATGACAAATTGATTTACTTAAGAACGATCGATATGAAGGTATAATATTAATGGAGGAATAATCCTTAGTCATTGACGCATCTCGGTAACACCGGTATATGTTATAAACAAAGATTCCGTAAAGATACATGGCCAAAAGATTGCGTCTCACAATCGCGTGATTACTTTTCCGTCCAATGTCTTTTCCGACTTCCAAAAATTAGTTGAGTCTTAGATTGGAGAGTATACACTACTCATGTTGAGAAAGATTCTACTGATTAAGCCGTGGCTTCGTGGTAGGATTCCATGGTAGATAAAGGAAAAAAGGAACGTTTACACGCCACAATATTTATAGGACACGACCATGTGTTGGACTCGGAGAGATTCATCATCAGGTGATAAACAAATAGTGTGGTTGGTAAATGTTCATTTTTTCTCCATCCTACTTCTGTTAAGCACTTTTTTATATCACGGTTATATACCTCTTGTAAATAATGATACGGTAAGCCATTGAAGGGGCGCGCGGAGAATTTTTACAAGGGTCTACAGCAGGGTTTCCTAACTCCTATGTTTCCGTACCCACATTAGCTTCTGAGTTATCCAGTATCTTCCAATTGCAATAAAAAGAAATACTTTTTAATTTATTCATAATATCAGCGTGGAATAGTATGGTAAATTTTGCTAAAGAGTGTCACCGTGTAGTAGAATAGAAATGTAGAATAGAAAACCTGAAACAACATCTTTTGGAATAATTTAATAGCGTAATATTATTATTTAACTACTACTACATCGTACCCCTTGAGCATTACTTGCGTACCCTCAGGAGGTACCGCTACCTCAGGTTGGGAATCTCTGGCCTAAAATTTAAGAAGTTCAGGATTTCTGCGTAGAATCTTTATAGAGCTATGAGAATGATTATTAAATCAGAATTTTAATGCCTCTTTCTAGTATTATCTTGTTGCTAAGATGGTAATCCCCATTCCAGGATGAGAAGTATTTATCATTATTATTATAATAAATTCATTTCCAGTATTTTAGATGAAGTAAGTAAATTCCATCAGAAATTTCAACCATAAATTTTTAATACATATTTCATGAAGCTCTTTTGGGCTCTTGAAATGTTCCACTTTCGCGCTAAGGGCCGTGATGTATCCATGGACAGAGTTGGAACATCTTTCAGTGAAGACAAATATAGGGATTTAGCTTATACATTCGATGAAGTTTCCGAATTGTAATACGCCATTCTTTGGGCTTATTTCCCAGTAACTTGAAGTGAGGGAAAGTCTTTAGTAGATTCAAATCTGCGTAATGAGGCATGTCCAGGAAGAGTCCTTCCGACAAATCCATCGTCTGATGGCCCAATTATCCTTGAGTGTAATCTTTCTTTATCGTAATATCTTTCAAGAGCTTCTAACCAAAAATGGAGGGTGTTATGGAGGAAAATATCATGTTGACCAGATATGTTGGTTGACTCGATGTAAGCTGAGTAATTAAATCCTTAAGCTGCTTTATTTTCGGGTTTTCATCCTATCTCGCTGCCTATTACTTTTTCACAAGATCAACTCTCTTGAGCATATTTCTACCGTCAATTTCCTTCCAATTTTGATTCGAAAATATAATATATTTAATATACTGAATTGTTTTAACTTTCTTTATCATCCTTCCCAGAAACGAATATTTAATCGGCTCTTATTCGTCCGTAATCTCTTGAATTCATCCTCCCTTATCCTCCGTTACAGGGGTTGGGTGTAATATTCCTCATACTTTCCGAGGAAATAATCTAAATCTGCTAGGTAATCCCTTACTTTTCTCACCTTTTTTACCCTTACTCCCTTCTTTTACCCTTACTTTTCCCCATCTGGGAGTCACGGAGAACACTTGGTAAAGTGGAACCTTTTATCGTAACAATTTTTTAACGAAATCGCCCTCCTTTTGGACATTTTCGACTTCTCGAGAGCTGTTCTTATCGGTCGGGTCTTAAATACTAGTCGCAAACTCCAGGCGTATCCTATGTTACACGGTTGACTCCTTCTGCACCTTTTACATCCATCGCTTGAATGTAAACTTACCGAATTAAATGTCGTAAAGTGGTCTCAACGTAATTTATTTTGTGATATTGTAATTCGATTAGGGATAATAAAATTAAATAGCTAGATAACTATCTGAAGAGGTCATTGTATATAGAATTTACAATTAGTTCATACCTTCATTTTTTGTTTCCAAAAATGAGTTGTATTGTTTACAGGAAGCTGTTTAGGTCCTCTCGAGCGAAAGTGATCATCAGGGCGAGCTTAATGTTCGGAAAAATTTGAGATTCAGAATATTAAAAACTAGATATCTCTAACACTGGAAATTAAATGCCTTCAAGACTTTTTATACGTGTATGTAAATATGTTTATTATGCTCGCAAAGACCGGACGAGAAATCGAATAAGGAAAAGTAATGTCACACGCGTACGCATGAAAAGTGTGATTTGTTTCAGTTTCGTTTCAGATTTACATTTTTAAGTTCTTTGTGATGATATTCAGTTTTTCTGGTGAATTTTGACTTAATCCATCTTTTGGTCGTTAGAATTTTTGTCTCTTCCAAGTCTTTTATTCGTACTTTCCAGACTAATATCCATTCATTCACTGCTTAGGATCATTTGATTACTCTTGTTAACATTTTGTTTCCAACATTAATTTTTTCACTTTTTAATTTGCACATTCTGGAACGATTGGATCCTGCACTCACCGATACTCTCCTTTATATATTTTGTGCAGATTTTACTCCGCTCTACTTGTAACACTCCGAAAGCACAGTTTGTGCAATTAAATTTTAATATATCGGATTTTAGACTTCAAGCGACAGAAGGAATAATAGAAATATAAAACTAGGGTAGGGAATAAAAAAATTAAAATGGGGGAGGATGATGAATAGGTAGAAATAGTCCTTATGCTAAAATGAGAAACTATTTAAAAAATTACATCAATATCATTTATGAAGAGTAACTCTTTAAGATTATTGAATGTCATTAGAGAAAATAGGATTTAAAAAAATTCACTTCATCTACTTATAAATATATGCCCTGCGATCCGATTTTCAGGGGATGCATGCACATCTATTTATCTAATTTGTTACAGCCGCGGAGAAATTCACCTTTGAAGATTCTAGTTCTAGTATCCATTTCCCTAATTTTCTTGTAATTCATGTAATTTCGTCTGATCGATCTAAAATGGTAGACACATCACGGTGGGTAAGTAAGGGTAAGCTTTTACAATCATCTACGACAAACAAATGTAGTTATTACTTCGAAATATGATAAATATATACCTTTTTCTCGATCGACTATAATAGATTGTTATTTAATTGTATGGCATAATGAAATAATAATTGCAATCCTCGCATATGATTTGATCTATTGAATCCTCATTTCACAAATTAGGAAGCGATTCAGGGGTAGTTATTGTTATGCGAATCTTCTTATCCTGTGAGAACGAAAAATTTCTCGTCTATTATTGTGACATCATTCCGAGGTTGACTTTTTTGTTCAAACTTACATCCGTACCGAAATGAGATTTAAGTACAAATTTCAGTGATTAACATTTCGAATTCATTTCGTGCGCGGAATTGGGATCTAAGGAATTTGATTACCTCAACGATTTGAAATTGATACTGTAATTTAAGCCTCAAATATTAATATTTGCATCATTACTCATAGAAGAATTCTTGAAATTCTGAATAAAAATTTAATCTCTGCATGAACTCTGTTGCCAACGAACGTAATAAAGAGTTCTTGATTTCAATTTGGGAAATTGCATTCAGGCATACCTGAGGTAACTACGGGCGTGCCTGTTGATTATTATAAATCAGATGTATGTTGGAGGATGATTTGATTATCCAATTTCAAGCCACTCAGGGAAGCAGACTGGAAGATTTTTCTCTCCTTCAAATACCGGAATAATTTTTAATCAGATCTACGCAATTTGTTTGATTTCCATATTTCATTTCGAGCGCAACATCAAACTAATATTATATTGGAGTCATCTCAATCATGATATTTTTTCACCGCTTTGAAATGGTTGTAGAAGTTATGTATGGTTGTGTAAGCTGCACATAATAAGCGTATACTATGGATATGATTTTATTTTCTTGACGTATCAGTTCTCTCAGATGTATGTTTTCTTTATTATTATTATTGTTATTAATATTTTTTTCCTTAGTATTATTATTTTATTTCGGAGTGTCCTGATCGTTTTATTAACGTAAAAGTTGACAAATATATTAGATGCAATGGATAGAAAGAATGCAGCATTGAACTCTCCTTCCCGATATTTAATTATTATTAGAAAGTAGTTCTCTGAAGAATACAGAGCTGAGTTCTAGGAGTGTCGTAAACTTTGCTATTAGCTGAGCCACGGAGTGTTTTCTGTTTTATGTACTAAAGAAGCAGAATGTGCATAAGGGTGAGGTAGATTTTGTCTATCGTTATTGAAGCTAAAGATGACTTAGGACTTTAAATTTGAGGAGCATAAAATTATACTGGTCTGTTTGGAAGCCTCGGCGCTTAAAATTCATCATTGAAACTGTACTTATCCTCTTCCACCTACCTTTAAGTACAACTAGGAAAGGGTATCTAAAAGCCATCCTGATGAGTGGGCTCGTTTGCATAGGTGCAAAACATAATTGAAATGTAAAACTTAATAACTTAATTTGACGTCGGTACTCAAGGTAACGTATAATTGCAGAAAAAGGATTAATCAAAGGGTAAGGAGTTGTCAGTGTGGAATAAGATTCTGTTTTTAGGAAGTTCGAGGTTAAATTACAGAAATAGCGGATTTCCTGGAGATGTACACCATGTAACTCATTCCTCTTTTTGAACAAAGCGTTGCTGTAGGATGCTGCTCAGTGAAGGATATTTGATTATCCAATTCCAACTCTTCGCAGAAAAGAAGGATATTTGATTATCCAACTCTTCGCAGAAACTTTCATAAATATTACATGTAGTTTTACCAGCTATTTCAAGCAATATTTGAAGAAGAAATTAAATATCATAGAAATGATTCAAGTAGGCAATGTATCTCAGATATCTTACACTGTTTTACAATTTTCAGTGTGGAAAGTTTGATTTTGACCCCTGTGAACAGCATTCGGATTTGTCTTAACACAATTTTTCAAGGATAAAAATACAACGGAGGAGGCGGACGCTTAGTTACATCTGTCATCTTTGTGAAAATTCATATTCACTGTTAAATGTAATTGATTTCTAATATTATTAGTTTTATTGGAGAGGAATGTTTTTGACAAAATATAATTTATAAATGCATTCTAACCTATCATTAATTCAGAATAAATAATAAGTATCAGATGCGATTGGTGGAACATAAATAATAACATGTTTAAAAGAACGTGTTTATCCGATATTTCTATTTGTCATGACAATCAACTGCTGTTTTGTGATGCTACACGAAATACTAAGGAAGAGTTATAGTTAATACTAACAGTACTCTTGGGAAATGTACCAAACCTCATATCTGAATCGGCATAAAAATTCTTTTCTCAAATGAAATTATTCCGGTAGAGAAATCAATTGTAAAAACTAAAATTTTGTGCAATTCTATCATAGGAGCACAATACGTTCGTACATAGTAACCTACTCATCGTATACTCCTCTTGGGTCACTGAGGCGAAGTTCCAATAATGTACAGCACAATGTATTCATAAGTGCTCCAATCGGAAAGTGTATAAAGGATCACATTAATAAACTTATTTCGCTTAACATTACTACAATTCCTATTGTAGACACAATTACGGAATTATAGAAGTGCCCGCTGGCATTCAATGATCAATAACTATAGAAATTTTTCCCGCTCTAAAGTGCCCTATCCTTTATACCAATATAGGTGAGTGAAAATTAGTCTTTGCCTATACTACTGCCTGTTGTTAGTTCTGAGCTATAAAATTTAATAAATTTGCCTTTATTTATTCGATAGGTTTGCTGGCATTTAGATTGGAACTAAACTAACTAAAGATTTCTGTTTCCTCGGTCATTTCAATCAGTTCCTAAAATATATAGAAAATTCAATGTGTATGTTGAAATTTAATGATAGAAATGGAAGATAACAACCTATGGGAAATTAAAAATGCATTCAGATAAATATGTAGTCAGTAAAGTGTTATTCGGAGTTTAATTAAACTGATGCAAAACTGCATTTGCTTATTGTGTGATGAACGGAATGATATGAGTAACCACAGAAAGCTCTATTATAGTTCGTGAACCTATTACCGCACCTTAACATTTATATCTTATTCTACGGTTACTTTGCGTTATTCTCTAGACAGGAATGATGCGGCTAAAGGAAAATAGACCTCATACATTGGCTCGTTTTTTCTGTGTATAAGGCGATGTATCCTCCAGTTTGGTTGGCCTGGGAAATCAAATTAGTACTTTTATATCGGGGAGATGCCGGCTTTAGAGCGGGAGGAATAGTGTGTGGGGTAGGTTATGGCGGATTGGATTGGGGCAGGAAAGAGAATGGCCTCCGTAAATCTTTTCTGGTAGCGAAGGCGCTGTCAGGAAGGCGGCAATATACGGAGCTTACCTTCCCTCCGTATGTCGAAATAAAAAATCTCTCAGGGCTCTGATCTTTACACCGCTTTGTTTTAATTACCGATCTCAAGGTACCTGTTTTGGCTCTCCCGATTCTGGCTTAGCCATCTTCCCCCCATTTCAAGTGTTAGGTTTATTTCAAGTGAGTTATCAGTTTTTAAGGGAAAATCTCTCGTGCATAGGGTAAACTATCGCTATGGGAGTTATCTGCCGTTTTGTTTACCGCATTCGCCTGTTAAAATTCCCTTTTGATCATTAATTTCTATCGAAAATCCTGCTTATCTTACGTGTGATTCGTCTCTGATTGAAGAATTTTTCCCATAATCTCTATCGCTGTGAGCGTGTTTTGAGATACTTTTCTTCGTGCATTTCCAGATTTCCTCGATTCTGAAAATTTCGACATATTAAATCTTAGCGTTCAACTTTTATAAGATTGAATATTTTTGCTTGAAGCTAGAAGATCTCGTAAATACCTCTCCCGAAATATTTTATCGTGGGTTTCTTGGAATAAGCGCCGCGTACTTTTTCCATTCCCACTCATAATTTTCCTCTGTGAGGTGTACTTAAGAATTTCAGTATTTTGCAGAGTTTAATCAATGTGTGGAGTGTATGAATTGATGATGGGAAGTTAAATTGGTACGTCACTTTAAGACCGAAGGATGCTCTTATTTCTTTTCAACGAGTTTCATTTAATACGAATTTCGAGTTCCTTTCATTAAGTGGAAATGAAGTTTTTTCAATGTTTCACTCAAGTGTTCGAGATCCTAACTTGTCATCGAAATAATGAAGGCAAAAATTTAGAAAGATTTGTATTCATCGGGAATATTTTATTACTTCGCTGAATGCATTTTTGTATATGTTTCGTTCATCAATCCATTTCTCATTTCTGCTCATTTGAGTGTCTCATTTTCTCAGCAAAACCGTTCCCCCTCCTCTGCGTCATTCTTTTCAATGAATCTTTATTTATTACCGAATGGTACTTTTCAAGCGTATCTCCAGTCATTTATCTTCGTTTATTCAATTTGAAGAGAAAAGGATACATACGTTCTCGTTTTTAACTCTCTTGCACACTCTCCCAACTAAAATTATCCTAATTAATCGGACCAGGGAAAATTTCAGTGTCGAAGTTAATCATGGAAAAGCAAAGTGTACTGCTAACGCATTTTTACAGGGAGTATTGAACGGGTGCTGTAGAGCGTTTGATTGCGTTAATGGAGCTGAGATGACTAGAATTAGATCATCTGATATCTACTTTTATCAGTTAATCCGCTACTCGTTTTAGATGAAACTACTGCTTGGAATGTTAGCAAATGATGTCAGGGTTAACCGTGATTTACATGGATGAATGTGCTCAGTTCAAAGATAAACGTAATTAACCAAATGGGATATCTATCAATTTTTTTGGGTACGGGATGATTTTTATCAGATTTTTTTTAGAAGTTCCACGTGTGTCGTTCCAATTGGAAAGCAGTCGATAATCAGGCCTACAATCAATTTACGTGAGTTTGCATCGCAGCACGATAAAACCTGGCTGAATTGATTTTTTTTCAAATCCATTGGTAATGAGATTTCAGTCAATGCGATTAGAAAATGAGATTTCACGCGCGGTACTATATGTATATAAAGCGTTTGACGAAAGCCTCAACGGCTTTGCTAGATACGAATTCGAATCGCAGAAATAACTCTGAAATATTTCATTGCTCGTAACCAGAGTTGGCAGGTGACTAAGTGCACATGGGATTCGTAAGGAAATCTGCGACTTCTACCGTCTCAAATAATAAAGGACGTAAGATGACTATAAACAAAATGTTCCATTCGCGTTATCTTTTTTTATTACTTTAGAAGGAACTCGTTCGCGTAATAATTCAGTAACCAAATTTAGGTAATGGGCTGCATAAAATTATCGCAGTGGCCGCTTTCGAGTCTTAAAAGCTAGGTCGGTGACCCTTGCTTGTAAAGCATTGCGTCCCTAAATGGGGTACAGGGAGTGCAAAAAAGAAACGCACCTCTCCCAGGTCCTTGATAAGCCCCTCTAGCGGAATTTTTCTCTCGGGATAAAGTTGTGTTTTATCACGAGTGGCAACATTTTCAGCCGTTTTCCTTTCTGAAGGAGAAAATTCCTCGTTAAATAAGATTTTTATCCGACCTGAAGTACTTTTATCGAGGCGGAACAAAAAATTAAACGATATTTTAATCATTCGAATAGATAATAAGCACGTGGGAGAGGAAAATCCTTCGTTTGCTCAAGTGCTGCGCTGTTGAGTATGACTGGAATATTTTGAGTCTTTCTGTGGAGTATTTAAGTCCCTCTTAGAGTTCGTTATGATGATGAAACTGTAATCTCATATCGTCTATGATCTTTTTTATTTCGAGCTAACAGTTAAAGGATCACTTGTTTGATGGAATATTTTATTTTAACCGTCCGTTAAAATGCCTAACGTATTATTTTATATTTCTTAGTTTCTCGTACTCTGATATTTACTCTTTTGTTGTGTGTTCATTTCCTGCATAGGGTTTCATATGAGCAACGCTTTGTAATTACATTTTCAGTCTCGATTGCTTGTATGTATGTCTTTTTCATTGTCATGAATATTTTTTAAAATTTTTCAAAATTGAGTGGACTTCCTAAAACTTTTGATGTTTCCAAATTATTTATATTCTTCATAAAAGGGTTCTTTTAACTTAAATAAGTTGTTTATTGAATGGGAAACAGCTTGTGAAAAGTTATAAGCAATATGTTTTCCTTTAAATCTATGTTTTGGTGCTTCCCTAACTGCCCAAGGATATCGATCACGACGAAATAAAGTTGTTTAACTGTTAACGCTAAAAATCTCAAATTGAAATATTCTAAATAGCAAAGGCTTTATTTTAACTTTGATAATCCGAGATAATCTGAAACAATTGATTGGTATTGCTTTTCAAAAATACATTCGCTATCCAACCGGGCACATAGTCAAATATCGAGAACCCTACCTGAACAATGTGTGTTATTTGCAATTGCCGAGCTCAGCATTGCCCGTATTATTTACTCACTCCGAGGAATGGAAATTTAGTTTTACGCAGTTCATGACTGATTATTTCCATTTTCGCGATTCTCGAATGGTTTTCGACTTAGCTTATGTAATAACTGTAGTTTGATTGAGTGCCTCAAGGTGGGGGAAGTGGTATAGTGTTTTGAATTGCGATTAAATTTAACACACGCAAACTATGATTTTATGCTACCACATTAATACCTTTAGAGGAGTCTACTTTACTGCAATTCTAAATACTATACCCCACAGCCAAACTCAACCGTACCCAGCGAAAGCTATTCCAAAATATTAAGTCAAAAACCATCATTTCATTTATTCAAAAACTATGAAATTTCCTTCATGAGTTGCCAGAATAGGATTACCCATTCCGAAGTGTACACATTGAATTATCTTTGCCCACCAGAAGAAGTTCCCGAAGAAGTTTATCCTTCTTAATTTAACTACTTATTTTTGCTGATTCTGCGTGAAAGATCTGAATTCTTATGTAATTACATTGTAGTTGTGGTATCTTTATTGTTTCTTCAATTTTAATTTCACATAGATAGTCGAACAACATGGGAACCGCATACTTTTGATCTAAATCGTTAAGTATCTTGGTGAGCTTAATCGTTGAAGCAAGAAGTAGTGTTCAGTTGCACTGTCGCTTCAGAAACCTTATTGTAGGTTGCGTTGATAATCGATCACGTAATTTCCGTTATTCGGAATTTGTCAACTCCTCAAAAAAGTGGCCGGACGCTGAATTTCCAGTGATTTACCATTTAAAAATTTTCTTCATCCCTTTCCTTTCTCAACACCGATGTCAGCGCGGCTTTTGGGTCACTTTTTTATATTTTAATATCCGTATCCGTTTTCGTTTTTATGCTTAAAGGTTCCGCTGTTGGACTGCAATGTCTTGCTAGAGAAATGCGTTAGGGAAAGGAGAGAATATCCGTCGCGCACGTAAACAGAATTAGAGCTCGTATTAGCTAAAATTCTTAGGATGGTTCCTTTAGCTATTCTGGAGAAACCGTTCCACGGTGGAAAAATAGGATCTATGAATCGCAGTGCGCTGGAATTGGGAGCGGCACCCGTGGTAATTTGCATAAAAATAAATCTCGCAGTCGCTTCATTCCTTCAACGCTACCACGCACGCATGCTGGCGAGAGACAGAAAACATACTTCCTCATTAATTTCACGCGGGGAGCCATCCCTTCCTTTTCTTTCGCCAGAAGTGCCGGAAGGGACAAGCAAAAAATCCTATAAAAGAAATAGAAGAGTCGATTTCCAGGCACAAGGAGAGTCACCTCCTTCCTCGCTTTTTTCACCGAGGTGCGACAGAGGTTATCGCTGCGGAGAACCCTATCACCCACCATCGCCTTTAGGCCAAAGGCTGAAGGGATTGTAGCCAGCGATGGCACCTACGTTTCTTACTCTTATATTCGAGATGGTTCTGAAAGTATCTAAGATGAGGAATAATCTCGCATTTGCCTTTTTTACCACGGTTACATGGCGCGCTAAGGGAAGGATGGGAGCCTTTCGAGATTATGTAAGCCAAATTACAATTTTGGATGCATTCCGACCCCAGGACGATTTTATCAGCAACACATCGGCTTGAATGTACGGTTATGGGAGTGGTAGCGAGGGAAGGAAAAGAATAAGAAGTTGGGTTCACGGGGTTGGAAAACGGCCTGAGGTAAATGGAAGAAGAATAAGATAGGCGGGTGTGGATAAGAGGAGAAGATAGAAGGGTAAGAAACGGTGATAAGTGCGGCGATTGTGGAAAGGTGGGATATTCCGAGGTGCTCTGGTGGACACTCAGGGGGGAGATGTGATAAGTTTTCGCGTATAGTGGACATGTAAAGGCTGAAATAAAGGCTAGCGGCAAAAAGTAAAGTGTTTCCTTTGGGTTGCGTTAAGGTGAGATTTTTATCCGCTATGGTCGGATTTCTTTTAATTGAGGATGAGGGTGGTTGTATCACGGCAATATTTCGTTACCCCCTTAGAAAGTTATTCTATCATACGCTTACTGCGATGCTTACCGAGTGTACGACTAAGCGGGATATTCTTTAGTTGTGCTCGCAACTGACGGTCGCTATTGGGATTATGTTGTTGGAAAATACATGTTTTTATCACACCTTGTTGCTGGACAATATTTTGCTAGGAAAGCGTCAGCGTCATTATCAATCAAAACATTATTATCGAGTCATCTTTTGAACTAAAACGTTTTTGAATGTAATACATAATTAAATTGCATACATGAAACGTCATTTAGAATACAGTTACTGAGGCATTTTATATTTGTTTTCAATGTATAGAATCAAGGTGTTTTTGTTGAGTCTAGTTTCCTAGTCAATTCAGCAAGTTCTAATTATGGTGACGGTTGATCATATCTTTACAATTAATAAAATTCAATTGAGAATACTGAATATGATAAACATAAAAAGTAACCTTTATATTGTGCTTTTTATTCTGATTGTGTGAGCAATAAGAAGTTGAGGAGCGCATATATGTTTCATATACAATTATTTCGTCATATCCTCGGTGCCGATTCAAGCGACGTCAGACCTAAATATCTTCAGTGCAGCCTTCCAATAGCTTCCAACTTCCATGAAAACTGCACCCATATGTCAGGTCTTCGTGGAATGAAACAGAGTTTTGCAAGATTCTCCGTCATGTACCGTATACAAGAAAGTTTGCGAAGTTTTGAAAGTTTATTCACCTTGATGTCCGAGAAGAGAATCGGCCTTTTTCAATAATCTGCTCAAAATGTTTGCTTTGTTCACATGCCAGTGGCGTATGTATTTTTAATCATAGAACTTACTATGTAATAGTTATTATATGAAGATATTAAATTATAAAAATTCAGATTCCTAAACTTAACCCGTGTTTACATTTTAGAAAAGTAATTTCGCAGCAACTTTATCATCTCGCGTACGATAGTAGAAAACTCCAATATATTTTTAACACAAACATCAACCACGCTGTATAAACGTGGTTGATGTTAAGTAAAACATGAAGACTATTTTATGGACTCCATAGGAAGAAAATACTCTCAGCAGAATTCTCGCCCTCTTATTTAATATTTCTTCACATTTTTTAGCGAATAAAATCGCTGAAACCTCCCTTGATTCAACTCAACTACGAAACGCTCATCAGAGATTCGTTGATTTATAGGATTTCGGGGGAACAAAAGAGTTACAAAAAGGTGGGTCGGAAAGTTTTCCTACTGTCTTCTAATGCCATCCTGCTTTGCCTTCTCTCGGTATCTCATCTTCTTCGCCCCACCTCGTTGAAGAGACGCAGTCATATGCCTCTCGGCGCTCTCTTTTAATAACCAGCGATAAAAAGTTATTTACGATAGCAGTTCATAGTGAGATTTATTTAAACTCCCTTCGTACTTTTGCGTGTTTATTAAGCTTTAATGTAAATAAGGAAAGAGAATTTAATCACTGCAAGGTTCATACGTAGGTCTTTGAAATCGGGCGAGACAGAATGTTTTAATTGAAAGCTAAAGAGCTCGATAAATTCACATTTTTGAAAGATCTTTTCAAAGTGCGGATAGAGGAGGATTAGTTAGGTCTACCATAGATTACTTTCGAATACGTCCTTCAATATTCGGTATAGTACTGACTAGTTGCGAAAATTTCACGGATGTACTCTGATACTCTAGTTCCGCATCCAAATACATTTCAACAAACACTTCAATCACTACAAAGGAATACACAAGCATTAAAAAATACCTAAAGAACACTCCTTCATATTCTGTGCCAGTGTCCGTTTTGATATACCTCGTTTATATCGATATCAATATCTATACATCCACTAACGAATGGAATGGGAAAATTCAATTTTGAACTCTATGTTTTACCAAATGGTACAACATTTTTCATTTGTTGATCTATTTTATCTGGAAGCGGAAAAAATTTTCTTTAAAATGGTGTCATTTGCACGTTTTGATGGGGTGCGATGGGATAAAAGCGCTGGTTACCTGAAATGTATATTTAGAAATAATTATTAAGGTTCCCCAAATTGTGCAATTCTCTCAAGGAATAGATATGAAAGTAATCTATTGTTTCTATAAACGTGGATCCGAAGATGGAGGGTTAGATTGATTCCTGATAGTAATTCAATGGAAATGCATGAGGTGTTAGAAAGAGTAATATGTGCTCTCTTGCTGTAGGCCGTGCGAGGAAATGAACGTTTTTAACCGATGAACCCTCCAAAATCCAACCAAACGTGTTGGATATCATTCCACTTTGGACTCCGATCAAACGCAGTAATTGGAGTGCCTTAAATTCGAATCGTGGTGATTAAACAGGCGGTCAAGTCGATAGTGGTTATGCAAGAGCGACCTGTATTTAACGGTCAAATGTCTATTTTCATCTTAACGATGTGGTATTTTGGGATTTCTAAATTACTGAAACTTCATAGCATCGAAATACTCATTAATTACGATTTTTCACAAGTGTCAACTTTTACAGAGTTTCAAGATTCCCGTAGAAATTTTTCCGAAAGCGTTACTAATTCTACGAGTAGTAGCCGTCTTGGTGTTCATAACAGCGAATGACCCTGCATAACCACAGATGAATAGGATTACTATAGGATTCATCATATTTAAGTTTTATTGATAAATGAAATCTCTTCACAGTCTCCTGATCATGATTATTGTGCTTAACCGATATCTGCATTAAGAATATTTTCTTTAAAAATCGTACTCATATCATGTCGTTATGATGGTTTAAAAATCCGAGGATTAAGTTGTTGCACTTAATTCCTGATTCCTACTGCATTATATCATATTCATATAGTACAGTAAATATAATGAAGGTTTACAAATAATTATGGTTTCGTTAAATTTCCAACTATTACCGCCGATGTCGTGTAATAAACATTCCATTTTCAGCAAATGTATACATATATTAAGATATAAATTCACATACCTCCCAATACATAATCCACAGCAGTATATATAAAATAGCATATTTTTGTTAGTAGATTCTAAATTCAGTAACTACTCAGTTAATCTTTTTGGATATTTACCTTACATATAACCTAATTATTAATTTCAACTATTTTCTCTTAGTAAAATTTCCCCTTTATGTTTTTTCACTCTTGATACTTTCACTGCTATTGCTCTTACTCTCTTAATAGTAGTAAACATGTTTTTAGGTGTCCATCCATAATTTCATCTGTATATAATATTATTCGTTTTGAGCTACGAGAAATCTTTATTAATGTTGAGGTGTGCTCTTGCTTTTTCTATTTAAGAATAAATCTCTCGTCAACTTTTCTTTCTTTCCGGTGAGCGTCGCCATGTCATCGCTGCATCATCTGAATATTTTGTTTCCTCCTTGACTTCTAACAATAATCTTAGGACAAAAAAGTTTCTTTTATGTATTCCTCTACTTATATGCATACCGCGTTTTTTTACTTTATTCTCTTGATATATGTGACGGAAACGACGCTTAGGTGCTCTTAAAGTATTCACCTAAGTCAAAAAAATGTAGAAAAATAAAAATATCTATAAGAATTCCACTATACGGATACTCCCAACTTTAGGAATAATTGCTTTAGAGCTCTTACACAATCGCTCGCTAACCGAACCATAATTATAATATCACCCTAACTATAACATAAATTATACTTTTCATTCATGAGGAAAATAATGCTTAATTGGATGATATGAGATAATCATAAAAAACGATTCGTGATACGCCAATTGTTGATATAATGTAATCGTTGGCTTAGCCGAAATTACTGACAGTTTGTTCATGATTTTTAAAGCTGCTTCTTTATCGATTAAATAGTCACATGATAGGACAATAGCATATCGATAGGGATTTTTATCCCCATCGATATGCTACTTGCGAACGGGTGAGATTCGGGAAAAGTCTAGGGAGAGAGAAAGTTCGAATCGGGTGGTTATCTTGAAAAGGTAGTCGAAATTATCGGAAAGCGAGAAATTCGTTGTGCCAGGTGAGTGGATTTTTACGCACGAATCCACACCCTGATATGAACCCTCGAATACTCGTAGTTTGGAGTTTACCTCTCTTTAGATTGGAAGAACCCTTATGATACAAGCGAAGCTGAGCAGGGAACTAGTTTTAGCAGGAGCATTAAGTAGGGACTCCAGCGAACCTCCGATATTCGATTTCATTTCAAATCGGGGCGACGATTCGGACTCGATTCGATTTATAAAGAGGATTGATTCGCAGTCTTCGCACGAGTAGCCAGGCAGTGTTTATCACTCGTAAATCGATGAATTTGTGTTGACAATGCAGCTTAAAGGATCTCTGATCACGCTGACTACGACATCAACAATTAATAAAAGTACGTTATCGTTAAATCTCTCTCTCATCACTGCCTGTTGTGCTTTTAAGCGATTTCTATTCCGTTTTAAATTAAAATACTGATTTACGGGTCTGACGAATTATATCAAATACTGACGTCCAATGAGTAACCAATTTGAGGAATAATGGCTTTAATATAATTTTTGTCAAATAATTCTCTCTCGATTCATATTTAACTCCTGTGTTATTGATTGCTGAGCACTGTTTTCCGCAAATGCGAACTTAATTTTTATCTTTCTTTCGACTCAATTGCAATGAAAATATCTGTATTAGAATTTTCAAGTAACGCCACATCAGCTGCCAATGCAAATCATATTCGACACTATATTCTGATAAATTGGAACATTGAAGATTAACATCTCAAGTATTTCTTTGATTGTAACTTAACGTAGAATAAAGTGATTTTGTATATGATAACAGCTGCTTATTTCCATGTGATGCCTTCGCACCATTTCTGATGCTTAACTATTGCCACTCTTTCGAATATTGCATCATGAACTGTCAGCCTCACTTACCTGAAGCCGGCCGTGCTCGGAAATGCTTCTTCCTCCATTATAAATTTCATCTAACGCCTAATTGTCCGCAAAATTTTTCTTTTTCCATCACCATGTTGACCATCGCGTTTAAAAATAAGGATGCTTCTCGATCAATTCATTTCCAAGAATCACATATACTAGCCGATGATATCTATGGTCTAATATCACTTCGATCCGCTCCGAATAATTTGAACGTTTCCTCTGCATGAAATATTGGGATCGTGCTCCAATGCATACTGTGGGACTCGTCAAACCAAGTGACGTGTAATCCTAATAGATTGAACAGGTTTCCTCGCGATACTAGGAAATACGATAGTTTGTTCTAGGATTTATGGAACGAAAGACCCCTCATCTTGAGTGTCTTTCTTGGAATAGATATTGGGGACTACAATCTCCGTCTTCATAAAACACAAAAGCCTATCCTCGAACATTACTAAGCTTACAAGATGATATTTCCTTATTTTGCTACCGGGAATCCTTAATTGTATTTTCTGTAACAGTTGTTCTGGTTCTCAGTGTGATTTTTCTAGAGATTTCGAAGGTCAAGTATCTCCAGTTGAGGTACAATTAATGAGGGATAACGAAGACAAAGAATTAATCTGCAAATTTTATGTTAAATTGGGTCAGAGTGATGCTGCGTAAAGAAAGAGTAAAAAAAAATCGTCAAAAAAGAGTCAGAAGTTTATGCGATAGAAAATCATATAGTAAATAATTAGCGTGAGGAATAATTTAGAAGGGATAGAATACCAGGAATGATATTAGGAAAGAATATGCGTGAGGAAGCAATCAGTATCACCGGATAGAGTGGAGCAATTCAGTAAACCTATATTTTAATTGATGCACATCATTACTGAGATATTTTGGTATAAACATGAGGTGTAGCAAGAACCTTAATAAATGGAATTGACGTTTTATGGAGTTGAATGGCGAGACTGTATTTGAGATTTAGCGTGTGGCGTATACCAGATATTAAAGTATTTTCTCCGAAGCAATTAAAGTAGGGGGTATCCGATGATGGAGTTCATACCTGACTTCGAAGCGTGTTCCTAGAGCCATTGATTCCATGCCTTTATGTCCTTATTAATCTTCATGTATAGATATTTTGCAAGCCGCCTATCGATGTGGGGAACCTGGCTCAAAAGGCAAATGAAGCTGTCAATTTCGTCTGTAATCAATGCATTCATTGGTAATTAAAAGTTCCGTGCCGTACGTTTCGCTTAATACGCTGTCAAGCAGAATATCTTCCATTTGTAGGAAAATATAGTCGAACCGAAATTTGTATGTGATATACATGATGAGGAAATTAACTTCTCGATTGTATCATCAGCAGTTTAGAAGAGTATCATCAAACTCCTGTTATGATTTTAATGAGTTCCATGAAAGTGCTTATTTTCCTAAATTCTGCAAGCAGACCTGCATGAGTAAAACCGAACGTAAAAGGGCGAACTTGTGCTTTTCTCGACGTTTCTCGTCATTGGAAATTTGGTCCTAGATTCAATTCCCGGCTGAACAGCTGAATGAGCTGTCAAAACACATTTAAAATAACGAATGCTACTGCTACTTTGATGACTTGGCGAAAAAATCAATTTTGTTTAGAATAAGTCAAAGAACTCAACTAACTAAACAACTCATCAATCTAAAAGCTAATAGCAAAGTTTTCTACAATTATTTTAGATGCTTTGAGCTTTTCAAGACCGAATGGCATTTTAGCAAGTTCTAAATGGTCAGGTGTTACTTTTTTGGAAAGCCATCTGAATGAAAAAGGAGAAAATTTCTATTTTTTCCAAATTTTTATTTTGAGACTGTTTTCGCTATCGAGATAGCATCAACTTTTTCCTTTTTCATTCATTTAACAATTAATAGGATTGAATTAAGGCATTTATTTGAATGCTGCATTAAGATAAGTGTATCGGGAAATTGACTAAAATTGATAATATCGACAAGTTTCTGGAATCTTCACTGAATTGTGATGGAAGATTAGAGAATGGGCTATGATCTTCTCTACGTGGAATGGCTCAGAATTATGTTTAAGGAAATCGGAGAGTTTTGCCACTAATTGCTTTCATACTGCTTATCGTCTCAGCTGGATAAAACGTGATCACATTCGTGGAATTCTGAAGAGTAATTTAACAATCTTAAACCTAGTTCTAGGCTTAGAAAATTCACACGTGTTCTCAGAGGGCATGGAAATTTACTGTACGCAATGACAGTGAGATTATAATCCCCTTGTTTTACGTTTTCAACTCCATCCAATCATCATACTAACACCCATTTATGCCTTTGAATGATCTTCTTTATTTGTATAACCCGTCCAATTCTCCTCTGTAATCACAAAGTGGTGGAATGTTTGCTGTAGAGACGGCATTACTTGGTTGTGCCAATTTTACGTGTGAGGTTGTTGTTTAAGTAATGACGTTATAGGTCTGAGCTGATGCCCTTCCAATCCTACCTATTCTCCGCACCGCAGTCGCATAAGCTCTATTCCTCTCGATACCACACGTAGCAAGCTCAGCGTCTTAGTGTAAACGTCAAGACCGACGTGCTTCGCTCCTGATCGCTTTTAATCGTTCTCAGAGACGTTCTACCATTCCACTGCCATTTTCTAGCCTTCATCAGGTTCGCATTCATCCTCACCGAATTCCCGGAGACGATTACGAATTGAATTATAAGTAGCTCCTTGTCAAAGGCGAAGTAAATTGAAAGTCAGCGGCTTAGATTAACACCATCCCCATTTCATCCGACGTAGAGCTCTAGCCATTGTAAAGGTTTAACCAACAGTTGCCAAGGGTATTAATCACAGTGACTATTGGGAAATCAGATAATAATATGAACCTTCGCAGAATATGACGGTTTCAATCAGGTGCCTCACTATTACTAGAATTTGGTTCTATTTACAGTAAAACGTGTAAAAGAGGTACGAAAAACCGCGTCTGCATGCAGCCTTCTATTCGCTTCTTACACAAAATCAGGATTTAAAATTATTTTATTTCTTGGTATCCTCTATCGTGTTAACTGATTTTAAAATATAAGAATCCTTCTTAAATCCCGTAGTTATTATATTCGTTTGCCACTGAGTAGAAGATAAATAAGCTATGTTTTGATGAAAGAAACGCTTAATACAAAGTGCTGCTCGATGCTTTCACAGTTGGCCTTCCATCGAGAGATTGAATTGTATTTCTCATGCTTCTATTTATTACGATATACTAAGAACTTGACACTGAGTCTATCAGGTTTATATTTATTTGAAAATTTTCTCGCCTACCATTCATGTGCTCCTGTATATATCTTATAGTACCGAGATCAGTAGCTTAAGTAAATATTACTGGATTACTTTATCTTAATATTTCCTTAAACATGGGTTTTATCAGGATTGAAACTCGTAATGGATCTATTGGTAGATATTTTCTAGAGAACTTAATACTGTTTCAAATGAATTTGGAACCCTTGAATAAACATTTTTACATTAATGATTATTTCCTAATCACAATTTTTGACAAAGTTTAATGTAAGAATAAATTCTGCGTGATTTAGGAAGTGAGAGCATAGGAAATTACAAAAAATCATGTTTCTTCAATTACTTAATTACTTTAGAAAATAAACTATTTTAATTCAAAAACATTATAACATATAGATCTTTAAAAACATTAATAGTGGGTATTAAATAAATTTATTGATTCCGTTTGTTGATATTCAGGTCGAGAAATTGATAAATAACTATTTATTTTACTACTACTAGATTCGGTTTTCCACTATAGACATTACAAGATTTATGTCCTATACTCATTTAAATAAATTATTAAGAAATTAAAAGAAAAACCGTAACAATATATTACTTTCTGAGTATCAGCCACGAGCAAACGATGGTAGCATTCTACTAATTTCATTCTACTGGATTTTTCCCTTATGTTTTAGAATGAGAAAAAGTGAGCGAGATTTGGCTTACATAATGAATACCAAATGTCAACTTTACATTCGCGCCGCTTTGATTAAATTTAATTTATGCTGTTATTTTGGTCCATTACTTCGATTAATTATTGTTTCATTACAAATTCCAAGTTGTTTCTCGAAATTATTCAACCCATTTAATTATAATATTTAATTACGCATTTCGTTTATATAGGACTTGCAAAAACACTCTCACACCGGAATAAATTACCTTTTTTTACCGACGATGTTGTTGCAGACGTGGTTTAGCCTATTGATATTTTATCGCATTTCCGTAATTTAACGGTGCGTAACTGTATATGTTGTAATTTTTACGTTTGAAACCATTCTTAACACCAAAAATTCACATTTTTATACTTTCCATTCACATCACAAACGCCGTTCGCATTTAAAAAAAGCGCGTTTATTCTTTATTGGATAGATATACAAATAAATAATTATGATTAATCATAATGTATAGGTAACTTAGAGCTTCATTTTGCCGCACGAAACCAATATTTCCTTGCAGGAGACCACTAATTTCACTCCATTCTTGATCAAAAGTAAAAATTGACCTGAAATCTCTATATCCAACAGAAAGAGAATATTTCAATTAATTCGGAATTTCTATTATAATCAATGCTTTGAAATTTCTGAAAATTTTTGTAGAAGTACTCTAACACTGAATATCTCTCGCCAAATTTTCGATACATTAATTTCCTTCCTATCCACGTTCACTTACTCTATTCTTCGCTTCTATTTTTTAGTTTTCGAATTCCGTTACCACTCAGAGTGCTTTCTCAATATTTATCCTTAAAATCGCGTATCCACAGTAATTCATTAATATCTATATAATTTGCATATATGTTGAAGGCTTCAACAATGATGAATGAAATATTAAGTTACACAGTTTTACGCCAATATTTCTGAGTCGCTGAAGCAATTCAATCCGATTCAGAGCTACGTATTAGATAGCAATCTGTGGAATCCGAAGCCCAGTTTACCCTAAGCAAGACCGCTAATGTTCACGCAGGCATTAAACGGAAGCAGCGCCAGGTCTCGCGAAATATTGGCTTCGATGAGTTCGCGACAGTGTAATTACACCGCTGCGGAGTTACTGCAAATTTGGCATTGGGCTAAAATTAGACCCGAGGCGCAGTTAAAATTTATCTATAATGAAGAAGCCGCACATGTACTTGAATTTGATCTAGAGATGTTTTTCTCTCAGACGCGTTTTATTAATCGATGTCATAAGTGAAATCCCAGTTGTTTTGCATTTATTAACTTGTGAGTAAGGATTAATTTGAGCTGCATAAGTTTAAATTTCAAAATTTATCGAAAGTGATGTGATGATATCCCGAAAATTATTAAAAATATTATAAATAATGTATAGCGTCCACGATAATTTAATATAGATGATTTAGCAACGGAATAAGGCTGTTTCTTTTGTCGTATAATTCGTTCTTCTGTTCTATTGGGTTCGGCATTTTTCTCCTTATGGTTTTTGCGATACTATTTTCAATTTAACCAAGTGTAATCTCTGCATCTATGTGATGAACGCAAATGAAGCATCACCGTAGCAAACAGTTTATTACATTTATAGTGAAAACATCCTAAGAATAATTAACATTAAATTAATAGAATTCCTCCGTGATATGTGTAGCGTGGAGAAATTTTAAGTAATTAACTAACTGTTTAGTCGATAGTTTACTAGTTGATAAATAATATGAATTATAGATCAAGAATCGGCTAAATGGGACCGGCAAATCCTAAATTAAACATCGAAAATCTTTCATTACGGGAAGTAAAAGGATTGAAGAAACAAAGAGCTGGAATCTTTAATTTTTTATTGGAAGGCTGTCGAAATTTCGACGTGTAATAGCTTATCCTGCAAAGATGAGAATATGCCTCCCTCCTGGAATATCACATACCCTTTGAAAAGAATTCTGTTCCCTTATTAGAAACCCATGTACCGTACGTATCGGAAAATTCTAATTAAAAGGAATTTTCAGCGCCTTCCCTCTTATTGGGATGCGGTATTTCGTTGTTTTATTGCAGGCCTTCACAGGCAGATAGCTTTCCATACACCGTCCTAAGCATCGAGATCTCAAAAGGGAGTCAACCCTCGGACCCCTCGTACAATACTCGAAAGGTAACACTCATTCTTTTACCCGGGAGATATTGCGAATTCCCAGTTTGATAAGTCTTAATGAATTACAAACAGCTGAAGCGGAGGGTAGGAGCCGAAAGATACCCTCGAGGTAATACATAAAGAAATCCTTCGTTGAGCCGTGCGAAGCGAAGATATCATCCCTAAAAGCATTCGCGATTCCGGATGCGTAATACGAATTTGAACCAGAAGAACATATTGAAGTGAAAGTTGTAACATGAGGTATTTTTATCCCGTCCGAAGATTAGAATTTCCTTGATTAAAATTCAGCAAAGGCTCTATGGAAGTGAGGGGAAGAGATATGCCTTCATTCGGGTTCCCTTTAAAGGGAAAATTGTCTTGGCTTTGATAAAACAACTATAGTGAGTTAAGGGAATAAGGAAATTATTTCTAGGCAGCACACGCTATATATTCAATTTCACGGGTGAAGAAGCAGGAGTTAGATAAAGGCTGATCCCACTCGCTTATCCAACATATGATTCTCTCACAAGAAACCCCTGTATGCCTCCGCAGGGGAACTCACCTGTTACAATGAAGGAAAAGAGCTATAAGGGTATGAACACGTTTCGGCAAGAGGATATACCGCCCTGGGGACGTTTTCAACCTTGTTACGAAGCTGAGTCGGGTTGCTCTCATACCTTGTAAAAGTATTCTGGCGTTTCATTCTCCCCGCAAGAATCCGGTACATTTTCGTACAATTTGGCGAAGCATTTTGCTGAAAAAATTCAGAAGAAATGAATCGACTGTTTGAGCGAATGAAGTTCGGTTAATGCAACATTTTATATTCGAAGAGTATTCTCGGTGCTTCCCAGTCTCAACTTCTACTCTCGTTAGTACAAGAATATTTTCTTATTTGAATTAGTTTCTTTGATGAAATCATGCAGTGATTTACACACCGATGAACGAAGATGTAAATCGTTATTATTGACCATTTTTCATCTAGTAGCTCTTCTCTTTTACCACTTTTTGAATAACTCCGGAGATTTTGGGTCTAAATTTCTAGCGAAGAAACGTTTACATTGTTACTATTCTATTATAGGTGCTAAATATGAAACAACATGTAAATCATGAATGTACAAGTATAGGAAGAGATTCAACATAGCAAATTTATAAATTGAACTATAGGATGAATAACTATGGACTCACTTGTCATTCTCATTCGCGCAAATAAAGACTGCTTTAAAAAATTACAAAGTTATTATTTATAAATACTTTGATTAAGTGAGTAAATTGTGAAGTAATTTAAAAATCGTTTAATCATATATAGTTATTTTTCATGATCTGAAATAGTAATGTTTCGTTATTTTATAATGACACGATGCTAGAAACTTCTTTATTTACGATATAAGGGAATATAGGTTTATTAAGTTTTCTCTTTAGTTGTTTTATTTTTTTCACAATTTTCAATTCGTATTAATGATACGAATATTTCGTTATAGTATATGCTGTATCTCTGAGATCAATATCATAATATTTTCTTTGCATCTTATCTATTTGGTATTACATTGTGCAACAGAAATAGGCTTTTTTCCATGCCCGTTTTATTAATCTAATGTAATCTACTTAATCTCGCAGGAATTAAGAATTTAATCAAGTATTCCTAATGTTTACTAAGAATAGCAGTGAAAGTTTTTTCTGGTGAGATGTTATGGTCTTCATTGTAAAGAATGACGCATGATTTGCTCTAGTTTCATATCTCAACGAATCGCTCCTTAAATCTGGAGGAAAAAGTTGTTTTTGTGTTTTTTGAAAGGATTCAACGTGGATTCGCCGTTGCGAGCGCCATCTAATATAGTTTGAAAAATAGTCCTGAGAAAAATTCTGCTTTATTTTCCGGCCAGATTATTCCGGAGCTTTTTGCTATATTAATATATTGCTGGCTTCTTCGCTCCTTCTCCATTCCACGATCTCTTTACTTACAGGGAAGCTCAATTCTCTTCCGAATTTATTTTATTCAAGCCCGTTATGGGCAGCTGGTGCTATTTTTTCATTTTCCATGCATTCCTGCACATTACTTTACCCGTAAGTTCGGCTTCAAACGAAATTCTTGATTCGATAATTTAAGGCCATTGTTAATGAAATTTCTAGGGTAGCTCCTAGCGTTACCTAATTGAACTTACAGTCTACAGCTAATTTTGCACATTTGCTGTGAGCTTAAACTTCATATCGAGTAAGGGATTTTTTGAATATCTAGCCCAAATTACGTTTAAGTGCACGAAGGCACTGCTAATAGTACGCTCCGCGGAAATGGAACTTAATGAGCTTATGATTGATTTGATTTTGGGAATTTTAAAATTTGAAACCTTATTGGGCCATAGGAAATTTCCTGCGTACACCCTTTAGGTTTCTTTGCTTTTCGTCTCTTATCTACATTCCCTTGCTAATTCATTAGAACGTTTCCGTGCATTTTAATTTTATTTTGCATTCTTCATATAGACATACCTTTTCTGCGTTTAAGCTTAAAGTTTCGAAAGATTCCTTTTCGAATAAATGAGGAATGTAACCCAATACATCTACAGTTCAAAGACTTCTCAACATAGGTTCCAGCTTAATTCGGTTTCTCATTTCTGATTTGATTTTGCTCCAGATATACGTTATATCCTGGCATTAAGAATTTGACCCTGACGCATGTCCATTGGCTTGATAAGGAATTCTATCAGAGTAAATGAATGAATTAATCTTTATTGATACGAATTCGGGTCCATCGTCCTTTTTCCGCATAATCTCAATTGTTTTTACATAAGTTGAATGTAATGTTCAGAGATGGAAGATAAAAATAACACAAAATACAGGAAGATTGGGTTTGTCGGGAAAGATCGTTTCAACTTTAGATTGAAGAAGGCAACGAAAACTCCACTGTGCGGGAATACTTGTATTAGAAAAGGGGTGTATAAAAGCCGCAAAAAAAAGTTAATGAAAAGTTAAAAAAAAGATAATGAAAAAATCAGCCACAGATAATACGTCTTGAACGCGCATTTTACGATAGAAATTCAAGTAGTACTTAAGGCAGGTGCACAGAGCTTATCCTGGTTCATTTCAAGAAATCCCGCCATTCTAAGAGGAACCACATACGTATTTCAATAGACAAGCTATCATCTTCAGAAGCAGAAGACGACTAAGGAGAAAAAGGTTAGGGAGGGGATTTCCACTAGTTTTCCGTATGACGTTCAAGAGAGAGAATATAGGAGGCATAAGTATTGGCCCATGGTCTCCATTCACAGTTCTCTTTCTTTTTGAATGCTTTCAAAAAAGCATGTGCGTCCTAATATATTCATCCTGATAATGTATTCCTTCTATTCCTAATGCCAAGAATATATTCTCACTGGGAAAGATAAGAAAAAGGAGTCGAAATGAATCAAGAAGAATGCTGCTATTATTTGAGTACACTTTTCGCTATCTCCGAGGATGCTTAACATTTTTAGTCATAATATGAATCCTAAATTTTCTTGTTAAAATTGGTTTAATCACCTGTAAATATCCATTTAAAATTTGAGGCCTCACGTATAAACACCAAACGTAACAAGTATGATTTACATGGGTGGTCTGAAAAGTTTCCGAAATTTCCCCATTTCTCGGCATGTTTTCTGAAAATTTCTGAAAATTTTCTGAAGATTTCTGAAAAATCTGGGGTCGGTAACTTTTCAGACCACCCTATATACATCTTGTACATAGTAGAGATGAATAACCAGATAATCTGGACTTATCAAATATGATATTCTTACACTATGTGATAAAAATAGATATATAAGACATATCTCTAGCCCTCTAATATGCACACAGTCAATATGTACATAGATCAGTATTTATTTCCTAAGGATCATAGAAGATGGAATATGAGAAAATAGTGCAGTATCAATGTATTTAATACTAGCGGTGTACAATTTTTCTGTCTCAATACTAAACGATTTCTATATCCTTATAAAAATATTTGGTGTAACTTTTCCTTATATCTTTCCGGTGAAATGTAAATCTCCGATGCTTTTGACAAGATTCTTTTGAACCAAAGCTCCATTTTTCGGTTGGTATACCATCAAAGTAGTTAGATTTTTTTGCGCAGGATTTTCTCTCTAGCTATTCAGAAATAATTTCTCAAGGCTTAAACATGGATGATATTTTCGGTAGAGTTTATTTTAGTGTTTATAACGTATTTCAATATCTCTACTGTGCCTATTTCCTAAATAAATCATCGTTATTGGCGAAATTTGCTAAGATTTGTAATAATCTGCCCAGGATATGTTCAAGGCATTGAACTATATATAGTAAAAAAATGTTTTACTGGCAATGTATTAAGTTATCGTATATGTTGCTTACGCTTTTAATCCTTTCAACCTACTTATTATGAGAAATTTCGTATTAGCATGAAAAAATCGGTAAAAGTATTGCGTACTGGATAATCAGTAGTAGTGTTGTAAAAAGTGCTTCGACAGCTAAAGTCATTTGGCACTTACGGACATTTAGTGGAAATCGAAGTCTCCTAAACTGTCAAAGATTTTCAGCCGTTAAAGGTGTTCATAAAATGACTTTAGAGGAGTTTTTCTTGAAAGAAGTACGCTGGTAGATGAGCGCTAGCAAATAAGCTACTGGTGGGAGTATATAACAGAATGAGAGAGAGGTTTAAACTCATATAAGATCTTTTATGCTGCGTTCACGATCAGTCCTCTTCAATTCGCTCGACTGGAATTGACCTGATCTAGTTTCCGTGGTTGGCATCGATTCGTACTGTAAACCGCGAACACTTCCGCGTTGCTTTCTTATTTATCTCTCAAAGCCTTCGTAGGATCACCTACGCTTTCATCCTCGACAGAACTAATCACATCTCGAAGCAACCTTCCGAACCACACCGATCCTTTCCGTCGAAATGAGCTCCATCCAAAACGACATCGTTTTCTCAGAGCCGAGCATTCTGGATCTACAAACAACTCCTGTTTTTGTATTTGTTCTTGTTTTGCCGCCGACCGATACCCAGTCCTCACAGCTCCTTAACGAATTTCCTATCTTCTATTCCCCGCGGCGCGTCTCTTCTATTCTCGTTGTTTTTCCCTCCTTCGACGTTTACGCCCGTCTTTTCGTCCCGCTACATCTCTCACCTCTTTATTGTCAACTTAACCCCTTTCGTACTCCTTCACACCTTGAGAAATGAGAGCTGGGCTCGAATGTCTCTAGTTTTACAAAATGAAGAAAACGTATTGCTGTTTAGGGTCTTTGAAATTTCCAAGGAGGTTGGAATTATCATTACGTCAACATCAGTGCCATCAACGGTATTACAACGCTCGTCCATCCCTAAGATACCGCTAAGATTTCCCAAAATTAGTGGGTTGATTTGAGCTGAATAAGAGGAAAACGGAAAGGGATAGGAATGCATCTATTGTTTCGTTCTACTTGAAGACCCGTATACTTTTGTTCCAACAATTTAAAAGTTAGCTAACTAACATACTTACTAAAACTGCATGTAAAACCATTCCGGTTATAAATTTAGCATGGCCTTCTGCGAATTTTGTTAAGAGACCACGCAATGTTGGTGCTGCAAACCGTTGATATTTAAAAAATTATCGTTATTTAGTTTCAACAATTCGAAAGTCATTTTGAAATTGTGTGAATAACCAGGTACATATAATGTACGTAAATTCCCGAGTAGAATGCAATATTCTGTCTTTATGTTTTTCTTTTATTCGATTTTCAACGGCGATGAGAAATAATTCATGTATTATCCGGAGCATCTATTGTTAACTTAATATATACAAATAATTTAGAATGAACTCTCTTAAATGCACACTTAAAATTTAACCCTCCTTCCAATCTGCAAAATGCACATAGAACTTATATTATAAATGAAATTCAGATGCAAAAACTTTATTTACATTTAGAACGATTCGGCAGCTTTTGATTTTTGTAAACTGGATGAAAGTTGATGGAAAGCTATGCTTCAACATTCATAGTTGAGAAACCCGTTGATCTAGAATGAAGATTTTCGCTTTTATGAAGAATTCACGATAGAAATATTTTGACAATTACGTTTTCAGTGATGAAGAAGAGTAAAATTCTGAAAGGCCCAAAATGATCCTCAAAGCTCAAGAAAACAAAACAGACAAGGAATAGCTACATTGAGATATTGAAATATTGAACGAGCGTTTCCATTTATAACTTATAATCTCATAAAGAATGCCTAAAAAGAACGCGTCCGCAAGTAAAGGGGAAGAAAAGCACACGAAATCCTTATTATAAAATATAAGAAATGCGCATAGGGGTTCTTAAGGTAATAGTACATAAAAATTCCTTTGTAAACTTAACGTTTTGAGCATACACAGAGCTTTGAATTGGGAAGCATCACCCGGTCGGACTTTAATAGGATCACTGTATTGAGGGCAAAAGGAAAGTATAGAAAAGGGATTTTATAGTTCGAATAATATGGATTTTATTCGATGACGGTCGTAGAAAATTTCGCGCATATTTTTAGGTGTAACAGTGTTACGACTCGATGTTAGGATACAATATATTTTATGTTTCGATGAAAATGCTTTTAAGTTTACCCTTTTCGATTTCCTTTCTTGCTTCCCCATCTCTCATCTCCCCACCATTTTCTCTCTTCTCTCCATCTCTCCTTTTCTCCCCTCGCTGAACAAAGGATATATCCCACGAACCTTGAGCCCTCCTTTTCCTCAAGTAGGAATCTCTATTACCGTCACACGAAGCGTGGGCTAATTCCTCACAGGGAATGCATGCTAGTAATTATTTCATTTCGGTGATCCGAGAGTTTTCGGATTTACCGATGGGAGATTCGTATTCTGCTACGTTTTTGGTGCTTGAGTGGCTGTTCCAGAGAGCGTGCTAAACGGAAGTGGTTTACAGGTTTGTGATCTTAAATCTGCTCGATTTTCTAGCATTTGTTTTTTATAGGGCAATTGACGAACCATTTCGCTCCTTTCTCTAGCTTCCTGTCTCACCACGTCATTTCACGTCTTTCGTTTCTGTTAATGGGCTTACGTACGACCATATATGACTCTAAGCTCATTTTCCTAGCGGAGGAAAGTTCTTACAAAGCTACAATGTTTCCACGCTTTTAGTGCTTCTGCTATTTCCTAAAATTTCCGCTAGATGGCTTCTATTCCCAGGGTTTGGAAGGAATGTTAAAGGAGTTTTACGGATATAAAATTACGTATTATTATCATATTATTATTGTTAAAATCACTCCAACAGTTGAGGTAATTTCGTACATATATGCTAACACTGGAAATAGAACACGGGAACACTTTTACCAAAGTCGTTGGCGTTCCCCCTTGGCTATTCGGGATCCCCAAAAACCACGGCACTCCCAGTTATGTGTGAACGCAATAGGTGAATAAAATAGATTATCCTTCCAGTATTTTTCCTGTTACTAGTATTCTTAATGGAATTCGGTAGCATTTCCGCAGTCAGATCCAAGAATTATTGCTTGTTTTATCTGTTTTATTTTTTCTTCCTTTCGCCACCTTTCTTCTTTGTTACATCTCTAATTCTCTCTCCTAAATCCTCTATAGCCCTCTCCGGCCTTCCTCACTAATCCACCCTTTCCAAACTGCCCTAAATAACCCTTCACCTCTAATCCTCCTTCTATAACCTCTCTTTTCACAAAGAATTTATTGTACCTATTTCATTCGATTTTACTCTTCTTGATTTCCTCGCTTTTTGTTCCCATATTAGATTCTCTCCCCCGTTCAGCGGCGATAAATTATCATCCATTAAAACCATAAGCTCTTTCGCATTTGGAAGGGCTCGAACTTCTATTTTAATGTTTTATTTTGAAGCTCTACGCTGAAAGATTTATCTTTCGAAAGTCATGACTCAGAGATATGATTCATATGTTAGGTACCTCTATAATATATCTTAGATTGTACTGTGTAGCATATGCATGTGTTTGCGTTAAACTGGAGGTCTGTATGCCGTAAAGTATCAAAAAATTTTAGTGTTTCTAGTCAAAATCCTGCACATAATACGCTGATTTTTATATTCAGGTAAATATTTGAGTATTGGGTCTATAAGGTAAATTAAAGAAAGACCACAGAGATAACACCAAAATTTGGCCAAAGTTTTTTTTGCTCAATAATGAAACTTCTTAGCCAGCCGTGGATTTATCAAATATTTGTCCCATGTGTTCCTACAAAGAAAGCCTGTGGACGAACACGTGGAAAGGAATACACGTCTTTTATCCTGGCTAAATATGGTCATTTTTCGTTTTAAGCTAGCGCTTACGTAAAAAAGGACATGTACAAATAAATATACACGCTGCTTTGGCGTAGAAAGGGCCTACTTGCTAGTAAATATTATCTAGTGGCAATGAAAGAAATAGAATTCATAGGTTAGCGTTAGAGCGTTTTGTAAGATCGATGATTATTCAGTTATTCTCCTTTGAAAGATAAACCAAACATTCGGTGAATGAGTAGCATTTGGTTTTATTTCGTTAAGCTAAAAATCTCACATTATCGAATCAGAATTCTTTCAAGCTAGAGGGAAAAGTTTTTATTTGCGTTCAACTTCTTCACGGATGCGTCTCACCTCCATCTAAAGCAGAATAGGAGTTTGCGTTCGTAGTGGAAAGAATTCTAAGAACGCACCATTCACGAATAACATCCATTTGCGGCAAATGGGATGGAGAAGAGAAAATTCACGTAATCATGCATCCTCGACATGTATTGGGTTCCCATTCTACGCGTTACAGGTCACGAAGTTCTTAATAATCACCAATTAAATCACTCTAAGAAAAGGAATCCGTTCAATACGAAAAATACTGCACTGTAACGTCGGAATAGATATCCTGTGCTGCGAAAGGTTCTCGGGGAGGTTTTTCTGCAGGATGAAATAAGAATAACGAGCGCGTTCTGTATTGAGGTGAAAACGAGTGATGCGCTATTTTATTCTCGCCAGAAAGGAACCGTATACGTAAGTATCAAATGAAGACTCGATATTTCACCGGAGAAAATCTCCGTAAATTCAAAGAAAGACGTTATTCAGAATTCCCTGCAAATTATCCTTCGGCTGTCTTCGCTAGTATATCAAAAATAGAATTATCTCTTTCTCATTTATTTTTGTCCTCTTCATTTCCCGGAGGCATATGTCGTTAGCAACGGAGAGGGGATAGAAGTGATGGAATACGCTGACTGTTGTTAACGAATGTCATTTCGACGGATCCCGTCTCATTGCCACTCCAGATTTCTTTTCCTTATGATCGAGCACGGCCTCTCGTAATTGGCCCTCCAACTTCCGGCTTCGAGATCTCCGCTTGTTATAACCTAGTCTTACGAAGAAATTAGGATTTAAATTATCATCGGGATGGAATCCCTCTCCTCCGTTTCCAACGCGTTGATACCTTCTGATTTTTCCCCATGGGAGGTTTTCAAAGATTCAACGCGTAACAACTTGAAAAATCTCTATAATTTTTTCAGAGCGAATATTTCCTTCCGATTTCCAGATTATAAACCTATGCGAAATGCATGATTGCTTTGAGGTTTTCCTTATCCCTTGCTTATTTCTTAATTTATTCCTCGATAGGCCATACAGTTTACGCTCAGAGTTGATTAAGTTTGAATCGCTTTTATTTTTTTTCATCCCGTTAGAACTGAGTGGAAATTCCTTTCCTTACCTATTTTGTTATTAACGGCGAAATTGAAGTAAGCCAGTCATCTTTCCTCTTAGATTAGCTCTATCTTATATTCCTGCATCGAATCTCATTATACGTGGTTGTTTATGACTGTGGAGACATCATTAACTCTAATAAATTTAAGTACTTTCATAGAAGCTCAAGAATACCGAGTAAAATATTTAAAATTTAAATATTTATTCAGTGGACTCAAATTAAAATGCGACAAGCACATAATTAGTAACCGCGGGAAGAGCAAAACTCATGTCTGTAAGAGCCCCATATTAGAATAGAGAAACTATGACGGTGTGTATAATGAGTTGTTTTTATTTTGGTGAACTCAGGAAGCTGTAGAATGTTGGACACGTACGAGTTGTCTTTATTCCGCTATATTCGTAACTAGGCGACCTTTTGCATTTTACGTTATTTCAAATTTTAAGCTTGACTCTTCGTTTCACCGAATCAGAATCAATTACGTTTCAAATTCGAGGAAAAATAATCGAAAATGATAAGACAAAATAAACTAATAAGAACGGTCAGAATAAAATTGTGTTAAATCAGATGTCATGTTCAACGAATTCATTCGTTGAAAAGTAATTAGTTTAGGATAAAACAGCCATGCGATGATTTGCAAAGTTGGGCAAAAATTTTGATAAGCTCTAGTTCTGGGAATTTCGTTCGAATTTTTTAAACAGTGGTGGTTATGTAGAAAATGTATGGGATTTTCCGAAATTATTTGTAATAAAATTTGAAATATTTCAAGAGTAGAAATCGTAGCTATTTTCCAAGCTCTTCCGATTCAACCAAATAATTATTAGTCGATTCCGAGTTTAATTTATGTTACATTTTCCATTGAAATTAAAATGACGATATTTCCAGCTTTTTAAACCTCGAATGACTCCTTTCATCTCACCCTCACTAATATTTATATTTGATGCGCATTTCTACTGCGAAGAACCAAAGAGAAATGTATAATTGAGAAATTGCGTGTCTCGTATTTGTTTCTAAAAGGGAATATGCGATAGTGGGGAATTAAATTCTTGTAACGCAAGAGAGAAATCATGTGATCAATAGAAACTCAAAATAGTGAAAATGTTGATGGTCTCAAAAGTTATTCCCATTGCTGATAATAAAAAGTTTTTACAAGCGTAGTAAATACATTATTTTCTTATTTCAAAGCGGTGGATTGAATTTCGAATATAAAATAAGTCTGCTGTTTATATTTTATGGTGAAGTTGTAGCGATATGAAAAAAATGGAACTCGGCTGTTAATGAATAAGAGGTTCGAGAAACTCTCCGTTAGCCGAATACACTAGAGAATCGTCGACTCCTTTCCCCAGATGGAGAAAGTAAACCGCGGGTTACCGATCTTCTTATTGTAGTGATATATCTGTTGAAACTAGAATAGGATCTTTCAATATCAGTGTCTAGTTCAAGGATGGATTTCGATTGGAGTTAACTTCAGTTTTTTAAACTCTATATGCTTTTTAGTCGAAGGGAATTTTAATCCCTTAATCAACTACATTTATCAAAATTTCATTTTGATGAACCATCATGCTGTAAAAATTAGGTTTGGGTGCGTGACCATGACACAAATATTGGAGGAAAGTTTTATATGTAGCAGTGTACGCCGAGATAAAATATGCCCTTATAATCTGCTACAGAATGTATTATCTGAGATAATTTCCTTCCCTGTTAACCGCAAATGATTTATTTCGAACTTAATTTTCAACACAGCTACATCCCTTCTCTCTTCCTCTCTTTTAGCCCCAAATCTCAGTTCAACCTATTCAGATTCAGATTATAATAGTATAAAAATAATTCTTACGCCCTGCAATTTGTAAGAATTGTCAAAAGATTTACCCCATTGTTTTGGTAAATGGTAAATGGGACGGGTTAAATTTATACTGGGATAACTTGGGAGAGAGAGAGAGAAATTTTCCGGCCAGGTTTTATATTTGAATTACGTCTTCTTTGCTATTATTGAATTAGTAAATGCTTTCCTTTATCCATGCATTTTTCACTTTTATTTTAAGTGATATGCGTTTTAATAAATATTTTGTCAAAGATTCGACATGTTTACCCTAGCAAAATTACCGTTTCTCTTTTTAATGTTTCTTCTCCATATTTTGTGCCTAATATTTGCGCATTATATATTTAGAGCGTCGTAAAGTGGGTTGGTGAATATTCAAGGAAAAACGGATATGAAAAAAGGCTGACAAGACCGGGAATCGAACCCTGATAATATAGTGGATGAACTGAGTTCGAGCCCTGGTCCGGTAAGCCTTTTTCATGCCCGTTCTTCTCTGAGGACGGGAAACTTTTCAGTCTTTTGCTAGATTTATTACTTACTAGTGCTTTCTGACAGGACTGCATGCACAACACTGATCAAAAAGCTTCGGTTCCTATGATGTTTTCGATCGTAAAGAGATTCTAATGAGTGATACAATAAATATAAGTGATGCAGTAGATCCAATATTTTCATTCATTATCTTCATAATTTAAGCTTAGAACTTTCCTGTTTTTTGTAGGGCAATGGACGAACCATTTTGCTCCTCTCTCTAGCTTCCTGTCACCAAATTCAATACCTTCATAATTTAAGCTTAAAAATCTCCTGTCAAGTATGAACGTGTTCTTCAGCGCAGCCTTCATCTCTCCCCTTCCCAAGATGAAGCTTACAGTTAGCGCGTAATGCTCTTAACTATAAATCAGCCCCATAAACTGACATATTTTACATCGTACTTACTCCATTAATTTAGGATATGGGATATAAACAAATATGTACATATATTAGAGTTTATTCATAAAGGAATATTAACGTAGAGTTAAATAAGTAACTCAAGTTAAGTAACTGAAACCCAATTGAAATGGATATTTATAATAAGATTTATCATTCATTAAAACTCATAAAATTGTTTCACGTACTGGTAAATGTCCCTTAAAGACGCGATTATTCATATTACATCGTAGATGACCTGATAATGTTGCTTGAAATGAACTTACAAAGTTATCTTTAGGTTATATTAAAGCTGCGAAGTCCTGCAAGATGAAATTGTCATCCCAATTATCTACCGCTACAGCATTTCCCATGGCGCATTGTTTAGAATAATGTATTCCAGAAGTTTTCTGTGACGCGGTTCAGGTGTTTCAGCATTGTTCTTTGCCATCCACAAGGGCAATCCTCTCGTCTTTCTCTCCAGTCGAGTCACTCCATCATCTGCCCAGCCGAGCCAAATAATGAAGAAACGTGGCAAATTTTCCCGCCGTCCATATTCAAATACGGATATTCTCGGTCTAGCTTCATTGCGCCCTCCGACAATACCCAAGCGTCATCACACCATTCAATCATTTCCGAGCTTCGTAAAAGTGAGCTGTTTGCCCGTCGTTTCTATTATGCTAATCCGTTTTGGTTTAACGTTTGCGGTTTCTTGATTTTGGTCACGTACGTGAGAGTTTTGGGAGCTCTTGCACGGAGGATGATGGCGTGAGTACAAAGACAGGAAAGTGAGACGTGCCGGACAGTACAATGGGATATGAGAGACAAGCTCCACCTCGGGGCTCCGTGTCATTTATCCCTCACTTCTAAGGCCTCGTGGGAAATCATTATTCTGCCTCCCCAAAAAAGGTATGAAAACATCGGGAGCTAAAGTTGCCGCATTTTCCCGTGTCACCGAAACAATCTGTCAACCTTCTAACTTTCCCTCGGGTAACATCCTCTTACAATTTGTTTGGACTCATCCCTTCCAGCGCCACACTCTTTCTTCTGATGCGTTATCAGTTCTCGCGGACGTTTTTGAACTTGTTATACTTTTGCCGGGATTATTCTTCCACGTGTGTGACTTATGGAAGGGCTTGTAACGGGATGTATGCTCTCCCATTTAGGCGTGTTTGCGAAATCCAATTATCTGCCGCCGTACTAACCCGCGGCTTCTAATTTTCAGTCATATATTCCGCTCTTGCGTAGAAAAATGGCTGGCTTCAAGGCGGAGCAGACGAGAGTAACGTACTAGGAGAGGCCGTGCTAATGACGATGACGATTTCCCTTACCGATTTTCTTATATGAGTATATACACCAATATCATTAATTATAATTAATTAATTGATATTATCAACTGCAGGTTTCATATACACCGTCAGAGATCTGCGTTTGGGTCAACATTAATTTCCTTGAATCTGTCCGTGTTCTTCTCGTCACCTGCAAAGTATATATACTTGTAAAATGAAGTTAGCTGAGGCTGTAATCATAAAGATTGTATAATTTTCCTTTATTAGACATGAAATTAATGATATGAGTGTCGATCCTATGGATAGATAGGGGCCATAATAAAATTTTTCCATCTAATTTAAGAAAGTAAGAATAAATTACGAAATGAAGAAAAGAGAATAAGTCATGGCACGTATTAAAACGTGACATATGATCTTGGACGATAATGATCTGTAAGAGTTAGTTAAGCCACATATTAAGTAAGTATTTGCTTATGATAGTACAATTTAGTGGCCTTCATTTTAAAATTCACCTTTTTAAATGGATAGTAGTTGTAATAGAGGGTTTCTTTCTGAGTTGTTAATAATCTCGTTGATAATTCGGACTCATTCTAAAATATTATATACATTTAGAAACAACAGCGCAAAGCAATTTACACACAAGTAATGTCTTTCCAAATGATGCAGTCTCGAGACTGAACCACATCCGTTTTTTTGTTTTTGTACTTTACTTTCTATTAAAACATACTTTTTGTTTTGGAATCCGACGACTCACTTTGTTGCTTCTTGTATTAATTATACAGCCAGGTAATCTTGCCTGGAAGAATCCAATAGAAATTAGAAAATGATGGTAATTTTAATTATCTTCAAAAAACAAATCATTCTCAATCAATGAGTTATTATTTTTAGAAATTTTATAGCTTATTGTCAGGTCTAGCATATTTCAATGAAAAATAATCATTCAAAACTCGCGATTTTGAGATATTTTGGGCTCATCTGGCGGCACTAATGCCTGCGGAAGTGTCCCTGAGAGTTGAGAAATCCCTATAGTACATCCTTTACATCTTCCATCCTTTTCTTTCTCTCGGGAAACAATCAGACAGGGGTGACTTAAACCTATTAATCAGACCCCTTGACAAGCGTTACTAAGGGACTCTTGAAATCTTTATGACTCAAGTGTGTACTCGTAATCATTACAGCCACTATTACTCATTCTATGCACCTGAAAAATGTCAAGTATACGTTTATTTTTATACTTTCCATTATACCTCGCTCAAAAATTTTTCAACGCTCTGTCTGATTCTTCTCTGTATTGTATGTAATGCCAATGTGCCTTCCTCGGATAGAATAATTATCTTTGCTCATATTCTTTGAGTGCCTATAGCATTCCATCAGTTAGCTTTGTTAAGAAATCTCTTTGGTTTAGCTTTATGCCTGAAATCTCCTACTCTTCGTGTACGAAATCGAATAAAATGCGCTAAAAATTATTTTAAATAAATAATTATCAAACACCGCGTTAATTGTTGATAAAGAGAAGCAATTGGAAAGTGTCAGGCATTACAGACATGCAATTTTATTTTATTACATGGACATCCTTAGAAACGAAGTTTTATCAGGTATAGGAGAAGTCTTTCGGCAGCCTATTAGTAAAACCTGTACTAAAGCTAAAATATTATACATTACAACAAACACATAATGTATGTTACAATGTTAATTCACCGTTATAACAAAACCATACGTTATATGGTACCAAAATTTTATACATTATCAAGATAAAAATCAATAATTAAAATGTAAATTAAAAATTAAAAAGGATTTAAAAATATATCAAATTAAGAATGAGAGAAAAGGACAATAATAGAATGAGATAAATTTTACTGTTACATTCATTTTTGAACTCAAAAAAATCCACCGATGTCCTTCTTAGCCAGTAACTAAGACTCATCAAATAAAAAATGATTGGGAAAATGTGTAAACTATCGCTTGAATTTGTTAATTTTGGTACCTTAATTAGGCTTAAATTTCTTTTTCCCAAATGAAACGTAATTGTTCTATCCGATATTGTTTGAATGTAATATTCATAACGTAAATCAATTCCAAATCTTTTACATATTGAAGTGCTGTCAATAGAAGTAATCTCTCATATACCAATCATGATTAAGAACATCCAAATCTATTTTCAAGCTATTAGATCTTTCCCGTTTTATGCGACCAATGTACTCTGTAGGACGTTTTTATGCAGAATCAACTGTAGATCCTAGAATTAACTATAAAGCGCATTAAGTATTCGTGTGACCTACATTTTAACTTGGAGGCAATATAGGATTGTCTGATTTATTTCTAGGATCAAATTAAGAAGGATAATTTTTTAGTGCGTTAAGCATACGAAACGTTGATTGAATGGTAATGATTTTGCTTTGGATTACATTCATGAAATTGAATTTTTAAAGGATTAACAAGAGTAAATGAAAGTTAAGTAAAAAGCGTGAGTGATGCCAGACGGTCTCGTCTTTTTAAATTTTAACTACTTACAGCTTGTCAGTGCGCTTGTTTGATTCTTTATTGACTTATTTTCCCAGAAAGCTAAGTTAGCCTTTGGCGAAAGAGATTCCGGGTCCGATTTCTGGTGGAGGCAGTTATGTGCTGAATGATCTCAGCTGTCAAAGCACTTTTAATAATACTTCTACTACAATAAGCAATGTAGAAAAAACTACTAAAGAATCTGGGGCTACTTATCCTCAATTATTTGGGTAATCAAACCGAAACAATGTGTTAAGCCAATGAAGGTGTTAATTTATTATCAGAGCTCGCAAAATAAGCGTAAATAGCATAAATTACAATCGAAACCTCATACCGGGTAATTATGATAGGTGGGTAACATTCAGAAGCAGTTTTAAGATATTACGCCATATTGCGACATAAAACTTGAACTTTAGGGATGCAATGGCCTACATACTACTTTCTGTGTCATGGTGTGCTTTGGGGCAGGTTTCAACCTCAGAATAGGGGCACGTTGTTACAGTGGCCTCATTGTTGCATTAATGAAAAAATCTGCGCGAAATGGGTATTTTTGAAGTAGTTTATATCGCATTTTTTCAAAAGGTTTTATTGCAATACTACACAATTCTACCTATAATACATTTCATGTGGAGTGTGCGATGATTTCTAGTGGTCTCTTTGGGAGCAAAGGAAGAACTGCGTTCTTTATAATAATAAGCTGGAAGCTGCAAAGGAAGAAACCCACACTCCGAATAAAATGGTGATACGTTTCTTAGCGAAGGTCGGTAGAATGTAGGTGCAATTTTGACTCTGTACAGGTTTTCAGCAACGCGTAAATAAACTGAAATCTTCACGATCAAGGAGATACTTATTTCTACTTCGAAAATACAGGGGTGGAACCGAGACAGATGTTTAGTCTATCTATTTATCTTCTAGTCAATCAATTTTTCTTTTAAGTTGTAAAATTTCGATAATTCCTATGTTCATATTATTACTTTATAATTAAACGTTAACTAAAAGTATTGAGAAAATATTACTTTATAATTAGACATGAATTTAAATGAAAAGAAAAATTTAATAGCGTAAACTTAACTCTATTCCGTTTTATGTTTACAAGAAGATATTTATTCGCTTTAACATCTTATCTTGCCTCTGTTACAATAACATCGTCAAAGGCCATGTTTTTACGTCGCACACGAAATACGAATTAATATATTTAAGTAGTTAACATAATTTAATTCAAGTCAATGGTATGAACACAACTTTCAAAACGCGAACTTAACAAAAATGTTGTTAGTAGGAGTTTTATTGAGTAAAATGCAGTTGGAAACGTTTCTTAAGAGTTTCTTATAACCAGCTCCTCTTCTATCTAGTCGAGCTTTCCTTCATATAGAATTCATTACTTTTATCAACCTCTGAACATCTGGTGTTTGATTCATGTGGACGTGCTGACCACAAGGATGATTCAGAAGGTTCTAGCCCACTTAGTAACGGACATTCCGTTAGATATTATACAGCAGACAATAAATATCGGAGAGCTGCCACTGGAGATAAAAATGGCGGAGGGATACAAATTGAGCCACGCTTGGAAAATGTTTCCCAATAAGACATCGAAAGGAAGCTGTGACGCAAGTGTCAAAAAACGGAAGGGCACTGGAGTAGAAATGGACGGAGACAACCTAACATTTCAAATCCTTCCTCAAGAATCTCGCTGCAACTCAAACAAGATGTTCAGACGAAACGTTTCCCCATAAAATTGCAAATATCCGATTTTGGATCTTTTCGCTCGTCGTTTTGCGAGGAAGAGTAACGCAAATCCGACAGTACATGTGTTTTATAAGAAGAATGCTATCTACCGAGGAACGCAACTCTTTGTGTTATACATGTCTAGGCGTGGGGTACATACTTATTTCACTAAGAATTTCAGGATATATAGATTCCACCAGGGTTTCCTAATGAGACTATTTCTCGGAATTAAAAGAATTCCTAATTTTGGCTGATATTTCCTGGAATGTAGTACAGTATTATTATAATAAGAAGAGAGTTGTTTTGAAAATCCGTAATATATTATAGAGAGAGGCTCTAAGACTACATTTTTATTTGTCAAATCACTACCAGGTTTCAATGAATAATCATAATTGTCAGGTGGAATGCAATATCTGTCAAGGAAAAAAGGACATCGGAAGTATTACCATGAAGTAGGAAAATTTGGGAAGGCAGAGGGACAAGAGATAGATAACTATCAACAGTCATAGCCTTAACTTGGTGGTATGACATGACAACTAAGGACGTTGGCTAATATATGCGTAGATACATTTATTTAGTCGACTTCCTTGGTTGAATAGAGAGATTTTACGAGGGGGGAAAGGAATGGGTAAGATCAGGGGTTGAGTTGTGGAAATTCAAGTAGAGGAGCACTGCTAGTGGGAAGTAGGATGCAATGAATCAATCGAGAGTGGGGAGGCTAAAAAGGTGCTCATCAACAATGGAGAATTTCTTGGACTTTTTAGTCCCAATATCACCCTATTAAGATGTTTGCATTGCACCGTATTAGCTGCTTAAGAGTTTTCTGTATATATTCAATGAAAACAAATTTCGTTTTATAATATAGTGAAACAAGCTTTCTCACTCCTTTAAGAAGACAGGGATGAAATAGATTCTGGAATTTAAAAGGTTTCAACTCATATATCAAAGAACCTGTTTCTTTTGTCGAATTGAGAAGTTGATAGTATTGATTGCGTTAGTTATTATTTTATGGAATCAATTTATACGTAATTATCGCATTAATTTGTTTCATTTTTAATTTGGTGTTTTATATTTCGCTGCATCTTCTTTAGCATAAAAGAGTGATATGTTCTTAAAAAGAGGTATATGTTCATAAAAAGATTTTGAACGGGAATAATTACGTTATTTTATCTAAACTCATGCGTAAATATACAGCATTACCTTTATGGGTATGAAAATTAACATTTGTTCATATTTATCTTCTGTCTACATCTACCCCAGAATTATCCATCCATATATCTTTTATTGTATTTGACTCTTTTTTAGTACCATAATTAGAGCGAACTATGTCCCAAATATGTATCGGCAATTGAATGGTAAACGGACCAAGATTTCAAAAATCCTAACATCTAAACCTATAGAAAATAGCATCGAGATCTTATTCCTACGTGTATCTAATGTTGAAGTTGAAGGAACGATCCTTTAGGAGGAAGATTGGATTCGAAACTCGCCTTAAAGCTTTCGTGAGATCAAAAGATTACAGCAACCGAGACTACGCGTACGAAAGATGCTCATTGTATCTCTGCATCGATTCCTTTGTAATCTATTCAGTCCCTTTTTCTCCCACGACGCCGACCGTTAACCGTAACCTTACTGCTATAACTTCTCTACGTGGCGAGGCACTTACTTATCGACCTCCATTTAGCGTGTACTTTTATTGTAAATTTATAGTGATGCTATATCCGTTTTTCGAAAAAGAACCACTTTAAGCGGAAGTGGGTAAAAATAGCACTGCGGAAAAGGTGTGGAGGAGAAGTCTTGAGGAAGAGTTTATAAGGGATAAAAATGAGAAGGGAAGATGACGGCGCGTCGCACAGCCATCTCCCACGCTCAGTATACTCCTACTTCTCCACTAACGCAACCTACGCCAGCCCCATTGTTAGTGGGACTTACACCACCTATGCTAACTAACCTCGTCAACAACAACATCATTACATAACATTCTCCGAGATTGAGAAAACTAAGTAAGTTAAGCTCACATAAAGCTCGGTGTCATAAAATCAAAACTTATCTGTATATATTTCGTGGATTATCTGTTGAGAGTCGAGAGGCTATGCGCTGATAGAGAAGATGAGCCAACGCCGGTCTCCGACAAAGTGATTGTTGGATCCTTCCCCGCACCCAAATTCACCAAACACTGATGTTATGCAAATCGAGGCAATATATATTCATCCTTTCTCAATGGGTCAGCTTATGGGAAAAGCGTCGAGTATCCTATGCCTGGAACACTATCTACCTTGGTCTGGTGGGCATGATTCCCAAGGGCGATCGAACTTCAGAAATTCTTCCGCAGGCATCCATGTACGTGCATCAAATATCGGTTCAAAATCGCCGATTTTCCTAACAATGGTTTGTTTGAATTCCCACGGAGGAGAGTGAATAAAATATTGCTTATGAAAACATCTCGCGATGGATTACACAAAGAACGTTGCTCATGCATGACTCTCATTCGGAACCCGCAAGTATGATGTTTCGTTTAGATTGATAGACATATAGATAGTTTTGGAAACTGTTTACAAAGCGGAGGCCTCTATGTTAAAATTAGTTCAACATAGTGTAGCCGCAATATTGCGTAGTCCTGCCCATTATGCTAAAATCCTAGCTGTTATGGTATTGAATTTTTCGGTGGTGAAATTGTATTTATTCTCAAACTAATAATTCGTGAAATCAAAGGGAAAGTATCGCATCATTCATTTGTATCCTATGTTTTATTATAATAATACATTCTTGCTTTCTATAAATGAAACAATCTTGCTTTACAGTGGATTAGCTCATTGATTTGCCAAATTCTATGCGCAATGATTGAAGTTAGCAATAGATATTTGCATTCAGAACATGTATTTTAAGTAAGGTATTGTATTACAAGGACAGTGGTATGTTTTATGGTTCTATCCAAGTCATTTGGCGTATATTTATTGAATATTATAGTAATTGCGTCTAAAGTAGGACAGCTAATATCTGAAGATCAAGAATTCAGGAAACGTTTATAATAACAAAGTTATAATCTCAATCCCAGCGTCTGAAAACGATAATAATTGATCGTAAATTTTGGATAGAAAATAAAAATATTGTAGAAATAGTTGACCAGATTTCTCCGTTTATCACTTACCATTCAATTTTAATGCTGACCCTTTCAATGTCGACGATTATAGAAACTATATTTTTTGGTAATGCTTTCAATTGATGAATATAATTCATAATGAAATGGCAAATTTAAAGGCAAATGTTTGTTAAGAATATTTGGCGATTCAGGGAGTGAATAAATAAATCTACAAATAAACTCTTAGCTTTAAAAGAGACTTCTCTAAGACCTTATTATCAAGTGGATATTAAATATAACAAGGGATAGATGGAGGAGAATTCTAAAAGAGGTATAAAACCCTTTTGAATAGATTAACACATGATAAGAAAATAGCACCATGGAGTAAATTTATCTTAAGGAGAGCCTGCGAACTCTTGATGAAAGATGGTGACATTTCCTTCCTTTCCTACAAAAATCTTTAAGAAGCAACACTCGAATTTTATTTCAAATGATCATTGAGATTGGGAAGGAAAATATGATAACTATTTATAGCTTGCGTAAATGGGAGTAATATAAAGCATTCTCAGCACCCTGCACTCATTAACAGCTTTCAATCGTGACCCCTTAGAAGGTATGCTTTTCTGTTCTTTTCTATTCTTATTTTTCTTGGTATATCATCTTCCAACAGATTTAAGCTGGACTTCCTCCATCGCTGGCATCTTCTTTCATCTTACTGGCTTTTGCCATTTTTTATGTAATCAACCATTCCTAACCTTCAACTTCCCTTTCTTCGTTTTCCTGCAATTTTCCCTCTATTATTCTTCTTAGAAAGCAATCCCACCGCAGCATATGCCCTAGCCAAGATGCCTTTCTCTTTTCTATTTCTTTAAGTAATCTCTTTTCTTCTCTGATATTCATCAGGACATCACCATTCCTTTGTCTGTCAGTCCATTTTACCTTTAGCAATTTTCTCTACAACCACATTTCAAAGCTTTCTAAGTACTTTCCGTCTTTCTTATGAAGCGCCCAAGTTTCACTGCCATATAACACCACACTTCAAAGAGAACATTTAGCAATCTTCCTTAGATCTTTTACTATCTTTTAATTCATCTTTCATCTAATAGAAATACGAGAATTCTTAGTACTCTCGCTTTCGGATCCAACTTAAACCCTAACGTAGAAGCGTCTCTGTTTTATCACGAGCAGTCGCGAGTCATCTTTGATATTACTCCTGTGTTTTCCAAAAGATATACTCACCGTTATTAATTTTGAAAATATTTCTAATTGCCTCCAGAACACTGACAATGACATAACATTCTAAAGACTGATGAGTTCCTCAAAACGTTTAGCTACAAATTAGTCTATTTTTTCTAATTGGTCTCGTGGTTGATCGCATGTCATCTCTCGGATGAGCTGTCACGAAATCTCCCGCAACACGAGTAGTCCCAGGGATGACGATTTGCAATTAAAGTGTTAGATTCTACGTAGAGTGAAAAATATCACGCGATTTTGGAACTGAAGAAGACAGTACAGTATATGAAGAACTCACTGCGAAACCTCAGTATACTTGATGTTGCTCTTACATATTTCAACGCAGTACAATGCTCTTAACAATAGAGGTTGCGAGTCGTCTGAAAACCTAATTCTCGTTACCTTTAATACATATTAATTTTGATATCATCTGCCGATGTTCTTTATACGAGAAAATGATTTTGAGTATAATCCTTAGAGTTTTACTTAACGGAGTGGTGAGTGACTTCGTTGTATTCAGTGACAATTGAAGAAATGAAAGTAGAAACTACTTTTTATAGGGGAATCTAGTTCTTAATTTATTAGAGATACAACTGTGCAAAGGAAATAACAGATAAACTGAAAGCACCGTATGGTGTAACACTTCGGCGTCATCATCCGTCATATCAGCGTCATATCATAATGAGGCTGAAGCGATGAATTGATGTTTTGCTTTTACTTGTTCTATAGCATTTGTACATTTTTATGGCATAGTCGTATCTCTAATACATTAGGAAGTAGATTCCTTCGTCAAAAGTAGTTTCCTTTTTTTCTTTTATCTTTGTAGTTGTAAATTTTTCTTGTGAGATAGGAGGAGCATTTAGTGATTCGATATTCTCGATGTTATTTATCCATTTAAAATGAACCCACTGTATTGTAAAATGATTTTATTGTAGCAACGAGGTGGGCACCAATTTTTCTATGAAGAGTATGTATTTAAATGGGAATATCGTTTTACACATAGCCTTTTATATAAGTTATAAAAATACGATGGATTAAATTAAAATTAGGATAATTAAGATGAAATTTTCATACAATAAAATGAACGCATACTTTCTCACTTGTGTGTATGGTTATGAGTTCTAACAGGAGCATGCGTACTACCTTTTTTATTCCTTCCTTTTGACTCTTTTTCTCAGACGATGATTTTCCGCCGAGGAATCGTCAAAATTCTACGGAAAAATCTGGCTGTCACCGTCTCAGCGGAGGGCGGGAAAAAATGCGGATAGTTTCTTGTCACCCTATCTTTGTGGAGGGATTTTTTTCATCATTCGTCTCAAACAACCTTCTCCTTCCTCTTCAAATTCCCCGTGGAACCTAATCGCACACACAGATCTCTTCCACCTTTAGTCTCGCGACGACAGAAATAAAGCTCATTTTTCCACCCACGGGATTAGGATTAGGGATTTCGACTTTTTTATTCTTATGAAAATTCCTCCATAACTTATCTCTGGAAAGAAGAGGTTTAAAATCAACTAATTGCTTCATTCTCGCTCACTTGTATGTAAGGATGCTATTACGTGATCCTTGAGCCTAGGGCGCCTTAGTAATTCCACGCAATTGGCTCATACTCTCTTGTTATTGAAGCGATTTTGCATCCAAGAATAGTCAGCGGAAATTGAACAGGAAAGCATATAGTCTATCTTGTATATACTATCGTTGTATATATGTCAAAGAAATGAAAATTGCACACTCAATGCTATCACAGATATTCCAAGGCGACAAGTTTTTTTCAATGTATTGCAAAGCGAAATTAGTGGCCTTGGATAATATATCTTTGGAAGATATTAAGTGTGCATTGTTTCATAGATTATGACTTGCTTCTACAAAGTCCAGCTTAAACATATCAGATTTATCTGTCTTTAGAATGGGTATTTTTATGGTGCTCTATTCCAGAAACTGTACCTTCCGATATTTAGCGTAGTCGTAGACACTCTAGCGTAACGTTTCGTGGAGGAAGTTGATGGGTGAAAAACATGGACTCCACGCAAGTCAAGAGAATTACTTTCACTTAAGAATGTTTTGAAGAGAATGTTTCTTTTGTCTTTACCTCTCGCGGATTTTTTTATCGTTTTTTTTTAAACAATTATACCTATTCATCAATTTAATAAGCAAAATACAAATGGAAGCTGTTATGATTTTTTATAGCAAAGGAAGCTACAACAGATGTACTAGGTAGGTACTATATAGAAATCAGGATAAAAAATGTTCTAGATAGGAGAAAATGTTGGACATGAAATAGAGTGGGTTACAGGTAGATAGGATAAGAGGACGAGTTGAACGGCGAAGCATTGGAATATAGAGGAAATGGAAAGGTGGAGTCGAGACAGGAGAGTGGTGAGCGTGGAAATGTCGGAGGAATATCAAGGCGAAGAAAGTCATGATCTTATACGATTAATAAATCAAGCCGGAATGACTAACATTGAAGACTAATAAATTCTCCGGGAAAACAGTTCTTCTTCCATTTATTAAATGGCTTTCCTCGAAGTTTCTCCTTCCCGTGCTAACTATGGAACGATGTGAAAGGTATTTTAATTCCAAATGCTATCTGAATGCTAGCTGCGTAGGTGCTTACTTTAAATATTTGTCTTCTCTAACAACTTTTACCTCTATGGCTCTGTAATCGGTTTTTTAATGAACAATACTCATCTAAATTTTGATACGAGTGGGTAACAAAAATTGAAAAATAAGAATATTACTAATTCATAGCTGAAGATAGCAAACGACATGCAGAGACTCCGAATTGCATTAATTTATGCTTATATGATTTAGAGTCATATTCGTCGCATCCTTTCTAACGAACAAATTACCTTACAGCGGGAATGACCTCGTGAAAACATGTCTACGTTCAGTGTTTTCCAATATTTCCGATTTCTAGGCACCTTAACATCCTTTTTGCTCTTAATATTTGCTTTACGTGTTGGATAATTGTAAAATCACAAAGCTGTAGCAACAAATTATTGAAGTTGAAACAAAAAAGGTATGGAGGTGAAAGTATCTTGTAATCGAAATAAAAAATGATAATCGTGAAAAAAAATATTTAAGAAACTTGAATAGAGGGTCTCAAAAATATTCTGCTTCATTTCAGTCCTAGAAATATGATGAATTCACTATTTTTGAGTCAAGTTTTTCCTATTATGTTATATCGAAAGGAATATTTGGTCATAATTACCTCCGGTGGCATCTCATATTTTATCATCGACCACATTATTCCATATTTTAAGTATTGGTACGATAAAGTGAATAATTCCCTTGTTTGACTATCGATTTGAACCAGGAAAAAAACCGATTTAAGAGCTATTTATTCCATTCTCGCGGCCTTATATTTTTTGTTTCCTCAGTTCGAAGGCTAATGGATCGTGTCACAAAGGGTTTGCTGGCTTCCAAACTATAATGAGGATGACCCACTAATTTCGACTCTTCTACTTCGTTCTCCACTGCTTTGAAGTTAGAATCCCCAGCTTGTCCATGTCTCTTCGCCCGTGAAAAAATCGATCTCGAAAGTAGTAGCTTAATGTTATCCTTTATTATCCATCGATCTCTTTTCCCTCCAATATTTTCTTTTAGTGCGTTTCAGCATCGTTTCTGGTCCGTGTGATTCATTTCAGATATACTTTAGTTTGATTGAAAAGTAGATGTATGTAAATGAATAAATATTTTACATTTAAATTAGGTAGATATTATTGTTTATAATGAGATGGACAAGCATCTTTTATATTTTTCTTAATTGATTATCCCTATAATGCTGATAATGCGAAACAGAAACGTAATAACGAAGCTAAAGTGTATAAAGAAGTATCCTTACAACCATATGGAGGAAGGGAAATTATTATAACGAGTATTGAAACATAAGACTCAATATGGCTTAAAATATCAAGCTTGATTTTCAGTTGAAAGGATCTTAGATAATACTCATTAATTACTCTAGGTTGCCTCTTAATTCTATAGCAATTCAAATTTATATCCAGAATCTTTTTTCTTATTCATTCCAAATTATATTGTTCAGCTTAACTCCAAAGATGTAGCTATTTTTGGCAAACAAAATTTATGAATATCTAATGGAGGATGAAACATTAAAGAAATATATAGTACGTAAAGTAGCCTTTGCATAATAAGGAAAATATTAATAGTCTGGGTTGTTGAATGACGCATTAATGGTAATTGACCTTCTTATAGCATGGCTTATGAGTAGGTAACATGCATAATGTTCACTCAAAACTCTATAGTCTTAAGATAAAAAGAAACTCGAAATTATCTTTGGTCCTCTCTTTTTTTCTAATTAAGGAGGTTCAATATATGGTTCAAGCTGAAATCATGGAATCTATACTATATTTAATAAAGGATTTGTCAAAAATATTGAAAAAACTCCAATTTAATCGTCCCCTTTTATTAATAACTAAGAGGATAGAATTTGCAGCAGCTACGAGCAGAATTTTCATATTTTAATAGCAGATTGTTTATTTCTTCGGATATTGTTTGATACCAATGTAATTCTATGCTTCAGCATAAGATTTTTGTAATTGATATATTTTGACAATTATACCTTATTAATTATACCCTCATTAATTACCTCGAATGAATCCTCACTGTGCAGTTGAATACGGAAAAATGCTACCGACATATTTCACTGACTTCCCTGTTCTCTATTCAGTTATTACAATATATTGTATTAAAGAGCAATTTCGAGTATTTAATATATTTCAATAACATAGATATCTGTATTCATACGCTGCGTGCAATATCTGAATGACTGCGATGCAGATTCCAACGAAACAAAATATTTCCTCATTCAGAAATATAATGACTATTCGCCATCTGCAGCAAGTAATTAAAGCTGAAAAATAAATATTTTCGATGTTGTTTTAGATTTGCTGAATATACCTCACATTTGATGACATTGATTACAATATTGATTCTGTCAAAGTATAAGGAAATAGTTTCATCCTCCATTCATCGGACTGTCTGTTTCAAAAGGTGATCTGGAACATGTGTATTTCATTATTGGAATATTTCATGGGTCAGGTATACGAAATATCTACATGAAGCATGGATTGGAATTTGACATTTGGAAAATATTTTTCCTGCTTAAAAATATTAAGTTACATCGTTTATTATTATCAAGATTTTATGCTAAACGAATTTGATCTGTTTGATTTAGCAAACGTAGTCGTTTTCAATATGAAATACTGTAACACAGCTCTTTGAAATGCCGCTAAAAGTTTTAATTTCGTGATTATAAATAAATGATATTTTATCCCTTTATTTGATCAACGTATTGTTCACTTAGGAGTATTGATACTGAATTAGAAATTCATCAAAATATTTCTCAAAATACCCTTAATAATGCTTTTGAATAGAGCTATTTTACAGCTGAACAAATGCGTATCCAATCGCTCTGTCAAAGAGTTGAAAAAGTTGATAAGAGCTGCATTAACTCATCGATAGTGTAGTTATTTTGAAGATTTGTGCAGATATTTCCATTCCTGTTTTAATATTTTGACCGTATATTTCATTTTGAAACGGTAGGAATATTTGAAATCTCTTGGAGATTTGATATTTTGATTTTCATCTATGATTGTGCATTTCGAGATTCTCAGAAACGATAAGTTCTAGAGACTGAAATGCGGTGCTTGTATCCGATTAGGTGGATCAGTTAGAGATTTAATATAAAGATAAGTTTTGTATCACTATAAGCGTACATAGCGTAGTACATAGAGGCTACATCCATTTTTGTGACCATATTCTCACGTTTCGTAAAGTGCTTGTTTCAGTTATTAACAGAAACTATGGTTTTAAATTCTATACGTAATTGTCATCTAACTATTCAGTCATTGATTCGATTCGAGGGAAATCTTTTTTCTTATGTCCCAGCAGTATTATCATTATGAATTTTAATGAAGACAGAGCCGTCTCAAAGATTCGCGAGGTCCTGGAAGAGTGATTTGCCGCGGGACCTCACGTAAAAAAACAAAACGTTGGAAAATATTTTCTAAAACTCTCTTCTAAACATTAGTCAGATTTATATAAAACTAATAAGGCATGAAATATGTAGTTTTGTTCTAGTAAGAAAAGGATATTGTAATGCGACTGTTGATAAATTGATGGTTGAAAACGATCAGTTAGTGGTTTGCCGGGGTTAGCGACTCCGAGGTAACTTAGCACCGGGGAGAGCGTCTAGGAATCACCCATGCACATATCGATAGCCATACAATTATCTAGGGCATAAAAATGACCCCTGCCACTGACTGCCACCCCTGCCCTGAGGATGATAGCAAGGCTATCGAACTGCGCATGGTGCGGGTGATTCCTAGATTTAATTTAATGAATCTCATCAGCTACCTCATTTTTGATTTACAAAATACATATACCTGTCAGCGTCTCTTGCGAAACGTTAGATCTAACTTACTTAAAATTAATTTCAACGTGGAAAGCGTCTTTTATCCGATGCCACTGTTACTGATTTTGTTATAACTATTCTGAAGAATATTTCTATTTGTGAATACTTCTTTCAAAAATATTTCGAGGGCAATTTCCACTAGAGATTCTCAAAGGCTTTAACACCCAGAGGCGCAAGGCTCTTCTCTTACAGTAGAGGGGCCCGTATTGGCTGCCCCCAGCCTCCCTCTGCAGACTGTTGAACTGAGGTATCCGATCTTAATTTTGGAACGTAGAGCCACCAGGGTTGAACTTCCTCGAGGCCTCACGAATTTCCGAATAATATCCGTTGAAAGTTCTAACTGTTCACAAATGCTCAGTTTGTTCCATGACAGACGTGTCAATTCGGAAGATTTCTCCTTTTTTCACAGACGGTCGCTTGTGTACCCCTAGCAATGAATAGACATTCATTTTCGCTTCGAAATCTCCGTGTACCATGGGGATCAATCAACTACACCCCTTGACTCTTCAGGAACCCGGTCAACAATGACATCAATCCGAAGAGAAAAATATGCAGATTCTCTCTTTGTGATTTAAACTCTCGAAATACGTCACCGAATCCGTTATTCATCGATAGCAGTTCATCAGCATAAGATGTAAAATGCGTGCTTCCAAATGCCTTCTTCTCTGCCCTCTCGTGTTCGTTTCTGCACTTCCCCCAGGCGCTTTCCGCTCTTCGTTTTGACCTTTCCACAGCCTCTCTCATTCCTATCCTTCACCCCATTTATTCACCTTCCATACCCTTCGGCACTTTTTTCCCCACTCCACGGTTACCCTCGCGGCGACCGAACTCTAAAAGGGTGCAAAAAATTAAATCTATTCTCCAATAAAAGCGGTACTTTGGCGTAAACCGTGAGCCTTTTCGCGAAAAATCGGTGGAAATCAGAGGATGGGATGCGCCCGAATGCGTTACCGAAATTCGAGTAACTCTTAGGAATGTCAGTGAATATCATTTTACTATTTCTACCATTATATCTCGATAACTGGAATATATATTCTTTCTGGTACAGGATAGAGGAAAATGTATCTCTCATTTAATCTTGTCGCAGTCTTGTTCATGGCTATGATAATATGATAGCTACTTAGACATGATACGGAATAACACCTACAATTCTAGTTATTCTTTTCTGTACGATTTAGTGTATTAGCATAGAATTACTGAGGCCTCTTGTAAGAAGCAAGTTAAAAAAAATTTTTTTCGAATAAAAAGTGATTGTATGTTGATGTATTGATGAATTAGCGTTCTGGTAGACCAAAAAATAAAAATAGACTCTTATAATTGTACTTCATTTAAATAATCTGGGTACTAACATATCTAAGCAGGAAACAAAGTTATAATTGTAATATTCAGGTACAATTCAATATAGTTCATTAAGCGTGGAGTAGTTTTGAAGAAATAAGCTCTTTACGCTTTAATTTGAAATTATCCTTGTTATTTTTATTTAACACTGTGAAGTGTGTTTAACATAATCTGATGATTACAATTATTATGCATTATTTTAATGCACTTTTGCCGCTTATAGCATCCCAACTCAGGAAGTAAATCAAAGGCAAACTGCCTGACTCCTCATCTTGCTTTTTAAACTCACCCTCCATCCAAAACTCTATAGCTTATAATACGTTTACGTTAATAGAATCTAAAAAGCCGAGTTAATGACTTTACAGAAAAGTTAAATCATACTGCATGTAAGATTAGAGATGTATTCATTATTCCAAGTTTTAATAGCCGGATACGATACTAATCAATTAACATTGGTTCTAACAATACGTGTTAAATATAATATTCGTACCGCAGATGATCCATCATGATGATTGTTTTTTGCGGATGATTTACAATGTTATCTTTTTATAAAATTGAAATTAAGAGAGTAATTAAATGCTACTAGTGGTTTTGTACCTTCAGAAATTATCGACAAAAATAATTTGGGCATATTTATATTCATTCTGTTTCATGGTAGTATGTACAAAGAGTAAAAAAATCGATACACACCGAAAGAACAGTAGACATTCTCCACTATAAAGCATTTCAATTTTCAATATTGTAATCGCCCAAATGGGAATCAATGGAAAATTTGACTTATTCTGCTGTATCAGTTCAACGTACGGGACTAGTATTTAATCTCCGTACCCTCTTCACTGGATTTTATTCTCTGTGGTTACAAGAAACAATCTGAAATTTTGTGAGGGGATAGCTTCAACAACGATGATTCTCCATTACGGTAACGTAACAACTTCCTGCGATGTCTGAAAATTTCCAGCCTCACTGAGTTTATACTATATGAAGCGGCCGAAAGATAAAACGGGACCCTTCAAACCGTGGCTAAGAATTAAGACGCGTGGGTGGAAATTTATCTTTAATACGAAACCTTTCCGCCATACTTAGAGGAATGATTTCCCGGGATTAACTCGTACGGCCGCGTTTCAGATCTACTCGAGGGTTATATACCGTCAACCTCTCTTCCATTGTCATCCATCAGAGATGGACGCGGAAAAATGACTCAATAGGTGCAACTAGCGGAGAGGAAGCTGGTTTGAGAATGGTGGAGAAGACGGGTATAAATTAAGTGTTGGAGGGAGTTGGAGTCGGGGATTGGGAACGGTATACCTTATGACTGATAGGCTCGCGTAACTTTCTCCAATGCCTTCTTTGAGGTCGGGTATGAAAAGAGGTTCGAGATCTCTCCTATCTTACTTCTCTTCCTCTTCGCCCATCCTTCCCTCGTGCTTATCGGGAGAGGACACTCGTGAGTACCGACGTCCCAACTTCGGAGTAATGACCCAATTAATCACGTATCAAAGCCTCCTCACCCTACCCCCATTTCTATCCGTCCATCGGCTCCTTTTTAGCCTCATTCTTTTCCCATCTCTCTCTCCATTTCTCTGCTACTTAACCGGATTCGAAAGGGGGGACGCTGGAGGGATTAGGAACTTGCCTCCACTTACCCTCTCCCGACTTGTTTCTCCTCTCGTGCACTCTGCAACCTAAATCTGGCGTCGATATTTTATCTGGGAGCGAGGGTCGTGGGGCAGAGGAATGGGGTGCGGGAAATTCTTTAGCTTCCTCGCAAATCTATTTGCCTTCCGAGCTTTCAATCAGTCGCGCGGGGTTTTTGCGGATGCATCGCTCTTCCTAACGATGATAAAGCTCGCGTCGAAGTTGAAGATTTGGTAATTAATTTGAGGGTCGACGGCGGAGTTTCTTTAAAAATGGTGAAGTTGCCTACTTCTGAGGGGCGTAAAAACGCATAACGAAGCTTTTTCGCCGAGCCGGGAATTCATAAATAGAATTATGGAAAGATTGACTTTCTATGAGGGAAAAGTTACGCGGACGATTCGGAATTTACGATATTTAATTAACAAAGGCAACTGCAGATTTCCCTCTAAACGGTAACGGATGGAAAAGTTTTCTTCGCTCGGAAAGTGACCGTGCAATTAGAAACTTCTATAAGCGTGTTTTTTTTTAACAGTCCCGATTAATTTAGTGTAGGGTTTAAACGTTTAAAAGGTGGATACTCACTGGTTTTTATTCAAAATTTTGTAATATCTTACTGGCTACATCTTCTTCCATTCAGCAGCACTAAATATGGCTTTTTAATAATACGCAACGAAAAATTGAAGGTTGTTACATCTACCATACGGAAACAAATTGGTATATCTTAATCTATGTTTTACCAACGTGCAAATAAATTAGTTAATGAATCTTTGTAAATTATTTAAGAATATATAGTTAATACTTCCTGTATTTCTGTCATTTTACAATAGTGAACTGTAATGAATCAGTGTGATAAATATTGTAGTACTTCAAGTATATAACGCAGTTTTAAACCTCAAAGTTTCTTGTAGCACTTGGATCTCAATGTAATCTAATTTGGAAATTCTTGATACATTCATAAAAAAAATTACTGCGCAAAGAAGTCTTTCTTCCGAGTTTTAAAACGGTGAAATTAATGCAACCTTAATTTGTGGATTTCAAAAGTCGAGTGGTTCTTAAACTTAAAAAGGTGTACATTTCAGTTAACATTATAAATGAGTAATTAGCTTTGGCACAGCTTTAGAGAAGACTTTTGTGTCTTCGTTTTTTCTCCCTTCTTTTGCGTTTCATACAAATTGGGCTTCCAAATCTCCTTTATATTTGTCGATTTCTTCTTATGTTTACAAGTTTTTACTATTCAAAAATCTCGGAAGTTTAGGTGGAAGAGAATCCCTCTGAGGCCTAACCTTCCCAAGTAAGGATTCTAAAAACAGGATCAATAAGAATGAAATAGCTTTTTTCGTTGATAAATGAGGCAATTTTCATAATTCTTCATACAATCTTTCATATTTACCTAATTATCTCAAATTGATGTGGTTTCATCATTAATTACTGTGGCCTCATTATTAAAAAGCCCCGAGCTTATTTTTTATGCATGTTTGATTGCCATCTTATTTACTTTGTATGAGAATCAATGCAGCAAATATGAGGCGCATAAGGCAATTGAGGTAGGTCGGACCTTTCTGACGGAGTACGAAATCAGGATAGCGAGAGTATGTCAACAGAATTCGGGAACTAGGAAAATGTGTGATTAAGCAAACTTCGGTGAGTGAGGATGCGGAATACCTTCTTCTTGTAAATTAACTACGCACGGAGTGCAAGCATAGTTACGGACTTGCAGAATTCCGCTCTTCTCTATAATTTGTGTTAACTTTCGCAATATCTCCATTCCACCTGTCCGTGGTCTCTCGTTTTGTTCAGCAGCTGTCCCTCGCAATCCGTTCCATTATCTGTGAAGTCCTACGCCCAGAATTTCTTTTTCTAATGCGAGCACCCTCGGCCACTCCAATTACATCATCCATTAAAATTTCCCGATCTTCTTTCCTTCGTTTGTTTCTATTCTCGCTCTCCGTGCTTGTTTGTTTGCATACTTGTAACGTTGGGATAAAGAAGGAAGTGAGATGCATTGTGGATCAACTTAGAAGGCAGTGTAAGTTCAAAGATTTAATCAGTGCGAGCTAGTGGGTGGTATGGTATTGGAGAGGGAAAAGTTAGATGGAGAGGAATAAGCCTTTAATTAAAACAGGGCCGCAAAGGGGAGCGTGGGGATATGGGCTGGACGTGATTTAACGCAAAAATGCACCAAAGGAAGGTATGATCAATGAAGCTCTTAACTTGATTTAAAACGTAGATTGTAGTCCACCCATATGCTATATGGGAGCGATAAAAAGAACGAAATATTGGGTTGTCCGGGAGGTTCGTTCGGCCTTCCGGTTTTCCGCTGCAAATCCTAAGGAATTAGAGAGGAATGGTTTTCTTGTTTTTAAAAAGATGGAAGAAGGCTGGGGATCGAAATATTTTTTAAATACTTTGAGTATATTTATGAGTAAACTTTAAGGAATTTTCATCTTTCTTAAAAGTCAAGAACTATTCAGACTCCCCAATGAGTGAATATTAATGTCAAACATAGACAAGGAAAGCACTTTTGATTTCTGCGGTAAATACTTTAGGAAGTAAGGACCTTAGTTTCAAAGAGAAGTACAAGTGTATTAGTGTTTGAAGCATTAAAAATTTGCGCCACCACCGATGGGTGCAAATACCAAAAGTTAAATATTACGGATAATCAAATTTTGATTGTATAGTATTTTATAACTTACACGTTAAAAATGTTACAGATTTTCTTATGATGTCCGATAAACTTTTAACGATTTGGATTCTAAGATAATAAAAATATAATAATACAGGCTAATAATATTTTACTTAACATTATCCTATACGTAACATTTAGGCATCCCAGAAAGAATTATTAAATGGGGATTGCCATCACTTGAATAACAAACATAGAGTATATAAAAGGTATCGTGGACAATAAACGGAGAAACATAACTCACATACAAAATGGAGTGTGAAAATTATATAAGTAAAATAAAAAACGATGTATGTGTTTTCTTAAAATGAATTTCCATATCACATTATGAAAACAACCAATTTTCAATCAACGAATATATTCATTTTCATCATCAGTGGGCGAAATATATTCAGGCAATAAAAAACAATAGATGATCTATATATGAATAAAACTGCTTAAAATCTCAACATCGGGTTTAGGTATTTCAAAATAGAACGTCCGGCTAAAGTTTTGTAAAAACAAGCAAGGCTTACTAAATATGACCACCACGACGATAAAGCACCCTCAAAACTAAAAAAGAAAACTGAAGGATACATGTTTTAGCGGTATATTTTTCAATTTTGCATATAGCTGAAAGAATGACTAATTTTTGAGACACGTAACGTTACTTTAATTACTTTATTTTGAGCAACGTTTAAGCGCTGAATATTAGAGGGATATACTGAAAGCAACACTCTCTATTTTATTATGTATTCTGTATCAAAAAGGCGTTGTGGGTAGCTTTACAAAACAGATATTGCAAAGACATATTGTAGGAATTAAAATTGCCTGAAAACATAAAGCAATTAAGCTCTAAATTTACCGATATGAAATTACCATTAATAATCATTTTCAAATAATACTGGTCACAAAGCATTCATATTACAAAATTCAGCGGTAATTGCTGTAAGGTCGGTCTCTACCTTATGAGCTGAGAAACGTACGGTTCTAAATGAGCCGTAATAAACCGGAAGTACTCCAAAGAAAGAAACGGCTTTGCTCGATAGTCAAAATCCTTCTCTCCATTCCTACCACAACTGAGGTCATTCCGAAGCAAGAGGTTTATTTTCCAATATTCAGCTTTCCGTTCCACTAAGCAAAAACGGAGAGATGTTTCTGCATCGATTTCTTATCGTCCTGCCTTCCCCACTTATTCTAATGAGAGGCTGGAAAAGAGGAATAATCGCGGCTTTAACAATGCTTTTGATGATAAGGAGGATTCCTCAAAAACGCAAAATACAGGGAAGTTCTTCGCATTCTGGCTTCTGAACCGGAAAAGATATTAGACGATGATACTTAAAGATTCTTTCGAGGTTCCTCCTTTGAAATACTTTCGTAAGGTAAAGTCGTTGGTTGGTAAAATCGCAGGAGGAATGGATGATAATGAGAGTCTCATTCTCTACCAGGGTGAATCTTTCTGGTTTTTTTCGAATCGTCTGTCTTTTCAGTCATCAATCCAATAGCTAGATGGATCCACAACTCCCTAACTGATAGATGCAGAAAGCTTTGGAAAGGGAATGAGGCGGCTAGGAAAGATGAGGAATGAGGATGTTTGTTTTTGTTAAGTTAGACTGAAATTAGTAGAAAACGTCTACGTATGAGCATCACAATAGTTCCATGAAGTAAGATGTTCACATTATACAATAAAAAGTGACCAAAATGCGTTCTATAACTAGGAATTACTGATATCACAGTCGCTCTTTGATTAATCCAACCTAAGAGGAGGTTGAGAGAAAAGTAAATAAGAGATTCCTTCCTCTACCCTGTGATTAAAGGAAAAAATGTTCCATTCATGATGATATGGTAGCTGCTGTATGCAATTTTGATTTAATTTACAATTTAGTTTAGATTAATGTAGCAGATATTCTGAAAATGTAAAACTAATAACGAATCTTTGAAGCTTCTCCAAGCGAGATTTTTTAAAACCTTTTCTGTAAAGGGAACTGCTTCTAATTGATTTCCGGAATTTTCTTGGAGTTCATATTCTTAATAAAACTCTTCATCTGATTCCGGGTTCAAATAATCTAAGTTTAGATGGAGGTTAACATTTTGCGAATCAACTTGTTTTCAGGAATACTCGAAATATCCTTCCTCCTACTGTCGAATATGCATTCCTATTCCATATAGGAGGGAGTTTTTCCTTTGACTTCTGCAAATTTTCCTGCTTACAATTCCTACATTTGTACGTTGGAGTAAATATTTTGCGGTTGTGTCAACAACTATGTATAATGGGCGAAATTTTATTTAAAGGAAAAGGAATTTTCCGTCGCTGTACAAATATTATGCGTTCCAAGTATTTAAGTTAAGGCTGTTACTATAACTTAATCTCTTATTTCCTTAATGACTAAGGTAGATAATTCTCGAATTGGATTTTTTAGATAATATTGTTCTATCTAATTCCAAAGATAATTAGGTAATCGAGATGATTGTACAAAGTAATTATCTTCATACTTAGTTTTCTCTGTACTTAAATAGCTTTTGTTTTCCTTTTTCAAAGATCTTCGTTCTACTTTTTCTAAGATTAAGATAAAACTTCCACAGATAATTTCATAATTCCTCTATCTAAAGTGCAGCATAATTTGTAGCTTCTTAGGATAGCTTTATTGCTCGTTATTAATGTATTTTAGTATATTTTATTGGTTACTAATCATAGCGCCATAGATACTGTATCAATTTAAGAGTAGCAATTTTGAATTTTTCTTATATCGATTTTGCATAGCAACAGCTTTCTGTGCATCACTAGATGCTATTCTCATCCTACTCATTCTGTTGCAGCTGTACGATTTCAATAATCCTATGACTCATGTTATCCTACTATTCAGCGTCAATAATCTCCAGAGATTTGTGCATTTTAATCCTAACTACTTTGTCAAACAGTTGACGAGTCACTCAAATCAATTCTCTTCGTAATCCGTCCTTGTTTCTGTTAAATACAACATCACAGCATGGACAGAATAGGCATTGCAATGTTCAATGTCACCTTATCTTAATCCCTATCCATGGAAATTAGCTACTCAACGCTGATATAAAAGTGTACGGAATAAAATTAGGAGATATTCGATTTTGTTTCCACTTTCTCTAGGAAAGTATACCGCAAATTTCACGAATAGTTTAGAATATAGTTTAAATATCCATTGCCAAATTCGAAGTGGTAAAAATCCAGTTTTATAGGAGAAATTTGTTTAAAAGAGACCGTTGCAGATTTTTATACCTATTTATTACTGACGAAGCAACTGTACCTCAATCTGTATTAAAATATTGTGTTTTAGGATTTTTTTATTGCTAACTGGGAGTACTTGGGAGAATTAATCCTTGTTCACAGAGAAAAATACCCCCTAGTTTCAGGAGTTGAAACTACGCATTTAAATTAGATAAAATAGATAATTGACTTTAATAATTAATATCTCGAATAAGGTGATAGTAACAGGAATGAGGTGATCTCTATGTTGATTCAAGATAAGGGGATTAATATATCTACCGTTAATTGCTTTCTGAGCGTAGGCAAATAAAATTATTTTATCTTTAGGATGAACCTCGAATTAATTAATGTAAATAAAGCATGGCAATTTGCAAAAAGAGGAAATATGTCGCGATTTTGATTTGCCTCTACTAAAATTTTTCGAAATTAATCTTCATTTCTCCATGGATAGCGAACAATTCGACACAGCGTCGGATGACAGTGATGGTTCAAGAACCGATTAATCCGAAAATCTGATCAAAAATCTCGGCGGACATCGGGGGAGCGGCGGATAAAAGCAAACACTTTCTGACAAATTCTCCGGAAGAGGCTGGAGCGAGGAGGTGCGAGATATCGTTAATCCCGTTAGCAGTGATCGTGAATTTCGAAACCGGTATATCAAACGCCACGGGAAATTTACAGCTAGGACGGATAGTCTGGTCTTGTGGTCTTCTGGTCGCTCGCCTCCCGTAGGCTTTACGTAGGGGAACAAATCGTCCAGTTCACGAGAGATAGGATTTTCAAAACCTCGCACCGCGCGCAGCTAGCTGGAAGAAGGAACGGAATTGAAAATTCGTCTCTTGTAAATAATATGCTGCTATGCTCAATGAAATGCAGGAAAATTGCCGTAATTTAGTAGTTTCTATTTTAAGGGATAATAAAGGAATACGACGAAATAGGAATGCTTGATGGGAATTTTGGTAATAAAGACAGAATCTCGAAGTTGACTAATATGTCACATACTAAAATGCGGGAAATTTTCCTCATTTTAGTAGCTTCCTGTATAATATAAAGGGATATTGAGGAAAAGGCTTGAAATTGGAGTACTTGCTGGGAATGCGGATTATACGGAGATAACTTCGTAATCGAATACTTTGCCCCGTCACAGCCACCTCCATATTTTCATGATTCAGGGATGAAATGGGTCAGACTTTTCCAACATATCTGAGTTATTTGATGCTAAAATGAGAAACATATTTGCGACATTAAAACAAAATGACACCAGATGTAGAGCAAATAGAAGGATACACGAGAAGTAACCGAGAAGAAATCTACTGCAACATGTCTAGCGAAGAGGATTGCAGTCTGCCGCAAGCTTTGGCCCAGAAAAGATCGGTTCGGCATTGAGGCCCGGAATCAAATCCCCGATGATGCTTAAGCTTCGTAGCCGGAAAACTGAAAGGATTAGTGTGAAAGGATTAGAGTTTTGAGGAAGTGTGTCTTAGTCACGCGTATCAACTGCGTTACAAAAGTACATAACAGACTTCTCATAATAAAGGATCAAACTTCGCCGGAAATGTACGAAAGCGTCTATCAAGTTATCTGATATTGCAGTTAAACTTATGTAAGTTATATCTGAAGATTCATAAGCATGCAAATAATGCCAAGGAACACAAGAGTCAAGGGGAAGAGGTGATTAATTATCAGGCTTCGCAGAGCAAGATCGGATCGAGCGAGGAGAGAGGATAGAATTTAAAGATGCTAGAATTATAGCAAAGTAAAAAAAGACGAAAGGCAACAGAGAATGACGAAGAAACATGGGATAGAACTATTCCGCAACAGAAGCTGAAAGACGAATCCTATACACCGAACAAAAGGCATCCAGTATCATCGACCTGAAGACACCAGGTGCATGCAATGAGAAACTGTTGTTACTCTAAATCGCGATGATAGTCTGGATATCTCAATGGAATTACGCTGCAGTGAACACCGTGAAAATATTCAAAACAATGTACACGTAGAGATAGGTTTTTGTCACACATCCTTATTTCAATTCAGAAAGTTATTATTTGATGATCAGTGACTCTTTTAGGAATTTTACTTTTAACTTGGACATTCGTTTAATTTTTATTGCGGATTTTTACTATTCATCATTTTTGTATCATACATTTTTTATTTGTTAAGAGATTTATTAAATTTTGATTCATTTTCAAGAAAGTGAAAAACAGTTAATATTTTTCTGGTATAATATTTTTATAATCCAATTGTGTAGACGACGGATTTTCACAATGCTATTGATGAAAATTTTCTCTCTTCGAGAACCTCAATCTCTAGAATTATTTTTCTTTTTCATCCATCGTTTATCGGTCTTCTTCAGTCAGTAGTATATTTTACTCCCTGAAGCTAAAGTTCCTAATCCATTGAGTAAAGAGAGCAGACAAATGTTCATCGAAAAAATTGATTTTAAATTTTAAAAATTTTTTACTCAATAACGGTATTTGGGATTTCAATTTGTATGTTTTTGTTTTCTCTGTTCTATACTCCGAAATTCCTTACGGAAAATTTCTCCTTTTTCGAAAGTACTCGAGAGAATGTTATTCTCAATATGCTTTGCGTTAAAACGTCTGTGTAAATGCCATAAGCTTGTATAATACCTAGATAACGTATATTCTTTCAAGATAGAATCCAGCTCTAAATAGCTCTCTAATAGCCACATCACCAATTTTCGCATACAAAGAAGGTAATTAGTGATCGACATTTCAACATATCGGCGCTCGTATCGTCGGCGTTGGATATAAGGCTAAGTACCCCATAATCACTTACTGCTCCACTATTGTCTGAAAAATCTCTAAATCGGTAGGGAATCCTCTTTACTGCAGTAATTACGAATCCTGTTGTTAATTAACATAGCAATGAATTACTCTCTATTGCTGTGTACATGGCTATTATTGACCCTGAGACTGAAGTCTAGGCAAACTTTCAACAATAGGTGATACGTTTCCGCTTTAGTTGTCTGTTTCGGTTTTGTTTTCTTCTAGCCTTTGAAAAATATTAGCGTTAGAACGGATGGTTCCTATTCTGTCTGCATAATCCTACAAAAAATTGCTTCCCCATTTAGATAAAATTTTATATTAAGTTAGTGTATATAAGAAACGTTTTCATGAAATGCGTCAAAAATTTAATTTTAACTACGTTAAATATTGTAGCATAGAGTCGTATCTTCGTAGAAACTCCCAACCTGTAGTAGTCTATAAGGTAATTAAGTTCGTGATTTAAACAGCGTTGCAATGAGTCGTAAGTCTTCTGTGTAAATGGAGTTGTAATGATCATTAGAATTATCACAGTAAACATGTCATTAAGACACGTAACCTATAAATAAGGCTTTTATGAACACATTCCTCAGAGTTGGAAGTCAGGAAAGAGGTGGTAATATATATTTTATTTAACTAGAGCTAATTTGGAAATACGATCGGTGGAATGTAAAATAAAACCGGAGGGTGATTAGATTCATATAGTCATTTTCCTTTTACTTATGCTCATATCGGAGGAATTTGATAAGTTTTAATAGTGTGGTTCCTAAAACTTGAAAACCAGCAAATTTGTGACCACAGATATTCAATTGGGTAACGCATTTGTCGTTTTTGATAGTAGTCCCGGGTTCGGTTTCCTATGGGGTCGAGATACTGACACAGGATTGTGTAAAATTGGGAAGCCACTAGAATTATTGGAAAGCGTATACATTATTAGTTTAGGAGTGAAAGTCGACGTGCTGACCATCCAGGGGTATCAAGGCGTGGGATGTAAGGGGGAGTATTTTCAATATAAATTCCATATTCCATTTTGCGTTGGATCTTGCAATTTCAAATGTGGATCAAATTGGAGCGGTAATTTAAAAAAGTCAACCATTTTAATTTTTATATAAGATTTCGTTCCACAATTATTTCCTGCTTGATTTTGCACAAAAATAAACACAAAGAAGGGTTAAGGGTTAAATGTAAGAAGAGACTTTTTAGTCTCAATCTCCACCGAACATTGACGATCTATTATCATGTATTTATGCATGTTGCGTATATTTGTAAATAAAGTAATAACATTCGTATTAAAATGCTAGCGTTGGCAAACTTGAGAAGCTTGACGCCTGAAAACTCGGCAACCAGTTCTGCAATACTGCGTTTTTCTTGCCTATACAACAGGCGTTCGAAGAAGGCATTGCGGCACGGGTAGTAAGTGAAGAATTTTCAATATGAATTCCATCCACTATTTTACAAAATCTTACATTTTCAAATCGAGATCAATGTCCAGGGATTAAGATTACGGAAACTAATTAGTTTAATATTATGATACGTCTCTCTAGCTCGTTTCGCAATTATTTCTTACTTGATTTTCCCTAAAAATTATACTTGTAAGCGTTAAAATAAACTCGGTACAAATTACTTATTACCTTTAAATGGTAATTTTAAATTTTCTGTTCTGTGTTATATATTTATTTGTTTAGGGTATTATTTGTAAATGAAGTTTATGCATGAATATTTATGTTGTCGTGTTGGCAAAGGTGAGTCGGCAATGATAAGTTGTTTGATGCAAGTTTTACGTTTTTCTTGCCTTAATAGCATGCGGTCTAAGCCAGGGCGTAATTATCGTTTCTTACTTGAAGCAGCACAATTTATCAAGGTATTTAAATAGCTGAGGCAACTTTGCACCATTTATACCTAAGCTGAAGTATTGTAGACTTAAAATTCTTAGTAACGATTGTGCTGTACTTTCGTATTATATCTACACCACCATACATATTCATTCTAACTGCATCTAGGTCGATGACTCAATAATAAGTATAATAACTGTGTGGAAGTGAAGGTCGTTTAATGGGAACCACACACAATGGAATTCTTAGCGATAATATTTCCCAAAGCTAGGTTTGTGATAATTGATGCTGCAGGTGATAAGCATTGAAACCCCTCGATAAGTTTCGGAGTTTTGGTTGATGCAGATTCTTCAAATACAAGAGGAATGATCGATAATTGGGACCTCATGGCCAATTAAAAAAGTTAGAGAGGACGCAGAGCTTGAAAATGTCGTTTGGGCCGTTGTTAAAACCGTGAAGAGATGAGAGCGAGCGAAAGTTAAGTTTTGATCAAATATCAGTTGGGGATCCTCGAGGGTGCTGGCTGAGGGAATTCGGTTATTTTTTGAGCTCTGTATCTCTTTTGTGATTTGAAAGAGAAAAAACGAGGAATTCATGAAAGAATTAACTTTGTGCTAACTAGCGTATCGAGAGGAAATCTCTCTTTAGAAAGCAAAAGAGTAGATGATTCATTCGCTAAGATTTAATTGTGCTCTTTAGAAAAGTTTAGAGGTAGTTAGAAGAAAGATGAGAGGATTTTTGAAAACTGTAAGAGACTATGTTTCGAATTTTCACCTTTGATTCTGAGGTAATATTTTTCGCTATTTATAAGCCATGAGCAGCAATTTACGATGCTTTCATTGGTTAGATGATTCAGACAGAAAGTTATATTTAGCTCTAATCAGTCAATAAACTCTATCTTTCTTTAACTACTTTAATCCTTTCTTTAACGGTATATAAATTGGAGACGATATAAGATATCGAATGTTTTACATATTAAGATTTCATTTCTTTGATAGGTTCCACATACTTTAATTTAGCTCTCTGCTCCCATGCCTTAATTTCGCAGAAAATTGCAAATTTATTTAATTTTTGTTGAAGTTACTTTTAATACAAATGCATTGTAGAATAGCAACTCAGTAAGATAACTACGCAGAGACTTTGTGGGTCAGTGGATATCTGAATTGCTGTTATCTAAGAAAACTAATGTTTATCTTACTTTCGATGGAAGTCGAAATCTGAATTCATTTCCAATGCTTTTTTATTTTGAAGCGGCAATCAACAGATTACAAATAGTGTATTAATGGAAGCAGAAAATACCCTGGTGTCGCAGTAGACCATCCCTAATTTAACCTCTCTATCGACGTAAGCTAAATTTGATTTAAAACTTACTTTCCAGAAATCGGCATTCGGTTCCTTAAACATCTCTAATTGACTTTAATTGAATCATTCCAAATTCGTATATTTTGAACACCATTGATAATAAAACCTTTACAGAGGAAACGAATTGCAGTAAATCACTGAGTAGTATTCCTACAGCATGTGTTGGTAAAAGTTGATAAGTAGAGTAAAAAAGAAAACAACGTAATTTCCCATAGCTTAAAATTTATAATTTCATGAACATTATACTTTAAAGTATTCAATAATTTTAATATTAATGTTGAAATATACGAAAGTATAATGGGAAAATCTTTTCACAAGAAACAATTTCTTAGTTTATTAACTAAGCACAGTTAATTAGTGCTTAGTTAATAAATTAGGAAATTGTTTCTTGTAACGAGTTTTTCCTGTTTTACTTTCGTTATGGACCACTTCAAAGTCATTCGCCATTCAGTTGATTTCATTGAAATATTTAATTAGAATTCTTAAAGATTCAAGTATTTAATACATTTCTATCGGCGAATAAAGTAGAAAGCCTTCTATTTTTACATATCCACTTATATTATTCAACAGGATATTCGTTGAATAAACAATTTTTACATTTTCTTTCTGATTTTCTCGTTGATAAATATTAATGATTAATTTCACCAATCAGCCTGATTTTGTTAGCTGGTGTCAGTATATTTGGCAAAAGTCTTAAAAATAAATGTAGAACTCTATCTTCATTAAACTAAGATAGGGATTTTTGACATAATTCAAGTGATATTATTATTGTTGATGCAATCACTTTTTCCTGTATTATAGAGCGCAAGAAAAACAGTTTTACCCTCGGCGGCTGATTGATTTCGTTGAGTTGCATTAGTATTGGCTAATCTCTCACTCGAATAATACTCGCTATCTAGTCCTCTTTGATGTAAAGCTTAACAAATCCGTAATTGTTTTTTGTGGAGTAAGTGCTGATTGATACGGAACGCTAAAGAGGCTTTAGGAAATAAATTTATAGTAAAGGAAGTCATTCGTTTGATACAGCTAGGGGTATAAATTCACTTCACGATTTCCAAACCTAATGCCATCATTTTGTTTTTCTTCTCGGTAAACGTCCCTCCAATTTCTCTTCTTCGGATAGGTTTCTTAGCATTCACGAACGTCTATATTTTGCAAGGTGAAATATCGCGGTCGTAGCTGGGATCCATGCCGTTCCGCTGCCTAGAATAAAAGCGCATGTCGCATTCTTCTTACCGCTTGCAACGCATCACACGGACGGGAAGAAGGGCGACCGGAGAATGCTTGTGAGGTTTTGCTCAGAACTATGGAAAATTTATGTTAACTTACGCTCCAAGTGTTCCTTATAGGAGAAAAATCCTCCTGCGAACCGTCCTATTTCTTGCGACATGCACCTTAGGACATACTTTGTTTGCCACGAGCTTTATGATTACGCCCATCCCGAAATATTGTTTCATCAATACGCTCGTAAATCAGCCTCGGTATGGGAGATGCATTTTTTGCGCCACGGGGTGCACGTTCGTCGACTTCGCTGATTTTTGTCGATGAGACGGAGGCTGAATAAAGAAGCAGAACTGCGCCTATGCGAGCGGAATGTTTGAAGTGCCTACCTTGCTCATTTCCTGCCAAAAGAGTTTTTCTTGATTAACAAGTGATTTCTCCATTTTGTTTCAATTTCCATCGTTCGAACGTACCTTACGTAGGGAATTATTTGGTGAATAGCGTCGTTTCAAAAGTCTCCCCATATTCATGCACCGAATCCTCAGATTCAATCATCTCATAAAACCATCCATTTTCGCGCTCTAAAGCAAAATATGGAAAACCGTGCCGTGCCTCACGCGACTCATTTGTTTTCGACAAATTGATGTAACGAAGGAAATGAAAAAGAGACTTCTGCACCTTACCACTGATTAAAATTCGTTGCCCCTATTTCATTTCCCAACGGCGTACTACCTCGAAGTCAATGACCTATATTGCATCATTATATGAAAGGAATTGTAATAATTTTTACTTTATAAGGCAGTATCTCAGCGTACGTAAGGAAGGATGCTGAAAAGAAAAATAGTAAGAAATAGGAGAAGATTGCTTTAACAGTAACAATGGAACAATGAGAATACAAATTTATAAGCATCCGTGCTCTAACCAGAATTATAATCCAGAACATAAATGTTAATACGATACAACTGTAACCCATACCCCAACCAAGAGTAGCTTGGGAAAATTAATATTTTGAAGACGGAACTAAAGTTTTACTCATTCGTAACCCAACAGACTTAGACGTTTGTGGTCGTTACACTCTAAGAAGAAAACAATTTGGTAAACAATTCCAAGCGTAGAGTGTACTTAGCACAGTAGAGGTTGGCAAGCCCTTTGTTTGTTATCGTCGACAATTCATTCTCATTGATGACAGCCATTGATGAAATCAGGATCGTATATCTTTTCTGAGGTAAGATGCGGAATAAAGGCGCTATCCTGCGATTGAGGATGGAGTAATTAATGAACTACAATAAAAACCCCTAATAAAGGTTAGCCCAAATTCACACGTTTCGATTACATTTCCGGCGGAAATCATAACCAGGTTGGCGTGTTTCAAAATCCTTCCTTCTGTACTGCTTTAAGCAAACCGTTACAATCAATTCTTATGACTAATCAGCAGACATCTTAGGATAAGGTGTTGCTAGTATGATTATAAAGTAGTTTTCTTAACTGATATTGGAAAATTAAAGGGAATAACTGGGTTGTGTTTCATTTTCGTTGTTAATATTATTTGTTTGAAGATATTCTTTTCAGAAAAGCAGTTGAGCTTTTTCAGAATATAAATGTAAATCTTACATTATATCCTAAATAAATTCATATTTGATTGTTTACCAAGAAATACATTTCCAGTTCTAGAAGAATTATCCAGAAAAAGTATAGGAATATAATTGAAATTAAAGGGTGTATCGATATTCAAGAGTCGTTTATTATCGATTTCCTATTTCTTAATTTCAACATTATTGCGTTATGACAAATGTTAGGTGACATGCCATTAACATAATCTTATAAACATTAGAAAAAAATATATATCCACTATCTACCTAATATGTACATGCACACCGTTTTTAGTATATGAATTGCTAATTTACATCATTCGTAGTCGCTCCTGTTAAGCACACCCATTCATCCTATTAAACTTTACAGATAGTTCCAATTAAATATGAGCATTAAATCCGAAGCAAAATATTTATGATTTCAGCAACTGATTAGTCGTTAATATTATAAATTATCTACAGTAAAATTGCTGAAATAATTATTAAATTGCTACAAATAAATACAAGATTATTAATTACATACATTCACATTATAATAGCACCATTGTAATGGATGATTTACCTGGCGTTCTTCCTATTTCTGGTGAATGTGCATTTGGTTATTCTATACTTTTCATGCGGAATAATTCTTGAAGTAGCATCTCTTCAAGTTCCAATCCAGTAAATTGTCGAAGCCGATTTTTCGCTAACAAGGCGAGATCCCGGCAACGAGAAGCGGCAAGTTCACCCGTGCATGTTGTCGAAGTAACACAGCCTCCGTCGTCGTAGCTATTTTAAGAAACGTTGCGCGAACAACAATCTTCGACACGATGGCATCGAAAACGGCAACTATTACGCTCATCCGTGCTAATGTCGAGTCCAGAAATACGTCACACCGCTTAAGTTACACTCGAAGTAATTACCAATGAATCCTCGAAGAATTATCTCCTAATCTGACTTCCGGGTGGATGGAGCGTTTGCGATGAGTTGGCAGATCTGGAGCAAATCATGTCTCGATACGGATTTACTTATCCGCCGTGAGTAGAAGCGGAGTAGGGCGAAAATGTCGCACTCGTAACTCGAGTAAGTGAAGCGGAGGAGAGCACAAAAACGGTTTCGAAAGCAGATTCGAAGCGACATGACGATTTCATTATGTCAATAACGGGAAGAAGCGGGCTTATCGTAACCAGTCATGCCACAAAAGCGCGCTATTTACGAGGAATTTCATTCGCAGGCGCGAGGGAATCATTGCCATGCTAATGAAGGAAATGCAACGCAATAGAAGACCTTTCGTGCGAACAATGATCCGAAACGAAACGGGATGGCATTACGAATTCAAATAATTTCGAGTATCTAATCACGGAAGGGAATGGAAAAAAGCGTGTAGAATGGAGGGGAGTCGAAAGGCTGGGTTTCGTGCGGTGACGGCGGCGAATGGAAGGGAAGTGTAGGATAGGCTGTTACGAAGCTACCTCATTAGCCACTAAGGCACATTCATTATCGATCTTTCGACGCATCCGTACCCGTTCTCACTTCTGCTGCCCATTCGGTGTAATCATCTAACCTACACAGCAATCTTCTACTCCCCTTTAAGCCCTTATGTTGCCTCGCTCCGAACACAAGATTTTCCGCACTCGTGTCTGCCGATGCGTGGCGCAAGGACTACTGTAGTAGACCTCTCATCGCAAATCGACCGGAAACTGGATTTTGACTCCTTCGATAGGTCCCGCTCAGGAATGCCGATTTATCGGAATATTATCGGATCAATTAATGTGGATACGTCCCGTAATTATAAGGGTTGAGGGTTCGAAACTCTACGTGGGCACGTATGTTTGTGTTTGGCCATTAGGTTGAAGTGGCTCTAATGACTGTTGGCTAGTCTCGAAAGGTACTGGTACTCCACCGCCGACCCAAGGACAAGTTACCCGCCTGCGAGGATTTCTTGCTCCAACGGTATTCCTCGTTAAAAAGGAAAAAGAGATCAAACTACGGTGGAAAGAGAGCGTTCCTTCCCTTTAAACCTTTATTGGATCATCGTATTATGCTTTATAAATTTAATAGGCTAGTTATTGTAGTTTCAATTTTGTTATTTTCTGGGCGCAGTCATCTATAAAAATTTGCTGTACGTGGAATTAAATTATTTATAACTTAAATAGCAATACTTAGGCAGGTTAGAATTCGGAGAGTAGGCTTATTGGAGATACTGCATTCACAATATAAATTTGAGGTTCACATACAGATAAGGAAAATTTTAAATTTCTGTTTTTTAATGTACTCTTAGTAACTTTGAAGAAAGGAAATTGTCGGCCATAAATTAGCCTCTTTGTATAAATCATTGCTTGTTTCACAAAAAGATTCGGTTTTATTTCGGTTCGGACTTATTATTATTGAGGATTTTGGTAAAACAGGTTTCACTACAAAAGTTTTCAGGTTGAAATCTCTTTCTTATTTTGTCCTAATAATTAAGGATCTTTGAAGGAAATTTTTATGATCTAAACAGGATACTGATAAAAGAATTTCTAAAATCCAGACTAAATTAGGTTCATATTTATCATTTGCTGTTGCTATTTCCATAATCTTCGCCGTGATAACGAAAATATCAATTCAGAAAATTAAATTATTCACCAATGCTGTTTGTTTTTCCAGTAATAACACAATGCTGTTATGAGTTTATATGGTCAAATAAAGATGAATGTAACTTTTTATGCATCACTCTATTTAATGAAAAGAGTGATTGTTTAACGATGTGAAACTGAAGAGAGCTCTTACGTATCTTTGATTTTGAATATTAACATTGCCCAAATTTTTCATATTTAAATTTTATTATTTGCTATTCATAACATGTTGTACTATTTTTCAATCGATTTGAATTGAACAATGTCTTCCAAAGACCAATAGTTACGGTAAAACGTGATTTATTATATTTTTAAGTTCGCGAACTTTTAAGCTATTTTTGTCGGTGAATACCATTCAAAATTTGAACAAAAGTGTGAGCTTGTAAGTAAATGATTATCACAATCTTTATTATACTTATTTGAAAAGAATACTCTATTATCACGTATTTAGAATTATCATGCTTATGCAGAAGGGTATCGATTCTTTCTTTCCGTAGCCGATATAACCTTAATGCCGGAGAAGTGGTAGCGTAAAACTGGCTGACTTTCCTCGTCCCCAGATTATAATTTCTCGGACTCTTCGAGGATCTCCGATAATGAAATAGCAATCACGGTCTGCGATGCGAGACCGCTCTTTTCCCCTCACTTCGATCGCTTGTAGGAAACCACTTTTGAAGCAAATAGGTCTGTTCTTCCGACAACGTGCGGATGCTCTCTCCAGAGACGAAATCGCAATACAGGTTCATCAGATTAGATCGCGTTACAATGGGATGTCCATGAGTGGAGTAAAATGGATAGCAAACGGGGTGGGATAGAGTGGCTCGCCGCGTGGCATATCTAAGCGAAGGAGGCTGAAATATATGGATACAATAATGAGAAGGGAAATACGCTTGGGGTTTAAGAGAGGAACGGAAATTGATGGGATGATTGGAGGATGGAGGGGCTGGTGGAGACGCTATACAAATGATTGGGAAGGAAATTCAAGGAGGGATTGGAATAGATGAAATCGTTAGAATCTTTTTATCCGCGGAAACCCTGATCGAGAGTGTGCGTGGATGAGCCATCCGCCTTTTTGAGATTCCTTTGATTGGCTATTGGATTTTTAGGGACTAATCCACGAAAATTACGAGGGCCGTTTTGAAGGCTTAGAGGTATCAGTAGCGTTGCGGGTACTTGAGTGACTTGTCGTCGTTGAATAAATTTTGGACGCTTGACAGGTTTTTCGCTAGACCGTACGGGTGACGAGCAATTTGTTTTGTACTCTAATGGTCAGTTATTCCAGGGCCCACATACTTAAAAACGAACGTATCGATTTAATTAGCGTTTGCTCCGTACTCAGTTGCTGATTTATTATTACTTTACCCCAGGGTTAACGCAATAAAAACAGAAATAATCCAAAATATTTAAAATAATCATAATTTTGAGGCTCCCGAATGGCTAATGGGCAGCGTGTTAAATCTTGGTGAATGCTCTCCTAGGTTCGAACCTCGGAAGTTCCTTACGTGTTTGAAATGAACTTAGCTGTCGAAGCACTTTTAAAAATAATACTAATTATAATTTAATTCCTTTAAGTGAGTTTAGGTCCCAGACGGTCTCTTATATAGAGGAGTATTTGAGGATAAATAGGATTTGAGTTAGTTTCAAAATTCTGACCCCTCGAGCGAATATTAAGCAATTCCAGAAAGAAATTTCGAAGATATTTTAACGCAATCGTTACCTAATATTATTTTAGTGTAATATGGTAATCAGTATTGCGTTGGTATAGTAAATATTTTGGAAATTTTATTCCAATATTGGCAAACACCATAGTGTTTTTCAAAGCGAAATATTTCAAATTCTTTTCAAAGGGGACTGCGTTTGATTGATTTACAGACATCCCATGCGGCTCATATGCTTAATCAAACTTTACAAAGAATTCCGCGATCAAATAAGTGAAGTCTGGTCGGAGGAAATTTTTTTCCAATCAGCTTCTGTTTTCGGGAATACTCGATTGATATCGCCTATTCTTCCTTTGAGTGCGTATTTCATTGCATTATCTCAGCCATACTGCCTCGTGCACGCCGTAGTATAGTCCATCGTCCCACCTCGCATGGCTACGAGCACTGGAGACTTTTTTTGTCATTTCTGAAATTCTGCATATTTTTCCCATCCTATTACTTCCAATTCTTTCTTGTAATCTGTTATACCGAAAGAAAAATATTTTTATTGCGTGGCACATTATTAAAAGCAAAATTTTCCCTCATAAATCCCTTGTCTGTAAATAGTTTAGGTGATAGAGCATTTAATGGCAATCTAACTTCTTTTGTTGACGACACATTTTACGCTATACAGTAATGAACAAAAGGGAAATATCCATTCCAGAAAATGCCATCCTGATAGCAATACTTTTAGGAGAACTGCTATGTAAGCATGCTATTGTTGATTTATTCAATTTGAATTTAATTGTTCAATTATTTGATTATTTTAACTCTTGCACAAATATATATTAGCTAGTATTATAAAATATTTAGGTTTAATGATTGATAGTAATCTCAGTTAGAGATTGCATATTGATAAATTAAAATCTGAATTGCTTTATGTATTAAGGCAATTTTACTTCCTCAAAAATGTCTCGGTACCTGTTTCTCAAGCTTTCAACCATACTTTTTCATTCCAGATTACTATGGCATCATACGTTACTCATCATTATAGTATACAGGGCTTAAAGTAAAAATAAGGTAAGTGTAAAATATAAATTCAAAATTATTTTAAAATAAAGTAAATATATTAAGCATAAAAATAATATCTATTAACACAAATTCGATCAAATGATATTAGCGACTTTAACTCTTGAGATTTGGAAGTAGCACGGAATGGAAGCAACTCAGAAGTTTCATCCCGTAACTCTCGTAAAACCCTCGATGCGACGTTTAAATAATAAAAGTCGGATGTAACTTTACATCTAATTGACATGAATACACTTAGATGTTTTCTTTAGATTCACTCTGAAGGGTGCTTGAGTCACAGAATTTATGTAAATAACAAGATATTGGCCCACCTCGAGCCTTTGGATAAATCATGATGCAATGAGATAGAATCTCCGCAAGCTATTTACTTTGGTATTCCGCGATTCAACGAATCGCTCCATGTATATGCCAAAAATCAATGCCTGCTTAATGCATGTCGCCTCTTTGGGTACCATTTACGATCTTTGCCTCTTTTTTACAAGTATTGAAATTCTTTTCGGTTTAAGATCAGTTTCAAAATTTCTATCGATAATTGTTTTTTATGATATCCCAGTACATCCATGGGACAGAAGATTATATGTAACATACAGTGGGAGAAAAGTTACTTTAGAGATAACCAATCAGATAAGTACTAAAACAAAACTATTTGATTAATTTAAATCTCGTAGGTGTATCAAGTTAAAAATTCTTGAATAATGTTCTCTGATTGAATAACTCTCTACCATCTGAGTTTAAAGGTTGTATGCTTTGGCTAATGCAATCCTCCTGACCTAGTCTTAAGAATGAAATACGTAGTTTCAGATGGTTATATATGGAATGTAGTATACCTCCGTAATCAAGGTATTTATTACTTGTTTTTATAATTCAATTCATATAAAGGTTTGGGAAGATAGCACTAATCTCCAAATCGTTAGTTAGGATATATGTGAGGTAAAAAATCCTTCTCTGCGTTTTTGATTACTGAAAAGTTTTCGGGAAAGATCGCTAATATGTCATTGCAAATGTTGCAGGAGAAAAAACAATGAATACATAGAATTATATAAAACATGTGCATACGTAGTAGATAGTGTAGGATTGCGCGCATTTAAATTAGAAAACTTTCTATCGAAAAAGATGAAGATAATAGATGAGTTATCAGGATGTGTTTTTTAGAAGAAATGAAGAAAAGGAATTGACAGGTGGAGAGTAAGGCAAAGTCTGAGATGCAGTAGTTTACTTTGGATTGCAGTGGAGGCTGGAATCGGGAGAAATACAGAGGAAAGACTAAGATGAATAACCTGAGGCAAGTTATCGAGGACGTCAGCACGGGGAACCGCGGAAGCGTACAGTGATTGGCAGGGTCACCGTATACCTTGGGGGATTACTGTAAACCAATCGTAGGACATACAACCTGTGACGATGTTGATAGCGAGCTTGAAGAACGAGTGACGAAAAGTCGTAGGAGGATAATAAAAATATTCTCCGGAAGCACTACTCAGAAGAAATAAAAAGGAATGATTTATCTTTTTCGAGATATTTGGCTTCGCTATCGCATCGCTTCGCTAAAGAAGTTCTTTTAAATGTAATCGGGAAGAAGTTCGGCGAGTCACTTTATATACATTTCTGAAGAAGTTCTTGCTTTGAAGTTTCTTGAGCGTATCACGCATGCATGAAAGATTTATAAAATTATAAGCTTTATATGAAAATAACGTGTGACAATATCCTTGTGACGATTTCCTAGTTATGTTTCACAGTCTTAGCTGGGTAACTATCATATGCAGAATTGGAAATTACTATTCTCAACTTTTAAAATATTATTAGAATATATTCAATGATAATAATATTTATTATCAATCGAGATTGTAAATTGAAGGAACGGTCGAAGTCGAAACATCTTATATACGTACGCATCTAAGCAAAGTTAATTTACTTATCAAAGTGACTATAATTAAGAAATAATGTCTATTCAAAGATGTCTTTAATATAAATTTGCTATACTATTTTAGCAAATTGGGGGACAAATATGCTTGCCCCAGTTTAGGAAATTTACGAGAAGCAAACGGAGATAGTATCGTGCATCGGATCGTGTTGAGTATTACTCTATTCGATTTGAGAATCGAATAATTTAATAAATTATATTCACATCACTATCCATCAGTTTCCAAAATCAACAACAAAAAAGAGCAAATTTAAGCTAATGCTGTGTTTTTCCTCGTTGGAGGATGGAAATCATCCATACCGAGGAATATGTAAAGAATTTTGGCTTCCATTTGTCGTCATGAAGCATTGTTTGTGAAGGATACGGTAAATGGCCATTTCATAAGGCAGTTTATATTAGAGGCGGCTGAATTCAGGAAGAGCCTTCGTAATATGTCCGTCACTGCATAAGGCGCAAACTTCGGGAAGCAATTCTAATCCCTTACTTTCCAGCGCTTAGCATGGTTTTGTCATCCGCTTATCTGCTTTGCGCCACTGGTGACGAACTTATCCGTGAGAGAAATCCGCAGATCACAATTTCAATGGCGCAAGCGGGTTAAAATGGTCGTCTTTGTCAATTCGAAACGGCGGCTATTCCAACTCACCTGCTCGGCAATTCCCTCCTTCCCTTTGGCCATCAGCGGTGGCTCTTTTAATACCCTGCTCTGTAACGACTGATCGGATTGGATGCCTACGTTTCGCGGCGCTAAATCTATTTTCAAGCTTTCCGCCATCCCATTCCTTATCTCAGCACTTCTACCCATCTCATTATTCATCTTCTTCTCGGGCACCGCCTTCGGACAAAATGGGCTTCAATAGACATGAATGAGACCTATCAACGACTCGCTTTCATCTTCACGTCCCCATTTCCTCTCCCTCGGAACCGTTTACGAAACAGTTTCTTTTGATTTACTTATACTCAAGCCGCTCTAAATCATCCGGTGGAATTTTGCAGCGGAGATTTTGACAGTAACGATGACTAGCAATACCGTTACGGGGAGAGCGAAATATTTAAGGTCTTCGGTCCTCCCGGATGCCTCCTATTATATTAACGCCCCCATGCGTTATAAGGGAATATAGGGGATGCAGAGTTGAACAATTATTGGATTCCCCAGAGCGAATAGCCGTAATGGGGTCTGGGAGAGGGAATTTTTGGGGTCCCGAAAGAAAAAGTCTAGTCATGCGTTGGACGATACAGTGTATTTAGGAGCGGGATAGGAGTCCTTTAGCGAGGGAGAGTTTAAAAAAGTCCTCACTTAAATTTTTACCGAAGTAAGATGTTCCTCAAATGGGGACGCGATCCCCAGTTTTTTCGCTCATTTGTTTCAACATCCCGGGCTTAAATAGGGGATACATCTCCTTCGGCTCGGAATTTATTACGAAGAGCCCTAACCGTGGAATGAATTAATAGCGGGCGACATCGCCACCATTCGGCCGATTCAGCATCGATTTTAATTTTAAATCTCGTTAAGGCATTGCGTGCGGGGGAGGACGAGATGGAATGGATTTGGAATTGCGCTGAAGGAGTGGAGCGTAGGAAAACGCATTAGGATTCTCCGTACCGAGTAAAATCTCATCTGGGTGTTAGAATTGGCTTATTGGAAGCATTATTCCGGAGGGCGCGGGTCGTGGATAAAGAGCTGCGACCTAACTATTGCAGCGGAAAATACGTCGCTTTCTTTACCAAGTACCCGGGGATCATTCTTGCTGTTTGCCCGGCTCTATTCTTGCACATGTCTGAAATAGATAAAGGTATCTCCCCATTAAAATACCTCCACCCCCAGGAATACTGTAAAAGTTTGTCTCTTAATTCACCACCTGAATCTCCCAACTTTTAATGAGTGTCCGGCCGAGGTGGTGGTCATTCACCGAAAATACAATGTTCCCATCCATCCTGTTTTGCCAACTTTCCAAACTTTTAAGGAAAGTAAGCATTTTATCAATGCAGTGCAGAAGTTGGGGAAAAAGGAAATTTTCCAATTACCTAGGAATCTGGAAAGCCTTGCTTTAGATTTCTCAGGGAGCTTTTTCTTTCGATCCAGTCTGTTATTCTTCTGAAGAAGCGCGGAAAAATTAAGGAAGCATTTTTAAGACGTTACTCGGTTGATTTCTTTCGACTTTCTAAAAACTCAATCGCTTTGTATTTATGGCGTAGAGAAAACAATGCTAAGATTTTTTAATCGTTGGATTACGAGATATCTTCACAATCGTTATATCCATAGATTCATATTTCTTAATCTTTGCATATATCTGTGTATTGCCTGTATATATGCTATTGTAGTAGACTTTATTTAGGAATTTCTTACAATGCCGCATCAACAGCTGGTAAAAAATATTTCCATCGGTTAAATATGCAAGCATCATAGCAGGTTACAAAGCTTTAAAATCGGTAACTATCACCGAGTAAAAGTAGGTGGAACCTTATGTGCAGAAATTGAAACAACTCAAGGAGTACTTCAAAGAAGTTTATATCGGATATCTACATTGCTTATTTTACATTAAAGACTTCTTGTAAGGCATGAAATCCATTATTTCCCCATCCACAAATGATGCATTTTGTGGATGATTGCATAATTTCTAGGAAGATAAATTCTGACAACAATATCAAAATATTATCGAAAGATATCGTAGCTGTTAGGTAGTCGAGTTTAATGAATAGAATTCAAATAAATGCGCAAAAATCGAACTTCAGAGATTGGAGACAGTTAAATTCATATCTAATTGGTTGAAAAGGCAACGTAGGGATGTAAGAAATGTATTAAGGAGAAATAAAAAGGAGATAGCAATACAAAAGCATTAGGAATTCTCGGAATCGTTAGGAATAAGACTGGGTAAATCGACTGGCAGCTAAGTAACGGAGGCGAGGCATGGATGAAGCTGCAAAGCAGAATAAATGAGCCGTATTATGTAGCGCGAGGGGAGCATAAGCAGAATTTAAAGCTGAGTAAACAGAAGAGATATCCCTAAGCATTCGTTTATCAATAAGAGGTGAAAGAAAGAAGATGTTGTCTGAATAAGTCTTCAAATCCTTACCGAAGAATAGAAAGGAGTTCAGAGAGAGATGAAAGAAAATGGAAAGGTATGGAGTTAAGATATTTTATTTGACTATATTTTGTGTATTGTATTTAAATAGATAGATGTTATGTTAGACTGTTAATGTAAATAAGAAATTTTAAGTATAAAAATTTGTAGAGTTAACCACTGCATTTATAAGCGTAATTAGTTATTGGTTGATGCTGCCACCTGACGCCAGTCAAACTGCGGCGAAAATTCAATAAATAAACAAATAAGAGGAGGAATTGATAATAAAAACCCAACGCTTTCATTAAAGGCAGAAATTGAATTTAAAAAGTAGAAATAAAAATTTGATCCAATTAATGCCGGACGATATATTTTTAAGAGTTCGAGGAAGTATTATGTGCGTTGGAAAAAGCTGTGCCTCGGAATTGTTAGAGAGCCTGTTCCTTCGATTCAATCTCTAATCCTTCTGGAAGAGCGCGGAAATATTAAGGGCGAATTTCTCAGGCAATACTCGGCTAATTTATTTTGATTTTTCCGAAAATGGCTAATTAATCGCTTATAATTTGGGAAACATAGGAAACAACTCCAAGATATTTCCGAATCGTTGGATCCGCAAAAGGCTGTAGATGCTGATGTGTTGATTCATCTAAAGAATACTACATAATGCTACGACGTTAAGACCGCCCAGCATCATTCAAACAGCTAAAATTAATTAAATAAACAATAGGAGGAAACTATAATTAAAAGTGTACCGCTTTCATCAAAGTCAGAAAATACAAAGTTTGATTCCATTAAAGTTGGACGATGTTTTTTTAGAATCCAAAGAAGCGTTGTGTTAGCTGGGAAAACGTCCCTCTTGGAAAACATATCAATTTATACCTTTAAATTGCTACGAATCAAATATAGTTTTCAACAGATACATTGCTGTCGGCGTAAAGAACAATCCTCTATTTACTTGAACTGCGACCAACTCGGAAATCCTCCTGCGGTGGAAATGAAATCTGCCACTAATGCACCGTTCACCATAATATTTTGCGTCGGGTAATCCGCGTATACACGAAAAATGAACTTATGAAAGGTCTTCGTTAGGTGGACGTTGGAATTTGATGCTATCGCTCCTGTCAATATAAACTCCGTTTTGATTTCAGTAGAACAACACAAAGCTAGAACTCGAGTTTGTAATAAATAAAGTTATCTATTTAATGTGACAAGTAACAAGTTGCTAAAATACATTACAAAGCAAAACTCTGTCTAACTTTTATGAATTAGATTTTCGAATATTATAACTTAATAGAGCGTTTCACTAAAATACTTGTATTTATTTAGAAACATCATTATTTTAATCCATAAAAATAAATGAGTCATGAAATCTATAAAATATTTTCATGTTTTTCAAGAATTTAGAAAATTAAATACAGGATTTTTTACATTATAGATTTTGACTTCGAATAATTTCTGTGATCAAATTTTGTGGATTAAAAGAACCAAATTTCTAAGATATTCATTGCATATTACCGGGTTGTAGGACCGGTTTAATCAGAAGGATAAGGGATTCACGATTAAGTCACTTGAGAAATCATAATGTCACATTAGAAATTATCGATTCCAGGTTTCAAGAAATTATTATCAATATTTTAAGTAGCTAGGAAAACGAATCTAACCTATACGTTTACCTTGTTAATAAGTATTTCAACTTAAGTGGAAATAGCAAACGTAAAAGGGAATTAAAATAATGAAAATGCGTTTGTTTCAGTAAGTGACCGATAGAACACGAAAAGCTCCACCTTTGTCTAGCATGTGGATTAGATCTCCCGCGATAGTATACCTACTTTACTCATGTTTGTAGTGAACAAAATCTGATTAAGGAGAATCTTCTTTCTATGAATGCTTTCCTTCGAGTGTTTGGGTAGCTATTGATTTCCATAATTACTATATTACTTTCAAGTTTCAAATCCCCTTAAGCTCTTCCTTTTGAAACCATCCTCCTCATTATGGGTACTGGAGTACGATAAGCTTTTTTTAAAATTATTAGTCAAATTTGAAACCGTTATATTCTGTTGTATTGTGCTTACTGTAATACGAGGTAAATATCGGAATATTTACTTCAAGAAACAATGCCAGAAAGTAAGCGAAAATTTCTCTATCTTGATAATCTAATATGACCGTCAATCCATAAGAAGTTCGAAACGGTTCCGAAATTTGCCGTTGAATTCCTCCTCTTATTTCACGGTTTGTTACTCAACAAATTATAACACTGGTCAAGAATTTGACCCTCGAGTTGTAATTGATTGAATCTCATTCTCCGGGAAAGGACAGACCAAAAAAAAACTGAAACAAGGCTGATATTGCCTCCGCTAAAATAACATTCATTGAACAAAAGAAATTAGCAATCTCTAAATGGGTACTTTTACTCTTATTCATAGTGAAGGATATTTGTCTAAGATACATCAAAACTAATGAATAGCCAGTGAGTAGCGCAACGACCCTTGGCATTTACAATATCGTGTTTAGGCTCGAAAGTTTATAGCCCATACATGCGTAGTAGAGACGAGAAAGCGGTTTTAGCATTAGGAGGCAGGCAAAAGGAAAATTACTTGGGTAAAACAGGGTAATGGGGTGTAACGGAAACCCAAACACCCGCCAGGAACCCTTTTAAGAAAGTGGGCTCTTCCAAATCAAACTGCTTTTACTACCTTAAACATTTTTCCCTTAATTCTTAGTCATAACCAAACCCGACCTCTAACAAGGGGAATTCCAAACGTGCGTAACAGGTATTCGCACGAGACTGTCATGGTAGAATACTCAAAGATTTTAGTGAGCCTTTGTAAGATTTTGTTCTGAAAATCTGAATTAGGCAAGCACGCCATACACGTGAATTACTATTCAGATTTTAGAATTTCCCCTGTGGAGGAATATATTTCTAATTATCTTTGATATTTAAACTTTTTCTTTTGTCTTTGATTCAGCTCTTGCAGTATAATCGAATAGTCTGCGTTTAACTTGGAACCACAATATTTTTATATAGATTCTTCTCCTAAGGGCTTCAAAATTTTGGTTGTTTTATTTTAGCGTGTAATATGATGTCAGTTTTAACCATTTTATGGCTTTTTTTATGTAAATTTCTTTTTATATTGAATAATATCCGTGATTTTATATTTAGATGCATTTAATTCCTAATTTCTATGTGATTATTTTTCACGTCTCGTCTTTTACTCTAGTTTTCGGTTTCAGCTACCTATTTCTTTTACATTGCTTCATTTTTAATCCATTAATCAGCTCCAGATTATTTCTATCTATTACGAAGTGTAGACTTAAAATATTTACTTTATTACTTCTATTTCTTGCAACTCTTTATTCAACTCAGTTGTTTCAAAGTAGCATTTACATGTCTTACCCATATTTTGCCCAATTTTTACATTACGCTTAGTCCATATTGAAATAGTTCTACAGCTAGCAAACAAAATAACTTATCCATGTTGAAATAGGTAAACGGGAGTCATTAACGAACCCCTCTGCTTTAGTTTACTCTCAAATGGGTACACTCTCGTGGTTATGACCGAACCCCTCGCAATCACGATATCCTGTTCGGCGATCAGCCTTTTTCCACAATGCTCGAAGGACTCGATGGCTAATTACCTATTGTTTTCATCAGAACCGATTCACATCAATTGCATCCGGTTTCCTGCTCTGTTATGGTTACTCCTCTCCTTTAGCGAAGGGGGTTTTGAAGAGAGTACTATGCCTGCCGATTGCCGATCGTATCGAAAAGTAGGTACGCGATTGCTTTCATGTGATATAAAGAATGCCCGATGTTTGAGATGAGAGTGTGCATGAACTTTTCCAATGCTGCATGTAAGCGGTAGAGTAGTGTTATGTGTTTTTCTCTCGGATCACGTAGCGTATGAATAATCAGTTGACCATATTACCTCGACGGGCTGGGCTTACGCCATGTTATGCCTTTTGTTTGATTTATTTCTGTTTTTCACCACCTGTAAAAAATTGTGCCCTTCTTATTTCATCTCTTTAATTTTGTATTAATGAACATATACTCTCCGTACATATGAATCGACGGTTAAACCTTCACTATTTCTTATTCAAACCGTTTATTTAGTGATGTAAGTGATTATAATGATAATCTTTCTGAGAGGTTTGACCAAAAGGGCCCAACTAACTACTGAAGTTATAGTATAATAATTTTCAATTATTACATAAAAGTCAATTATTTTCTTTATCTAAATATTATTATAAAGATATTATCGACTGGGTAATTCTGTTTAGGTGGAAGTTTTGCAATGAATTTTATTATATATAATCTAAATCCATATATTTAAATCACGATGTGCTACTAATTTTGGCTTATATCGTATATCGCGGTGCAGATTCCGTATCTTAAGTAAATGAGATCATGCGCTGATATGACGGGTGCGGTTACCTGTTCAACATTAAGTACTCGAGTTTCTCACATAAATGAGGTCTAATAGCGATGCAAATTGCCTTGGATGTCGAATCCGATGTCAGCTATTTCAATTCTTTCCACAAAAATGTTGCACATTTCGTTAACTTTCTGAATTTTACCTAGCATGTTGACATTGTTGCATCCACTTAAAATATTGTTCATTAAATCATTCAGTGAGTGAAATCATATAACAAAAGCCAACCTCTGTGTCCACGTTAAGAATCAGGTAAATTATTTACGTGTGCACTATTTGGTGAGATAATCTACGTAAGGAACAAAGGAGGTGGATTAGTCTAAAACTAACGGATCCATGGAGTCATAGGCAATTATGGGGCGTGGCAGTCAGTACAATGATCGCCTTAATCCCACTACCGAGAAGCAAGAGCAATATCGCGAAGATATATCCGTATATAGGCTTTTCGCTCCATAGATAGATCAGATTTCAGACTAATAACGTTACAGAGAGATGACCTGTTTTTAGTTCATTGTACACTGCAAAAATTTTATTCATCCAAAGACATAAAATAAATGCATAGGATACTTCAAATTCGTTAATAAAATCAAATAATTATGATGTTTATTAATTACTCATTACATACATGTGCATCTCAGAAGATTCCAATTAGAATATTTATGCTTAATAAAATTACACAAAGCTTGTAAATTATTATGCTGCACTGTATTAAGTTTTAGAATATATACACACAATTCTGGTTACAATCAAGAAATATTTGAGGGGATAGTCAGACAGATATCTTTACATCAATGCATGCACGCAGTCATAAACTTCTTTCACTGAAAAATTCATCCACACTATAATATGACATAAATAGCCAGTATTTTCTCAGTCATTAAAGGAAAAGTCCACGCTTAAAGCTCTTCAATTCACCTGGCATCATGTTATATATATATTTCAGGCCATTAAATCAAAGGTAATTAATTAACTAGAAATATAAACATCTTAACTGTTTGTTATTTCTATCGCAAGAAAGTTTGTTTTTAGGGTTCTCGAGAATGCCTGAGGAACACGATATCTTGTTCTAGGGTATCTTCTATTTCTCCAAGGTTCACTAAGTCTGGAAACTGGACACCCAGACAAAATAAATTCGAGTAGCTTTGATTTCCACGTATGAATGTAATAGATGTGCCTTTCCTTCTACGAATTCACGCTCGAGATGTAATGGAGAACTGATTTTTTTTATGGACGTATCAAAGCCAGCAGTAACTGTCTTGTAATATCCAATGATCATTATTTGGTTTATTCTTAACTTGGCAATAAAATTGTTTACATGAAAATTAGTCAGGGATTATTGCAAGTGGCGGTCTCCCAGTTTGAGGAAATTGTTATCCTCCGCCGCCGCCGCTCTTTTTATTCTTCGAGTTTCTAAATCTTACTCCAGAATTTGGAGCAAATAGATTACGGAACCTCACAACTTTGTAAACATCGGTCGCAAAAATATGCTCGCAATTTTATTGCCGAGGTCGCTTTACGGGTAAAGGAAATGGGATACTTATCCCGGGCCTAACGCTGAGGAATTCTCTCTCCAAAAGCTTAATTATCGGCGGGAAGATATAGCGTCGAAAATGAGCCGGAAACGAATGGGAAGGGAACGAAAGGAAAAGCTCCACTCCGTCCGGAATTTTTCACATAATCCATTATAAGGACCCTCGTGTCATTATCTTACGCACCTATGCGGCGCTGAAAGGATGTTCGAAGTAATAGGAGCGGAATAAAATAACGTTCCAAGAAGGGAAATATATTCCTATCGCGCAGTCGGTGTAATGATTCCGTCTTAACTCTACCTAATTAAGAAGGAATATCTTAAGGGCTTTTCATTCGTGACTAGGTACAAGGTAGAGAAAAATATTTCTTACCTTAGACTTTGACTCAGTCTATATATTTATAGATAATGTTGAAGCTGTTGAAGTATAAGTAATATTATTTATATTTCTTCGTCCCGAAATGTACTTTTTACAGGAATACGTGGAATCATTCCTCTAACAGCAGTCTGGCTCAGTCAGCAAAGTAAAAGTGTACTACGTCACTCCTCATCTAGCCTAGTAAGCTTAAATTCTTCTCATAAGTTAGTTGCTAGTAAATGGTTGAGGGCTTAAGGGGTCTAAAAATGATTTTGCCTAGAGCATTTTCTTCATAAGTTAATGATGGAGCTTTCCAGTTACATCAGACAGCCTTTATACTCGCATCACTTCATTAATAAGTATTTCTCACGTGAAATTGGAGAAATCCGAGAAGTTTATCAGTGAACAGTTTGGAACTCTATTAATTAGCCTCACTTTGAATCTTAGCCTGAAGAAAACGCTGAGTTTCAAAACTAGGGCGAGAATTTTTTCAGCGTTTAATGTATTAATTGTGTGAATGTGTGACTCACAAAGTGAAGGTATCCACTAGTTTAAAATAAAGAGTGGATCGTCTTGACAAGCAAGAGTAGTTTGGAGTATTTATTCCGGTTACCCATTAGCCGGGCTTATTGAAGAAGTGAAATTAATGAAAGATGATTATTTGAAACTAAACTAGACAATATTGTACATGATACTAGCTTCCTCGAGTGATTTTTAGCTCAGTTGCGAATTATCCTAGCCTTAAACCTTAGTCTGGTTTCCATTCCATCAACTACATATTCCCAAAACTTTGAATTTACCGCATTTGATGTAGCCCTGCTATTTTCATGAGTCAGCTCAAGAAATTAATTTTAGTATTTACTTGAATTTTATGCCCTGTGTTTAAAAAATTTAAGTTTAGCGACCCTAATCTCGATAGAAACCTACAATCTGGTAGATTTCGGGTTATTCCGACAGCTCTCAGGATCTCTGGATGCAAAATAGGAGTCTTTAGAAGAAAGACGGTTGAATCAAATATTTCATTTGCTTAATAAATTCAAAGAGAGTATTTTCATGGAAGATATATCCGATATTATGTGCTCTCATTGTTACATAAGACGTTCTGATACTGCGAGGAAAATGAGAGAATTAGATGTTTGAATTTCGATTCAGTCGATTCAGGTACATTTATGTTTTTAGGGGAACGATACACTAAATTATTTGATTAGGGTGAAATGTGAATTGATCCCCTGCCACAAGCTGAAAGGCGGCTTGCAGAGCACATATGTAGATTTTAATATTTGTTTGGAATAATGGTAACAGCGTAGCTCATAGGAAATATTATTATAATAAAGAAAGCAAAGGATAGAGTAGCATCTTCTTTATTAAGTGCTACGCGCACGTACGTATGATTCGGATGCGCCAAAAGATAGTAAGCGTGCTCCTAATTAACTTTAACACTAATGGATGGATAGCGCGGGTCTATGCATTTTCCAAGTTGCACGTATCATTTTTCATGAATTAATCAATTTATTACCTAAGTTACAGATATTTATTTAGATAGATACAGTCATTAATTTCTTCCAAACCATTTACTTTATTCATTACTTGTTTGCTATTTCTTTAATATTTTCACCTGTTATAAGAGGCTTTTAAACTATTTCATACTGTTGTCCTCATTGATGACTATGAAAATAGAAGCGAACTTTCGATGAGAATTATACCTGTTTTCTCAATCGCTATGTCTTCTCTCTTAGCATTCATTATTCTGTTTGTGATATCCCGCACCATAATCATACAATTACGAATTTATCCCTTTAATAATCCTCACAATAATTCCTTTTTGCTGTGATAATTCTCGCCGATAGTATCACAAATGAGTTACGGCCTCTTCTTACGACTTGAATAGAAAGAACGATCCAGCTTACTCCATAAATTGGTAAATAGGGAAGAAAATCGTTTAATACATTAATTTCCTTGCCTTTCTTCTTTCCGCCACCCCTCCGTTTCTGTTACCGTGAAAGTTGAGAGATTAAATCAAAGTGGAGCTGTGTGTACGTACAGTACTCGTGGTAATACTCCTTCAACTTAATCTCCTCGCTCTGAGATCTATTCCTTTGATTTCTCTAGTGCAACTCCTTGAGGATGCTCTCGGTGGTATTCAATTAGAGATTTTCCACGACGTCCTGAAAGAGCCTTCATAAAATCCTTTTGAATTGCGAAATCCTCTTGAACGTACGCATCCTTCAACTGTGTTAAGAGAAAATCATTCGGAAGATTCTGTTCCTAAAATGTATAAAAATGTTACCTCGAGACTTGAGCTTTATTTTTCATCGTCTTTAGAATCGTTTGAATTCCAAGAATATAATTTTTAATTTAGGTCTGTGGGCTAATCTTCTGAAGTATCGTTTATTAATGTTCTGCAAGTATGGGAAGGCATTGCGTTATTATCTAACGGATGATGATACACCAATGCGTCGGATTACTCTGAATGTATGCACGATTTAACGGAAGTGAATGGCGAATTACACATTTATGTTACTCAATAAAGTATTTCAAAGGTATCTTGCTCTTTTCTTGCAGTCTTCCACCTGTAAAACCACTAAGACTTACTTGTAAAAAACAGCTAGGTATATTTTACAATAATTTATCAGGAAAACCATTGTATGGTAAATGTAATAATTAATCTAACTTTTTGCTTTTTACTCGTGAAAAATATTTTAGGATACCTTTCATTGTCATTGTATCTAAATGATTAGGATTTAGAGTGGTTTAATACCTAATATATTCATTAAGAAGAATGCTCTTCGAATGGAAGTTAAAATTTCTTATTCTTGCACAGTATTAAGTAAGCCCAGTAGCTATTTATGGCATTTAATAAGGAAATATAAGGAAAGGGTCTTTCTCTACTTTAATTTGCCCTTTCAGTTTCAGTCAAGCATACTCATCTGGCTCTTTCCGAAATTTCCATTTCGTCAATGAGAAGTCTTAAAGGGAAGAGCTCCTTCCCTTTAAGAAGAGATTTTTATCGTCTTCAAAGATTTTGGATGTGTCATCCTTCCACGGGATTATTATTCATAAAATGGACAATACACTCATAATAAGATAATTCTGCACCTAACTGTAATGACCCTCTAATGATGGATGATTAAACTAGTGATTTTCACATGAGCAGTTTAGCGATACGAACCTGAGTGAAATTTATTTATTTATTTACAATCTGAAGTTACAAGTGGACAACTGTCCGGTGCTAACTCATAAAAAATATGTAGAAAATATAATGTCAGAGTTTTAAAACATATTCAGTCAACACAGTCCGTTTTACAACACTTACTACAATATAAAATTACCAGTCACCCATAGTACAAACAAAAATATCTATGATTATAGAAGATATAGAATCTGATATTTAAACATATTTAGTCAACACTGTCTGATTTACAAATCTTATTACAATATAAAATTACCAGTCACCCATAGTAGAAACAAAAATATCTATGTTATTAACTAATGGTGGCAGCGTATACAAATGCATTAATTATATAACTCTACAAAGAATGCTGAGAACAATATCCAATTGACCTATTGATAATCTACATCTACAATATTTTATCACATTTCTTTTTAAATGATTTGAGATTAGCTGGAAAGGGCTTCAAAAGCGATTCAGGCAACTTATTCTACTCTGTTATCCCTCTGTTTACAAATGAGTATTTAGCTATGTTAGTTCTCTGCGGTCTAAGTTTTATTTTCTGGCTGTGACACCTTCCTAAAAAATCAGGCTCTTTGATTAAATGTTTAAATCCTTCCCATCCCTTCCTGCCTGAAACTATCTGATAAATGCAACCTAGCCTATTTATTTTCCTTCTCTTCTCCAGTGATTCCCATCCGAGGGCGTTTAGCATTTCTGTGACGCTATCTCTTTTTTTGAACCTACCCATAACATACCGAGCTGCCTTTCTTTGTACTTTCTCTAATTTCTTTACACGACAGTTCTCATGAGGATCCCACACTGTAGTCGCATATTCTAAGATCGGCCGAACCAAAGTTAGATACCCCAATTCTTTTGCTTTCTTATTGCTTCCCTTTAAGTTTCTCATGACGTGATGTAGTGTTCTAAACGCTTTCGCTACCAAATAATCTATGTGTTTATCCCAATTCAGGTTTCTGGTAAATATAATTCCCAAATATTTACAGTGATCGGACGTTGGTATAATTTCTCCATTGAGATGATATACGTGGGGTGAAAATGTTTTCTTATTTGAAAATGTGATGTGTACACTGCCCATTATGATGATATGTACATGTGATGTGTACATGCCCATGATTTCCGATGAAATCGGAAATCATGGGCACTTGAATGAATGTTTATTCTTGCTTGAGAGCACATTATTTATACGGATTTGGTCTTTTGATTTCGATTTCACTTTCGGCGACTCAAATGTAATTGATCTCTCCTCATTCGCGATCCCATTTAACCGCGTATTTCACGTAAAGATAAATTATCCATTAAAACTCGGAGAAAGGAAAAATGTAGTCTTTGAATGAATGGAGCCCTTTTCATGTGCACTTTCCCTTCAAAATGGAATCTGGAAGAGGAGTAGTTTCTCAACAACACCGCTCTCTACCACTTCCACTATTTCCTACGCTCCTTGGGTGGTTTCGCGATAAGATCTGCCGCCATTTACCGAAAAGACAGCTTTTTGAGACGTCTAATTTTCTGCCGTAGGCCTCCTATACAGCGGATGGGAAAGTGGAGGCTTTATCCGAAAATATATATTCGCAAATGAGTGCGAAATTAGAAAGTTCCAAGTGCTTTCCTCTGCAACTTGATGAATCAACGGATAGAGCTGTCTCCAGACCGTTTCTAATTTTCGCGTGGATTTAAAGGTTCATCAGCAAATGAAAGCTTCCCGCTTATTCTGACGTTGTATGAAAAAATAAATACTACCAAGTGGACCTTGCATGAATTTTTTCTACCAGGTTTTTTTGTGGTTATTGTGTACATATTATTTATAAGTTTGACTACATAATGGTTAGATTCAAATTTTCGGAAAATAAGTATTCAAAATGAAACTCAGACATAAAATCAAAATAAGACTTGTTTTCCACAAGTTGCACACTGAGAACTCTTCCCGGTAACGTTATCTAGGTACAATGGTCGACAAAAGTTCAATTTAAATTGAATTATAGGAGGCTTAAATATGTATATAAAACACGCATATACTTTACGTAGTCTTTTTCCTCCTTCAACCTTCTTGCGCCGTTTACCTCGTACTTTCTCATTGATAATCAAGAAACATTTTAATAGTTAAATTATTCATTACTTCCTCATTTTCTCACTTACTGTTTGTCTTTCTTATTTGATCTTCACCTTTTTTTCTATTTTGGCTAGAATTCTGGAAATCTTTTGCTGCCTACAAATTTTCTGAATTCTCCCTGTTGTGGAATATTTCATCTATTGTTCCCATCATCTCGGCGTCTTCTTTGGTTTCTTCCAGCCATCCTATTGCTCGTTTTAGTTTTGAAATACAGTTGAACCCTTTTGATCAATCTATTCTCATCTGATCGCTTTAGGTGTCCATCGACTGTCAATATCCTTTTTCCATAGTCTGATTTTCCGTGTTTATATATAGACCCTCATTTTATCTCGTATTTCAAATATATTTGAACATTTCAATTGCCCGAAGATTTTCCTCAAAATTTTCCGTTCTTTTTTCTCCATTTCTCGTAGATACCCTTGCTTCTTCACCGTTGGGCATTCCGATCCATATGTAGCTTCGGGCTTAATGTCTGATTTAGGCATGGATGAATTTTGCTCTTTTATGGTAGTGATTTTGCGTAATTATTTTAGCTCCAACATAACGGTATTGACGATTTAAGTTGGACGATATATCTTGGACAAATTCATACGAACCAAGTTTTTCAACGCTTTTTCGTGTAGGAATCATCCGCTAATCGGATCTCTATCAAACATTTTACTTTCTTCATCTAAATACCTGTGTTACTCATTCTTTTGGCAACAGTCATGTGGCTATTGTGTATCGATAACCAATATTGACGAGAAAATCTGAAAATACCTTTAAGTAAGGTAAGGTAAGGACATGTTTTTTAATTTTATCCCTCGTGATGGATCTGTTAAAAATTTTTCGAGCATTACTTTTGCAATTCGAAAAAACTCACAGTATGCCGCTCTTTTGCCTGTATATATATTGGCAGGAATTTGATAATCTGGTTCGGAGAAAGCTTCCACTTTCTCTCAACTTTACGAGAAAAAATATTGCAGCCTGTATGCCAAAACCGATGTTTCGAATCCAGCGACGAATATTGGGCATCAAACTGTCTTCAAAGCGTTCTTCACCACCAGAGCGGAAACTAAGCTCTATTGAGCTGGAAATGGAAATCAAATAACGGAAATTGGTTCTGATGAGAACAGCACATAATTAGCCTTTGAGTCACTCATGCAGGCAAATATAAAGGCTGATGACCACGCAGAAAATCATGATTGAGTGAGATTTCGTCATAACAGAGGGGTATAATTCAATTGAAAGTACTGCCTAAATCGAGTTTCTTTGCTCGACCATGCGCTGAGATTTTCATTAGCTAATTTCTGGGAGGAAGCTATTCCTTAAGGATACAAATGGACAGCTATTATCGGGGTATCTAAGATGCTTTACACATGTGAAGTAATGCATCACCTGCATCAATGTAATGAGTATCTCGTTCAATTAAGCTAAACATGTACGTACATACATATCACTCCGGAAAGTTGAAATGTTTATCAGAACTAATACCTTTGTATCTACACATAAAATCGTGTGCGCTGAGTATATTAGATCTCAAAATGATATAAAAATCGTGAATCATAAAATATATTATTTATTTTTCAGCATTCGTAGCATTTTAATTTTGTCCAAAATTCATTACTTATGGCATTAATAATTTGATCAGATGTACGCCGTTTCAATATCATAATATATGCCACACGCTTGCGATGCATATTGTGAATAAAGAATTCGCCTTAGTGTAATTATAGTAGTATTTTGCTGTTGGTTGTATTAGCTCAAGTCCTTCTGAGTGATTTTCATCAGGTGTTCATACCTTTGGCACACATTTAGAAAGTAGATTGGTCCCTTATTTCGTAGGAACGGTTAGCATTGTTAGCAATGTAGCAAATGAAATTTAAGTTTCCACAAATTTTCTAAGACGATATTTGGTCGCCTCAGAAGATGGGCATTTAGCGTCCGTAATGCGTATCATGCTTATCTTGAGGTTCTTCCCCTCGATGTCTTATTAGAGTTGCTGTTCTCGCATTTACATAAGAGATTTAATAGCTTTTCACCCTATTCGTTTATTAGTGCTTGGTTTTCAATTTTACGCATTCCACAATTCATTTACAACTCTTTCTTGCGAATATATCGTAAATGATGAGACCTGAGATTACTACCACTGATCATTTAATTTTTGACGTGTCTGAAGATTGTCTAAACTTCATTAACAATTAGAAGTAGTTACTATGTGTGAATGACTTTAAGATTCATATCTTACTAGGGAAGACAAACATGAGTGGAAAGAAGAATCATGGGATAGAGAGCTACCTAGACGCTTCATAAAATAATTCAATAATTATGAGCTAAAAACTGATGGGTGATATCTGAAATTCAATTTATGTAAATTTCCTTATAAGATAAGAGTAGTAATAAAACAAGTGATGTCCGAGTAAGGTATTTTTAGGGCTTACTTTACCTACAGTTTTAGAGAAAAAGTATATAAGTAGAAGCGCAGACAGGCTCTTGACTCCTACGATGATAGTTGCTGTATCTACCCCTTTGTCCTGATTATTATTCCATTACCTCATAACCTCTCCAACTACCGAATGTCCCACCGCTTACGGTGTGTATGAATGTGCCCGCTTTTGGTGAGACATGACGTATCTCCCACTGAGCGTTGGTTCTTGCTATAGTGGCTCCACTTCCTGTGGCGACCATCGGTACTACAACCCATGAACCGAACGTCGCAGATGCTGTGGTTCTACTGTGTGAACCGTTCTTATGATAAGTCAAACTACCGACGTCACCTCTTTGCGAAACTATTGAGCGGAAGAACATGGAATTGATGCCCAAATTGTTCTGTCATTTCCAGAATAGGGTATACATAATTTCTCATGACTAACTGTAACTCAAAGCAGTTGTTGTTTTTCAGCATTTAAGAAAATTAATCTTATTTACAAGGTAAATTCTTCTTGGCAATACTTTTAGGGTTTAAGCTATTTCAACAAGAAATTTTAGTTATAAATAAAAATATTACTTAAATTATGGTATACTTGGATAGACGAATGTTTACAAAACGCTATAGGAATTACTGTTGACATCTAATCCGAGCAAATGGCACTTAGAAAATCACTCATTCTGTATTTGAATTCGGCGATATAGTACATAAAATGTGCTGAGTTATGAAATTTATTACGAAGTTTTCACAACATAACTGATTAAATTAATACCTCCCCACGACACACAATATATTATGAATTTCTTGAAGTCCCATCAATTAATATCATAATGTGCATTTTTTCTCCCTTTCACAGACTCACATTATTTATTCAAAGATGATATTTGGAAAAAATATTCGAATGAAAACATGTTATGAAGTGAGTGAATTCTACGTATAGGTCTTCCCTATGGGAAATGCTATATATGGCATTTCAGACACTTGTTCTGGTTCTTTTCATGCTAATCTATTTCTTTTCATGCTAATCTATTTCTTTTCATGCTAATACTACATTTTATTTCCTCGAATATGTTTAATCACATAAACACCTTCGCAATCTGATCTTGTTTATCGTTCCTAACCTGCGATATCCACTTCATTCGCGGAGTGAAATCCAATAGCCCTATCTATTTAGTGTCAATGATTTAAGATACCTCTGTTTAACATTAAATTGTACCTGACTAGATTCAAGGAATGAGTAAGCAAGAATGATAGAGTTTTCTCTATTTTAACCCTCAGTTCGTGCGGTTGGGATCGATAGACCCTTGTTATATTAAAATCTAAGATTATCAGTGGCTTCTAAAGATCCAACTCCAATGCACTTCAGTAGCTATCTATGTTTCCGGCAGGATGTGATGAAAAGTACTTATAGACTCCTTCATCTGCATCTATTAAATTCTGGCCTAGCGCCTTCCACTGTTTTCCCTTCAGATAGCGATCCATCATCTCTAACCGAGCCACACTTTGTGCCACTTTAAGTGGAATTCTCATCTCAGATTTGTTTTCATTAAATTTTCCTGCAGTATTCTTCGATTGAAAAGATATTTTTATTAAATTGGAAGTTCAACGAAATCGAACATTTACCTCATAGAAATACCTAACACATTTCCTTGCTCTTACATAAACATATTTTGAATGTATATTTTTACTATAAAACGACATAAATTAGAAAATATAGATAATTTCAAATCAGTATAAATGGAAATTTATATAAATCAACGTTTGATATAAGAAAAAAAGCCGCTCTGATGAAGTCTAAAACAGTTGTCATTGTGGATAATACCGTGTCTTAAAGTGTTCTAAAAGTTCTTTTCTATTCATAGACTTGTTGGCTATAAACGTAATTGAGTACTTCCAAAATATTTCCTTGAATAGCAATTGTATTTTCGCCGAAAGAACGAGGAAAATAGTTAAATCTTCGCCAGGTTGTTAGATATAGACCTCAGATTCTGAGTCAGATATCTGAGGTTTACAATCTCAGTCCGGATAAAAATGTCTCCATCTCCTAAAGCGACCAGAAAGCCACGCATATATACGGGAATCGGATAAATTGATGGGTGCAGTAGATGATATGGATTGAGACAGGAATTTGGGCGTGTTAAATCAATGACCTCTGCCGCTACATGCTGTGGACGGCCTTACTTTCTTCTTCCCCAATGACAAGGGACGCCACCTCTGTGAAATATTCCTCCAATTTTCCCCGACGACCGCAAGATCTTTCATGCATCTACTTATAGGCCCCTCAATGTTCCGCATTCTTTCATCTCTGCCATAATCCCACAAGTTCTTTCTCGGAGCAAAAATCTCACCTTTTGAGTTATCGGCTTTGGTGCTCGCTAGCTTTATGTGCGTAGGGGGATTTTCTTTAAGATTCTCACCCCTACTCAGCCGTAAATTACCGAAATATATTATTTTGTATTGCGAGTTTTATAGGAAAAAAGGGGATGAATCTTCCATCTTCTGAGCACATTTCGCGGCAGATCGATGCTCTCGATGGGAATATCGGTAAAAATATCTGCTTCTTCACGGATAGCGTTTTCAACTTAGGAGAAAGGCATTTAGCTGATTTATCAGCACGTGTAAGGCTTCCTCTTCCATATTTTCGGGATATTTTATTACGTATTCTCCCTGAAACCGCATTCTGCGGACGCTAACTTTGAATGGGGCCAATAGGATTATTAATATACGACTAGGAAATGTTATTAGTATCGGAATAACATGCAGGAATGATAATCACGTTTCGATTGTATCAAATACGGGAGTTCACCACGAGCTCTAATGTAGGTAAATTTGTTAGCATTATTTAATTACAACGTTTGGTTAACATAAATTAACACAAACATGTTTCGTTTGAATATTCTTTGTTGTAAATTTAACTAAACGAAAGCTTTATTAACATTTCCGGTCATCAAGAAAAAGTAGCAGAGTTTATGCCGAACTTCATATTTCATTTTCAATTGTTTAAAAGCTAATTTATACTGTAGAGAGGATTGATGGCAAACTACAATTAGCAAAATTAACTCCAATCAAACACCAAAGCTCTTTTTTGCTTTTACATTGGAGTTACATTTGCTAATTATGCTAATTTAATATCGATAATAATTTTAAAATCAGATCAAAGTAGGTCATATTTTAATCAGATCCAGAATTATTTATATATGCTCTTTAACTACATATACGTGACGTTATTATTTCAATTGAGTTCGATATACAATTTTAAAAATTAATCTAAAGAAGAACAATAGTTTGGCAGGAACAGGATGAATGCCTTTACATATTTTAAAATGTCGTCATCTATAAAGGCAACGAGATTATTTTCTAGAGAACTATTGTTTTATTCGAAAGAACATTGCTAAAACTTGTTATATGGACTTGATTTGGTCTTTAAATTGATGAAAGCATGAAGTTTTTTTAATGAAACTGTAGTGACTGTGTAAAATTAATTATTTCCTTTATCATATAAACACGTTTAGAAATTTTTACCTAATAAAGATATATAAATTAAGACATGAAGCTCATAAAGGAAGATTACTCTTAATATCCTGTTGCGCTTTTCTTGTTTATATTGAAGTTCTTCCATTATTGTTCCTTGATATAATACGTAAGTGTCCAATGAAAATGACCCGTTGAGGATATCACAGAGTTCTATGGTCCAAAAATTTTTCCTATTTTGATAATTTATATACAGGATGAATATGATTTGATTTCGCACCTTAAATATTTTTCATTCACTTTTAGTTATCCAGCGTTTCCTGGTGTTCATCTTCATTCATTTTTCCTTTAACTTTAGTATCAGTCTCTTTCACGAGCGGATGTGATACATAGCAAAGCACAGGATATTTCTTTATGTTTTATGTAATACCAGGTTTTCTGGCCCAGTTTTGTAAAACGCCTTCCATACAAATTTTTTAAGTAGTTGTTTTCGCTAATGCTTTTTTCTGGAAAAGGGTAGGAGTGAGTGATACTTTTCTCCTGCGATTTCAAGGAAAAATTATAAGAAGGTGCGGGAAAAATGTAAATCTGTCGAGTTTCATCTAAAGGGACCGTAGCTTTGTTGCAGCAATTGATTTTGAATTGAAAATTGAATTTTGGACACAATACACTGTGAAATCTAACCATTTAGGATTATAACTAGCAGTTGACTCTAATTTCATTTCAATTTCTGCATGTTCCTTGCATGCGATAGAAAAATCTGATTTCAACTAAAGAAGGAATCTCAATGACTTGAGAACTTCCCTGACATAAAATGACTTTCTGATCTCCAGTTTTCAATTAATTATTGCAGCAGACGAATCGCGGTAATTTACTGTTTTATTTTAGATCCTGAGCGACCTCAGAAATGTTCATCAAAATCTCTTATCAAAAGTGAGAGTCATCCTTTGTGAATATCATTTATTGAAGTCACTGAAATAAATATTAAAGGGCTAGTTAGTAACACGAGAATGATTACTGTTGTTTTAAAATACATACTGATTTAAGTGACTAATACTGTACATATTTTAATTGAGATTACATCTTTCAATCTTTCATTAAGTATAAGTAAACTAAAACATATAAGGCTATTCTTTTTGGGTACTTTGGTTTCAGTATGAACTTATAGTTTTTTATGCTCGGACAAATCAGTGTTCAATTCGGCACAATCTCTGCACCTTCTCGGTACAATATTTTTCTGATATAAAGAGCAGAATATTAGGCCTTTAATAAATCCACATTTCTTCCCTTGGGGTTTTTTAAATGAGCATTTTAGTTCCCCTCTTCCTTAACCTTAAGATATCTTTTCCCTTTGAGGAGAATTGAAATACCAAACATTATGCCCCTATTTTCCTGGAGAAACTCTTAGATAAATGGCTCTGTAATTCTCTTGGAAGTAAGTGCTGATTTTGATCAACGTTGTCTCATTTATTACGCGCATTATATTTTCTCTATGAAAAGGGTACATACTACAATTTAAAAAATTTTATGTGGAACATGGGTATTCTGGATACTAAGGACATTCAAGCATTACTGTAAGTCTGAATAAGAACCATTTTAGAGTATATGCATAAACTTATGTGATACTTATTTTTCAATGGCAGCTGTTAGAATACTATCAAAATATATCGTTTAGATTACATATGTCACGGACTCAGCATTAAAAAATTTTGCTCATCTTATATGAAATTGTAAATATGTAAATAACATGAATTCTACCGTTACTGAGAGTTCATGTATAAGATATTTTAATTAAGTAAGGCGTATATAACTTCAGAAGGTAAAGTTAAGTTCTCCTACACATTTTTTCTTGAAATTGCGGCCTGAGCAGTAACTCTAAAGCTATAAAGTAGTTAATAATTCATTATTAGATTCATAAAAATGCACTGTATTTTATGAATATTTTCAAAATATTCAGCTTCTTTCCCAAAGAATTAGGTGCCTTATATATCAATTGAATATCTCGACGTTAATTTCGATCCGTGAAGTCATCAGTGTCGTACTCAGTCTATGAGATAGTTTCTTTCAGCATTAGCTGGCGAAGACATTGGAAAGGAAATGAAGCATGATTGGCAAGATGAGGAGTAAAATAATTAGCCGTCACTTTTCATACTGAGAATACGGTAGTTAGGAGACTTTAACGTAAGTGAAGCTTAATAACTGTATGTACCCTTCAAGACGCCCTTAGGGGTGTGGCAGGGGGTGCACTCATAATACCTCTACTTTCCTAATCGATTACTTTCGCGCATTTTTCGCGGAAAAAATGAATAAAAAAAGATAATTTAGCTGTTACGTTCTAAACAAGGCACATCACCTTAGTCAGAAGCTACAGGGAAATACTTTCTTCTCCTTCGCTTATTTCTGCTTTAATCCTCCCCTAAATTCTCAATCTCCCCTCCCTTAATCCCCTAAAAGCGGGCGATTTTTCACGTCGCCGGTTTCTTTTAACGGGCCCCACAAGTCAGATAATACCTCTTGTCGTTTTTAATTATTTAAACTTCGTGTACCATAATACTTTCTCTGAGACGCTATGTCATTAAATAGGTATTAGCTATCCTGAGGTCTAACGAGAGGCTTAAATTGGAGGAATCAATTTTGAGGAGTGAGCGTCCTTAATAATACAAACATATGTTTTTCAGCTCTCATTTGGTGCATTTTCCCAAATATTTCTTACTTTAAAGGCCTTTTCTTTGCCCACTGACACACCTATAACTCGTTTTGTTTTTACCATCGAATATTTTTTTGTCTTTATCTCCTCTTCTGCTTTTGATGTTATATCTATTGAATATTTTGCAGAACACAGAAATGCATCAAGAATTCCACTCTACATCTCTCAATACAAATTTTATTTAATTAGATGTTGCTCAGAATAGAACTTACGCAGGTAAAGCAAATTATAAGTATATGCCACGCTATATATTCTGTGAACTTCCTCTTAAAATGAGGAAATATCATCATAGTTACGAAATTTCTGTTTTATTTCTTTATATTTGCATTCATTCACTTGTTATAAAAGAGAGAAGAATCATCATTAAGACTACCCAATAAATTTTGACTTCATAATTCTAAAATTACCTTTCGGTATCTGTTGATCTCATTCGATGAAGAGCCTAATAAGAAATGCATACATCTCTGCAAGCCAGAATTTCCTAATTTAAGCGTGAAAGAACACCGAGTCTTTTGAATTATTATAGTTCGTATAAGGTACGCTATATTCTCTCAGACAGCTTTGATGTAGCGACGCTTTTCCCGATAGAGCTAAGATCGTGTATCTTTGGCAATTAGTAATAATTACAGAATAATAAGGTAAAGGAGGCCTAAAATCAGGAAAATTGAAAGAATGGCATGTGGTTATGCTTGTCATAAGAATAGAAGCAGTGCTATGAGAAGAATCACTTCATGCAGCTACCTCTTTGAGTAATAACAGACCATAGCAAAGCCACTTCTAAACCACAGGTTTTTCATGAAAGAAGTATTGAGACATAGAACCATGAATATAAGCACATAATAAAATGTACCGCATCATATTTTGTCAAACTTTAACATGAAATTGTGCGATGGTGAATTACATGAAAAATTTAATACGTAAGCGAATCCAAATCTTGATTATATTATTTTCATAATTGATGATTTTAAGTATAAAATAAGTTTGAAATAAGTTTGAAAATTTCTGGTCAAAAAGTCTTTCACTTTCTTCTTACACTTTTACTCAAGAAAATTTCACTCCGGAAACTCTCTACAAACTCACATTCAATCTGGAAACCAGTAGGAACATCACTTATAGCTGTAAAAGATTTCCTGTGTGTCTATGTTATTAGGGTTCTACTTCCTCATTTTCATGGAAGAGCCTTTTCTAGGGTCCCCGGATAGAAAAGTGGGTAGCGTCTTTCGTGAATGTGGCCTCAGGTTTGATTTCCGGTGGGAGCTCACGTGCGGAATGACCTCAGCTGTCGAAGCTTTTTTTAAAATTACTGCTACTACTAGAACCCTTCCCTACGATTCCTGAGGTGAGATTCTTCAAGTTTTACCGTTTTGCCACGCGTACTTCCATATGTACTTCTACAGCAAAGCTCGGCCCAACAGTCAAACAATAAATAAAACAGAAATTGGAAGTCAAGTCTTCCGTCTGAGAGATTGAGAACTCAGTAGCTGATGTTCCTATGAAATGAAGAAAACGGCTTGCTTACTATTGCACTCTTTGTCATTAGTTTACTCTACTAGTCAAGTGGTATCATGTATTTTTGATTTATAAAGGATGATGAGAAACATTGATTAGCCATAAGGTACAGCGCTTCTAAACTATTTTAGGGAATTTTCGTTGTTTTTTAAAAATCAGGAAATTCTTCTAAATGTCATGAAAGGTTTCGGACTTCTCATGAGTCGAACAAATTCTATTGGAAATTTTTCGAGAAATATTGCTTACTCTGTAATATCTCCTTTGTCTAGGAATTGAAGAGACACTGTTCTAAACGTCTTCTCCCGGTAATATATAGTAAAATTCTAAAATATAAAAAAATTCCAATTCGACCGAATGGAAATGAAATTACTCATTGTTGGAAATTGGTAACTGAAGAGATCGTTTGCGCAATGATAAACCCAGAACTGAAAAATCCGACGTAAAAAGAAGCTGTGTCGTACTCCAATAAAACTTACGCAATTCGATAAGTGTCCAATAATCCGTATACTTATCCGTCAAAAATTCAGCATGTTTTTGGCAAGCTGGTTTAAAACAACCCTCACGTCTGCATAATTTGAGACGGTGAGATGAGAAAGGTTCCGCCCCACTGTTCGAATGCATTCCTGCATGACTGATTATTTTCCGCCCTTGAGCAAACTCAATCTCGTCTTCTCCAATAAGAATCTCTTTCTCTACCTCAATCAGCCTCTCCTTCTCTTTCCCTTCCACTCACTTTACCTCTCCCTTTGGCCTTTTCTTCCATTTTTCGCGCCTTCACCCCGACGGAGTTTGAATTGCGAGCAATAATAGCCAATTAGGAGATGACGGACGCCGCTTCACGATAAGGTAATCACGGGATATTTTGCTGCTGAGAGGATTTCCGGTACCCTGGATATTGCAAAGGCCGATGAGGATGGGAACTCGGGGGAAAAGGAAAAATAGGGAAGACCTGGGTTTTTCCGGAAACGGTAGGTTAGGATAAGGGTTAACCGAAGCGAAAATGTAGTCCAGGGGAAAGGCTGACAGTAGCATTTTTACGGGGTTACCTCTCGCACTTCAAACTTGACGCACACGAAGTTTTGTTACTTCCAACAACTCGTTTAATTTCGTCTTCCATGTAATGCTGATCGAAGTTTTCTTTACAATGATCTCCTTTCTTCAAATCTATACTTTGAAGTTCATTTTCCATTTGCGTCCGTTTTGAAGTATATTATGATTGAGAGCACTAGATTATTTCTTTTCTTCGTGCTTGTTTACTTTGTGTTGAGCGTAAAAATTTAAACCTTAAACTGTTATCCTTATTTATTTAGGCACAAACACCGAAGTTTCCAATGTAGGAACGCTCTGTAAAGTTGCAATTTGATGGACTAGCTTGAAGGTTTTATTTGGTATATAAATTATGTTGAGATGAAAATAATCTTGGTACCCCGGAATATTCTTGCGTGAAAATTATCACTTTATTATGGATAGCATTTAACAAGTCTGTATTTAGAGACTCCATTTGCATTTTACACAATAATGATTATTATTACGTTATTATAATAATTCTAATTCTATCGTAATATACGTTAATAAGTATTATTGCATAACAAGTAGGTGGTAATTTGTAACATCATGTCTAGCCTAGCATATGAGTTACCAACCCTTCGCGTATAGAGCATCTCACTATTAACCACACTAAAGACACAAATTATTTTCGTTATAATTAACACATAGCCCGAGTGAATAATACATTGTAGGTTTTACTTAAGTAATCTTCTCTTAAACATAGATTTTTTTCGCGGGAAGGGGTTGAAAATTTCCTTGGATAAACCTTTTCTAGTAACTGCCGTCCTGTACATAAAAGAAAATTTACTCACATCTTTTCTGCGACCCTTCGTCCAGCTTTAAATTTATGATCATTTTTCCCATAAAACAGGGAGGCATTATCTTGTCTTGCAGTTCTTTCCAGAGTGACTCACCAATGTATGTCCGATACGTACATGTAAGTCTATTAATTTCTCTTCTGTCACTAAGCGCTTCCCTGTTTAGTTCTTTTAACATTTCAGTAACGCTCTCTTCATTTCTAAGTAGTCCTTACACATTTCTTGCTGCTTTTCTCTGAACATTTTCCTGTTTGAGAATATAAATAACTGCATGTAATTAATTCTTCGAAAACCTCTCAGCGATATCTTCCTCAGTGCTGTAATTGCCCTTTCGTTCTTTCCTTATAATGTAGTTTACCACTGCTCCGTACTGTGTTGCCGTTCTTCTAGTTAGCTAAATCATCATCATAGCTAAAACTGCAGTTGTGATCTTTGAATGTGAGCCAGGCGTCGGGATCTTATTCGTTTAATGAAAGAAATGAGCATAAAGGCAATCTGGCGTGAGGCTATTTTAGCAGGATAAGAAAAATACGTACGATTTGATTCCTTCATTTCTACCATTACTGAATAGAAAAAGTAGAATTCAGTAAAGAAAAAGGTGCCAGCGTGAGCGTAAAATTGCAATAAACTCAAAGAGACTTGATGAATTATTCTATGTAAATAATTAAAGAGAATATAAAATGTACGACAGTGTAAACTATATAAAAGATAAAAATCACAGTGTACGGAATTTATGAATAAGATTTGATGCATAGTTACGATAATGCATGAGAAACTTAACCTTTTATATACATAATTTACCAGTAATTTAAATTTGATGATGAAGTCTAACGTCAGAGTTTCCAGAATAGAGTTTTCAGTGCTAATTTGAGTTACTTTTCCGTACCGTTAGCGGTACTCTTCTAGTCTTAATTTACTTTCATTGAGAGAGAGAGAGAGAGATGAATAATATGTCGAGAAAACCTAAACCTCATCAAGATAGGGTACATCTTAGGGTATTCCTAACATACGCATTGGTTTTGATTTTCATGGAAAAAATCATTGTAAATTAATCTACACAAATATTGAGGAATAGAATTCTTGTACTATCCTATTTACGCAAGGTGACAGTTGCCTAGCTAAACAATAAGCATTCAGTCAGTTTGGAAAAAAAATCCTTGAAAAATGCATTGTATTTTCTCACTTATGCAGGTGAGAACAGATGCTTCATAAACGATTTCCTGAAATATGTTATACCGTTACTACGCGACAAAGAAGGATATGATGAAGAAAAATAAGAGATTAATGAGCGGCCAACTTCGACTGTGGCCTGCGTATATAACCCTCGCTGCAGATTGAATCATTTCACTGAAAATCATTCGTCAGGGAATTGCATTTCGTTGCCTTTTTTAAATTCTCCCCTTTCACAATTTTCACCGTAAACCACAATTATAAAGGTTACCGGTTACCGTGCGATTTTTTATCTTATTTTTAAAGCTCTTTTTGGGCATACTGCACTCGTTTTAGTTTTTATGGATTTTGAATTTTTTCCTTATTGCAGCGAAGCGAGATAGTCTGGAAATTGTTTGCATCATTTTATGTTTGGAGGTCCATTTTCGCTTATTTTCACGGAAGTATATGCCTGTGTCCCTTGGGCAAACTTTATGTAGGGTTTTGAATTCGCTTTATTGTTTAATGCCGCAAATTTATCGCATGAGTCAGACGTGAAAACTGAATAAAGAGGCTGCAGAAAATAATAGCTTAAAAATCACAAAATATACTGAATTATTGCTGACGATTGTCCTTTCCTTTTTTCTAAGACTAAGGGTAAAGTGGATGATATAAATGTCCAGGTTATAATTTTAATAAATCTCTACTTGGATCGTACGCAGCTAATATATGGGATGCATATTCGAAATGTTTGACATGTTGAAATAAATATATCAATGTGTTAAGCTTAGTTCCCTCTAATATTTGTCAAACAGACTGATAGAAAATTGCTCTGGACGTTATATAGATAAAAATTAAAGTATTCAACGAAACTCCAAACTTAAGTCACAGTTATACATTATATCCTACGTTTTCAACTAAGTCGTCAATATTTTATCCGCAGCTCCATAGAATTTTAGTCTTCTGCCATATTACTAGACTATCAATATTAACTTATGATTTAATATTTTGAATATAGAATATACACTCAAAAATTTCACAGAACCAAAGGACGCATCGGTATCCTTCGAAAGTCAGCCAAGCGTCCAGTGTCCTCTTGAGGAGCATGACTATACAAACGAAGAACACAGTATGCATGGAGAAGAGCTATCCTCTTTCTTCTTAACATACTAGAGAGAGGAATCTCAACTACTTGCTTTAAACATTCAAAGCACCTGATACTCATTCAATAAAAAAGTGACCACACTTGACAAGTGTAAATCCGGGAAAATAAAAAAATCTTTTTATCGAACCAGAGCAGCTCACCTGATTTGGAAATGTCTCATTCTTGTTTCTTATTATTGAATTCATTTTCTAGATATACAGATTTAGTTGCATAAATATTTTAAAATAAGAAAAATGGGGGGCGGGTGCGTAGCAACGTACACAAAGTGTGTGCGTTCACTAAAGTTGACTACCTTTTGGATATACATAATTTGGTCTTTCGGAAGTACTTCGCACTACTCTAATCGAGTCTTTATGCTACGCTTCCACATTATGTTATACTAATATATAAATTATATTACTACTTTATGTAATACTAATACATGACGAATACACCAACGTTTTTGTTACTTTGATTTTTATTGTATGTATTTTCGTAAAATGTATTGTCTTAATATCAAACTATATCATAAATGAAATGGTGAGCAGTGTTACTGAAGAGCTGAGTCATCTCATTACCACTATATATTATTTGCTTCTATTTCCAATCGAGATCAGCCGTGATTGATTTTTTCGATAGGATATTTGGTTACCGACGGCTCTTCACCCTCCTCTAGTCATCCTGTTCAAATTCAAGTGGCATTTTTCGACTTCTATTGCATCTCTCCTTAATCCTTTTCCTGCTTGCACTTGACGTCACTTGAGGATGTAGTCCCATTTCTACGCAGCTTGCTCTGCAACGGCCGGCCACTTCTATGGCACGTACTTTTGAAAGGATTTCCGATGTTCTTTAAAGCACACTTCTATTGAGCGTCGCGGCTGACTTACGTAGTTCATAGCGCAGCTGCTAGCCACTTCGTACACGCCTCCTCTGTTTCAAATAGAGTTTATCTTTCGTAGAGGAAAGAATTGCCTTAATTTCGCCTCTAGTGCCGAAGCGAGCGGTGATGTTTTCTTTCGAAGGAATTCGAGAAATGCGGTCGGCTGCTTGGAGGATGTCCACTGCACGGAGACGAAGCCTAAAACAAGAATAAGCGATATTGTAGCGTTTGCAGCGTTCCTGCAGTCCAAAGTGGCCTCGTATTTCACCTCGTGTTAAATATAGTAGTGAATCATAGTCACGTAGGTCGCAGTTGCAATAGTAGCCACGTCCAGTTTCCGAGAAATTCCTTGCGAGATCACTGCGCTGCGTCTCATATTGAACTTTAAGCGGCAGTGTCCATCCTAGGAACGGGGTTACTATCAATCATATCCAATTTTTAGATCGAAGAAAGTATGTACAGTGCAGTGTATAAATGATAGTATATAACATCGATAAGTACAAGAGCTTTCTTAGCTGAAATTCCATAAAGTACCCCATACTTAAATATGGTTCGAGTGAAATTGCGTAAAATTATAATAGAAATTTAAAATAAGAATGCAAATTAATGAAATCCCTAGCCTAGAAATTTTACTGGGCTTAATGATTTTCCCGAACACTCTCCCTTATAGAATTGCATTAACCTCATGTTTTGTGATGAATTTTTAGTACGATATTGGCTTTTCCTACATCCATCTTCTGGTAACAGAACATAGAAAAATGTGTATCTCATTTTACTTTTGTCTCAGTTCCCTTCATGGAATCAAGAAATGAGGAAATAAGGATGCCGAGTAATGGAATTCACGATGGTAAATCAGTATCAAATGCTACGTTAGAAGCTATTCATACGTCCAGTCACTTAAAAGATTCACTTACTTGGATGTTTGTTACTCATAGAATCCTGGCTCTGTAAAAAATGAAGGGCATGACTCAATCCTCAACTTGAGCAGTATTTCTCATTCCATTTCAAAAGTTTTGTGAACCGTGAAGAGATTGAGGTAAAAAGCAATTCTCTAGGGAACATTTCAGAGAAACGGAGACATTTTCCTTTACATCTGTTTTTATTTTGGATTTTTCTTGTGTCATGTAATTTATTTTCAAGAATTTTTCTTGCTTTTTCATCTTTTAGCTGTTATCAGGTTGTGCAGGTTTTTGCACTGTCTCTCTGTTGCTTTCTCTCCACTATGATGCGTTTTCCTGATTGTTATTCCACTTTTTCTTTACTAAGAAAGTCTTCGAATTTTTCGAACTCCTTCTCTTTATCTAAATTAGTTCGTTTGCTTTTGTTATTGCAATTTTCTGAACACTGAAGGTGGTTTGGACGGAGGAGGAAACTTCCATGTCTTTATATCTTTCATAAACATCTTTCTCATATTTCTATATGTTTGGTAGGATTATTAAGGAAAAGACGAGATCGTAGATGAACATTATATAAAAAGAATAATAACTAGACTCAGAATAAAAATGCTTCGATAGGATAGCAGGTTATATTTTTACTGCTCGAAATACGAGTGACGCTTCTCAACTAATTTTTGAGTGACAATATTGATATTTTGAGTTTATATTCTGAACGAAAAGAATTCAATTGACCTTAATTGACAAAGCTTTTATTGTTTGAGGGAAGCTTTATGTTTTAAAATCTATTATTTTATTAATGATTAATTAATGAAATATTCAATGAAAATGAAAATAATTCTTGCTCAATTTAATCAAACACTTGAAAAAGCATGGCCAGTTTTTATATCTACATTCGTTCAAGAGGAAATTCCGCATCAATTTATGGTTTCATGGGGCATCAAAAGGATATGATTGTATTATTTTGAAGTGGCTTTAAAAGCATGCTAGTATTCAATTCCACCTTAATTACATTAAGAATTGTTTGGATAATTATTTATCAATTATTGCTTGTTTTTGGTAGCATAATTCAGCAATTAACATCTGCAAAATATAAAAAAGCTGTCAAAAATAGCAGCGTAATTTAGTTAATACATTAATCTTTTTATCTTTTATGGAGCTTCTATAATTAACGTGGGATGGCTCTTTGAAGTATCCTTCCATATTGAATTCCGCTGTGACCACAATTGTTCGGTTTTTGGAATCAAAAAGCACTTCACCATAATGCTTTGATTTTTATACTGGACTGGATTCGTGATTGATTAATTTTATCGTGCGTCATAGTTTTTTTTCAGAATATAATCCTCGGTGCATTTCTTCGTACGGCAAGAATAATCTCATTCTAGGTCGTCTTTATGCGGTGTTCTTCGATCTAGTGATTAAAATAAGGAATCATAGTTAACAATAGCGGATTTTAGCTACAGTTCAGTCACTAAGCTGACTAAATCTAGAACGCACTATTGCTACGTTCATAGGCGTCCATTTGCCTCAGTCGCGCCATAGAACTAAGAAGGACATTAATGAAATGCCCTCCGAAGTCAATCTTTGATCGGTGGACTAAATAGTCTTTTTTGGAGATGGGAGCACTTTTACCTTGATATTAGTAATTTTTCTAAATCAGAATTCTCCAAATTATGGGTACCCAAACTGTGGTACCCGAGCCCTTTAGGATTCGCTAAGCTTGGACAGGGAGTACAGTAAATAAACTGGATTTAACCACTATATCCTGTTAGAATATTCCACAAGTAATTGTTCCAAGCATATTTCCAAATTATTTCATGTAGTTATTCTTTAGCGAAAATTGCCATGCTGGTATTGTAGCTAAATTTATCAAATTTTTATCTATGCTAAACACTAATTCAAAAACATCCTTTGATTTACTCTTTCTATGACAAAGATTACTTCTCTCCTGATATGTGTTGCATATTTTAATTACTTTTTATAATTTTATTGTTCACTAAGTTACAATCTCTCCCTCTTTCAACATTTATAAAATTTCGCAGGTTTTTTCACTGCATTGCAGTTGATATATTTATTCTGTGATAAAAGTATCACAGTATTTTCATTTCCACAAAACCGATATTTTCTCCTTTTTCCTTTTGTATATTATATTTTATACAATTGCTTAAAATCTGAATTCATGCATATACGATACGTAGTTTGCATTACATTCTGACAGTTATTAAGTGGAGGATAGGACTATCTAGTTCCAAGTTTATGCAATCATAGAGACCTTTATCGCTTTTGAATTTAAAATTATTTTTTTTTGGCAAATAGTACGTGATAACGCACTTAAAAGCCAGGGTGGCTTAGGAACCAAAACTGTTGCGAACTTCTGCTTTAGACAAAGAGATCTCTGAAATCTCCATTTCCACTTTGAAGAATGATTCGCTCTCTACTGGGAGGAAATTAGAAGTGGGAGAATTTTCGAACCTATGAAGTAAAATATCAGAAAATGAAAATCGAGTTTTTCAATTTAAAATACGTATTTTTATCCTATCTTTGTGACTGCTAGAGCGTACCTTTGTCGATTTTTTGGACGAGGAATTGTATTCGTCCTAATCGATAATTTAGGTATGATCAATTTAAACCCAGCTAATAAGTTAAAAGCCCTCAGTTAAACATTTAGAAAAGTCAAAAACGTGCGAAAAGTCGAAAAATTGTCGATGCTTGAGCACGGAAAGCTACGCATTTTTATTCGTTTTGGAAAGATTTTTTCCTCCCAAAACTCGTAATTTCCAAAATTAAATTAGCTGGGCAAATATATTTTTTCCCCTCGATGGGAATGGATTAAAAAAACTTTACCCACTAGCCGCCATCCCGCTCGATTTTTCTCATTCAGGAAATGAATGGCCTTATTACTTTTTTTATTCGCGACTTTATCCCTAAGGGAAACTGTCGTGGAATCCTTTCCGTGAACTCTACATTTCCATCGCCTTTTTGCTATCTGACATTTGCTCCTTCTTCCTCCCGCTTCTGCAACCCAATTAAAGTAGAAATGTCATTGTCAGCTTTGGATGAAATTGGGATATTTGGCTGACAACAGGGTAAATCCCTCAAAGGAGAAATTATTTGAAACGGAATGGGAAAAGTGAGAAGAGAGGAAAACAAAATTCATATGCCCATTTCCCCTGTGTATATTGCATTCAATCTCTTGAATGTTTTACATCACGGTATCTCCGTATGCAAGATAGGAAAAGTAAATATCAATCACAATTATGTGTTTCAATTCTTCGTATTCATCGGTTTCAGTCCCTAGAATCATTGTGTTCTTAGAACGTAAAATTGCAGCACGGAAAATGAAAACCTGGATAATAACAAACAGGACATGGATGCAGTAAAATACCCAGTTTCATTATATAAACTAAAAGCATACATGCCCTCACAATATAGTCTTTGATCCAGCAAATACCATGGTGATTCACAAACAGCAAATACGGCGAGAATAAATGATAACTTGCGTCACATCTTCCTCATTCCTTTATTAAACAAAGCGCCATATGTATAATATTGACGTCACTGGTGTTGCAATCTCTCACTTCCATTAAATTCCAGCAAAACTTCTCACAATGCTTTTATGCAATGACACGTATCTCATTAATTCTCCATAAATATTACTGAAAGGATGCTCAGTAATTATAACAGTTTCTCCCCAAATTTTTGGGGAACCTTATTTGGAGTACTCTTCAAGAGCGATTTCTATTTGTTCGAAATTAATTAAATTAAGCAAAATTAAATGTCAATAAACCATTTCGAATCCACTCCATTCATTTCAGCGGTGGTCCGAAAATTAATTATGTCAACTTATTGGGTCGATAGGTTATTTTTAGAACGTTTTCCTATGGAAAAATCTGTCTCGGTGAAAACCTTTGAAGATCGGAGCGCGACCTTCATGGGAGGGATAAGCTCAATCCAAACCTCGGCTTTGAGAATAACTTAAATGCATATATCATGCTCGTTTTACGGGCATGAGATGCTCATGAGGCATGGGGAGGTACCGGGTTCCGTGGAGGGGGAAAGGGCGATTCGGGTGCGGGAAAAGAAGAAATAGAGGAAGGTTTTTGCGAAAGGAAAAGTGCGAGGGTTGAAGATGATTTACGAGGGGGATGTGCCGTTTGTCATTTTTGCTTTTTTCCAAGCTCTTTGTATTCTTAGAGACGCACCCGGTAAGTGCTGATTTTCATCTTATTCCGGGATCCGTTATCCAGTATTTGTGCCCGCTGGTTGCGTTCACGAAGGAAGGAGGAGATACAATGGGTCGCCGATTCTTCGTCTATATGTCTCAGTATTGTGACACGCCCTAAGGGTAGGATATTTTCTCGGCTCCTCATCTATGTTTTATTTGTTACGCAATTAAAACCATTCTAACAATCTAATCAATTTCATTTTGTTAAGCAGGCTCTCTCTAAAAAGAGAGGTCAAGCGGACCATCTGGGAGTTATATTACATTTACCTACATTTAACCCTTGTTTGATACACTGGGTTGTAGTATACTCCTTGCCCACCCAATACTTTCACGTCATAATTATTAAAATTTTTCTTTCATTTTCTAATAAAAATCGTATGAAACGATTTTGATTAGAAAAACGATAAAAACTTTGCTAATTTTGATAACAATGAAATTTTCATTTTTTGCGAAATTCACTCTCTAGTACCGTGGCAAGTAGGGATATTTATTTTTCAAGTCTAACCTTCAAATATACTGGTTAAGTCTGGATTTCTAACAATTTTATATACACCGATGGTATGAATTTTAATTTCCCATCGTTACCAGTTATCTAATACTTGTGGATGAATATTTATAGTGGCTTGTCGTCGAACTCAGGATTATTTCTAAAAATTCCATTTGAATTCCATTTACGTATTTAAATCACATGCCTCATCGATATCTCGGCGATATCTATATTTTAGGGAATGGCATAAAAAATTCTAAAATACACAGCAGCGCTATTTTATTTATTTTATTTATAACTTGCTAAAGGGCAAGCGTCAAATCCTGGATCGTTTTAACTGTTGCCTTTTCAGTTAAATTTTACTGAACAGTTTCCTATAAACATCCTTTGTCAGTCTTCTGTCCCTTCGGAAATTGTTTTAAAAAGTTCTAAGAATCGGCACAAATCGTCCTCGCAGAAATCAGTCTTTTAGGAAACTGAGAACCGATTATTCTAACCTCTGATTTAAATAAATGAATAAATACATTAAAAAGAGGGAAATTTTAATAAATTCAATTAAAATTAGAGAATTTAATTAATTTTTGGATCATGTGAACGCTTAAATGTCAATTAAAAAAACGTGGTGGGTTATTTCATCCGGTAGAAAGCTCTTTTTTTCATTTTAGAATAAATTTTAGCAATAAAAACACGAGAAAGTTAATTAAATGCACCTCTTTCGAGCTGATTCGATTTTAATTTGATTTGTGATTCTTTTCGTTGAACTCTTATTTTATGTGACATTCACGGTTTTCCTTTAACTTTACCATTATTTCGTTATCTTTAGTCACCAAAATAAGGCGTGATTTTTAACTCATCATTTTTCAACTCTCATCGAGAAGTCAATATATATCTCTCATAATGTAATAATTTTTCTTGCGCTCACACCCACATATCTCGCACGAGTTTGGTACGGTACTCATTTAATTGATACAGCTGCGATATGAAAATTCAGTATGCTCCGAATTCGTTTTTAGTCCTTGGAAACCATTATCACGCAGAGAAGTGGGCAGATGCGAGTTATAAAGTATTTGTGCCCGCTGGTTGCGACGGGAGGGATGAAGAGGGATGGGTTTTGGCATGTCGTCGGCAGAATCTCATTAGAAAGTTATACGAAAGCGTGTCCTCTGATTATTCGATTTGGGGCGCAATTTATTTTCGCAAATTCTATTCGATATGGTGCTAGGTAGTTTTTCACCGCGTTGTTTTGTGTCACTGAGGTTCCGCGTCTTCTGTATTCAGACCGTTTTCTCTGGGAGTTTAATATGAAGCTCGCTTCCGTCCTTTGTGCGTTTCCCGTGTAGGTATCAAAAGGGCGGATGTTGATGAAACACGGTTTCCTAATTGGCTGCCGTAAAAACTTGGAGAAACGAGATTTTCCCAGTGACGCTACGTGAAGCATGATTTTGAAAGACGCTTTGGGTATCGGGAAGGAAAGTTAGGATTCAAAAAATCCCATCATCCATTCAGCCGTGTGCCTGGACCATAATCCATTACAACTTATCATTTTAATTAGCGTCGCCAGGGTTTTCTCTCAATAGGCTCATGATTACATGTGGTTCCGTGGAACTTGTTCCCAACTCTTTTCGGACTCTGCAGACTTCCTTGATTCTTTCCAATTTAATTTGATCTGTTATTATAACATTGTTCCTTTCCCTGGAACTGCCCGTCAATCAACTCATGTGTAGTGGATTTTATTCTCTAAGAAATCCAATCTAGTGTGCTCTTATCCTCGGTACAAGTCTTATCAGTTTCTTATTACCTTGAATACTTTGTAGTAGTCCACAATTGCAGATTTGTGTGACAATTTAATCTTCTAAGCTTACATATATTTAGGTTTTCCGCGAACTGGATCCTTTTTCAGAGGTTCTCGGGTCTCTGGGAAATTCAGATTAACTCTTGCGCACGTGTGCCTTTATTAAAAGAGTTTTTTTTTTTAAGATTTCCATCTTTCAATCTTAAAATAAGATTTCCTCATTAGTTCTCCTAACCGCATTAATGACTGACGTCCTGGCTAGGCCCTAGGGATGTTGCGCCATTGACTTTGTATTCCATACTGCACTCCGATATTTCGAGTCAATAATGATACATTATATTGAAATTAAATCCTATGTATCTTTCTCCAAACTCTAAAAATAGCCTCATTTTAAGTCGATCGCGTTTTTCCTCTGACGAGAAAATCATGATTCATAGCTTAATTCATAAGATTTTAACGACAGTTTTCAGCTATCAAACTGACTAGAGAAAGCGGAATGCAGTATAGACAGTTCCCATCTCCCTGTAAATAGGTGCTAGGATTAAATTTAGGAACCTAAAGCCACGTATTTTCTTTAATTTAAGCTATCATACAGTGACATAAACTTCAAGAAAGAATCTTACCTCTGATATATGCATTTATCAGCTTTTTATCGCCGCATCGTATCGATTTGATAAATACAAAATCGTTTTCAAAACCGCTGCTCTATTCACCGTACATTTTGCCTTAAATTTCTTCGGTCTGCTAATTTAGGGAATGCCCGTTAAAATGAGAAGAAATTTCGCAGCGGCTGGACTTGTCAAACGGTCGATAAAAATGTCTTAGTTTCACGTTAATAACGTTTTAACTCAGTGATTTCGTTTCTTTTTTAAGTTAATTACATATTACATAAACGCTGTACATATATATTGTTTGTTATTTTCAAAAACTCACACAAATATATATATATGATTTTTTACGAAAACCAATCTCTTTATTTACATCTTATAAGAAATGTTACTTTTTCACTAAGATTTCATTGAATTTCCCGTGAATTTTCAATCAAAATGTAAGCTGAGCTTTAAGCTATGCTAGCTGAGCTGGTGCCACAGCTAGTTACAGCAAAACGAATCTAAAGTCGTCACACACGCAGCTTACGGAATGAGAGAGAGAGAGAGATAAGGAAGCTTCCGCAATAAGAACGGGCGAACCGGGAAAAAAAGCGAAACTAAAATGAATTTCTCAACACGTCTAACTTCTTCTTCTCTTCTATCTCCTACCCAATCTTGTATCGAGACCCCAACCGTACAAGCCCCTTCAAAAGTTTGCCCCTCGATTGGATTCTCTGCCGGGCGCACCTAAGTTAGTCAGCGGAGAGCTTCTATTGGTGGCTTCACCTTCCCACTTACCTCTGCCCGCAATCCTTCACCTTTCTCCGCACATTCTTCTGTTAGTTTTCCTCCTCTCTCTCCAGAAACTGCTATACACTTATTCCGCCCCATATGAGCTGCGAAATTCCGGTTTCTTTTTCATTTCTGTTTGTTGTGGTTGTTACACTATCGACTTTCTTATCGTATCCTTTGTTACACATAATTGGACATATGTATAGAGCCGAACTTTTCAACCTCAATGGGAAGCCTACTATCAAAAGGAGTGTAATGGCTCTTCATTGTAGATGTTGACTCAATCATTCTGTGTTTGCTTTTTGTTATTATCTGGGTGGGAGAGACATATAAAACAATAATGAACATACGTAGATAAAAGCGGTAATTGAATAGCGTTAAGCAGGTAATCATGATAAGCAAAGCACTGTGAGATTTACGGATAGAGTACGAAGACCTATTTCGGCATTGTTCTTTGTGAAAAGGCATTTAGCAATCTTTATTTTAATCATCATCACTTAATCAACTATCGTATGGCATTAAAATACTATGCAGTCTATGCGAAAGTGCACTAAGTGAAAAGTTCGTCCAAGTATACTGCCCTATAACGCTTAAAATAAGCAGACTAAAGCGCCTTGTTTGATAGTTCTGTTGGCATGATAAATGAAAAATATTTTAATGGCATACTAAAGCAATCGATTCGCCATCCAATAATAAAAATATTATATCGCTGAACTATTTCCGGAAATTAAGGACTATACAGAAACGCAAAAATGACATGCGAAATTTACGCATTATGATTACGAATAAAGTGTTCTTATTGCTCATATAAAATATATTATAAAATAAACTAAACAATATACATGTTAAATCTGCTATGACACTCTTCATGTTTATTTTATATTTATCTTAGCATTAGCAGGAGTTCTTTTGACAGGAATGGATTATTTATTATTATCTCTATATAGTCTTAAATTTATAGCGATAATAAGTTATAGATAGAGTTCGGCTATGTATTTCATAAGCCTCGAATTTGCACGGATTTATGTAATACACGGTAAAGTTTGTAGCATAAATCCATTTTTCGGGGTTATTGCTCCCAAAATCTCAAAAATCACTTCCATTCTCACCATGGAGATTCTCGTCCTGCGGGACCATGCACGATGCAAGAGCACCCCTTGCCACAGACGAACGTAAATTTGTTTCCGGGAACACGTGCATTTCTACGCGTCTATGGCCGTAGGTAGTCGTGTGCATCCTGTGATGAAGCTCGAAGGGGAAGATATGTGGGCTCAATATCGCCCAAATTAAGTCGTTTTTCTGCCTGCACATGCATTTACGCGCCTCCCCACAGATCCTCATCGTGCACCGCTTTTCCCTCTCCCCTGCACAAACGCCCCCACTTCTCCGTGGTAGATCGATTCAGAAAAAGGATCTCACCCCCACCTGTTCCCCTTGCCGATGGAACGTCCGTGATTCACTGAGACCATTAGTCGGCAGCAGTAAGTGGCCTGGTGAGGTTTCGATTCTGTGCGAGGAAAGAGGACTGTGGATCGCTTTCCTTTCGAAGAACATGCGATCTCAGCGGAAATGGCTGGGGGACTTCTCTCTTTGATTGCCAAAGGTGGTGAAAAGGACCCTGGAGATTCTTGCCCCTGGCTTCATATCTCTTCTTCCACCTCTGTACACCGCGTCCGACTCCATCAGCGACCTATCGTGGAACTTCTATCCCTTCAACCTTTTGCCACCCTCCCCTGCCTTCTTTTTCTCGATCTCTTTTTTAAAGTCGGAGGAATAACGGACCTCGTATCTCACTGTCTCCTCTCGCCCCACGGTTTGGAATGGTGACTCATGTGAAACAATAGGCCCAGCCTAGCCGATATACGAAAGGATGAATAAAAATAACTTCTGGGCATTCCGATGAGAGGGTCCTTTGGGTGTGGAGGGATGGGGATTCCCTTGCTTGATTATTTCGCGGAGGAGGATGTACCGCTCGCCGACAAAAAAGACGAACGCTCTTTTTCGGGAAGAGAAAAAATTTTGAAAAGGTTCGCATTAATTAATTTGAAGGGTGGTGTTTCTTCCGTTGTTGCCACGGGAATGGGTACATAAACGAATTTCATTAAAAAAACTGTCTTTCATTTCTGAATTTACTGCTTGAAGCGGACGGAATCGGAAATTAAATCCGCTATGAAATTTTCTCGCAGCTCCCGGCAACCCATAAGTTTGATGTATCCTCGTTTGGTACTCACGCGTGCTGGGTTCTATCCCCTGAGAGAACCCTAATGTTCAGTTTTAGGCCTATTTGTGAACGCAAAATAATTTGGATTCCCGAATAAGGGGCTGTTTTGTTAATTTTGCTCCGATAACGGTCTACTTCGCCTGCAAGCTCGACCTGTTTTAGTATGAAGACTAATATGATACGCTTGCATATAATTCTTCCTTCAAGAGTTCGATACTTACTTTTAAGTAAGAATTTTTTTTGGGAAGAATTAATCTTAAATTTTTAATTCCCTCAAAACTCTTGTTTTGCATATGAAAATGCTTATAATGAAAATATCCTAAAAAACAATCACTAGGAGCAAGAAAGGGAATTATTTTTTCGTTCCAAATCCCAGGCCTTATTTTTTACCGAACTAGGAAATAGGATGAAGAGAATTCATTCTCCATAAGAAAACCTCGTTTAATAAATTAATGAATCTGTTTCATTTTCCTATCTTATCCTTCCTTATTCCCTAACCTCTGTGAATTTTATATATTACATATATTCTTTTTTCACGTGTGAGTTTATTACATGGATTCAAATTTGGATGTATTCGTTAATTTTTGAAATCTTAAACGTAGAAGGAAAATTAAATTGATAACTAAGATTCCGCTGAATTTGCTATCAGAATGAATTAGAATAATTTAATACTAATTTAACACTCAAAATTTAAAAAAATATTGGAAATTATGCAGAGAGACGAAGGATACATAATTACAGTAAGAAAAATATTATCTGATGTTGATATGCTTAGGAAGTTAATGTTGAATCTGCTTACTAATGGAAATTCACAAGAGACATATTTATCATTGGATGATTTCCCAAAATGCTTTTCTGATATGATAAAAATACGTTTAACTCTCCTTGAAATTTTATTTTTATCTAGTGAAACGTATTTAATGAGATTCATTCTTTAGATTCTCACTTATCGATTGGCAGGGTGAAAATTAAAATCTTTTTCTACGTATATTTCATTTTTACGATGAAAAATAAATAAGCTTAAAGAGGATTGAGGAGAATCTTTATCACTCGAACGTTAATTTTTCCTTTTTTCTAATGAAATTTAAGCCCCGCGTATTAACCTGTAGTACGATTGCCATTTCCTTAATCGAGAATCGTATTAGCAGATGGAGGAAAAATGCGTAGGATTGACTTCTTTGTCGAAAGACAACTTGTTAATTTGCGTGAGTATATTTTTCGTCGAGCAGCACATACGAAAACATTAAAGGTCATCGATCGTGCGAGATTTTTGTGATGAAGAAAAACGATGCGGAAACAAAGAAATTTAGAGATATCGATACATTTATAAATACAATTTTTGCTCGAATTAGAGAAGCACCCAATGATTAGGCGATCCCCTTACTAGAACTGCTCAACGAAAATAAATTTATACTGAATGATAATCACTAGAAGCAATAAAAATACTAACGTAACACTTCATTTACGATGTAATCGACTACCGTAGCCTTGATTTTGTGTAATCTAATCATTTCATTCATCGTGAAAGGAAATGCGCTGATTATTCCGATTTCTACAAATTGATGGAAATATTGATAAATACGATTTCTTTTAAAAGTCTTATTTATCAATGGAACCAGTAAACAGTGAAAGCTTCAGAACCAAATTGGTGGAAAGACTTTACGAATTTCCTACACTATGACTGATATACTTTATATACGTTTTGTGTATGCATATAGAAAACCAGCCAAATAATTAAAAAGTACATTCTTTATGTGCGTTCAAAATAGGTTAGTAGGATGTAAAACTATAGGAAATAAACAATTTAAAATGTACATTGTTTTAATACAAATATTCCGCAATTTTTTATAGGATATTATTCTTTCTCACGCTACATTCTCTAATATCAGTATAAACTACCGAGTATTTCAACTAAAATATAGACTTGTTCAGTTTTGTGAATTGATCTACAAACGAAAAATTAATAAATAACAATGCTTATAAAAGTTCCCCTTAAATACGCAAGTGCCACCTTTGCTGAGCGTGGAGCATTGAACTCTGCTTCTGCGAGATGATGTTTTCAAAAGCGGCAGATTTACTCCGAAGCTGGGGAACTTCGGCAGAAGAAGTTTCTACGCGTCTTTTTCCTCAATTATATAAGAGATGGATGGAGCAATGGCTTACAAAACATCTTTTACGGATAAGTTGGAATGAAATAGGGCATGATATTACGATCGGGCGACTTTTCTTTCCGATATTACCACAACCTTATTAAGTCTGCTTATTCAGCATCACAGGAAAGGAATACGGCGCTTTAATGCTTTAATCCCGATCGACAACAAAAGCAGTAATGTTCATAAATACAAAAATATATGGTTTTCTGTAAATTGAAAATATTTGTAACTTACTCAGAATCATATTATAGACAATCGATGAATAGTGCGTTTTGAAAAAGAGAGCGATTTGAAAAATCTTAAAGTATCCCATTTCGATATAATTTAATTCTAATTCAATATATTAGATACTGCCAGTTCTCTTTTGCCTTCCTCTTTTGAACGATATCTTTAGTAGTCATATGAGAATGTTTCCTATCCTTTGTCTTATTGATGAGATGTTCTATCTGATTTTATTCGACTGCCAAAGTAAAATAATGAGGATGTATTCTTGTAAAACAAAATCTTCGCTACCAAAAATTCTCGGCTGTAAGTGATATTTGCATCGCTTATATCATCGTGCCGACCCTTTTAGCCCGATTGCTCTTAGCGATTATTTCGGGCACATTTTCCGATTATCGACTGAAGTGATTTTTTGTGATTACCTTCATATCAACCGAATGTTTTAGTATGAGAAATGCGCTATAGTGCAGGAGTCAAAGTTTGCCTTAACAAATTTCTTGATTCTATTTATTTGTGTGTATTTAGCTTTAGTTTATGATTTAGTTATATTCTCCCTCCCTTTCAGTTACAGTTTCAGTTCACCTTCCAATACAGTAATCTATTGAGGATAATAAAGTATTCATTCTATCACTACAGAATGTTTAAATTACAGTTAGCGCGTTTCATCTTTCAGAATTAGAAATAGAGCGTAGAGAATGCAGAATCTTATTATATTCATGATACGTATGATATGTGTTTGCAAACATAGAGGTATTTTAGATGTATTGCCAGAAGTATGGCATTTTATTTAATTATAAATGATATATTGTCTAAATTGATCTGTTCATAATTATCAGCCGAACATAAACATGATAAATTGATGAACAAGTAATTACAAGAGATCCAAAAGGCTTAATATAAGAAGTTATACATTTAGATATCCCGTATCCTACAAAATATCTTCCATATCTTCTTAGAGGCTAATTTGGATTTAATACTCGAGGCCAGCAAACTCGGGGAGACAATCAGAAATGAGTAAAGAACAAGAGCAACTCCAAGGGTCGAGGGACGGAACACAGCTGAAGCCTCTTTTAAATGCTTTCTCTCAAATGTAAGCTCGTTCAAAGCAGCGTCTGACCTTCAACGAAAGCTATTGTCATTTGCTTCTAAAAACCTCATTTTCTGGGAGCGGAAGCCTTTGGTACGTCGCATGCGTCTTCTGAACAATAGAAAAATAACCCTTCCCTTGAGACAGAAGGTGCGAAACTAACATGGAGTGTCGGAAGAAAAATTACAACCGGCAAAAAATATAAATTGCCCTACCCGTGGGACGGCAGATACGGAGATACGGAAGTGGTTTCCAAAAATATGGTCATGGGGACCATCGCTGAACCCCTGGACCTTCCAGGACCTTCGGTCAAGGAAATGAGGAATTGAAGATTCTCGCACGGAACCAAGAATTCAGAACAATAAATGCAGGAAGGATATAATTAGATGGGAGATGAATGTGGTAGGATATGAAATTATCCGTATCGGTTTTCGACTGAGGTTTCGAATGATAGCTAAGATTATGATTACTACAGAAATTATAGAGAGGTACTGCCGTACCATCAGTTCCTCTTTGTTCGCATCTTAAAGAAAATCCGTGTCTCATTTAAAAATTTTGAAGAGATTTTCAATTTATGTTTTCTAGCTTGAAATGAAAAAGCAGAATTAGTCAACGTTGTTCTACTTTAAGGTCTTCAATGGGGAATTCCCTCCAGTGAATAGCCGAAAGATTTTAAAAGACACACTAATTATCTTGGTTGAATTTATCTTTTGTAAGGAGAATGTGAAGGTTTTATATGATATTTAATGCGTGGGTTTAGCTGCTTATCTTACGTAGCTATATTACGTAGCTAAGAGTCTGCCGTAGCTTCTTCTTACTCATACTTTTCTAACTAGCATCAATGATCTGATAATAAAAACTCGTTATCTCTCAACGGAACCAGCGCTAGATTCTAATAATTGATTTACACAAACGTGAGTTCTTTATATTACTAGCGATATTGAAGAGGAGAGATTCATTTATTAAAATTAATTTTTGAATCTTTACTTTGGGAATAGTCTTGCATTTACAAATATTTTGAATTTAAACATAAAACTGTAAATGTATTCATGTTCAATGTGCAGTATCTTCTGAAAAACGTGCAGATTGTGGTAGACACTATTTTATATCTTAGTTACTGTACAACAAGATGTGTTTTCGTTCTTAGCTCAACAAAATCATCGGCTTCATTAATCTGCATTGGAGTTGATTGGCATTCTCTTTTCTAATTTAGGGGTAACTCCCGGTTAGTTTATTTGAAAGAATTTAACTTTTCCGGAATCACTTCTCACGGTCAATTTTAATTATTTGATGAAACTTTAGTAAAATGTATTGTGTTAGATTTACATTTTCGCCGAAATCAGCTGTTTCTCATGAGAATATATTTACGTGTATTTACCATTCATATCAAAGCCATACTTCTATAATCATGCTCCAATCATAAAAAATATGAAAAATACTAGTAGGTAATAGAATATCTTTAATGTGAATTTCGTGAACACAGAAATGAAATCATACAGATATCAGACTCAAGAAACCCAGCCGAGATAACCAGGTCAGAGAGAGGCGAATGACTGATAGATATATTCTGGGTAAAATACGTTTGAATCAATCAGTAGTAAAGTTTTCGTCAACATTTTAAGGACTGAATCGTAGATTTCTGTGAAAATTCCTCCATCGATTGAAAACTGTTCAAGGGTAAATTTATGATTTTGCTGGAGATTGAGGAATCTTCCAACAATACTCTCACTAGGTAGATTATGATGGCTTTGGTCAAAAAATGACATTTATCAATTATCCCAAAAGTCTCTAAAGAAAGAATGACAACAATAAAATTAAGCTTCTTCCTCATCCGGTTTTAAGGGAAGGGATTCAACAAGGTGAACCACATTAACATTAATGCATGATAAAAAATAATGAAAATAAAATGAGATTCATTGAGAGAAAGAGACTATTAGATTAACGGATTAACTTATCCTAAAAGTCTTAATACTGGTAATTATTAATTTAAACGAACAGAGAGGGAAGGAATGCTTCCCTCTGCAGGCTTATATTTCAAGGAGATTGACACATGGATTAATTAATGAGAAATTCATAAATTTGACGATCCCGTAATGTAATGATTAAACGTTTAACTTGCAGAAGATATCTTTATTATTAAAGAAGTCATGCGATATGTCTAGTCTATTTCTCATTTATATTTCGCTAATAAATGCTTTCAGTCCATATTTTGAAGAACGTAAAATTTTTTCTCGTGGTTGTCCTAAAATTATATTTATATAGTTTAAAGAAAAGAGTCTGTCTTTAAGAATAAATATCAGATGTGTGGACACCTTGAAAGTCTCTGAGATTGAATGGAATTTAAAGATTTCTTTCTTGCTAATTTCCGCATTTTATTACGAGATTGTGGAATTTGTAGCTAATCATTTAGATTTGATTTAGAAAGGTTTCCGGTTCACAGAGTATATCCAATTCTAAGTATTCCAAGATTTCACGATATTTCAGCTCAATTCTCAATCAGCGTCCTCCATGAGTGGTGATTTTCAATAACTAGGAACCTAAGCAAAATCCACGATTTAATTTGAAAATCAAAACTTGATATTTAAAATTCTTAGGAACCCATGATATTGTAGAATTAATTTCAGCATGTAAATTGTGTAATTCGGGAAATTTTTATTATTTAAAATTATAGTTTTACAATTTATCTTTTTGGTGTTTCTGTGTTTTTCCAACTTAATCACGAATTGTGATTGTATTTGCATGTTTTCAATTATATTATTTTGCTGAATTATAATATTCTGCTCCCTAACTATTTGATGGAAAGGTTACAAAACTTTGGTTTTGAATATTTATATAGCTATCATTGATTTTATAAACAAAAATAATAATTCACTGGCGTTCCAAAGTGATGGGTAGGAAATTTCCTTTTCCCGTTTTCCAAGGAAAGAGCTTTTGTAATCCTCTCTCACATTTCGATAGTATACCTCATCACGGAGTTCCTTTATTCATTATACAGTGGAAACTTTAATTTTCCATGACATTTCCAAATAAGTGATTAATTAGCTACACCTAGTTCACACCGAGACCACACGTATGGCATTGAATGCAAGCATTTCACGAAAATCCCAAGTCCATTACCTCACATACCCGATAACGTGACAGATGGAAAAATATCGGTTTTTTGTTCCTGCGCGGTTTTCCTAGAGCTCTCAGAGCGTCCGTGCATTGATTTTGGAATAATAAACACGTATTTTTTATTTCCGATTCGGATCTCTTTTTTCGGTAGGTTAATTTCTGTTGATGTTGACAGCACTTACATTCGGCTGCATTTGACGACGGAAAATTTTTGACGAGATGAAACTTCCTCCTTTTTCTTCTCTCGCACAAAACTCAATATCAGGATGTCAGTAACACTACCACTATTCATCTCTTCATTGACGAAAATCAATAAATTTGCTTAAATGCCTGTGAATTGCGCTCTCTCTATTCCCGGGCCACCGCAAACGGTTTCCTCGAATTGTGACTGGCGGTCGGAGAAGAGAACGTCCGCAGACGTGCGGTGGTGTTGACAGCTTTATTATCTGAATGTAGAAAAACATGTTGCTATGATTCTTTCCCTCTCCCAAGCGTTGCTCCCGCCCCATATATATATGAGGACTAATATTGGAAGACGTCACGTACACGATTGTGCAAACGTGCGGTATTCTTCGCTACGATTTCGAATTCTCTGCGGATAGGAGAAATTCCATCCCCGTATTTGAATGTAGCGATCCACCAGAACATGAATACATCAAAACAATAAATGAGCAGTAATGAATAAATTTTTACCTTTCTATAAATATTTATTTACAGTGATTCTGGGAATACGGCAAATGGGTGATGCGTTTACCCTTATTCCTGCTTTCAAGTATTCTGTTTTTATAATAATTTAAAGATAATAGTATTGATTCTTTTCCTTCATTGGTTAATATTGATTACATGTAGAATATTTTATAAGTTTTGCGACATACCTTTACAATATTTTAAAACATTGCTACTCAAAATTGATTTTCTCACAATTAGTGATTTAAATCGTGTACCTATCGTGTACCTATCTTTAATGAAAATACCTGCAGAATAGCTTAAACTTAGAGGTGGTAAAATAAATTTACCAACAAATACTGAAATCGAAAGAGGGAATGTTTCGTTTTTCATCGCCTCAAGTTAAGGAAAAATATTCTCTCTTTTAATTTTCTTAATACGAAAAAACTTACTAATAAATATTTGCATACATTATTTTCAATGAATTTTATTATAACAAGTAAGACAAAAGCATCATAATTTAAATACAATCCAGTTTACGTTGCACAAATATCAATTACTAAAATACATAAAAATTCTTTTCTTTTGTTCAGGCGAAACATTGGTTTACTTAAGGTAGGCAGTTCTTAGAATTTTTCTCACAATTTAGAGCAGTGTACAAAAATCGCCATGGTATGAAAATTCAGTATGGAGATATAATTTTAAACGAAAAGAATGAATGGGAAAATCCAATATTAAGACCCAAACCTCTACACTCTGATATTGGAGATTCTTTCAAATTATTCCATTTGTCAAAACCTTTGATTGCAGCAGTTCAGTAAAGCAAACTTCTTTTGCTTTGGCCTTTATAAACTACCCTTCTTCGAACCCCCGAGGGAATATCCTCAAGGAACTGTTCCCTTTTTGCGTCTTTATGTTAATAAATTTGTATGATCGAACAAAGAATATCTGCAGCGTCAAAGAAGATGTTCATTCAACGAAATATAGAAAAGCGAAAAGTTTTGCATTATTTTTCCTGTAAAATATTCTGTATTATTACTGAAGCATTCAAATAAGGGTTCTGTCTCCATTTTAATAACATTTTAGGAAATTCTAGCTGTTCATAGATTGTAGGTAATTTTGCGTTCTCCGAACCTCTCTATTGCCAAACCCTACCTATGCTCTTGCTTTCCATTATGTAACAAAACTTCAGGGGATTCTTGTATTCATAGAGATTCTAACGAGTTCCATTCATCATATCACTTCACATTTTTTCTATTTTTTCATTGATGTTATGATTTTGAGCCACTTCATCAAAGCATCAACATTTAAGTTCTAAAAACTTTTAGAAGTTACTTTTGTGGGTGCATTTTTTATTAAGGGTAGGTAAAGAAATGATTTCTATTGATTTTATTTCTAAACGTGCCTCGGAATAATAGTACAATTTTTTTTCAAGTAGTTTACGAGCACTTTTGTTCCTCTGAAAACGTATTTCCTATCATGGGGAACCGCAATTCCTTGTTAATTTAAATAGGATGTTTAAGTAGGGAATTTGACCCTTTAGATTACAGTGAGTTGGCTGTAGCTTCAGCGTGGAAACATCCGTGAAATATTTCGGTCATACCTGTGGGTACAGTGTCAGAATTACTCCGTAATTCATAAAGGGATGATTCCGCTCATTTGCGGTCAAAACGCTACGTTCCTTCTCCTGTATTGAAAGCAATTAGATCGTATACGGCATGCGATAATAATTATCCTTGCCATTCCAGGAAAATTCAATAAGAGATGATTAGGTGTCACTTCGTTTTGTATTCCATCTATTAGGAATAAATGTACCCGCGCTTATAATTTATGAAGCTTCTTATAAATTCATCTTATGGGATTATTTCATACATACCTTGTAGTTACCCTTAGGTTGGAATGAAGGAATGTTCTAAATACATTTTGTTTCGGAATATCATTACAAAGACATTTTGTAGCTAACTATTGCATCCCTATTTTTGTATAATTTTTTCTGCCGTCTTTCATTATATTATGTATGTAGGTTTGTATCATGTATAAGTGGACATTATTTATTAGAACTTGACTGAAATAAATCCCATGAGTATCAAATTAAACTTTTTCTGTATTCCTAGGGACAAGAAAATTTTCATTCACTTCAAAAACAAGCAGACAGACAGCAGGATTTGCTTTACTTAATACTGCGGTATTCCACATTAGAAGCACATAGACGCACCAACCACAGATTTACCGATAGGGGGAAAATTCATTTTGATTTCATCAGTAGACAAGCTTCTGTTCCAAAGTACTGTAATGAGCTATTTTCATTCCTTATAATAGCTTCTACCTCAGGCCCATACAATACAATTGTTCATATCTTGTATTTCACGGAAAAAATACTCAGCTTTTCTGGACTGAAATATCTCTCCTCCACATTAAGGAATTTCTTAAAGTTATTATATGTACACCCGATATAATTAGATGTAAAGTTATCGATGATATGAAAATTAAATTACATGTAAATTAAATCATCGAAGATCACGCTTTCTGTCACATTGAATATTCAACGCCAACAAATTCTTCCCCCTATCTCGAAGCTATTTTGCGACTCTTGTGGGTCTTTGACGCTTATTTTATTGTTTGAGCACCATTCCATCCGGAATTTTAGTTGCATAAAGGTGCAGTGAAAGCTTAGGTATTTTTAAAAATTCAAACGAGTCGCATTAGGGAAGGCTCACATAATTGTGAATTTTCACATTTATGTGAACGTTCCCTTATGTTACTCACTGCATCGAAAATTTGACCAGTTATCTTGTATTCCCTTTCCTCCCATACCTTGTTTTCCATTTAACTCCGCCGAGCATAATCTGTAGGGGAGGGTTTGGGAGACCTGGATGGTAAATTGATTGATTTTTTCATGATAATCAGATATTGTATTGCCGCAGCTTGGTAAGCATTCCCAATTGAGCAGAGGTATGAGCTTTTCAGTCGTCATGATCGATACTTACAGTTCCTTTTGTATTAACTTTTCCCTTAGAGATAAAATATTTAAAATCAAAGCGAAGTTAAATTACCTAAAAGCACTTTTAGCCCCAGTTGTCATTTACTTTGCAGAATATCTGTGAAACTTTCAATGTACGTATCTTTTGTTATATGTACGTTTCGATGTATTTCGACAATTTAATATTTCGGACAGGTTGCGTTTCGGCAACTTTAAAATATTCTGTCATTCTTTATTTCTATAATATTGAAAAATAAAGTTTGCTTAGACAAATCCAGTCTAAATATCAATTTAAATATATTTTCGTATATTTACCTGAAGCAAGGTGCATATAGCTCCAAATTATTTACTCCTAGGATATGCGCATTACTAAGTAATTTTTTCTTGCTCGTATTCGCTAAATACTACATTCGAATTGGTTCAAATGGAATACAAGTTTTTTACATTTAAAATTTTTGGTAAGGCACCGGAGGAAATTCAGAATTCTTCATATGAAGCTTTTATCGAAAAGCGGTACTACGGAATTTTAAATATGGCTTTTTTCTCTCACTTATTTAAACATTAATCTAATGTAAATATATTATATTTTAATTGTTCTTACACTCAACTTATTTTCATACAGTAAATCTTATGCATATTTTCTTCCTCTGTGCATTTTCCATAACACCTATTCTCTACCTTAAAACACGTCTGTTGTTATATGAGTCATGATTACCTTCACTGCCTACATATGAATCCTCCACTAGCCTTAATTAAACTTATTTTTAAAGATTTAATTTTTTCAAGTATGTATTTTTTTAGAAAGTGATATAAATCTACATGTAATGAGTTACTTTATGTCGAAGAAAATATTAGGAATTAAAGCAGATGGAAGTGTCATTTCTTTTAGAATGGCGTACCGTACATTAAGCTAGGTCGCATAGAATTTGGATGTTGAATGCCTAATTGCATACCTGATTGTATCATACTATACTTGTGTTCAGAGTCGTCGTTGCGACTTTTGCGTCGAAAAAGAAAGTTGACGATAATTATTTTGAGGACAATTGAGCATGGAGTAAAACTGATTTCAGATAGAATAGTACGAACACCGCGCCATACTCCCGTGAGGAATACATGGTGGCATTAGATTTATGTGGTACCTTTATTATATTGGATGACGTATATCATCATATCGAAGAATATTTCATGATATCACAATCATTATCGAGAATGAGACGAGGTTAACGAGAGATAGAGTTTTCTTTATCTCGTACCAAAAGACAAATGAGAATTTCGATCAAAACATGGTAGTAGGGACTTAAGCTGCTTATTAGTGGTAATTTTATGAGAGCTTCGAAAGCTGAAATCATTTCGCACGTTTTTCCACCGGATATCGAACCTGGGACCACTTCCATTAAAGTCGAATGCGTTGCCCACATGCTCATTCGGAGGCCCCACTTACATTGTGATATCTTCCATTAGTATGGAGCTACATTCATTATTGTAACAAGTTGTTATGTTAATTTATTAGCATTCCCACTCATAGTGAAATCCTTATGGAGTCCGAGGAGAAGTGGACGTCCCTTAGTTTCCCTTTTATCTCTGTACACCCCTTCATTTCCTCGATTCCTTAGCGGCCGTCCACCTCAACCTCCTACGTAACCCTTTCCTCCTCTCTCTCCCACTTAACCTTATCCTCACTAATTCACCCTTGCCTCCTTTCCTCGCTTGCAAAATTTAGTGAGGGAATTACATTCGGATGCTCGGGGATAGTGGCCTCTTGGCATCGACCCTTTGCCATCTTCATGACGTTTACATATGTAGGCTGCGTGGCGTGAGAAGTTAGCCACCTGCGCTATTCCTCACATGAGATATGCCAATGAGATATCTTTCCTTCTCCAGCTCCCCTTTTTCCCTTTGTCTGCATCTCTACCTCACTACCGTCGCTCCTTTCTCCAAGGTAAAGGCAGCTTTAGGTAAACCTTGCGCGTCTCAAAAGATTATTATCGTGTAACCCTTTTGTCTCTCTGTAAGGAAATGGGAATGTAAAGGTGCGGGTAGCTTGGTGGGCGGTACGGATCTTCCAGATGTGCGAGAAGAGGTCGGAAAACTTACTTAGATCCATTGGCGAGATTACGTAAATATTCAAGGGTAAATACCGTGTTTAGCTACGATCTGATATTTTATACGGCTTTGTTAAATTGTGAAAGGCTTATGGCTGACTTCCATTTCCCCAGCGGAGGGTTTATCCCTCGTCGTTTGAATTTTACATGTGTATTACCTGCTATATTGACCTTATCTTTGATTAGCCCGTTCCGCAAGATTGAAAAATTACAGTTATCGCAATAGTTCAACGTACTTGCTAAGTGACAAGAAAATCAGCACTGTAAATGCAATGTGTTACTTCTCTGTGACATATCTTCACGCTAAATTGTGCTGATGGCACTTCTAGGAAATGGACAGCATAAATTCTAGGAAATTTTCACAGCTCATATTAGGAGTGTTTGTTGATAAATTTCATTGATTTTTCGAGAATAGAAAAACTGGAGTATACGACGATGTCTCATTTCATGAGACTGAATTCAATTTTTCCAATAAATATTCTCTTGTATAAAAAATGATGATGATGATGATGTTTTTATTAATGTTCTAATTCTAAAATTATTGTTAATCGTATTTTCACCGTGAGATTACTCCGTCGATGCAGAATTGAAAAGTAATAGCAGAGTGCAAAGTTAAAAATTTTAATCTGTAAATAAAACATTTTAACATTCTCTAAAATAGCAGTTTCGGATTCAGTAGTATAAAATCCATTGATTTGTTTATTTCGCAAATATATCCGGAAAAAAATGAGTAACTTAGAATTTGTACATGCAACTATTCAGTTCTTTATTTGAAAAGTTTGAAGTATTTTCTATATAAAGTGCAAAATGAGTGACAAAAATCAAATTAAGATATAAAGCAGAGGAATTTGAGAATACTTTTACTGCGATAAATTTATCATTTTCATTAAAAAATTCGAATCCAGCTGCTGGGTTAAAAATGTTAAGTATCCATGACAAATATATCTCAACATGAAGCCCTAGGTTCCCACCATTTATAGTTTACCTTTATAGTTCCATATTGGATGCATTGAAGATGAGATTTCAGTTTTGAAATCGTCTACAATATTGATCCTGAAATGATCTTTGGCCGCCGCTTTCGAGGAGATTTCAATCACAAAGGGAGCATGAAGGTTATTTTCGATATGCCGTTGAAAGGATATATTCTTCAGAGAAGCTACAAAAGTTATATTCCGCGAGATGTGTTCTAATATCAAAGAGAAGCAAGCGGGCTCTGTCTTATTGCAGCCGACAGCGAATGTTCTAGGAATAACGGGTTAATGGGAAGGATTTTTGGAAGTATTGTGCGTATAACAACTTCGACGAAACGGAATTCATTACTTAGTTCGTCTCTAGTAAATCTTTCTCATTCGGAATCAGGATTATCATTGAAGTTTGATTAATTTCCTCCCTCCTTAATTCAATTTTCTCCTTGAAATGTTTTAATTAAGAATAACAGACAAAATTTGTTGTAATCACTGAAAAAAATCGTTAAATTTTTGTCCAGTAATTAGTCTGGGTTGAATTTAATCACTCAAAGGTTGCTGCTCCAGAAGTTGTTCATCATCTTTTTCAAGAAAGAACACGTGTAAGATTTCTTTTTTAGATGAAGCGAATCCTGAGCAGCAAACAATAGAAACAGTGATTTTTACCCAAGGAGCAACAGGAATGTTATTTTCGACGGAAGTTATCACCATTGAAGTTTTCCTGCTAGCGATTCTTGATCTTTTCAAGGTATATTTCCTATAGACATTTCATACAATTTCTGGGTTGAAAGGATCGCTCACTTTTGGTAAACTTAGATGGTTGCAACCTACGCAAACGCAGAATGTAGCAAAAGACGCGAGGTCACTCACAAAGTCCCTATTTCCTCCGAAGAATCATGTTTGCAGTTGTACAATGAAATAACAACCCACGAGTATTTTCGTATCACGAGCTTTTGTGATCGTTTCGCTGAATTTCATAGCGCTCAAAATACCTACAAAAGAAAACATGGTCATGATCGTAAAGGAACTGGACAGGCATTTATCAAGATTCTCTCTATCAATAAAATAGCCGTTTCTGAAGCATAGATGTTTAAAATTGCACATTGAATACTTGCCATAATTGGACAAAGACGTGTTATGAGAATAGCGCATGATGAAAATCGAAGATATGATTCAGCGTTTTCAGTATTCAGGATTCAGCTACAAATAACTCAAAGCGAGTTATTTGGACATAGTTCTCTTTCGATAATCTGTTGACTACAAAAAGTAAAGGTCAATGCTGCTACGTATACAAGGCTTCTTACGTAAGTCTACAGTCGAGGTAAATATTAACTTATAGGAAGTTTAATTCGTGCCGCTGTTAGAGCGGTTCTTTCTGATTACATTTTTTCGTGATTGATGAGTCTCCCGTCAGAGCTCCGGTGCTTGTCTCCGCGCCCACTCCATTTAAATCCACATAATTTATCTTTTCTCGACAAAATGGAGTGTTTTCGATCGAAAACAAAGCATCGCGAGTTCTGGAAATCGACGCGGTTGAACACTGCGGGTAAATAATTTGAAATAAAAATGTTGTGATGTTAGTGAAGCCGACTTCAGTTTGTCAGAATATAGAGCAATTCCATATCAGACTGAAATCCTTACTGTTGATTCGGATGGTAATGGCTGCATCCACATTCTAAGTTTCTATGGAAATTTTTACGCAAGAATTTCATACGTATAATCAGAGAGAGCCAGGTGCGAAAAGGTCAAAATTGAACACGATTTCCTGTTGAGTTATTACCTTATCACTTAATAAGTGACACGTGTTAAATCTAAAATTCCTAATTATAAGTGTACATAGAAGGGTTTACATAATCCCAATTGTAGCGAAGAATACAAATTGGGAACACAGACAACAATGAAAATATCTAGCTTTAGCGTATGATTTTCTCGTCATTTTAATTAACGAGTTCGTTATTTCGAATGATGTGAAGAGCGCGGGTCGAATATTATTTTGTAGCGTTACACGCATCATGATTCTCATGAGCAGTTAAACACAGTAATGAATTCGTTAGATGACCGATGTCATAAATTAAATAGAATCATCTGATTTATTCGAGTTGAATTTCAAAACTATTTACTTTGATTAAACGTAGGATGTGCATAAGGTAAAATAAAGCAATGTGTTTATGATGAATAATAATTATAGTTTGTAGGTATAGGGCATTTAGTATACTATTTGTGACACGTTACGCTGGTATGGTATTAATCTCTATATCATATCCTTCAATATAATTTTCGAAGAGTCCATCCATCTGCTTCCCCTATATTTCAGAAACGGTTAGATTTGAAGATGCAAGATAAACTGTCTTATGTATGACTAAGTTCATAATTTCCTGGTTCTACAAGGAAATTATGAACTTAGTCATTTCTCAAAGGATTTCTGAGAGACATAACCTAGCGATCTAAGAGACAGACGCAGGCAAATTCTAAAGAGATATTATTTCCTCATGAGATGAATTTAACATTATATCTAATACAAATGTAAATGTTATTTTTTTAATTACTTTAATATTTTATCTTTCGCTGTATGATCTAATACTTGGTGCTCTATCTTAATACAAAAGTTAATTATCTTATCATGTTTAACATTGCAATAGAATACTTACTGGGACTTTGCTGACGAGCATTTTTATCTTAGTAGGACAAAAGAGTATTATTTTTAATGATTAGAGTAAACGGGTTTTACCTTATTCATAATATGTCATTGTGAATGTAATGCAAGTTACATTATGATATGCAATATTTACATTTTATGTAAATTTGGACCTTGATTTATGCCAGAATCATAAAATAGTTTGCCGTTGGATTTCTAAGATTAGTTTTTCAATAATTTTTTGTGCTATTAATGGCATGCAAACGATTAACATTTTCTGATTACAATATTTTTATTCAACGTATGATTGTTATTTTAAAGAACACATGATAATATGGTTTACGTAATCTGTGAATAGATAGAAAAAATTCTTTTTCTCATCACTGAGAAGGCTCGGGCTGGAATCCAGGAGCCAAAAATACATCTACATCTACATCTACATCTGTACCCTGCAAGCCGCCTTTCGGCGTGTGGCAGGGGGTGCAAGCACCAGGACTCTATTTGCCCAGTCGATTATTTTCGCGTATTGTGCAATAAATACAATATAGTACAATGAGATAATGCGCGATTCTCAGTTTCCCAAAATGCAATAGGTCTTTCTTTCTTTCCTGAAAATGTAAGTGAACAGACCCTCATCATACTTGCTTTATTCGACGACTTTGCAATAATTTGCGGTCTCTTTGATCATAATTACGACATATCCAAATCTATTTAATCTATTTTCCTCTCTTCGGTGATTACCGAGGCGGCCGGCGTTATTATCCCGGATTCAGTTGCTACTAAAACAAAAGGAGAGCAAGTTTTACTGTTTCTATTTTCGGTTTTGATTAAGCGTCTGTGGCATACAAGTTTCATTTATAGCAACAATAATAATTACGGATGGTGTGTAAGAGTCTAAGAAGGTAAATTTAATGTAAATCAGTGTAATTATGAGCGAATTTATAAATAGTATTTACTAACTAAATAGTATTTGTTTAATTAAAAGAAGTTGTTTGATTATGAAATGGAAGTAAATGTTAAGTTATTAATTCCGCCTTTATTTTCAAATTCGGATGAATTATCAGCCAAATAATTATGGATAGCAGCGTGAACACTTACTGGTAATTAATGATTTGTTCAACGCAATTACGTTCACCGCATAAATGTTTGCTTTTCCACATAAAGTAGAATCATTAAACTGCATATCTGTAATGCGTAGAATCCGGAAACTTAAAATAGTTGTGTCATCCTACAATTTTATATTATATTTGTTGGAAAAATCAGAAGAGGTGAACTAGCAATCTTTCAATTGTTAACCTATCATTCAGGCTCCTGGTAGTTTGTCAATAGTAATTATTTACAGCTAATACATTACACGAAGGACATTTAGATACTTAAAAAAAGGAGTTAAAGTGTGATAATTTGTAGAAGGTAAATATGAGGTGCATGAGGAAATGTTGAAGATACAGGTTTACAGAAATTTCAGTAATCGATGTTTCGCATGTCAAATTTACGTATTTCATATTTTTCTCTTCAAAGGAAAAAAGACGGACGGACGGAAATTTCTAAAATTATGTGTAAGAATTCCTTACCATCCATTTATTTCTAGAATAAAAGCTGTAAAGGATTCCAAAATACACCCGAAAAGTCATCAGCTTGAAGGCCCCAACACTTTCGTCATTAGCTACTAAAACTTTTTCAGGGGAGGAATGCTTTTATTTCCCTATAATCTCTCTGCTTGATTTCAACGGGTTCCTCTGTTATTAATGCTTTATTTTGTTAACGTAAAGCATAATAAAATAAAAACACGTTACATCTTGTATATATTGTGCTTTTACTTACGATATATTGTTATAAATAGATATAAATATATAAGTGCTACGTAATTTCATTGAAAATATTGTTGAACAAAGGTAGCGACATTATCATTATTAATTAAGATTAAAGATAATTAATATAATTCTAGAGAAATTTATGCAATAGTGATGCACGAAACCGGTACAATGGCTCGTTTTGTAAGATTATGTATGCATAATAATTTAAAGGATTCTTTCTTGACTTATGAAGTCTTAATACACTTTAAGTACCAGTAATCAACAAATAAGGAGGGGAGATTAAAGCGGATCGAATTGTACTCAGTTATTTCTTGTAAGATATCCGAGAGACATAACCTTGCGCACCAAAAGACGGCTCCAGGAAAATTCTAAAGGCAGTGAAATAGCTGAGAAGAGCAGTTGACTAAGAGCACAGGCATTCAGAGGTGAAATTACCGAATCTTAGTTTGCAAAAAGAAGTCCATTTACCATACAGTTGTCGAACGCTACCCTCATCCTTTCTGCCGTACCCTACCAGTTCGGTCTTTGAATCAATCGATACCATCCCCTTGCTTCAGGGGTTTGTTTTTAATGCCATCTCGTGAGAGAATCTGAAAGACGATAAGGAGCGCTCTCGTATATGGAAGCGGGCTCGCTGATACAGTTTCTTTTAGTTCAAGTGCAGCGTTTTCCTTTCACTGACTTTTTTGCGTTTGAAAGCACATGTAGCTCAGTTCTGTGTCATGTGGGAGAACATTTCTTAAGAGGGAAGAAGTAGCGAGGGATTGGGATCTCTGCATTGCTGAATACCGTGGGTGTGGGAAAGGAGCTATTTAAATACCCTAGAATTAAATGCCTACGGGAATGTGCGAACGGAGGGAGGGACTATGATTACTGTTTGATTAGATTCTTGAAAGGCGAAAAGTAACACACTTGTTAAAAGATAGATCGGCTGTGTTAATTTTGTTAGTTTTTTGGCCTTTCTTTTAAGTTCGGCTGTTTGTATTGGTAATGATCAATTAATGAATTTGTTTTTGGTACTAATTCTATGAGCGGATGATTCCTGATGCCAAACAACTATTGAGCCCAGGGACACGTCCACCAAAACATTTACTTTACCATTAGTTTGAAACGGACGCTCTAAATATCAAATAATGAGATGTGCGAAGAAAACGAAAGACTTGCTGTAACAACTCACTTTTAAATCCATACTCTTTGGTATGAACCCAGCAAGTGGTATATTCCTACGAATTCTAATATTCTTTGAAAAGCATCTTGTGTTGCAACCTAAAGACTAGAAGCTGTTAGACAGTCCACATTTATCCTCATAATTATCATTAAATAGGCATCATTAATAGATAAAAATTTTTTTGCTACATATGATTATATACACTTATAGGCATTGAAATTTATGGAATGTATTTCTTTTTAAATTTTCTGAAAGTATTTCTTTTTACTTTTTACTTCGGGGTTTTGTTTTATCAAGCTTCATTTTCGGTTGTATTTTGACTTTTTCATTTAATTCACTTTGTAGTTAATTGCATACCATCACTATCAGTAACTTATTACGCAACAGTAGATTAACACAGGCTCAAAGTATCTAATTAAAACTTTTTCTCCAATGTACTGGAGTTTAAGCTTCTTTTTATTCTAATTTTGAAAGTATTACTTCTAATTCAGATTTTCAATTTCTCCCTTTTAAATCTCTTTTGCTCTACTACCTCTAAATATGAACAGCGTTAGTTTAAACAGTAGCTCTCCTATGTGATATTTTTATTATTTATTGATATCTTATTATTTCTAGCTGCTTTATCACGTTGGCGTTTCCGTACAAAACAGAAATCTAAGATGCCTAGCATTGCTAAAGAATTGATGTTTTTAAGTACTCTTCCATCCGTTGGATTTTTTGGGAGACGTTGGATTCATCTCTGCGCCCAAGGTGGACTTCTTTAATGACTCACTGCTTAAACTCGATGAAATCACTTTACGATATACGTTTTTACACGGTAAATAGTATATTTCATGTATGATTTCTTCTTGTATATGATTTAATCATCCATGATGTCTCGTATAACTTTTTCATTTGTTTGCGAAATTTTATGATGATCTTATTTATTAATTTATCGCTATACATAAGTTTATTATTGTGTTTTTAGATAATAATAATAATTTATTTATCGTTATATATCAATTGAGAATATTGTTATTCGCAATATTATTTATACCACGATTTAATTGATGTCAAACCTGTAGGTACAAGGCTTAAAATTTACAGTTCACTCAATACCTTTCCTAAAACGCGTGTTTAAAGCTTCTCATAGTCTGATATTTAAAATTGCTATTTATTCGCCATTCAATTCTTCTATTTCTGTTGTAATTTCTCTAGAACATAACCCCATACTAAATCACTCTGAACATAAAACCTGTTGTTTTTCTAAAGCTATTTTTAAATGAAAAGCGAAGTTCTTAAGTATTCAAAATAGACGCTAGACTGTTTTTCTCTATCCTCTAAAAACATATATTGTTGAAGGGACATTTTCTCTGTTTGTCGGGTCTGTCAGCATATTTATATATCTGAAAGGGTTATTTCTCGTAGATTATGTGATTTATTTCGACTTTATTTTTCTCGCTTGAACTTTGCAACACAGTAAACATGGCTGCGAAGGCTTCATACATCTTTTAGGTAGAGTTCAATTTCAGATCGTCAGGATCGTGTCCGTATGAAATGCACGTATGACTAGTTTACACAGAAATTGCTTTCAATTTTTAAATATTATATTAAAAGAATTTCACTAAGAAAAATACCACAAGAAAGAAATTTGAATGCTCAAACTAGTTTTTATCGTAGGTCTTTTTTTGATTTATAATTTGGGAAATTCGATAAAATAAATTTGAATATGGAAAAATTAAATTTTTTTATGAATTTCAAGACATGATTACCATTGAGAAGATATTTGGCATTATATATAGTATTTGAATCAGTAATTTTATTTAAAATTTTTATTTATGCTACCGAGGTTGTAAAATTGTTAATGATTGATACTAATTTAAATATCATGCCATTTCATTCCAATTTGATTTCGATGCTACACATATGGTATATATGCGAAAATGGCGGATAACTAGATTCATAAAGTAAAGAATTCGAACGAAGAGGTCGAACTAATTAGGGGCATACGCGTGTACCCACTGTGTATGCTGTTTTTGTGCCTATTGAATTCTAACATAAATACATTATTTGGTGGATAGCCTCATTGGTCTGTTTTAGCGTGGGATGTTTTGTGAATGCGCTTCTGCCCAACCTCAGGAAACCACAGCCATAAAGTACTAAATTTCATTGCGCAATCTTTTTCTTAGAAATCCTCAGTGCAATCAGGTTGATATGGAATGAAATTTGCTACCTTTGATGAAATAGCGACCATAATTTTCCGCGATATAGACGAATAGTAACATCCTTCATTATCCAGGGAAGTGCTTGTTCCATTTATTAATCCCGTTCGAAATCGTTGAATGTTATAATAGGAAGAAGATTTTCAGGCAGGTATCTCGCTTTATATCATGCTATATTTTCTAGCGGCTGGTAGCGGAAAAATAAATTTACCTTCGAATGCAACATTTCTGACATACATTAATAGGATCTGAAGTTTGCTACAATCCTCCCTATTAACTTTTCCCTAATTGATTTTGTAAATGCCTGGATCTCTGAAACAACGTAATTCAACGCCAAATTTTAATTTGAGAATGATTAAAGCGGTCATTAAATACACGGTCTTCCACATCGCAGTGTGATTGCAAACTGCAAAAGGTGCTTTTTGAAATTTGAGCAACATTTCCTGATGACTTCAAATTATGTTCAAATACCGCTAAAACTAATGATAGAATCAGCTGAGATAAAGAATTCTTTCCATGCACCCACGCCTTCTGCAGAGGTAGTATTTTTTGTTATGCAGATTTGTTCATTTGTGAAACGAAATTGAAGCAACAGCGAAGATTTCGCTCGGTTTTAATAAAAATGCATGTATTCGATGAAATGTAAGAATAAAAGAGGGGATTAACTAGATTTTTTTCCTCGAGGACATTTCAGCAGCGTCCCACGTTGTCTTCCTCAAAACTACTTCGCTGCCTTTTCCCTCCCTCAACCTAGACTAAAGCATGCATATTCAAATTCTTTTTGATGCTATCTCTCATGAGAATTCCTATTGTCTCATCTCCAAGCATTCCGTTCATCCTTTCCACCCTCAATTCCGACTAGACCCATCTTTTTCTCTTCGTACCCGTCTCCGATATTATAACTTAAAGAGAAACTGTAGCGGCGGAACCGCGTTTTCTGTCATCGGGGAAAAAAACAAAGGTGGAGGTGTCCAGAATCGTCCATCTAGCACTAATTGACGCCTCGAATTGGGATTTATGAGATAATGCGCGCTGTGATTCTTCCGATGTCTGCATTAAGCCTGTCTGAGGGCCGCATTGTGGTTCCAGAGCCGATTCTTTACTTATTCGATTTTTGCCAATACTTATTTATGTACCTTATCACAACGTGAACAAATATACGTATTACACACAGCAGCCATTTCCGTGAGTAACAACTGCGAAATTTCACGAGGATATTTCCATTGTTGGAATTATCTTTGATTTCATTCATATCCTTGCTGGTGATTTTGATAAATACTCAAATTCGTGGAATTATCATACATTTCTACGTTACGAGGAATAGCGAAATAATTTTAGAATAGACTAATGCTAACGTTAAAATATCACAGTTGTAAAACAATCATCGTCACCTACATATTCATTTAATTCATTAATATTTATTTGTAATTAATTTTGACAGCATGTTTTATTCACCGATCCCTTTTTTAGTGCAAAAATCATATCCTAAATCACACGAGTACAATTTTGATCAATTTAAGTTTACGTGGCGGGTAGACTATTCAAGCTCATCCTCGCCAAATGAGCAATATAATAATAATAATTTAATAATAAATAACTAATTAATACAGCTCGAATATATATTCAATTGGTTAATTTTTATTCCTCATAGTTCACTGTAATTCGTAACAAAAGTTTATTTTCCATTGTTGAGTTGAGAGAAATCTATAGTACATACATTGTCGTATACGGAATCACGATTTCAAAAGTTGTCAGTTGACTCATTTTCATAAAAATCAAGTTTAACGGAATCAGAATAATGTTTTTACAGTATTCAGATAATAGAAATTAGTCCAGAATGTATTAATTCGTACTGAGATAAAAGGTGTGCTGATAGTTAGTCCAAGTTCCCCGATAGTGATGAATATCGATAGTATTTTCATACCAGTAGGCTTACATGCATTTATTATAAAAACATCACTCAAAATTTATTTCCAATGACTGTTAAACTTTTTACGATGCCATACACTATCCTTTCTTTCAAATACATATGCTTGATATTTTTGGTTCCCTCACGAAAAAATTATGTAACCCATTTACTTCGTTCAACATCATGATAAATAGTACGTGAGACTAGTATTTCTTAAATTTCTCAATTTATGTGAGGAAACTGCCGAGTGCTGAGACGCGAAAATATCAGCTCTAATAAAATAACTTGTTATACACAGGAATCTAATTACTGCAAAATATCTTGTTTTGAATACTCCTCGTGATTTGTAATAATAGATTGGATGTTTTGTTGAAAGATGTTTTTCTTTTACTAGATTAAAATTACAAAATTGAACGAATCTCTTATGCGTGATCTTCCTCTCGGTCCCGCAAAAGCTATGGTTTTTTTTAGCATTTTTCTTTATAAATTTTCCTTCTATACCATTCTATGAAGAAAATAAGCCACGGTTAAACAGTAGTTGAAACAGTTGAACCAGGAAAACTTTGAAGAACGATATCTTAAAACAAAAATAAGGAAAACTCATTTCATAGGAAAAGCGTCTCGCACAAAGTATTCTTAATTCCTTGTTTTTTAAAGATTGTTTAAATTTCTGTAACGTACCTCTTCGAAAAATAAACTCCTTATATATCGTTCGTTAGAAATAATTAAGGATTGTTTTTTCTCAAATAAAAGAGCCCGTATAATAGAAAATAACTGAAGGTACATATCCTACGGGTAAATACCAACAACTCAAGTTGTCAGATGCACCTTACTTAGGTAAACTAATGAAAATACTTTAAGATTGATATTTACGTTGGATTTTTCCTTAGGAATTTTGAATTACGATGTTCTAAGAGTAATAAAATTTGAATATCTGAAATTTTCCACGCACTATTTCTTAATATCATATCATCCTTTATATGAGATTCCTTCGCAAGTCTCTCTCATTTATTAGCATCATGGAATGTAGATTTTTTCTACTGGTGTAACAGCATATTTTACAGATATTTTCTATGTTGAGTCGTCTTTTTACTCTTCTTAGAACAGCATTGCAGAGTTTCCGTTCCAATAATAAATCTACCCGTAATAAACAATAATAAATTTTTTCTATTTATTGCTCTTACCCAGATGACATCAATGATAACCTAGTAGGACTCTCGGATAGCAAATAGGCAACATGCTTTGGAGAAAACGGTCTTGAGTTCGAATCCCGTTGGAAGCCCACGAAATGACCTCAGCTGTCGAAGTACTCATTACAGTACTACTGTTACGATAACTTAGTTTGTAGTTTGCACAAAAGACATCAAAATAGCTGTAGCAGCAAGGATAAATGCAAAACACCGCTTTTAAACAAAAAGAACGATTTCTTTAGTCTCTTTCGTGCCTTGACTATTTCCGTCAAACTGCCGTATCTTTTTATTCAAACTCCTCCTGATAACATATCGTGATAAATAGAATATTTTAATTTAATTTGTTGTAGCAGAGGAAATCTTTGTTTTACTTATTCTTGCCTCAGTCTTGTTTATGGTTTTGATGATTTGAAATCTATGAACATGAATGATTCTGAATATTGGTACCGATCTTGATAAATTCTTATGGAATGGTACGAGAAGTCGTCATATCATAGTGTCATTGTGATGAAATTACGCTGTTTTTTCCGTGAGTTGCATTCCGGATCAGTGAGGTAGGTAATGGAAATTTAGCTCTCTCCTTATCTTGTCAATTCGCGACGTTTCCTCTCCTCAGCATTTCGTAGGTAACAGCGGAGGAATTGAGGAGCCAAACAGACTTCAGGATGATAAAGCAATGGAGAGACGGATGAGTTTATTAGGATGAGATAGTATACACCCTAACAAAGGATAGGTGGATATAATATTTTTCACGGAGTATTTTTTAGAAGCATTCAAGTCTTCCATATAAGCAGATTTAGTTAAAGCAGTATGTTTGAAATCGAGATACGATCCGTCAATGTGTCTTTAACTTACGATTGTACGATTTGATGAGATTCTTTTGCTCTTACGAGAGGGTCCATGGATGGAAAGCAAATGTTATCCATTATTTCTTTGGGAAGCCTTTTACTTTTGTTATTGCATGACCTTGTGCAGAGAAGAAATTCCATTACCTTATGCTTCTGCAAACAAAGTCCTTTAATCTTGAAAAAGGCCTTTGTTTCTCTTGTGATATGAGCCACACCCCTCAAGGAGCATTCTTCATTAAAACGAGTTTCTCTCTCGTTTTGCTCTCCAAGTTGATTGAATGAGGGAGAGTTTGAATAGAATGTTGAAGATTCATTTCTCTTCCGTTTCTTTCCACAAAAGCAATATATGTGGGACTGAATTGTGTCATTCGTAGGAATTTTTAAAGAATAAGATTTGCGTGGAAAGGTAACTTTAAGGTCATTATTGATAATAATGAAAAGAACCTTTCTACATTTACGTTATTCATTAGGATGGAATATTACCACGAAGTTAAGGCCGATTTATTAGATTCTATTGTTATTTAAATTAATATACAGAGTTGTTCTAAACTCATTTTTTACTGTTAAATTGACCTTATTAAAAAAAAGGTATTTAATTATAAGGAGACTTTCACCAGGTCATTGGCCTTGTGTACTAGAACTTCATTTGAGAGGAAACTTTCATTAGAATTCTGTTACTAGTGACCCAATATGGGCCACCAGATTGCAACAAGTTATGCAACTACCAAGAAAATATCAGCAAAAACTTAATACTGATTTATTGTAAATATAATTAGGCATATATTTTACACAAAATGTTGAATACATATAGTAAAAAATCAATATAGTTCAAAATTTTGAGCAGAGAGATATTTTGCACCATAGTATGCTTATAGATTCAACTAAAAAACTGATTTTAATCACTACTGAATCACAATTTAATACAATCCACCCTACAAAGTAGTCATCCTGACGTTAATATATTAGAAATTGTAATGATATCAGTGTTGGATAGGTAGCCTTTATTTCACACTCACTAGAGGCACAATTCGCTGTAACTCAAGAGATTTAGGCAAGTTGTTGAACATGGGCACTATAACATCAAGTTTCTACCGTGATGGTTATTATAATATGGGGAACAATTCATTTGGTTACGAGACTTCATATAGTGTTCATATAACTAAACCTTCTTGCTTATGCCCTTTACTTATTACTATTTACTATTACTAAACACTTTATTTTTCTAAGAATCTATTAAATAAAAAATGTCGAGGGATAATATACACTTGATTTTTTAAATTCCTATATTCCAGTTCAGCTCTAATGCAAATTCCATGAATTTAATGGTAACTGTACAAATTACGGTGCGGCTATGTAAAGTAAAATTTTCTATGATTAAAGTTCAGTATTCATTCACAAAAATGCATACTTCATCATACTAATAGATTTTTTCCGTAACTGAAACGCATTTATACTTGTGCATAATTGCCTGTGAAATTATAACAGTACAGTAAGAACGATATTGCTGTTGAAATCCCTAAATTTAGGAAAACCGATTTTCCTCAAAAACGCTCGCAGAATTCCGATGCTTGTAGGAATAGTTCGAAATAAAATTTATAGTTTATTTAGAACTAGTTTTTATAGTTTCTATAAACTTGGAAATGCACAGATATTTAATATACCTTCCAAGTGAGTTTATTCCTTTTGTGAGCAATGTTCTCGGTAATCACATTAAGTTATGATCTCGCTATAGCAACCATTCTTAACCCATAAGTTTGCTCTAGCAAAAGCTTTAAATTTTACAGCTCTAAGGTATTTTTTATTTCAAGCTTTTGAAAGAGGTAATTTGATGATTTGATCCAGAGATGCTTGGACGAATGGGTAAAGTAATCAGCGAAATAGTTCCTTCAATCAGCATTATATGCAAGAGAATAAGTAAAAAATCTCTTTAATACCTGCATCGTGATTTTCTTACAATGCTGCACGATGAGGTAAGGGATTAAGCCGAAAGAATGCCTCCGAGTGAATGCGATTACGATTCACCATATCTCTCCTAATAGTGCACACAAGGTAAGAAGTATCCCGCCATTAGTCAAATTCAAAGCGGAGTCGAGCTGTTCTTACCGAGACCCTTTCTAACAAAACCTTCTCAGGCCTATGGATTTCCGCTTTATCAGCGGTCCGTTCGTGCCCACCCAATGATCGAGGGCGTAGAAACTGATTTATGATCCATTTTTCACCCTTGAATTCCCCATGCCTTGGAGTCAGGGGAAAAAATTCGAGGAATTCTACAAACTTGTTTCGGCACGAATGCACCTGATAAAATAGACCATGACTGGTTGAGGATCCGATGCCTAAGACCTTCCCGTTTCTAGTCATCTCATCAATCGCTCACTGATAAAGAGACCGAATGGAGTTTGGCAGGAAACGATGCCAAATTTGAGTGCGAACCTCGGTCGGAGAACAAAGATTTTCGGATTGAATAGGCATCTTGACCCAGAGAGGAATTGTAAAAGGGCGTTTTATCAATTCGCAAAAAAATTCTCGGTCGAAAAGAAACAATAAAAGACCTTTCTCAGTCATTTTAGCTCCTTAGCACGAATAAAGAGGAGGCAGTAATAATTCCCGAAGCTTTACATTTTAGTGCCAAAAACTGTCTTGGCAGGGACGCAACGGGAGATTCTTTCAACTCTCTCGAGATCCGGGCTTGGTTCCTTTTACCCTTTCAAATACAAGATTTCCTTCGTGTCCCTAAATTGAGCATCCGAAGATTCGTTTTTGACTTGTTCTCTTCGTATCAGTATCTTATCCCTGTAAGTGAACAAAAGTGAGATTAGGCTGTGGAAATTAATATGCGGCTCATTTAATGAGAAAGCGTCATGAAATTTCAACTCAATGTCATCATATTCAAAAATTTTTAATTAAAAATGTCACATTTATTTTAGATTTATTTAAAGAATTTTTTGAGAGTTTGTACGAAGAATTGTATTAAAATCAATCAATTAAAAATCAAGAAATTACGTTCAGTAGGGAAAAAAAGATTCATAGGATCCCGGTCAAAATTGGTAACGCGTAGATCATTGCTGAGAGCGGTCCAGGGTTCGATCCCTATTGGGAGGCCAATTTTCCCGATAAGGGTTGGTGGCAGAGCAAAGGTGAATTGGCTCTGAAAATCAATACCGAAATCAAATTCATCTTCATTACCAATTATCATCAGTCGATATCATAGCTCCCTCTATTTTTTACATCTCTGGGCGGAAAGAAAGTTACTGCGGGCGCTTAATTTATGGAGGTGCGTCAATATTGCCTAGAAATAGTACGTTGCAATTTATCTGATTTTCTTCATTTAAATGACAAAATGAAACATACAATTCATTATGTACAAAATCGTTTATGAATTTGGGAAAAAATAACCGAAAATATTTCAAAATTTTTAATAAATAGCGAGCGCTTGACTAATTAGTTGGGAAGGAATTTGAGAAGTATTGCACAGCCTTCCAGATGAGCAGCTTAAAGACAACCCAGACCAATCTCCTAGGTGAGGGAATGACAAGGAAGACAGGGAAATTTTAGTGAAAAAGAAAATGGAGAGACTAAAATGATGGTAATTACTGGAGGGCAGAACGGAAAACAAGATTTTGCTATTAAATATTTCAAAGTCTCATATTTTCATTAGATTTATCATGTAAATAGGATATCTCATCAGAACTGCTTTCGATCATTTTAACTTAACGAGTAAGAAACACAAAATTGGAAGTAAGGTAGCATAGTAAGAGGAAGAAAACTGCATTATCCTATTTTTTTTACTTATTTAATTTTCCTCTACAAGCTTAATTGCCATCTGCAAACTTTATTGCTTTCTAAAAACTTGTATCTTTAATCGCTATTTATTAGAATTATAAAGGTTCACTCAGGGACCTAATATTAGGAGTAATTTAACGGTAGAAAGCCGGAGAACCTACGGAAAATCCTCCATCCAAGCTTAAATTTCCCTAGTATTTAATCTGAGGACGTTATCCTTCCTTATTTGCAGCACGAGCGCTTATGCTGTTATGATTATCTATCTTGCGAGACGAGATTAAGTCGTCTTAATATCAACAGATACCGCTTTCATCTCTTGCTATTAAGGTGTAGGTTTTTCATATGTTTGATTGAAAATTCTGAATAAGGCCTCGATTCCAGCGAAGTGTAACCGTCTCATCCCCTTTATCAGAAGATCTGCGACAGGAACACAGGACGCTTTGTCACTATAATTGGATCTATTTTGCAGGGGAAGAACGACATTTCCGTGCTAATAATCTTCGTGCGTTGCATCGTATATTTGTGACGATGTTCATTGTAAGTTGGTAGTTAGTAACCGTCATCCAGGAAATGCGTATATTCCTTCTATAAGATGATTCAATCCAAGACGTTCGCGCATCTCTTGATCCGTACTTTCAATTAGCCTATCTTGTCGACGTGTTTCTTGATTGATAGTACTTGCATTTATACCCTCATTATTTCCTTTGTTATTTAGTTGTCTTCTCCAATATTTCGCTTTATCTCGTTGAGCAATATTTCTTCAAAGTTCAATAAACCGAAATATATTTTATTATTTCCTTTAAAAGTTAAAAAGCATGGAATCGAGGTTAAGCTCATATTCTGTTAGTCATCGTACCGAAATAGTAAAATATGATTGTAAAGTAAAAAGTAAAATATGATGAAAAAAATGGCCGTCAGGGCCGAAACCGGTTGGTAATCTAAAATAAATCTGTGAAACATACAAAGTTTGCTCTTCTTATTTGTTCAGAATGGCGTTTCACGAAATACAGCCAAGTCAGACTAACTTTAAAATATGATTAATTTTATGTTTTAAACATTTTTCGTCATTATTTGAGTCAACTGAAACAGCTAGAAAAAGTAATAATCAAATAAATTCCATCATTATGGACAACTTAGTCATTGCTTCACTTGTAACCGATTAAATTGTGCACGTTAACATGTTAAAATCAATTTCTTTAAAAGAGTGGCATTTTGGTCATCACTTCTGACAGATCGACGCGTTCACAAACAGATGGGAATGATGACGTCAATGCAACCCCCATGTTCACGAGGAAATAATCTCGAACCGGCCCTGACAGTCAGGACCAGTCCGACGGTCACGGATGCGTGATTGTGAAAAGTTCTGCGCGGGACATTCTTACAGCTCGTCAAAATTATAGTTTTTTTACTCAGGTCACTTCAATGAGAAACGCGACACGATGAACATAAATGTCAAACTACGACCCTCGGTTATGATATTCAAAGTTAATTAAGTAATAATAAATATGTTTTGTCATCGACCGTTCTTCATTTAGATTAGTAATTGACATTAAGTTTTGGAAAGCCCTTTCACCTCATGTAAAAGCATCTATTTCAACCCGTTCTTTCAAGAAAAAATGCCTCTCTCATCTTCAAGTGAATCAATTACCCAGTTGATAATCCTCCTATCCCTCAATATAGCGAAATCAGCACAGATCAACCCTCTGATGACTGTTCTTTCTCACCGTGCAATTAAAAATATATGTATATTAATTGTCCTTTGTACTCGTTTTAAGGGCCATTTTATAAAAAAATCCATTGGTATTTATTTATTTACCATTTTTAATTAACTGTTGAATTTCTCATATGTCTTGTTAGTATGTTTCATTTTCATAACAATTTTTATTATTTCAATGTTTTATTTGATTATATTTGTAATTTCGTTTGAATGTTTTTATCTTATGTCTTTGCCATATTTATTATTTTCTCATTTGTTTACTATTGCAATGTTTCCTTTTCTGATTTAATTTAATTATTGTCTTTGTAATTTCGTTATAGTACTGCTATTGTAATTTCCAAGTCATACACAGTTTTCCTTTATATCTCTTAGCTTGTACTATCAGTAGGTGTGCGCAGTTTTTTCACCTCCCCCTTCTTTGCGGGTGTTTTCCTGCAGTGTATCTTTTTTCCTAAGATATCACCTTAGGTTTTTTATGTCCACTCCTTCTTAAGTTTTCCTCTCTATATCTGTCCACCTACACAAGACTTTTTATGTATGTAATTTCATTGACGAAAGGTTAGATGGAAGAAGAGACTTTTCAGTCTCAATCTCGCCCGAATAAAGATCTTATGATTTTTCTTTTAAAATTTCAAATTTATGGTTAATTTTATCCTCAATATCAATTATCCCCTTACTTGCATCTTTCCAGTTAAATTCTCTTCGCTGATTATTCATCGTGGTAGAAAAATCTATATAGAGGGAACGAAAAATTTCGATAAGTTTTGCTTAATATAGCGGCAGGAAAGCTCAGTCGTAAGGATTGCTCAGTATTAAAAGAAAATTTAACATTCTTATTATGAAAATACATCTGATAATCCTATGGGTGCATATTCATTTCATATATTATTTAATAATTATGATAAGATTTTTAGTTCTCAACGCTCTACTTGAATATTTATGCGCAAATATTTCGAAGTTTGAAAGAAGAAACGCATTAACTGTAATCAAAACATTTTTTATTTAACTCTCACGTTTATCGCATTATTTGTCGCTAAATTTGTCTATTAGTTTAATTTGGAAGAATAAATGTGGGTGAAAATTATCACATTTTAGAATTAAAAAAATTAAATCTATGGCGATTCGATTATTTTACGCTCAATTGGAAGCGTGTGGCCTTAGGTCAGAGGTGGAGAATCTGTGACCTTCAGATTACACATGGCCTTTTAGCATGTTCATTGTGGCCTTTTGGTGACACGGGAACAAATTTTTTCATTCAAAATTTTCGTATACAATTTTGTTGACAAAGCCAAATGAAAAATAAAGCCGGGATATTCTCTTTTAATTCACTCTGAAAAAGAATTCGTTTTTTAAATCACAGCTCGATCCCTAACTATTCGAATGCAGTAATACACAATACAAGAGAAACATGATGACTTCACAAGCGGCCATTCTTATGAGATCGAATGCTAAATGCGACCTTCATATATAAAAAGGTCCCCTGCTTATTCCTTATATATTTGTATTTAGGTGGAATTATATCGTTCTTACATTTATTCAACGAAGATACATTAGTTTGTTGCTTTGATTTATCTCCAGGATAACCATGTAGGCAGCACGTTCGACTTCGGTGATAAACCCGAGTTCGAATCCCACGTGCGAATGGACCACTGCTGTCGAAGCACTTTAACAAAATTACTACTAGAAAGTCTTTGTATTTAGATGGAACTATCCCATACTTCAATTTGCTCATCGAAGTTATATTAGTTTCTTGTTTCGCTTTATCTTTGTTTATATATTTTTTCTTTCACTACCTACTTTTATATAAATCCTTATTACAATTTATTTATGTTAGTACATCAGCTCTTACTGTATTTGAAAGACAGGTTTTTTGTGTTGTTGTAGCGAAATTCCAATCGATTCGTGTATTTCCTTTGTATTTATCTACGTAATCTCACAATCCTCGCCATAACGATTTTGTAAAACAAATGTCAGCATTTAAAATTTTTCACAAGTGCGCTTCTGAAAGGCATTCTTACGGCAGAAGATAGCGTGTGTCTAAAATATAAAAGCGGATGTGTGCTCAGAGGAGCTCGAGTCCCTCTTACTTTAAATTCCGAACGCATTGGAAGCTGAGAGGGAAATAATTCCTAGTCTTTCTTCCTCTTTGAAAAGGTAAATACCCTCGGAATTCGAGAATAACTTGAAGATTTAATTTTTTCCCTCCTTAGCTCATCTTCCTTTCCCTTTAACTTATCCTGTACATTGCGCTGACTTAGGCACTGCTCAAATCCCACTTCCCTATGATTTAGCTCCAACTTCGATTCCACTTAGCCTCCACTTAGCACTCCACTTCTCTAGCACTGAGTTTCAACTTCACTTCCAGTTTATGTTTGTGTGTAAGCCTGTTTACGTTTAAGGATGAATGGGCACACCATTTGCCAATAATTGAATCGGGATAGCGAGGAACGCGAAATGAACTACAGCGCTCAGTTTGGTCAGGAAATGCTCAAGAGGTTTTCCTCTTAGCCGAAATACTCGTCGACTATCTAAACCATCAGGAGACGTTTATTGCTGAGAAGAGATCGCTTGAAGTCGAACTTAATATCACTAATCCCCTGTTCCTGATGGTTTCCTCAGAAACCTCTTGTTATGAATTGCAGCATCTCGTTTGCGATTAAATCTATGTATATCTATATACGATATAGCTCGACATCAGATGATTTGAGACATTCCATATTAATTAGCATGACTTCGGACAGCAAGGTAGTTTTTATCTTCCAGATAATTCGCAGTTTGACGCTGTACGATTTTTAAGACTCAACTTTTGTTCATTTTTACCTCATTTTGAGTATATATTCTTTAAAAAGCTAATAATTTAACAACTAGAAGTTAATTTGCAAAGAATTTCAATTTATAAAGTCTAGCAAATATTACATTGCCAGCTACCTATAAAGTTTATAAAATAGGCCAATTTCTGACAAAAGTTATCACTTTCAGACGGCTTTTAACATTACTGAGCTTGGACCCCTCTCAAGAATTAATATTTTTGCAATGAAATGTCGCGTTTGAGTTTGTAAGGGGTATACAGAGGTAATTAGACTGTGACAGAAAAGGTTATTAGCCTATCATATGCGTAATATTAGGTTTTAGAAGGAAAAAAAGGTATCAAAGTTGAAGACGGCTATCAAGAAATGCCAGCAGCCTTTGAAAAAGATATAGTATGATCGGTAAAGTATGAAACTTCACTTCTTTCGTACCTTTAACACATCGCACAAAGAGGGTTGTCGGTTTCATCGATGCTATGTGTGTGATATAGCCCTAAATTGCATACGGCCTAGTTTAATTGCATGTACTGGAATGCAGGTTTACCGGGACCATAATACGCTAGAGCATGCGTATACTTATTGAATACCCTGCTGATGGATGTCTGAAGGGAGGAAATTCGTAATTAACATGATGGTGTCCTAACATACTGAGAATTTTCATTGTATTAGTTAATCTGTTCTTGGAGTCGCTTAATCTTATATGAACGCGTCCTCTAATTGGTTAGTATCAAAAGGAAGTCAAACTGACGTTGGCTTATTAATATAGGTTACAAGGGTACATGCATTTAATTACATATGCGATGATGTAGCCGATAGTATGCTTCCTCCTTGATGTATAGGCCGTTCTGATACCGCGAGAAAGATCATAGAAATCCGCAGTACTTAGTTGACTTTCTCTGTCACTTGAAACTGTCACATTCGTTGAAAGATGATAAAACTGGAAGTTTTTCCAAGCTAGCAGTTGTAGTGGCATTGTTAAAAGTGCTTCAACAGCTGACATGGGACGGGAATCTTTAGAAGAAAGAAGGCTCAATCAGAGATTTAAATTACTAGATAAATTCAGACAGAGTACGTTCATAGAAGATTTAGCCTATATTATGCGCCCTCCTTGTTATATAGGCCGTTCTGATACCGCGAGAAAGATCATAGAAATAGATGCTAGAACCAGTCGATTCAAGAATTAATTTTTTCCGAGAACGATACGCGAAAATAATCGACTAGGAAAGTAGAGTCAAGGTGCTTGCACCCCCTGCCATACGCCGAAAGGCGGCTTGCAGGGTACATATGTGGATATAGATGTAGAATTTTTCTCTTAAATCTCTGGTCATCTTAGGATTCGAGGTAAACGGAAAGAAATTTGGGGAAATTTAATTCACCAGCCGGCCTAGATAAACAGGTAGAGTTTATATTAATTTTTTATAACTAAATTACGTAGTGCTGTATTTTTCATGCCCTACATATTATGCATGAGAAACTGTTGAAGGAGTGACAGCTCTAAGGCCGCTGGGAAACCCAGCTAATTTTCCGAGATATTTCATAAGTCCCACGTAATTTCCACCCTCCAAGGATGGGTCATACTTGCGTGATAGTGTCAAGGCATTGCGACGTATGGTGATTCGGTCGTTGAAAAATCTCCGTTGAGACACTACAGAGGCATGTCAAGGACGTCACGCATTTCTAGCAGAAGCGCTGGAGAGTCGCTCTCTGGAGAGGGGGCGTTGATCCGCGGTTTTCAGAAACTGAAGTTTAACGTTTGCCCGCTGCCCGTTCTGTGTCCGCGCAAACGGGCATCTGAAAGATAGAGATGACACGTCGCCTGGACGGAGATGGACTCAGAGGTGTGGAGGATTTAACTAACCCTTCCGAGAACGGCGACGGTGGAAAAAATATGCGCAAGATCGCCACCGAGTGAGTGTCGCCCGAGATAACTGAGTTAAGGGAACGGACTGGCTGAAATTATAAATTCATCCTTTTCGTCAGCAAGGAGAGACGCATCAAATCTGATTATTGCAATCAACGACGCCTTGGCCAGTAAGCAGATTATGTGCTCGCCCTTCTTGCTCGGGCGCTTAATTTCCGCGTTTGATGCAGTGACGGAGTGCGGCGCCTCAGGCCCAATTACATAATGGCCCTTCAAGACGGACCTCTTGCTTCTCAGAAAGCCACGTGCTATCGATAGACACTTATATGAAATAGAGGGAGCAATATTTTACCTCTATCCTTAATTTCTCCTCTCAGAGAAGCGTTGGTGAATCAATTCGTAAGTCTCTTAGCTGTTCGTCACGAGCTTCGCGATTGAGGCTTTATAAGACCCAATGAGGAAAAGAAATTTTATGGCTTTCCTCCATATATAATACCCGCTAGGGATGATGAATTTAATCAGATTAATTATTGCTAATTGGTTGAACAATTTGCTTCTACCGTGATGTCACCACAATGGCGCCAAAGGACAAAATCAGCGATTGATTATAATCTAAAGGACGCTTTAACGCTCTTTGTAGATCACGGCATGAATGCGTGTAATTTCCTAAATACGTTCTGTAGATGTGGCAAGTGAGATACGAATACGATTATGGTATCAGGAATGGGATATAACTGTAATTAAAACTCATGGTCATCATTTATATATGTTCCCTAGACTGCCGTTTATGTTAGAGTAAATTTAAATCGAAAGACTGAAGGTTTTTTGAGGGTTCATTTTTCCTCATATGTAGTATACGTAATATAATCCGTAATGGGTTATTTTTATTTTAATAAAATTTCCCACTTTCCACACGCCAACAAGCGGCTTATAAGGTACATCTCGATGTTGATCTAGATATAAAAAGCTGTATTTCATTAATTTTTGTGTTTGCGACTTGCATGACATTAAGAGAAAATCTCTATATTAATTAGAACGTTTTGTAGGCTACTTATATTTAAATAAAATATTAATACGGACTTGTAGGTATTGAAGGCTTGTCTTATAAGGATTGATGTACTCAAATAGCTGCTAGGGAATCTATCTATTATTCTATTTATATCTAATTATTTATAATACATCAAGTGCAGTTTTTATTTCGTGAAGATATTCGTAATTAGTCAACTTCAACCAATCTAGTTCTTGATGAAAAACATATTACATTTTATTTTTTCAATTTGGATTCTAAAAATAATATTGATTCATTTTTTTCTTATCGGGGGACAGATATTATATTCAAGAAACATCCTGTAATATTTTATTGATTATTTTAGCTATTAATTTTGCGTACTGATGAATGATACAAGTGAAGAAAGATATTAATCAACATCCAGATATGAACTGAGTTGCATTCTAATTCGGCAGTAAACCATTTCCACAGTTGCGCGGATTGTGGGCACCTGTATATAACAAACAATGGTTTTCTCACTATATCAGTAACTTTAATGAAAAATTATCGAATCCAGATCATTAATGGAGTCTACTTCCATGGAAATCTACTTTTGTTTCCTAAAATTCATACTTTTCATGTGACCGCCTGTATTTGGTCCTGATTGGGTACACTTCAAACACCTCTGTACACTGCTAAATGTTTAACGTGAACGCCCGAAATACAGAGATCAGAAACAGTTGATTTATAACCAAACATCAATGCGTAGGAAAATAAACTTTAGAGAGAACCAACATGAAATAGATTCAGGGAATCAAACTTAAATAGAGAAGTAACCGTAGAAAACAGAAAAGGAGTAATCGTAGTGTTCCAGACAGAAAAGAGCGGGAGAGGATCTTCTCTCGCTCCGAAACTTCTCTTTCCTTCATTCCTTCGTCCCCTTCCTCTTATTCCTCTTATCCTTCTCTTTCTTCTCATTCTACCGCCAGATTCAGTATTAAAAATACCTTCTTTTATGTCCCTTACTTCAAGGCTTCCGCCACAAACTTCTCCCTCATTCTCTTTTTTATACAGTTCTTTCACTTCCGCCATTCGCGGCTTACTGCATTTTATGCGGGGAAAGTTTTAATGGCCCTCTAACAGGCGCTAAGCAAAATGCCCCGAAAACCTAATAGGCAAAAAATTCACTCCATTTCTTCATTCGTGACGCCGTTTTGCGAGAGTGCATTCATATTGTACTTCCTCAGTCATTAGAGATTCATATTTTGCGATGGATTTTTTTTTATTCGAACGCCACAGGAGTTCTGCATTTGATATTTCCCCGATTTATTGCTGAATATTTGTTGAATAAATTCGGAAATTAATGAATTAACGCATTGACAATATTGAGTTTCCTTTGTTAAATGTACGATAACGCATCTCGAATTTAAGTATTTCTTTTTATTTCTTCAGTAATGTTTATCCCAATGCATCATTTAATGAGCTTTTAAATATTAGATAATTTTCTCTGATTTTATCTTGAAACCTTTCCGAGAGTTATCTTCCCATAAATAAGAATGAAAGTGTGCATTTGCGATTACTATTTTTTTACATTTATATCTTTTCACAGTTGGAAAAAAGTGAAAGGAACTATTGCAAGCAAAGGAGTGCACCTATGGAAAATCCCAAGGAGAAACGGACAGCAAAAAGGCTGACTGGATCCAGCAAGCATAGTCAATATGCCATTCACTACTGCATGGGACGGCATATTGACTGTGGTGACTCAATAGCTGAAAGCATCTGCCGGTAAGTGGAAGAATGGGGCTCGAGTCCCGGTCCTGTCTGCCTATTTTATGTACGTTTTTCCTAGCGATTTTTCCACTCGATTGTAATTTAATTACATTAAATACCTAAAAACTTAAGTATGCGTTTGGGGGGATACCTTAGTTATATTAATATACTTTAGGTATTAATAACGGGTATTCTAAGAAAGTGAGACTATATCCATCTACGGTTTGTTTGAATAGAAAATACCTAACAGGTGAATTCCTATTTAGCATAACTTTGAGTGTTGCGAGATAACTGCAATCTTTACATGGTTCCTTTAACAACTTCTTTAATATGAAACGAGGAATTATATCATATAGCACCTAATCCAAAACTTGCTGAGATTAAAATAGGTATCCATCAGGAATCAATATTTTATTTACGATATTATCCCTTGATTTCCTTCAATTTTTCTTCCAAATACGCTGAAATTAACAAAGTTTATAAATACGAAAGACTATATAACTAGAGAAGAACAGTTTTTCCACGAATATTTATTATGTACCTAGTCTGAATAATGATATGTAACATATGAAAATATGTACAAATGTATCTGGAAAGCGAATGGAGAAATCGAGGTCAGATAGTATGGAGGAGAATAGCGAGTTAAGTGGCTATTAGTTACCTTAACCCGAGAGAGAAAAGCCTGCTCGTTACGTATGTAGGTTATTTAAATAATTGAAGATCTCATTGCGCATTTCTCAACATTTCACTTCCACATACAAGTAGAGGATTTTCATAATTTTTTCTTCTTAAATATGATTATTACTTTTCTATACGACGTTTATTCGTACATTCCGATCTCGATAAGTCGATATTATTACTTCAATGTCGTTTTCATCTAAACGAAACCCTTACCTCTCTAACGGAAATCGTTCAAATTCTTTCGCATCGATTACTCTTGGTACGAAAAAGTGCTCCTCAAGAAGAACTGCATATCAGGGTCAGGAGGAAAATGGATTGAAATTGCTACCGATGCCTCATTCGAGGGAAGGGAAATCGAGATAATGCCCCTTATCAGAGGACTAAGGAGTCATCGGGCCCGGTCTGCCGCGTACATTACCAAGGAGCACTAGTGTTCCGGAAACGGTTACTTAACGAAAAACCCCAACGGAACCTCGTGTGCGCGTACGCCGTGGAAAATCCGCTTCCATTTCCCCCTTTAACGCCCCCTTGCCATCCCAGAGCTCAAATCCTGCCGGCAACCTAACCCCATTTCTCGTACATCCCGCCAACCCAAGGTCGAAAGGCGGCAAACGAAGCGATAAATTTTAAATCGGCTTCCGAATTCAGGGATAACGATCGCCTCTAAGCTACTTTGAGATTGTTAAATGCGGGAGGTTGCGAGTTGAGAGGAGTGAGAGTGGTAAGTTGATTTGAGGTGCTGAGAGGTGAAATCTAAAGGCAGAGCAAAGATCATGAAGGGTTTGGGAGGCATCGTTTTTGCCTACCTGGAATGTATGCAGGGATCGATCTCGGAAGAAATAGGGGATTTGGGAGATGTAACAACGAAGGTGTTTTAACTACGGCAAATCGCTTTGCTCATCTAAATCAGTATGGCTAACAGGAATGGAGGTATATAATTTAAAGTAGAGCTTTTATTCAAAGAGCTTCAGAATTTTTTCGGGAATAAGCTTATGCAGTATTAAGTTATCTTGGGGTGCAAAAAGCTATTTATCCCAGGTCTCCAGACCTCAGTTCAGAGGTGACAAAAGTAGTCGCTATATTGGGAGTAATAATAAAACGACTTTTATTGGAAGAAATACGATCAATCAGTCTCACTTCTTGCATCTAATCCTTCGTCATATAGAGTTTAAAAGTAATAGTTTTAAAATAATTTACAGAAGAAAATTACCTCTATGGATTAAAAGTTTGCACATAGAAAGATATTCACAACAGGAAGAAAGCAATCTCAAAAATGGAGTGAAAAACCTGAGAAATCTACATATAATTAATCTTTAGTCATAGAGCAGATCTAAGAAACAGAAAAACAATATAGATGCGCTATCACCAAGTTAAAAGAACATTAAACATGTTTGAATACGAAAAATAAACAGAAAAAAGCATTAAGATAGCCAAAATTAATAGCAACAGGGATAGGCTATGTAAATGAAAATTCAAGTAAAAAATACAGATAAGAAGAGATTTTTAATGTGAACTACAGGAAATAAGCAAAATAATAAGAAAAATGAATTCAAGGACTTGTAGAGACTTCGAAGAAAAGTGTGGAGACAAATTTGAAGCAGCCAGTAGAATTTTTCACTAATGATTTAAAGCAGCAATATTATGACAACAAATTTAATTGACTGAACAGTTTAAATTGCGCATTTGATTACGTTGAGATCAAAATATGCAACATCTTAAGCTTGTTTTAAACTGCTTTAGATTTTCTTACCTTGGGATGTTAGATTTTATTTCTCGATCGTTTCTATTAAGACTGAGAATTCTAAGAATATTCTTAAACCTTCAGTAAGGTTATTTGTTTCCAATGTAGATTACTTGAATTAATTGACGTGTGTATTTATACGGGATTAAAATCAGCATCCTCCTTCGTGATTAAGGGAAAGAACGGGAGTTAGCGTAATCACATCCAAAACAATACTAGTAATCAGTATCGGCTCTCTGTTTTAAATTTAGAGGAATCGTTTTATATTTTTGTGAGCTTATTTACGGTAAAAAGGATGTTTATTGATTAAATATATTGGATATAAGTGTTGATATGGTGCACCTTTTTTCATAAGAACTTCAAAATTACCTCTTTACCCTTTGACTTTTCAAATTCAGTCATATCAGTAGCTTACATATAGGGATAGATTGACTTCTTGTGTTTTATTGCAATTCATCGGGTAATCGGTTTTATTTTTTTCCTTTGTTTATTTACAATTTTGTCATCTAGTTTTCCTATGATCATCCTCTATTTTTCTTTTAAACCTATCCTCATTTCTCTTAAAATTTTGTTTTCCTATAAAAATCTGCTGATTACTGCAGAATTTCAACAATATTAATAATTTCTTTGAATTTTTGCCGTTAGTCTTCCTTTTTATTCGCACTTCTATGATTTCTTGTCCTCTAATCCTTACGGACTTTTTCAACGGACTCTATAAAATATTTCGCTTGATTTTGATCGACAATTCAGTAAATGGGTTCTCGAACATACATGTTATTAAAAGCGCTTTCCCTGTTAACAAATATTAAATGTCCAGGATACCGATCTTTTCCCTAAGAATGCCTAAATAGGATAGAATATTTTTAACTTCAATAATATACGAAGAGAAACTTCCCTCAAAAATAATGTTAAACTCATTCTAGTACACATCAAGGGGAACATGCACGGTTGAACAACTTCCATAACGGAAGGCAGCGTTCAAGTAGTCCGAGAACCCTCCTGATAGAATTATTAAAAAGTTTTGCAAATATACACAAGAGCGGAAATAGAATCTCCCGGAGGAGGAGAGTTCCCTCGTTGGAGGGGTCGCTTTCTTCAAACAAAGAAGAGAGCATTTCTTTTAATACGAGGCGTCCGATGCAGCTACGCTCACAAATAATTCCTAATTAACCCGTATTCTGTTTTGAGTGCCTTTTTTGAACGTTACTTGTGCGCAATAAGAAGAGTAAACGTGATCCGTGGATCAAGTCAATTAATGAAAAACGGGCTAAAATATCAAAGATATTTTTTTCGACCATCATGGGCAAGCTGATTGGGTACCGTTTTGTGAACATATGCTCAATTTTTCTTCGATTATATTTTTCATTCTTAATAAGAAATAATTTCTCACCGGGATCTTCAAAATTTTAAAAGTAGCTCGGTACTGTAGTATTTACCCTAATGGAGTTGAAGACTTGTTTCATTTAGGCATATTATTCGCTTTAGACGATATATTTGATACATTTTATGAGATTTTGATTCTAAATTTATCAATAACAGGTGAGAATTTGATGATTGCGTCGGTGCTCCTACTTCTTTGATCATTTTACGAATTACATTTGTAGTATTACCTTCGTCGATACATAAGGTAATTCTGCGCGTCGATTCCCACCAGGAATAGAACCTGCCCTTAAAAAATTAAAACGCGCTGCCCACACGGCCATTCAAGAGCCCATACAATTTTGTTCTTGATTATATTAAAATATCTATCCAAAACGATCGATTCTCATTGTTGAAGTCATAATTCTGTGATTTCGTTTTACAAGAGGTATTACAATTTAAAAGTGATTCGACAGGTAACGTTATTTTGCACATAACAAGCCCCTCCTAGGAATCCAAACCAGGATTGCTCTTACCAAAGTTGAATGCGTTGTCCTTAGGCTATCCGGAAGCTCATTAGTGGAACTATTCCGGCATTATGCACAAGGGTGTTATGGATCCAAAATATACTTGCATAGCTTGTTTTAATGAACGAGTATTCAAAAGACTATTTGAAATGAGCGGGTATCGTGTTCTCAGCGTAGTAGAGGACTCGCAGAATGAATTTTTAAGGAAAAATTAATTCTAAAACTTGCAGATCAGTAATCCCCTCGCCACGAAACATGGCGAGCTCATGACTATCTTCCGTGACGCTTCAATGGTTAGAGTTATGCTATGATATCCGTAAAGTTTGATCGGCTGGATCAAATATTGGGTGTACCGTTTGCTATCATTGGAAATTAGAATCGTCGCCAAGTTTGAGCGGCTGACTTTTATGGGTAAGAAGTTTTTCGCTCATGAAGCCCTTCCCATTCCCACTGTCGAACCATTCGAAAGTTTCGAATTCGAAAACCCACCAGTAAGTTTGCAGTGCAAAGATTGAATTTCATATCCACTCTTATGAAAACAAAATATGATTGAAAATCCGAGATGGGTTATTGGAAGATCTTCCATTTACCCCAAAAACCTCGACGTTCAGGTTCGTTAAAGTTTACAGTGATGAAATTAAATACCGATATAGACTGCCGCACAGTTTTACGTTGTGGGCCATATTATTTTATAATTTGATGTCGCCTACTCTCATTCAAGGGTTGGAGAAATATGAGACTGCTGATGACGTTAAGTCTGTTCGATTCACGTCACTTGAATAGTAGAATTCTATAAATATATGTTTTTACCTTCCATTGATAAACCTTTCCAAGCCACATTTATCATCCATTCATAAATATTCTAAATTAAGGATAAAATTTTATCAGAGCATGTGATATTCAATTTTTTTTCTTCACATCAATCTTTTGCCTTTAAAATAGCTGTTCCGCGAAGAACTATTTATCTGAAGCAACAACTTGGAGATAAATACTTCCAAATTTATCCTTGATACAATAAATCAGTCATATAGTAATTATAATAGTAAATAACTGGAGAATGTAAATTTTATGAACGACTAAAATTGAACTCTTTATGTTACAGTCCTTATTATTTTTGAAAATTAATTAATTTCATGTTTATTATGAATTTATTAATTTTCTATAAAAACTTTGTTTTTCTATCTGTATCTCGGACATTCATTCACTCATTGTAATTTTTATTTATTTATGCATTTATATTGTAACTTTTGCTCATTCATTCATTTATTCTTTGTGATTTTTAAGTTGATAATGAAGTAATGAATGAAATTAATGTGCTAAGTCTCCTAGAAGTTTTTAGCAAATTGTAGGGAGTTTAAACACCTAAAATGTCAATAACCATAAAAGGATTAGTGAGTTGGTGGTAAAATATTTGGATACCTTTTTATTTGCTGATTTGCATTTCTATATAGCTTTATCTCTATATACGTATATTCCTCCTTGAACGTAATTTTCCTTGCAATATTTATAAGTATGATTCAAATTTAAATATATAAGATATATTAGGTATACTAATACTAATAAAGATAATGATTACTGCACTCACTTTAATCCTGATAATAAAAGTAATGTTAATAGTGCTCCGACAGTTGAGGTCATTTCGCACGCGAGTCCGCACTGGGAATCGAACCCGCGACCGCTTTCGCCGAAGTCAAACGAGTTGCCAAAATGGTTAACCGGAGACCCCCACTTTACTCCCTCGATGCAAGATAAAATCAGTTGGCGAAAAAACCAATTTTAGTAAAATCATCCCTTCAAATATTCTAAAGCCATAATTAAAATAATTTCTGCAGTTTTTTAGAATTTTAGCCAATGTAGCGTTTTTAATGTTAATTAGTTTTTAAGGACTTAATTTTTCGCTATATCGATGAATAATCGATAGTTATCAGCAATAGAAGCAAAGAATTTATATATGCACAGAAGGCCATATAATATAAATTTGGCGATAAGGTCAGAGATGACGCATACAGAATAACCATTAATCTTGTCATTTTCTCTCGTGATTGATTACAAACGGGCGTTACTTTAGAGATCGTAACTCGAAAATGAATTTCCCATTCACAATGAAGATAATTGATAGAACTCCCTATTGCAGCATCACAACAAAACTTTTCGAGAGTTCTAATTCGATCGAATGATATAACTGGAACAGGTGGTAATAAATATTACATCTTCCATTTATGTGTGTCAAAGAAATCACTACACATCAAGCCACGTATGAGCCAACAAAAAAATTAGTCTGCCTGGTCAGTCATGCGTTTCGCTGAAGGAATGCCATTGGCAATTTTAGAAAGGAATAGAAACTTAAAATAGGCACACAATTACCAGGATGAAAATTTTAAATGAAATCCTTTAGTTTTGGTTGTAGAATGTTCCGTATAGGTAGAGATTGACAATATTTAACATTAGAGGTAGATTTAGGTCAAACTGAACTTGAGGGCCACCTAGTGTCTTTTTAGGGAACTCAAGACTTGCTAGGTAACAATACTGGAAACAAGTACATATTCGTTACTAATGCGAAATCTAGTGGTCACTTTAAGCCAATATTTTAAATCTCCGTTGGATTCTATGATGAACTAAGAGAGTTAAATGAACTCAGGCAGCCATAATAGAGTGATGTTGGTTTTAAGGTAGAAATTGAAAGATTTGATTTAGCCGTCTATTCTCAACAGACATTTTTCAATATACATTAAAACCCTGTTAAGACACTTTCAGGAACATGATAAAACCCGCGTTATACGAATGATAGCGATATAACCGGGATATTATAAATATTTATTTATTTTACGTTAGGAAACCAAAGGGAGATTTTCTTGGTTATTTAATTATTATATAATTGAATGAATGTATTCCATTGCCTTGACCGAGTCACTGTCTCACCAACTTTCTCTGAAGATGCCCCCGTTGAGGGTGAAATACGTATAAGAAATCCTGTGTTTATTTGATGATGTTTAAGGAGAGAGAATTTAGTGTTTAAGAGATGACATATTTGTTATGCATAATTATGCCTTCTTCGTATCAATTCCAAAGTTAGGAATTTCTGTTTGGAGCGAATGAATTCGTACCGTTAGTTATATCTGTATTTTAGGGTTTCGCATTTGTTTCTTAGGTTTTGTTTTGTAGATTATAATGATAACAACAAAATATCGAGATAAATTGGATGTCCAGAATGAAATTCAAAAACGCCAGTTCATTATCAGTCTAATTGAAATCGCTTTTTGGCCATGCGTGAAAAAATAATGACATATTCTTCGGAATTATTTAACGATCTCAGTGAAATACAAAAATACTCGATTAAATATCCGATTTGATGGAAAAATAAATCAGCAATTCCTTCCGGTGAAGGTATCATCTTTATTAAAATTTTCAGTTAATGTTAATCCGGATTATTCATTGTTCAAGATTTCATGAAATTAATTAGTGAACTGAGTAATAAATTTTAAATGATCAGAAGCTACGTATTTCATAAAATAATTCTCTTTGCCAAAAATATATTCTTCCCATATTGCAATTGTTGTCTGGAGCACATGTAATCATCGTAAAATTCTCCAGTAAGTAATGAAATATCCAAACGCGTTGATTAAAATTGTTGGATGTTTTCATTGATGAAATAAAACATCCGTCTTCCTCGTCCTATGCATTCGATAAAACATATTATATAATGGTATTCGTTTTAATTAATAATCAACTCCTCGTATATTATTGCTAATATCTGGAGTGTACACAATTATCGTTTCACTACAGTTAGTGATCAAATTCTCCAATGCTTTAATTAATTTAGTTAAAAACGTTTGTTACTAATTAAATAAGCAGTTGTTTGTGGAAGTACTCAACCGTAAATTGGCGAACACTCTAGTGAACCTTTTCATAACTGCGCGATGGAAGATATTCTATTTCAATTTGGTGAAGTAAGGTTCAGGTTAGGGATCGCTAATGATCGAATGCTACATGCATCTTGGAGGCAAAATTCGGCGAATCCTCTGCCTCTGAATTGGGCGAAATTTCGCGCAGATGTGTTTATGACTTCCAATGCAGAAGCATCAGCTTCTATTGTAGCCAACGAATGCGTCACTCGCAAGAGTCAAAGTGTCTTCGTTGGGTTACCTTCACTCAAATTTCGCGAAAACGATTAGGGGTGCCCTGAGAGATCGGTGAGCGTAATGACGGTGAGTCTCTCCGCACGGGCTCAATGCGCCATGAATGCTCCCCATTCAGGAGCTCGCTCACTTCTTTCCTTGGGAAGCAAATGATTGCGCTGTAGAATGGAATGGGCCGTTGTAATATTTGCGGTCTAAAAATCGGAGAGGGTAGAAAATGCGGTAGGAAAAATGGGACGCAGAGGAGTGTGACTTATCTCCAGGTTCGATTTAGCAATCACGTAGCAAACTGAGATCATATACTTTTCCTTTGACACAACCTTCTCAAAGGGGATAAGGAGTGTAGGATTTGGGATGGAAAGGAAGATTGAAGAGCTCCGAGAGTTCTTCCTTCTCTTCCTAGGCCTTTTTTATCCCTATCCTTTTGGGACGAAAGAGTAAGATGGAGTGGTGGATAGAAAATCGAGGTTAAGGCAGGGAAGAAAGGGAGAAACGGGAACGAATATTAAGTTATACGCTTTCCTTCGACTTAAGACACGGTTGTAATCGTTAAATCTACTTCATGAACTAAAAACGCATTTCACTGAAAATACAACATTACTATACAGATCTCATATTTAGTTTTGAGCCCAAATAATATCTGTAACTAACTTCATAATACGTTTCTTCAAATTCATCAAACTCCAAGGATGGTTCTCATCCCTTACACCTACCCTAACCAAAAGAATCTTTGGAGAGGTAATGAGATATATTAAAGAAAATGGGGAGTAAGGTAGTTAGCCTTTATCTATTTTTTGCCAGAAAACTAATATCGGAAAAAGTCTACGAGAGTGCAGATTTATGAACCTATGAATATCACTTTTAACAGCGCTTAATGAATGATTGAGTTGTATTCCATTATTCAGCATCATATATGCTAAATGCTTGAGTTATTGATATCGGTTGGAAAATCTGTTCTGCGTTATACCTCATGTGAATCATTTTATGTCGATTTTTACGAGTAAAACTTATATAAGCATGCAACTACCGATTCGCAGTCTGCTGGAATTAAAATGTCTGTCGATGAACCTATTGAGATGGTCGAACTAAAGACTTCATCCACCTACAGATTTATTTCACTTTATCTGTTCGCAGTGATGTGGAAGCCCATAATAGAAGATTTTTGTGTCTGAGTGGCGTTTGAGCTAAAAGAAAACAATAGCTTCATCATCATCTGGCAGTAATTTTGGAATCCATTCCTTAAATTTTAGAATGAAAACATTGTAAAATCATTCGTAATTTGATTTTCCTCAAAATATTTTAATGGATCGTCGGTTGAGATAGGATAACAATGGTTTACGGGATTTTTATTTTTTCATGTTTTAACCCTCATTTTATTCATATTAATAGCGCTTACAATCGAAAAGGGTGATGAAGTTTCCTTGCTTTCAAAACTAAAACGAATATGCAAATAAATTGATTTCTTGGTATCAAAACTAGTATTTATGATAGGTTTACTAATTTATCATCATATTAAAATAATGACTCTTAGAATTGAAAAAGGATTCATGTTAAAATTACAAACAATATCAAGATTATAATTTGTCATAGATTGAAGCACATATGGAAAGAGTAACGCGAGATGTTCAATATGACAGATTATTTTGAATTTCAACGCATCAAAACGAAATGCAAGAAATAAAACATAGGAAATGTAAATTCTTTTATTTTATATTTCAAATTTTGTTAGTAAGCGATTCCTTACATATAGTGTGATTGTAGATCATACGGTGTACGTGGGTTGTGAATAGGAATGTCTAGGGATACGAGTCTGTAGCTCTTTACGTTTTTTATTATTTACAATTTTTAGGTTTATACTCATTTGGCGTCCAAAATGAATTTCAGCTTTTAATGTGACTCATGATAATTTCATCGTAATTTTAATAATTCGTTCGTTTATATGGTTTCTTGTTTGGCACAACACTTTGAGCAATCTATTGCGCACTGAATGTTCTTTTTGCAATCCTTTAGTGCCATTCTCACGGGATAAGCCGTTATTCGCAGCGAATCATAGAAATAAAATCCCGTCGAATCGATCTCGTTTCAGTAACTGGATTTCGATGCGCGGGCATCTCCGACTGTGGAGAAGAAATCGTCTCGTCGAAGTAACTGGACTTGTTAGTTTCCCCTAAATCCCTGAAATTTCCCTCAACCTCAATGTGTATGTCTATCACGCTCAAGGAAATTCGATTAGCAGAGGTTGGAATTTCATTATCAACTGCTTCGCTCATCAGTCAGAAGCTCTCATCGTCCGCTCTTATATCCGTCCCGTCCCCCACCGAACCCACGAATCTCGACACATCTCTCGGAAAAAATCCTCTCACACACTCGTTCCCTTCAGAACGACCCCTTGGTTTCTCCGTAATGGTTTCACGTGCTTCAGTTTCATACGCATTAGTAACTAAATGACGTCCCCGTATCCTGCCGCCGCGAAAAATATGTCTTCTCCGAGATGGACAGAGGAAACGAATTTCGTCTGCTATTGGGAATTGATGACTTCATAGGGAACGAATACGTTCTGCATATTAAACGTGATTTAAAATTTTCATCTTAGAATTCATGATATATATTACATTTAAATATTCCTTTTGAAGTAGCGTATTGTTTTTGAATCATTTTCAAAAATTATATATATATCTACGCATCAGAAGCACAAGAATGCATAAGTATATAACTGTTAATTATTATAATTTATTTTACTTCATTATAACCATTATTATTACTACTGAATTCCCCCGTCATATATGGCAGAGCTAAATATAAAACTATCAATGCATATATTTGGTCCTTCAAACTAATCAAAATTAAAAATAATCCCTCTACATTTCATATGCCTCTAAATTTTATATTTACATCATAATAGAAACTGAAAGCTATAAATATAAACGGGACGCCTAAAGTAATAACTAGTTAAAATTTTACTAACATAATGCAATATATTTATGTATTACTCAATTATCTAATACCAAATAAATAAATCTAAAATATCAGGTTTTCAAAAAATGTTAATATTATATCGTCTTGTAAAAATCGAATGTGAGAAGAATTTATTCTGAAAAAGTTCCCTATATAATTTTTAAGGATATATCTTCATACAATGTGATGATAAAAATTCACTTACATTTTACAATTCATTAACACTTTTTTTAAATGATGTAACTATTTCTTGATATTTCAATTGTTTTCCATTCATTTCTCTTGATATTTTGCAAAGTTTACATTTATTTTCTAAAAATGACACGGATAGTGCTTATTCCCTTGGACAGCTATTCAAAACTTTGAAGCTATGAAAAGAGAAAAATTGATTTTACACAACAGCATTAACGGAGACCGCTTATCAGTTTTCTCGGAAGGCGAAATCTGGTAAGCCGCGGTCTCCGTTGATCCTTTATAGAAGTTGGCGCCCGACGGTCACCAGCATATCGGCTATTCGAGAGTACTTCGAACCTCTTATTCATTACCGAGATCCACTTTCTTGTTTTTGTTAAAAATAACGTGTTACACCAGCGTACCGGTATAACCCGAATCTAAAGCTGATAGGTGCCGGTTTCTTGTCGTGAAAATAGTCATACAGCACGACGAAAATATTGCTTCACGTTGGTCATTTTATGTTGAAAAAGAGTTAAACAAGGAAGCTTAACGTGTTTTATCCTCAGATTCTTACCCTAATCTACGCATCAGAGGTACAAGATTGGTTTTTCTTCTGTTAGCAGGGGTCCTAAACTTTGTCAATCGATATATTTTAGCGGAGTAGATTGGCTAGAAGTGAAGGACTATGTCGCCACCGTCCCTCGGACAGGAAGTTTTCCACGCAAAGCTTCTTGAGTGGCTACTAGTTGGAGATTGCTTTAGCATGGCGACGAGAAGTCGAACTTTTGGAGAGTGGCGTGATATGAAACAAAGTGCATGTGAACCTCGGCGTCTAAAGAGCGGAGATATCCCTCATTTTTATTTCGCTATGGCTTTGAATCAATCGTACGCAGTTGGTAATACTGGACACTGAAGAAACGATTTATCGAGTTGTTTGCCCATGAAACTCGTTTAAATTATCGGGAATTTTTACATGGCCTTTTAATTAATTTTTCTAAAAACCAATTGCAGCATTGCGGAAATATCGCCTATATTAGAGTTCCCCGTATCGTAATCAAATTTAAAGTGAACATTTGTGCGAAATTACTTTCTATCGGGAAATGAGCTACGCAAAACTAAAATCACGCCTGCCGGCTAAATTTGAAGCGTGGTTTTCCGTATTAATTTCCAAAGTTATCGATATTTAAATGAAAAGGAAGCACGTGCATGAATTACGACCCAGAACTGTGGAATTCGAAATCAAACCGCGTAGATTATTTGTTGTGGTTTTAGATCAGAGAATGGCACGTGTTGGACTTAAAATTAGTCCACTTTAAATTGTTAATACTCGTAGCATCGGCGATCGTCCAAAGGCAAGGAATATAATTTAGTTGTTTTATTTAAAAGGGTTGTAAAATGAAATACCTCAGGCGCTTATTGCTGAAACTTTGTTTCGGTTTTGCTTTAGGACTGAAGGCGATATAAAATAAAGGGTTTGTAGACGCGCATTTAAATTCAGAAGATAATTGTTATGTTATTATCAACTATTTCCTCTCGAGGGAAAAATGAGAATTGTTAATTTGTGGACATTTGTTAATAAATCATGTAATGTTTTAATTAACTTTTATGACATTTGTACGGCCAATCATCGAAAACCTGACGAATTTCCAGATTAACAGATAGGCTAAATTTGTTCAATATTAATTATGATGTGAAACGTTCGGACATCAAAAGATATCATCTGCTAATTGATTTTAAAATATTCCACTGAACAATCGCTGCTCGACTTCAATCAATTCCATATCTCCCTGAGTTCACTGAGCATTCTGTGGAACGTTGCATGAATGAACTCGGAGGAAAGTCATTTATAGGCATCATTATGAAGCCATCTCTCACTTAACTGTCCTCAGCATTGTAGACCATCAAGCGAGTCAATAATATTATTTTTAAATATGTCTTGACAGCTAAGATCATTTCGCATAAATAGGCCTTCACCGGCAATCGAACTAGGAACCGCTTTCACCAAAGTTGTCCATCCGAGAGTCCCTAGACGTAGCATAAGTCTAATTTAGGAATTACACAAATGGTTATTATTTTTAAGCCCCAAATGTCTCGTTCTTAGTTCCATCTACGATATCCTGAATGCCAGAGAAAAATCATCCTATGTGCATATAAAATAAGCACCTTTTCAATGCTGTTGTGTTTGGATTCGTGGCACATCGCCCTCCAAATTATTCACACTCCCAGAGATGTCCTGTCATCGTTTGTCTCTTATCGGATGGGAAACTGAATTTGGAAATGCAAAAGGGAGGAAGAGATGCAAAGGAGGTCGGTTTAGTCTAGACTACAACTCATTTTGCTTACTGATTGTCCAGAAAAACAAAATGAAACCGTGTGCGAGATAGCTCAATCAATTAGATTATCCCTTGGATGGTGAAGGATCTCTGTTTGAAACAATCCCACGAGAGATTTTTTTCAGTTCTTTTTACTGATTGGAAGGGTAAAAATTCACTCGATGAAGATTCTGATCGACATGGAAACAAATATTTATGTTCCGATCATTGCCATTGATTTGAAACGATGAATAACAAAACAAGCTCAATTACTCCAGCTTTATTATGTAGATTCTCATCTTGAAATGAAGATTGGCAGCAAAATTTGCTTATAACGCTGATTATACGTAAAAATACATTTCATAATACTGAACTGAGGATGGGTGAACTTAACAAAACCGGTCGTATGAGTTTTACTTACTGGAAGTGTAAAAGTTCTTACCTATTTTTATTTTTACTAGTCAAAAATAAAAATGAATGAACCGGACGGAACCTATTCCAAAATGTCGTAGTACTAGTATTGTAAAAAGGGTTTCGATAGGTGATGTCATTTCACAGGTAGCCGCCTACCGGGAATTGAACCTAGAACCGTTTCCACCGAAGTCGAACGCGCTACCCACATGGCTATCAATAATGTCGCATTAACTAAAAACCCAATGTCCTTACCTCTAGAATCATAGCTTCTTCATCCTTTTCAACCTTTTTACAAATATTTAGGCACATGATATTATAAATGTGATAGGGAACATAATTTATTTATCACTGATTTTAATATAATAGCAATTAATATGCCCCTAATTTCCGTGAAGGAGCTTAGTTGGGGAGACAGAATAACGGCATCTTTCAATGATTTTATTTTTCGCTCCTGTTTAGTATGTTTCTCATTCACTTTCCTCCTGTAACTTATATCTAATAACAATTTATATTTAATTTGTTCACTGTGTGAAAAATTTACGACATATTACTATGACCAGAGCGATGGGCTTTCGGATTGTCAAGTGGGTAATGCGTTCGTTTTTTGAGAATGCAGTCCTGGGTTCGATTCCCTGTGGGATCTCATACCTGCGAAATGACCTCTGTTTTCTAATCTATTTTAAACATTTAAAATAAAAATACACTATACTGCTATGGCGACAGTTAATCCTCGAGTGTGTGTGGAAATTAAGATTACACTAATTATCTTAAGGTGTCTCTTCGTTACCTTGCCATCAGCTGTTCGTATATTTGTGCATAATGCAATGAAAAGCTTATCAAAGCATAAAAATAATAATCCACTTACCGTGCGTCTTCATATTAACGTGTCAGCGCTATGAGAGAGATTATCCACATTTTTTCCCCTTGAGAACGTGGGATTCGACTTCATCGTCGACTTTTTTTAAGAACCGCCCACTGCGTATCCGCAGAAGGGAAGAGAAAGCCGAATCTCATCCTAGTTGAATCCCGAAGTAATCTCGCCTTCATGGATAAAGAACTGTGGGATGGAATTCTTTTCTGAGGAGTCTTATCTAGTGCTTACTAAGTCTATCTTTTCTTCCTTCCCAAGTACTCGAAAAATAATTTTTCGGTGTTTGTCGATAACCGATCGAGTTAATCAGAAGCTTGAGATTTTATGAGGAACGTTTACACAGATAATTTTCTCAGATAAAAGCTAAAATTAGCACGATGTATTGGTGGGTTCAGAGGCAGGTGATCTCTCTTTTAAATGTTAGGCAAAAGAAACAATTTTCATAAAATAAGACGATGAGTTCTAACTAAGAACTAATAGCGTAATATTTCCATGATAACTTTGAAACCCATACGTTTTCACTACAATTTGCCGTTTTAAAATTTTATATGAGAATATTAATGCATTTTTATCTTACTTCAGATGTTAGTAGGAAGGTAATACTTAGCAAAATAGCTTAATAAAACATTAGTAGCCACTCGTTTTCTAATGATGAACTATCATTATCTAACTTCAAGCCATAAAAGCTGAAGTAAGAGATACTTCGTGACACATTTATTGTGTCAAATTCAAGTGAAAAGTCAAGATCCGTATATTATAAATGACGTATTTGTCATTATCAATAACAAAAACAACTATAAAATAAACTAATGCTATTTATAATTGCTGAATTGATAGTTTATTGACTCAGCTTGAATGATTGATCTAACATTTTTTCTAGGTATATACAATTAAACTTCACGGTAGCAAGCACGATTTGTTGCTGCTTCTTCCGGAAAATTGTGAAGAAATTGGGGACTTGAGTTTCGTTTTCTACTACGTAGTAGTAATATACTCGATCTTTTCTCTTACCCAATGATAATCAAGGGAAAGTTCTGAAATTAATTATCACTGTAGAATTTCTATTTTTATTGGATAATAGTTAATGCTTTGATACATTATAGATATCAGCATTACGGAAACGTTTTAAAGTCAATACGTAATGCTATTCTTTCATATAATATTAGTTATTATTCCAGTACTTTTGAGTGCTATAAGTACTATCAATTAATGATTTAAATGCCATGGACGACCAGTTATCTGCTTCGCTATCATATATTATTTCAAATCTATTCATTGATCATATAAAGATATATTTAAAGGCAAAAGTGGGACTCACTCGGTGTCCTTGAAATGGGGTGTCGGTCAAGTGAGTGTCGGTGAAACGGGAGGTTTCCCTTTCTTGCCACCAGTGTCATAGATAAGGTTTCTCCTTTCCCTGTTGCAGAAGGGGAAAAGCTAATTGCTGAGGAGGTCTCGGTCAGACTCTCCATTTTCCCGAACCCATCTCGAATCACGGGAATATTCCCAACACACACACACACTCCCCCGAAGCATTCTGGAAACAGTAGTCGATCGAAGCAAGCGGATTTTCTGGCTAAGTCCCTCAGGGATACTATCGAGGGGGAATACTAGGATTTTTTCCCTCTCACTGCTGAGGTAAGGGTTAAGGGTTTTCCACGGAAGTGGGACCTATATACCGTACAATTTGGAACGGGTAAGATAAGGGAATAATTTCCGCTCGTTAAGTCGGAAATATAACGTCGCAGGTGTGTGCGGTTAAGTGAATGTATGGGGAGCAGTGATGGGGTAACGGGAGGCTTTTTCAGTGGAAACTTGGGCGGTGAGGTTTGAGCTTGCAAGATAAATACGAATGAGCACAAGTTGTGTGAGTTATAAGTCCTCGCCGTTCGATCTTCGCCGGAGTTTATGGTCTTTTTACCCGGGGAAGATTTATGGAGGCCGTGGCCCCTGAGAGAGCTTATCTGGAAATGCGTGGGATTAATTATCGCTGATCTCTCTACGTAAAAATGGGGACACGGAGAATTTTTACTTCTTGCGGCAAATAATAATAAGCAAATGCGATTCCGCGATCGAATGAGCTTTAGTTTGAGGAAAAATTAAGGTTTTAACTTTCCAGAGCGTTTAAAACTTTTGCCGCTAAATCAATTGTTCAGACGAAGGTTTTGGCTGGATTTCCAGCTCGGGAAGGAGATGAGCTAAAATTACGTTTCACGGATTAAGCAAAGGGGTCAATTGAAATGTTTGTGATTCATTTGGAAGTCTAAGTTTGTAACCATACGTAAATTGATTATTTTGAGAATAGACTGGAATATTTTGTGCGCTTGTAATCGATAGCATCGACGAGGTCTGCGAGCGAAATACAACTTATGCAGTTTTCAATCTCCAATTCAGACACCACAGAAAATTATACTAATTTTATCTGGAAAATTATAATTCAGTAAAGAATGGTGGGAGTTATGCTAATATATTCCCGTAGAGCAGTGCTTCCCAACCTTTTGTATTTCATGGCACCCTTGCATATCAACTCAAATTTTATGGCACACTGCTCTAAATCTCCACTGGAAAATCAAGTTCAAAAAGAAGAAAACACCGGCTGCGAAGTAAAATATCCTAGTATTATCAAAATTATATCATATTAAAGGAAAAAATGGGCACTAAATACAGCGCTTATATAATTTATATAAGGGTATAATTAGAATTGTTTCAGTTTCGTATGTGACGCGGGACAGCTAGAGATTAATTGGGGAACATTAATGTGAAGCGCTGCCAGTGCATGACTCTTTCCTAACTCATTCGACTCACGCACTCCAAAAATTACAATTTTGCTTTAATTATTAAACATTATATCTAATTTAGCAATTCACTGGCTGATTAACCGGATTTGCTCGGGTCCAATCTTATATTAGAAAAGAAAAAGAATGATTTCTATCTTTAGTATAAAATCAAAGTAATTTAATATACAGGCATTAAAAGTATACGTGCAGTGTTCAAATTATTTATCAAAATCCTTACAAATTCATCATAACATTAACTTAATTCCAAACTTGACTTTTAACAACTCTTTTAGTTTCTTCTCCAGGAGTAGGAATAAGTAAATTCTCGAGAGAACCAACCATTGAACAAGCAGCATAGAGTGGAAAAACATGGCAATCTCAAATCCACTTGTATTAGTTAATCTGTTCTTGGAGTCGCTTAATCTTATATGAACGCGTCCTCTAATTGGTTAGTATCAAAAGGAAGTCAAACTGACGTTGGCTTATTAATATAGGTTACAAGGGTACATGCATTTAATTACATATGCGATGATGTAGCCGATAGTATGCTTCCTCCTTGATGTATAGGCCGTTCTGATACCGCGAGAAAGATCATAGAAATCCGCAGTACTTAGTTGACTTCTTCTGTCACTTGAAACTGTCACATTCTCTGAAAGATGATAAAACTGGAAGTTTTTCCAAGCTAGCAGTTGTAGTGGCATTGTTAAAAGTACTTCAACAGCTGACATGGGCCGGAAATCTTTAGAAGAAAGAAGGCTCAATCAGAGATTTAAATTACTAGATAAATTCAGACAGAGTACGTTCTTAGAAGATGTAGCCGATATTATGCGCCCTCCTTGTTATATAGGCCGTTCTGATACCGCGAGAAAGATCATAGAAATAGATGCTAGAACCAATCGATTCAAGAATTCATTTTTTCCGAGAACAATACACGAAAATAATCGACTAGGTAAATGGAGTCATGGTGCTTGCACCCCCTGCCACACGCCGAAAGGCGGCTTGCAGGGTACCTATGTAGATGTAGACATAATTTCGCACATATGGCCGGGATAGCTTTCCTTAAATACGACCAACTAAGATTTGATTGGATGCTGGCATTTTCTAGAACACTATGAGTCCAACTATCAGCAGGACTGTCACCAATCAGCTAAGCCACCCCAGAAATTATGGATTCGCCGCCATTCTTGGTCAATTTAGACATCCTATTTTACTACTTCTCACCACCTATTTCTATGTAGTTTGAATATTTAATTCAGGTTGAAAATTTGGTACCATTTTCCATTCCGGACTTGCGTTCCATAACGAGCTGGCACAGGTCATGCTTTCCCGCTTATAGCACAGGAGCTGAACCGCAACGATGTGAACTGTGGCTTTACAAATGTATTGCTCGCATCTAAGAGTTATTACTCGATTTGAATTTGTGACCCCATTTGCATGAGGTGAAGAGTCTCTTATTAAGATTTACGCTTCTATCTGTTTATCTCGTTATATTCTCATTTGCCGTTGTGTACGCTTTTGAGGCATCTCTCATTTAGGATATGTTAGATTAGCCTTTCTAAATTTGCACAGTACTCGAAACCTATATCTATCTATGCTGAAAGGTCAAAAGGGAAGCAATTTAATTTTTATATATGGAAGTGGTTACGTCTAATAATTCTTTTCAATAACCTAACGAAATGTTGCCCCAGAATGAAAAATTAATAACGGTTTTCGGTCATCTCATGCAACTTTTTCCTCGTAGGAAATCTTTTCATTTCAATTCATTCCATTATATTTCAATAAAAATTAATTAAGCCTCTATCTCTGCGTAATATTTATTCCACATTGTACGATGAAAGAAAGAGAATTTTCAAAATTAATAATTAAATATATCTAATTAATTCAATTAAAGTACCTTAACGATAAAACTTAGGAGATATTAAAATACCGTTCCTAAATTTTACATTATAATTGTTTTTGAAATAACTAGTTAATGAAATTAAAAGCAACTTCTGTTTGCGAGCGTGGTACTCAATAGAATATACCATTGCTCTTTTCGTGAAAAATTGCCAGATTGAATTTAATTAGAATATTGCGACGTTTAATTTGTACGTGATTGAATATCTAATAGAGTAACGATGATGCGATATATCGTATGAATATTTAATCTTAAAATATCATTCATATTATAGGGAAGAATTTGAAAAATATTTTAGAAAAGTTTGTATCGTCTATAGAGGAGCGAATCAGTGAAGTCATGAGGCCACAGAAAAGGGTTTAAGTTGGCAACGCGTTTGCATTTGGTGGAAATGTGTGTAGGATTTTAACTCCGTTTATTTTTTTATACTTTTTCCTATTTTGATTTATCGTTTGGGTTTGAGGTATTATTGACTACACACACATTATAATACAACTTTGAGGGGCTATTGTTTTATGTCCAATAAGTAAGTAAAGCTTACGTTAACTTTCCAAACTTTAAACTTTAATTTCGGTGTCATAACCATATAATTTCCTATATGTTAGAGCTGAGAATGGAGGTTGAGGTTAGTATGATCTGTTACATAAACATTCTCTGCACTTGAATCACAGTCAAGAGATGAATAACTTTTGCGGTATGATGCAGACTAATTTGAAACTAGATGTTTCGCCGTAGTCGGTGTCGTCGCATTATCCAGGACGCTTGCAACTGAGACTGTCGAGAGATAACCAAGTGTAAAATACGAGTCTTTGCTCACAGATTTGAGGAAGAGGGAGCGTTGAAAGAGGATGAGATCGGCTCCGGCAAACCGTAAAAATCTATAATCCGAGAATGAAGGAAATTGAGGATAAATTTGTAGCATCGCTATTGCAGATGAAGGACGAAAGGAAAAAATCCCACGGAAAAAAGACCGCAAACGCAGGAAAAGAGGTAGATTTCTCGAAGTAGGCAATAATAAGGTCATACGAAACGTTGTTTTTAGTTTCCATGGAAGCACGGCAGAGCAGACAGGTTTTCACCGAGACTACTGCCTCTCTCCGGTCTTTTCTGCTTTCACAGCAGACGCTCCACTTTTTTTCCAGAAAAAAGTTAGTCCTGTTGTGCCACTCAGTACTTTACACAAAACACAGAGAAGCTAATTTTCTGTATGTTTATTTTTTCCGAGTGGAACGGTCGAGCGCGAGTGGTAGGAGGTGAAACTTTAAGTGATGTATGATAGTGGGAAGGGAAAAAGAACAATTATGTCCGAAACAGCCGACTTCAAAATGCCGAGAGACGAGGTTAACGGATTCATTTCAGAAATAAGAGGGAGGAGTATAAAACGCCTTGCGGTTACACTACTGCAGGCAGTATCTCAGCTTTACCTTTTCCATTCGTTTTTTATTTGGATTTCAACTTCTTGGCGTCACAGTGTTGCGAAGATCTTTGTCGACACATTACAAATGTCTCGCCTATCCTAAAAATTGCGTTACTAAACGCGAAGTTTTGCTAGGTTTGAATCACACTCCTCTACGTTATCAGTCGCTTCTGGAGATTTTTTTTAACTCCAGCACCGTGCTCGAAATGATATCTCATCGTGGAGTGAATCACAGCTGTGGTGACTAGATAATTCCGGATTCGGGTGGTGTAAATTTATTTTTTATTCCTCGCGTTTTTTTTTTATTTTTTTACCGTAACGTTGTATAAGATTCCAAGATTAATCGAATTAAAACTTAGTAGTTTTGTGAATTTATTTAACAAAATTGTATACTTAAGAAATGAAAGGATATTTGTAGAATTGAGGTCCCATTGAAGACGTTATCTGTGCAAACGTTTAAGAAATATTTTTAATTAACTTGAAAAGAAAAGTTAGTTTGTAAAGTTAGTTGAGAAAAAGTAGTTTAGGATGAAAACACTAAATACTTGTCTTGCTATCTAGTTTAAATTAATTGGAATAAATGGACTTATTTTATGAAAAACGTTTGAATTACTATAGTCTATTTCTTGATATACCTGATATATTCTACTTCTTGATATACTATAATATACTCTTCTTCTTGATATACACTACTTCTTAATTTTGTTCCTTTTAGAACCTCACAAACAAAAACCATAATAATATCTTAGTTATATAGATGTACTAAATTATTAAGTTATGAATATTTAGCTTTAAATCGGCCATTTGATTCCGGCATTTTATTTTTATAACTTGAAATTCCTCTGAATAACGCTCCACTCAGTTGAGTTTATTCGAGGATAATTCATTTAATTAGGAGGAAGTCGATCAAATTCGTTTCGGCTTCTTCGTAGAACAGCTATCAAAATTATATATTTTAGCCAGAATTATTTTCTTAATAATTGCAACTTTTTTATGCTCCGGTGAATCTGCCTTTTCGTAATGATTCAAATATCATCTTCTATATTCGCCGGACGAAAATTAAATAGCGGCCCTCACAATGATTGAACGTGCTCTGAAATGCCAATTTTAATAACTTCTCGGTTAAATTATTTTCCGCCGGAGTTTTGCTTGGTAGAATCAGAAATATTTACAATGGATAGATATATCATAATGTATTATTGTAACCGTTGCTACAAACACTCCTTTTATAATCTGTTTTTAGCTTTTTTTTGCATTTTTCAGTTTAAATTCCATAGATTTGTACACTTCATGAACGTTCCACGAGCGAAGAAAAAATTGAAATGCTGCTAGATTTTTTCATTAAATGAAAGTAAATATATCGCCGAGATATTAGGATAACCTTTTTCACAATCATTCTGTCTAACTTGTACAAAATTTCCTCCTCAAAATCTGTCCATCATTGCGTTTTCTCTTTTTGAAATTGTGAAGAAAGTTTCCCTTGGAAAATTAAAAATGGATATCTTCTGTTTTTTCTTTTCTAATAAAATTTGGGAACGGTCATAAAAATAGAAAGAGTTATAAATTTTACTGTAGATGCCATGATGTTTACATATATATCAGTTGCATCGAAATTTCTCTTCAGCTATTATTTTCGAAATTTACTCCGTCTCTGTAGGCGTTTGGAAAAATGTTTCAAATATAGCATATTAATAATATCGTAAATACTGAATGTTATGAATATCGTAAACATAGAATATTAAGAATAGAGTATAATTTAAATATGGAATATTAGGTACTATATTGCTCCTTTATGATTCTGATCGAGCATTATTCGTTCAACAATCATAGAACAATGTAAGTCGGAATAATAAAATTTTGTTCCATAGTATTTAATTTTTCATTTTCAGTGCCCAAAGCATAACCTATTTTTTGCCGTCACTCACAACAATTTAGCTTCTATGGTCTGCTTAAATGTTTAATGGAACACATGATTTTTCTGCCTCGGTTATCGCTAACTGGTATAAGTGAAGCTTTGACTTTTTTCATTAAAACACGATAAATGGCCGTCGAGGTAGCTGAGGTTGCCTAAAGAATATATCGTGTATTAAAGGAAAAAACTGTCACGGAAGTTGAGTAAAAGCGCTATCTAATCCAAACATATACATTGTACGCATTCGGTATTTGTGAGACGGCATGCATTTACATCTCAGTGTCCTTTGTGAAAGTAATTAATATTTCATTCTGAGTAATCGTAAAGCAGAGAACAGTCCGCGCACATCCAGCTTCTACCGACAGAAAGGTTGCTAGTTAATGTTTTGAAAAGTAAAAGAGACGGTTCTGTTTTACCCTTTTGTGGTTTCTTCATATTTGTGTTTACGTTACCTACTTTTTCAGATATAGAGGTTAAGAAACAAGCCGTTCCGTTGAGTATAAAATCTTCGTTTTTCTGTTTGCTCGCACAAACGTAAACTCGTTTATATCGTGTGACTCGTTACGTAATGTCTTGAACGCGACATGTTAAGGTTTCAGAAAGACTTTCTTCCTTGTCCGAAACTCAGGGAAACCGACGGCCCTCGGCAGAGAGTTCACAGTGAGAAAGAGTCATATCAAGCTAGGTCTAGAGTAAAGGGGGATTTCTCCGCTTTTTCTACTGCGAAACAACTTCTCAGATCCCTTTTTTGCCCTTCCACGCCTACAGGCTAACGTTAAGATCTCTTTATCTCCCTCATTACGTGCTTTTGAACTTTTTCTTTCCTGCGTCTGTCCCTTTCTTTCTCTCACCTAATAAGAAGCTGCCAGAATTATCTACCTTTAATATTCTTTATTTAGATTTGTTGGCGGAAAGGTATTTTTCTCGAGGATTTCAAAGGAGCAATCGATTAAATAAAGGGGATGTGATGTAGCTCAAAGGAAAAAGGAAAGTGGAATTTGAGATTTTCTTGTATGCGTTGATGATTCGGGATGTGATTATAAAAGGTGAGGATCAGAAATTGTGCGGTAGCCGCCGAGTACTCGAAATTCACCTTTCTAACGAGACGAGAGCATTCTTGAAAGAGCGTCTGTATGCAGGCAGACGGTGCGTTATAGAAGTTTATTCTTTTGAATAACTGCATGGTTTCGACCTGAAAATTTCTTCATAAAATATGACTGGTGACATGCTTCCCAATTAGGAATCATGTAACCATACATAAGAGCAGCCGTAGAACTCCAAACGTATACGGGAAAATGATATTGTAATGCGATATGGAGAATTCATCCGTAACTTTGATGGAAAGATGTTAGTTTGGCTGGGTTGGCAACAATCCCACCGAATACATTTACTCCAATATTTCATCTCTTAATACGAAGTTCTGTGCACCAATTTCTGTTTGCAACGGAAGATTATCGATTGGCTTTCTTTTAACGCGTTCCATTGTTTATATGTTCCATTCATCTGTCCTACGGACGTCACTCCATTCGAAAGATTCGGAGCAGAAAATGTGAATACAGATCGTCAAGCGGCGCTCGGTTGTAAATAATTAAGCGGAATGTTCGGATGAATGGAAGAAAGGACAAGCATAGGTTAACATTTCCCAAACAATATCGGTTAATGAAAAATTTCAGTATGTGAAAACGTTGGATTCCTCTAGCAAATGTAAATAGTTAAATAAATTACTCTTTGTAGTTCAATTTATTTCTTGTTTTCCGTTTCAACAGATAAATAAAGCTATTCTTAAACAGTTTTGTATAGCATATCTAGGCAAAAAAATATGTTCCGAATATCCTTGAGGTATACCGAGAAAACATACATTTCCAAGGATAAAAGTGATACATATGTAATATTTACCTGAATGTCATTACTTCGCCGCTCTAGAATACCTATTCATCTATCCAATTCCTACAGCAGAGCAGTGCGTATCCTTGAGATTATGCAACCCGCAGTACAGGCAAAGCACTGTCGGTTGCCTATATAGTAGGCCATTCTCCATATGGGAGTGTTAACTAGTTGGCAATACATAAACGTATATTCTATAGAGTAAAATTTTCCTTGGCTAAGGATAATTTACGTTTGTGAATTTTTTCACCAAAGATTCTGTACATTTACATAATGTGAAATCAAAGTTGTGAACAAGTAAGCGCGTTCAGGCGTGCGCCTTTTAAAACCCAGATATGAACGTGAGAAATATCAACAAGACTGAGACTCGAACCCTGGTTTCTTACGCTAGGAGTATCTTCTTTAACTACTAATCTACCATGCCTTCCTGTCTTTTTACCCTCTAAGCTGAATGCCTGGGTAGCCATGCAATACATTTTTAGTGTAAAGTTTTAGTCTGTAGAGCACCTCTATTTATTTAGATTTTCATATGCTTCATGTTTCAAAAATAAATTAATGCTTGTGTGTATTATGTATTGTGCACTGGAATTATGACTTATTTTGTCACTTATATGAAAAAAACAGGAAAATTTTATCTTAAAACTTATTACTCATAATATTGGCACAACTCAATAAATTGAGTGCTCAAAATAATTTTACTCCCACCCAAAAAAAATGAAAAATAGAGGGAACTATGTCTAACAGGTATGGTTGTTTAGTTGAGATCAGGCACCAGTGGGAGACTTGGATTTATAACCAAAACACGTCGACTTTTTCACTTGTGTTCATCCTTATGATGTAACATGAATGTAGGGTTTGCTTTTTAAGATTCCAGTTATCATTTACCTGCATCAAGTAACTTGTATATGGTTGCCATGTATAAGTGTTAGAGAAATTCATAAGAGGGTAATCTTATGGGCCATAAGGAACTGGTTAAAGAGCCACAGGTGGCCCGCGGGCCGCGGATTCGACACCACAGTTATGCATGATAAACCGAGTTAGTGGATTCTAACCTGAGAAATTAAGTAAGAAGTTTAGATAAGCATAAATTTCTTAGAAAATAAATATTTCCGTTATTACCACCAACAATTCAAAATTTATGTTATAGATACATTTATGAATCCTGAAGAACGTCATAATGATAAATACTGATATCATTGTTCTTTTTTGTATCCAGTTAGGTTTGCCAAATTTCAAGATTTTGTACATAGCCTGGGAGAACAAATCACCTTGGAATACATCATACTCGGTGGTAAGTGAATTAAATCTTATTTTTTACCGCTTACCGTTTCCTGTCAGTGTAGTTAAATTACCGATCTCAATGCTGCAACTCTGGAAGATGACCCTCATTCTGGTTTTCTTTTTTTGGCAACGATGCATTATCTAGATGCGTTTGTCATTCTGCGATTGAATAGTTTTAAAATAAAAGACTCTGTATCCTTCAGATCAATCGTTTATGTCCGACGTAAATTTGAGTGGAGGAAAAGAAATAGATTGTCTGCGATAAAAGTAGAAAATGTTTGACTTTAATTCGAAATAAATTCGAAACTTCTAATATGAAATTTATTAACAAGTGACATCATTGTCTAATTAACGTACCAAGAAAGATCCTTTGTCAAAGTAGCTCTTTGAAAACTATTGCCTCTTAAACAATGATATATTCCGGCAACTTACATAGACATTTCAGCTCGCTTTGCGGAGATTAATCGCTATTTGCATCTAAAAATAAACATGGTCCGAATGAAACAGCAATTGCTTCCACGTCATGAATGTTTAATATGACACGGCGTTGAACGAATAGAACAGTCCTTACTTTTTGACAGATATTTAAGGATTAAAGCGAATAAAATTGAAAACAGCCTTTTTGACCTTTAAGTTTGAGCAGAAGCGCACCGCTGTTTTTGACATGAATAACGTCTGCGTTCGGGATATCCGGCTAAAATCTCAACGTTGCGAAAAACGTAAACCGTTCAGATGCCTGTATCCCCGATTCCAAGGGACAAAGAAGGGCAGAGCGTATCCGCCATGAGTTCTTTTAAAGTATGTCCTTTCTAGATTGTACTGTTACTCAAAAGCATCGCCGCTATTGTTTCATAGACTTCGCCTGATGATGTCGATGGGTAGCCAAAGCTACTTCTACCAAAGGTTAGAACAAAGAAATAAAGACCGATGTTGAAAAATTGAAAGAAATAGAGAAGATGAAAGGATTTGCTGGACCCTAAATTACCATGATTTTGATTTTTTCCCAACTTGTACCTTTGTTGATGTTTCGTCGAAGTTTCTCCTTTTCAAAATTGTTTTTGTGCTGACAGATGAAGCGGTATACACCAATCGAGGGATTTATTTCAATGAGGGAATCAGATGTTAAAAAAATGCAAACTTCATGTTTTAGCTTTACTTATAAAGGAATAAGTCATATTCTACTTAAGATACCCTTCACTTTTTAGCGAAACGGATTTGTAATGAGAGTTTTGAAGACACCAATAAAAGAAATGCTAATCTCTTACTAGTCATTCGCAGAGAGAAATCCACGTACTATCGGTTAGCCAAGTCTCTTTCTCAAACAAACTTAAATGATAATGTGTTATTCACCGTTGACCTTTACGTACATGATATGTCCAGGAAGATGGAAAACAGCTAATACGAATAAAATAGGAATTTATTTGGATGATAATTCTTTGATTAGTGACAATCTTACAGTCCATATGTTGATCGTTTATTTAACATACAGATATAAAGTTTATGATATATATTTTAGTCGATGTTTTATTTTGTGGAGGGCTAAGATTTGATTCGATCTTTAAATCGCAAAGTTAAATTTTCCCTTCTGAATTAAGCCAGTTGAATTCTAATTGCGCAGAACACTCAGTAATTATGAATGACACATTTTCAAGAAATGAGATCCTAGATTCACGAACCCTCTGGCTGACAAACGTCAGCATAGGAGAGGGAAATCATGTAACGCGTCATCACTTCAACAATAACTGCTTTAGCGATTGAAGATAATGCGGGGAATCCAAAGGAATGATCGGTAAAAGAACGAGGAAAAGTGAGTGGAATAAGGAAATGCTGCTAAGCAGATTCTTTGGCGTAAATGATCCGCTTAATATGATGGATTAACCTCTTATCAATTCCCACTTTTCCTTGAAACACGACAACTAAAACAAAAACCCAATGCTAAAGAGTCGGAGGAAGAGATTAAAAAGATGGTTTGCTTAGCAAAAAAGTTTTCATTTGCGTAGGAGAAAGTTTTAATTGAGTAATGCGTTTGTTTAATACTTTTCGTAATGTAAACAGCTCGAGGGAGCTCGATTATCCTGCTGCGAATGATTAGGTCCGTATTCGTTTTGATTGATTGATCTCCACTGAAAATGTTTCAGGCTTTTAGAAATGGACATGTGAAACTTTCGAATTTTAATTTCTCGGAAGGAACTTTTAATTAATTTTAATAGCTCGTATAAAAACAAATCAAATATTCCACATTTTGTGGATGCCATCATATTGACATTCTTAAGGATTTCAACTTAAAGTTAAGTATTTATTTCGGATGGATAAATAAGATAAGGCAATAAATGATAAAATATATGACTATTGTCACATACTCTATACAATTCATCCTCAAAATTCTTATCTCTCTTTTACGTGCGTATTAACCTTTAAATTGAGGGTTTGATTCCTATTTCGTTTTACTTCAATGATGTTAAACTGATAAAATTTAACTGGTATCGTTTCCGGCCATGGTTCTGTCAACTTGAGCATAAGGTTCTTTTAACAATCAAGCAGTCAACTTTCATTAAGATAAAATTGACTCTCAGTTTCATCTTCTGCCAGGAAAACATTTTAGTTTAAGGGTACTCTATTTTGACGAAAGCTGGCGAATTAAGATTAAGAGAATTATGACGATATCATTATTTTGGAGTGCTAACCGTAAATGTAGTTAATTTGTTGTTTATCGGTGTAAGATATTATTGATGAATGAATGATGAAAATGCTCTGACGCATCAAAATGTTTAATAAAAATTTATTAATGTTAGATTTTCAGTTCTTAGTATTATATGTTTTACTAAAGAAAATGCTGACAAAATAGAGTTACAGTTGCCTCCTGAGCTTCGGATTGATACTGCTAGAGTTCATAAAACAGTTATCCTGAATATATAGTAGTAATTATACATATTAATAATAAAGCAGTAAATTCATTGGATCTCTAGCAAATTTAACTGCATACGTTATAAGTGTATCTGACTGAAGGAAGATAATGCGTACAGTTTAAGTCGAGCATAGTTTTGTGATAAAAATTTCACTGTAGTTATGAGAAAAGAGCTTGCTGAGTTATGGCATTAGATTACATTAGACTTTTAGCTTTAGTTTTGCATTAAGTTTTTAGCTTTCATATTAATTCTTTAATTTTTGGGTAATTCACATTAGGAAACTAAAATAGGTTACGTCAGTTCGTGACTGTTAGTTAAATGGATTACTTATCTTCATGGGTGAAGTACAACTGTTATCTAGGTGAATGTAAACGCCTTTTGAGATAAAGTACTGTTGCAATTCTTCCGCAGTTAATTGAAAATAGAGCTTCTTTGAGTGGGGAGTCGCTCGTTATCTTTCGCAGCGTCGGGTAGGATTTCCCATTGTCGTAATTTAGTGTGTATGGTTATCACTTTCGTATAATTGTACCATTGGAGTTATTTTGCGGGATAAAAGAAAAGCGTTGAAATTCTTTTAAACGAATAATTTTGTTTTACATTGGTACCACGGAAAATATTTATTTTCTTCAGTAGTTGATTGTTCTTTATAAACTTATACAAAAAGGATTTGAATGCTCAATAAGTTAGAATAAAATGAGGGTTTTGTGTAGTTTCCTCCATTCTGTATTCGTACCTTTGAAGTTTCAAAGCCATAACTATGAATAGATGCCATCCATCCTAAGGAAATTATATAATTTATTGCAATTGAGTCTAATTATTCGACAAACAAAAATTTAGTACTTTTTCATAACTTGTCAGTTACCGTGAATTTATTCCAAAGCATAATTAAGGACAGCATTGACCGTAATGTCTATTATTTAGGAATGAGCAACATGCTGCACAGCATCATGATGTCAGCATTACTGCATATATTAATAGTAGAAGATAGATTTACATAACTATTGTGTTTAACAATTTTCTACTATTAATATATAATGACTTAAAATTAAATTTAAGCTTTAAATTATTTTAAAAAAACCTAAAAATGAATTATTGAATTCGATAGAAATTATCTACGACCGCTCTTTGAGGAGAGAATAAGAACGGTTTTTGGACATTTTATTCTTTTTTCCATGCATTAAGGACTCTATATGACATTATTCTGTTTAGGAAGGTGGTTCTCAATTTTTATGGGAAATAAATACTGCCTATTATTCACTGTAGTTCAGAGGGAATCCCCTCATAAATCTCTCGAAAGCATTAGTCGTATAATTCACAAAATTGTTGAATCAAACATCCAATGCCAGTAAAGTAAAAAAACGTGATTTGAACATTGGACAGTTAAACCTTTAAAGGTATCGTTTAAAAAGACTTAGGGCCCAAACACTTCAGGCAAATCGTTCCTTTCCGTTATCCCCCGATTCAGCGAAGAATATTTACAGATTCCCGTTCTTTGCTTAAGCGTCGAGACTGAATGTTTTAAGAGATAAGATTATTCTCTTAATTAAGAGATTTTTAGGAACACTTCAGCGCGATCCGAGCGTCAAAACCCTTCGGTGACTACTGAAAAGTCGATGATTCGAAAAAAAGCAAATGAAAATGGGGTGCGCTAAACATACCGAAATGAAAGAGTAGAGGAGTGGGTGTAACGTGGGAGTGATAGATGTGGAGGCGGTGCGGCAACGAGGAAACATAATGAAGGAAAATATTCCACAGACGAGATTGAAGGTGAGCAGAAGAAATGGCTCGGATAAGATATGAAAATAGTATTTGACAAATAGGTGTACACCCGGGGAAAGCAGAAATGATCCGGCGGAAAACTTGAGAGGAAAAAGGAATGAGGTAGGCTTAAGGAGGCTCTGAGCGAAGTAGATATAATGAGGAATGATGCTCAGGGAAACGGATTAAAACAGATGGAAAACATAGAGAGGGATAGAATGAGAAAGGATAGCGAGGGAAAATAGAGTGAGAAGGGAAGAGATTTTTGGGGGCCTTGAGAAGATGGGAAAGGGAGTCCTACGTCCCCCGCCCCAAACCCCCTTCACCCTTGTGACTTGAAGGGGATGAGACTGGAACTTTTGATAATTTCATCTCGGAATCCCCAGTAGAGGTTTACCCGGATCAACTTTTCATTAACTGTGGAGTAGGAGAAGCAACGTCTTCCCCATCTTTTCTCCTCTAGCATTCCACGCCTTCTCCATCCCAAATGGGTCAAGAGACTCGAATAAGAAGTAGCTCTGTGAGTAGCGGTGGTGGAAAAGCCGGTCGGTTTGACTGGGGCGCGGCCTTTTTAGACTGGGGGAATACGGTCTGGCGCACGGGATATTAGGAGTGTTTGCATTTAGGGAGTTTGATGGAAAAGATGGGAGTTTCATAAGGAATGAGAACGTAGAATGATGAAATTCAATATACGTGTGTGCGGATTTTCCGAAATGCCACTTGGTAATGTACTCGGGAGGTGGAAATTTTAATTTTAGTGGTGTGCATCTAGAGTCTTAATATGTTCGACTATCGAGGGAGATACTTCTTGGTGGTGAACATGGGACCATCTTGCCTTTTGGAAATTCTTCGTAATTATCGTCCGAAAGGAATGTGTTTGGGTGATCAACGGGTGATTGAGTGATTTCCGTAGTTATGAAGTGAATAATCTCTCAAATCCGCATATCCATTGATTCTTTTACCGACGGAGAAGGTCTATTGTACACGAGTCGAGTAATATAGTTGTATGGGGAACAATTCCCAATCTTTGCTCATTCTTCCCTTTAAGTTGAAAGATGCATGTTTTCGAAAGAAATTTTCCAAATTTGAACACATTATTTCTTATTGAAAAGGAAAAACTGGAATACAGTTCTTAATAAATTAAAGGTGTGAAAACGCTCTTGTAGCAGTATTTTTTAGAGTTTGAACTTTTATCTGGACCGAGATTTCCCAGATTTGGAAGTTGAAAGCAACGGAAATTCAAGGATTACTGAACTCTTAAGAATTACCCGATCCACACTTGGAATAATTATCATCCTCAGGGGTCAATTCCAGTTGTTTCCGTCATTAGTATCGTCACAGGTTCAAAACCCGACAAATATGGCTATAGAAGCGTTTCAAACCTCTAATTATTTTTACAGGCGAGATTCCAAGTTTTTAGGAGTATAACTAATGATGAGAAGTTTAAAGCCAAAAACAATAGGGTTGACTCACTTAGACCAAGTTGTTTTAAACAAATTTCTAATTGGTTCATTTTTTATTGATAATCGCATGATTTTTTCTCATTCAAAATATTCTACATTTTACTTTAAGAAGTAGGATCCTTAATTTCCGCGAAGTTCCTGTTCTTTTCCCGATAGCTCCATATCTATATCATTTCGAAATGTAAATCTGGGCTTTGAGATAAATTTCGAAAAATAAATAAATTTATAATAAATTGGTTTTCTTTTGAGAAATACTCAGAAAATCTTTCAGGTTTACTTAAGATACAGAAAGAAAATTGAAAAAGACAAGCAAGAGTTGTTAATTCCCTGTTGCCATGCGGCAACTTTCAATCTCTAACTTAAAGTTCGTCCTTTCTTAAAATTTTAAAGCTTATAAGATTCTACTACATTTTGTTTCATTTCCTGAATTAGGTCTGATTGTTGATACAATTATTTCCTCTAAAATGTATCTTTCATTCTATCATTTACATAATTATTTTTATGGCCGTGATAATATAGGTTATAAGCTTTGATGTAATGAATAATGGAGTTCATTTTGGACATCTCTTATCGAATGCTGTGGAAAGCGATAGAGCTGTGCTGTCCGTGCGTGGAATTTTTTCGCTTAACATTCAGGCTCAATAAGGAAAGGAAAAGTACCTCATTCCTAATCAGGCGCAGTCAATATCATTCCTTCTCTAAGGTTTCATGTAGCTAATACTGGATGAGTCGAGGATATAACTACACCATGCTCTGATGGCTGTGCTGGCTGATATATTTATAATTACATCGCAGTACATTATATATACATCGCATACATCATCATTACCTAAGACCGGTGGAGTCTTTATAAGCGCTAATACGGCTAAGGTTAGAAGCTTGTGAACCATTTATCTAAGTGCCGCAACGAATTAAGATCATAATCGCGGTTCTGGTGATTCTAATTTCACAGCTATTTTAAGATTTTAAATATGCTGAAAAACACCCTCTTTACCTTCTTTTCGGGTACAATACTGGCACTTCCTTCTATTATCTCCCGATGAAAAAACTTGTCGTAGGATTTCGGAAATGTATGCAGTGTATTTCATGTGTTTCCTTTTCATTATTTGACAATCAAATTGCAGGAGACTTTCAAACAAAGGGAATGAGTAGAGATTTTGGGGCTCATCTAGTTTAGCTGAGGACTCCTTGTTCCCATAACTTCCTCGATTTCCATGCTGCCGGGTAATTTATGAGAGCAAGACTTGATGACTACACTCCGCCAAACGACATTTTCCGTTACTGCAAGAACGTCGCTTTCCCTTTCTCTGGGTAGATGCCTCTCTTTCCGTTATATTCGCTCCGGAGGTGAAAATCTATTTTTGGAGTGATCAGCGTTGTCGAGAGGGAAAATTTAAATGCGTAAAACTGAATTCTGCCCCTAAGATCGTTATTCCCTTTCTCACGAACCCAAGATTGCGCTTTCTGGCAAAAACATCGGGAGAATTTCGCAGTAAACAAATGTTTTAAACGCAAAATGGTGGCATTCATCCGATATTCATCCATTGTACATCTTGTATAGTAGATGTATATCAGGCGAATAATGAATGATTGTACATTGTACATATTGTATCTATTGTATGTACATTTACAAGACTAAAGTGGTTTGATGCCATAGGCTGCGCAAATATTTCGAAGTCTGATTCTCTTTCTTAGGAATTCCGTGAAATTTTTCCGAGTTAATTTACCTTGGTCCCACGAATGATGATGAGAGACAGAAAAACGCTGGAGTCGGGATCGTGAAAACGGAACTTCGTTTCCCTTTTCTTTGATTTTTATGGCTGGAAAAATACCTCTCTAGAATTCATAGGAATGAATTAACTTACTTAGTTTAAAAGAGAGTCTCTGTGATAGAGATTCAAAGAATGGAATACAACTAGTGACTCGATTTAATTTCGTCATAAATTACTGCCTAGATGAAGATGCAGTTTTTGTTTCCTAAAGCTAGGATTCAAAGTAAAGCTTGAAGATAGCCTTAATGTAACTGATATCGATTCCCGATACCTATAAAAGCATCATCTCCCCCACCTTTCAGAAAAGAGTTTTTGTATCAACAAAAATTTGCGTTTAAATCTTTGATAGTTTCATTTGTTTTTCACCATATTGTATGTCTTTAGTTGAATAATCGAAATAGAATTTCTCTTCACCTGTTAGTTTCAATTTTGTAATAGTTTTATGTTCCATTTAAATTCATTAAAAAAATTAAAACTATCATCTAGGAATCTCGCGGGTCCAAAAAACGACCTTATTTAGCCCCGGATTTGACAACCGCTCATTATGGAATTCTCTTATATCAAAATAAAACATTCATAATTTTTACAGCAGCTTCACAATTGGAAAGAAAGTAGCATTATAAGTAATCATGTGAAAAATGCTGCCAAACTAAAATAAAATTCAGGTTGGTGTATATTCATCAAATTGGTATATTTAAAATATCAATAAATCTCTCCGATTGTTAGAGATATCTTCATTTCGCACAAGCCCTTACATCTACCAAGAAAACCATTATTTAGTAGGTCACTGCCACAGATCCAACTTTCTATTGAATGTTAACGAAATATTAACTAAGGGTCTATTTCCAATGGATCTAAACCTATCCACGGGGCGCCCAATCGAGCGTCAAGGTTTTCCAAACCCATACATTCTCATTTGGCCTCAGATTCAACTCAGGATCCCACCTATCCCTAGTCTTCGGAAAACACTATCTCGGCATATCGGCCTCTCTAGGTCCAACCATCTCCACAGAATTCCTTGCTTCCCACGCGGCCAACTCTACCAAAGGGACCATCCGTTCCTTCAGAAAAACCCTTACCGCGGGAACCCGTTCCCAGGACGGAGACTATCCCGCGGCGTCGGCTATTTCCGTCGCTCAAACCCGCGGAACAACCTTTTCGAAGGGACCTACCTCTCCCACGGGAATATTGTTAGATCAATATTCACTTCATATTAAAACACGAAGACTAAATCGAATTCCTCGAATTTACGGGTGATGTTTGTTTACAAACACCTTGTTAACTCTCAAAAATGAACACAGGAATATTCAAACAAATGAAAAGACATCAGTGAGTGAATGATTATGCGCTATGCAGTGATAATTAATTATGGTTTCAGAAATATGCGTAGTTAATGCAAAACTTTTATTTACCGACCTCGTTGACGTCAATGTATACAGTCTGATCAAAACGAAATTAACTTGTATGTATATCTTCATATCACTGAAATTCCGATTTTGTGTCGTTTTGAATCAACGAAAGGTCTTTGAAAATCTCTCTACTCAACTCGCTCGGCTGTAAAGCATTTCTGATTATTACCCTTGGATTTTTCTCCCTCTAAATTAACTTTGTTGAAATTAAATCCTCACAGTTTAATTAGGAGTGATGCCTGACGATGAGGTTATTTAATCCAATCATTTGACTACCATGAGCCATACATCAACTTCAATACTCAATATTCTCTGATTGATAAATTAACCTCTGCATACAATAGGCAATTAAAGCTAAAATAATCTTTCTTACCCTAAAAATTCAAATATTTAATAATCAATAAAAAAACTTAGGCATGTTTTTCTAAACTTGATTATTCTATTTTGAGCTAATAATTTAATATGTTTTTCATTGAAATTGATGTATATATCGTTATTCTCTGATACTACCTATTGATATCTCCGTTGTCTTTATCAGGCAACGGATTTTGAGTGGTTTTAACCTGATGTATAAATTTAATCAAATTTTATACTAACGTATATTAATACATTTCACATTGATCCACCTTATTTTATAATTCTCAGGTAGTTATCGGTAATTCTTCCTAGGTGATCGATTTGGTATTAATAATCCTTTAAAAGTTATATCTTTATAATGAGTATCATGAGCTTATTGAATTATATTTAAACTCCATGTAGACGCCACTATCTCATGAAATTTATCGATTTCACTCGCAGATTTCTCATTGATTTTCCGTATCTTTATTCATTGAAATTAACAAGTTTTTATTCCTTTGGCATATTCATTGTGGAACCTGTTACCTTATATTTACAATCCATGTAGCCGCTACATGAGCGTAAAAGTTATTGATTTCAGCCTCGTTATAACTTCGGATTAATGCCATTTGCTGAGCAGATTTTGTGGGGATGGAAGGCAGACTATCAGGAAAGGAAATAAATTATCGGAAACTCATGATATTGGTGCAATGCATCTCGGATCGATTACCCTGAAGGATTACCTACAAAGATATGGAGAAACTTCGTCATTAATGTAGAGAAAGCTTTTGTAAGAAAACAATTGTAGAATTGTTATTTTTTGATAATACCCATTAAAATTAATGAAATTTGAGATTTTTTCCAATTAGTAAACTACTCCACGAAATATGCTTTGTTCTGGGAATGTAAAAACTAGTAGTTATCTCAAAGAAGATTCGTGAGCTTTTAGCTGATGCAGATAAGGAAACGTTACAATCCCGAGCTTATCATATCTCAACGTCATATGCAGATCACTTACCACTGCAAGATGCACATGGAGAGATGGGAAAATATTCTTTTCGTTTGAATTAATAATGTTTTCTTTCGTCGTAAATTCAATAGCTTGGATCTAAAAGAATAGTTTTTGATTGGTCTAATGCTTTTTTATTGAGTATAAACTATATGCACATAATCTGATATAGATAAATAATTTCTCTCATAATTTGACGAAATTTTGTTTGAACTAAAAGTTAAACCATATTGGATTTGAAAGAGTATCTGAGATATATTTCGGTTTTCGATCTTGACCTTTGATTAAGATATCAGTTAATGCTAAGGAAATAGAAGCTAGGATCAGATAAATTTCCAATTAATTCATAAAAGAAAGTTTCTTTAAGTTTTCCGATTTTTAAAACCTAGACCATTGATGGAAATTAGGATTTGTAGAGCTAAATTACATTCAGACATTCAGACATTCAGATTATTCTGAACATAGTAAATCATAAAATGTGTGGAAATACGTCGAATGTTTACGCGTAACTTTTATTTAGTAACTCGTATTGTCTTGGAAGAGAATGAATCAATTCATATCGAAACATATAATCGAAAATTTCTAAATACAGCAGATTTGAAATTGTTAATAGAATTTAAAAGATAGAACCGCGGATGGAATGAGTGAGTTCAAAGATTGATACGAATTTTTTTCCGAATCGTTGTTTTCCTTTAGGAAATAACTGTCCTCACTTTTCAACTTCTTGTACCTAAATTTCACGATTTGTTTGTTTTACATAAAGTAGATGTAATTAATGTAAAAAGTTGCCATTCAAGTGCGGCGAATGAAAATGTATAAAAACGGCTTTCTCAACTGCGGATTGGTAATATTAACAGTAGCTTATCACAGTGAGGAATTAAGAATATATCCCTCATTTATTTTAGACCAACTTTAATATCACATGTCACTTTGTTTCCGGTGTGCCAGTGTCACGTGGATATTCGTTTGAATTACTACTTGAAGAGTCTTTTTCAATTTCAATTCCTCTGTTTATGAAGAGGGGGCTTCAATTTGGTCCCTTATACCTTTTCTCTCTCAGCAGCCAAAACATCGAAAATAAACATTAACCTCATTTCCAGAGAAAAATAAAAAAATATGGAATGAAAATACGACGCCGATTCTCTCGTTCGGTAGCATTGCCTTTTTGTATATTTTAAGTTTTTTTGCGAGAAGTTTAACTAGCCAGACAGCGGGGAATTAGAAAATATAGCTGCCCTTCTCTTAGACAATGCTCTCCCGTCCTTAATCCACTCTGTTTTTCATTAGGCAAAGATGTAGAAATCCCCTCCAAACTTCGATCGATACGCATTCCCTTCTCATTTTCCTATCTCACTCCCGCGAGGCTTCTCTAGGTTTCCTTTTCTCATCATTTCCCGGAAAAAAAACCAGCTCCTCCACTATCACTGCGTTCAGCCTTTTATATTTTCATCTACCCTTTTCCGTAAACATCAGCCTTCTGGTTGAAATATTAAAATGAAACAGCCGCTTAGCGCAACCCTGTACCACTTAATGTTTGCAATTCTTTAGCGTCTTTGAGAGCATTCTTTGTTTCCGACTGAACGTTTCCTCATTCAACTCGTTCCTTTCTTTCCTCCCTCTCATTTCTACACTTCCTCTTCACGCACTCTCTCAATTTCTTAGTCCCGACGCCTACTTAAAACATCCTTCTGCTTCTTTACACAACCATACCCTGCTCACATTCACCGAGGAATCACCTCCTTGCATCCAAAAACCTTTAAAGCAAGCAACCAATAAGGGAAATGCTACAACCCTCTCTCTCCCTCACCCCTGTTTATCAAGCCATCTTACGCCACAGTCTTGCTGGGCTCATTACTTGGTCTGCATCCGCTGGGGATAGAGGAAAGAATTGGTCGGTCTTGGGGCGCCAAGGTATGGCAGGGGAATGGTGGCAGGTGAAGTTGGGAAGGGGGTTCAGCGCATGGATAATGCTCTCCGCCTCTCCTAATTACGAGGAAGGAGGGAGAGAGAGCGGGAAAGAGGAAAATATGAAGACGAGGAGATACACAAAAGTGGAAAAATTCGCCTGAAAACGCTGCATGACGCTTTTGTCAAGAGGCAAGGATTTCGTAATGAAAATGGATGGTGGAATTAAGGGGACCGTTTCCCAAACACTACCAGTCGCCTTAAGCATCTCAAGAGACTTGTTTATAAAAATCTTGAATTTACCTCTCGAGCGTATAAATTGTACTATTGAGGGAAAAAGAGGCATCTAAAAGATGCTTCCATTTCGTTCCTTTTATTTTTCCGGGAGGACTTGTGGGAATGTATTGACTTGCGCCGAGTCCGCCTTGGAATACAGTAAGACTATGTCCATCGCGATGAAAATTTCAGAATTGAAAGAGCTGTATACTGCGGGGACTTTTCGAACGGATACGCAGACAATCGCCTCATTTCCATATTGCGGGACTAGAATTTTAAACATCGTGTTCTACAATTTAACACTCAACGCCACAAATGTGAATTAACTTCAGCAACAACAAATATTTGATGCATTAAGAGAACTCATTATCTTCGCGAAATATCAGCATCGCGCAAACATTACTTCAATTATACATGTATGTATTTACCCTATTATGACCCTAAGCATTATAATCTAGATTAATTTTGACGTCCATATCTTATTACGACATTGTGGTGGGACATTCTAATTATGTATTCATTTATAATAGTTAAGCACATAATGAAGGCAAATACCAATCGTTAGTAAAGTTACCACAAAGGTTAGCTTCGAGTAATTTACAGAAAATACTATTTCATAATTCTCGTAATTTGATTTCTACTGCTTCGAATAATCCTCTTTAGACCAGAAATATGAAGTATCTTCTGCAAAGAGAACGATAAGATATCATACACATTTCGGTTTAGCTGGACTTTTATTAATTTAACATCTACCAAAGATACACGTTGATGTAACTCTAGGGTGATAGTATAATTGATAGGTGGAATAATAGTATAATACCAAATGCGATGAATAACGTGGGAACTTGTCCCCTGGCCGCGAAGATAGACCTGAATTCCTGTTAGCAAAAATGAAAATACTAGATTAGAGAGATAAAAGCTCCAAAAGCCGTAGTTTAAAGGCAAAAAACCGTGAGGAATTCCAATCAGCGGGGGTGAGGGATCTCCATGACTGCGCTTTGCAAAGATGTCATTCCCGATATGTATTTCTTACTGACCTATCTTGTTACCTAAATATTCGAGTTTCATTCAATGTTCTTTTTATAAAATTTTTTATTTTTATGCAAACATTTCCATTTATATTATTTATGTACATTATTTCCATTTAGATTATTTATGTAAAATGTTCTTTTATAGTTATGCCTTCTAATCTCTAAATCTGCCTTCATCCAAAAATTTGGTTAACTACCAGTCGGTTTCGCCATTTTTTCACAACGCTTTCCAACTGGTGTTTTCCTGCTGCAGTGTATTTTTTTCTAAGTGAGAGCTTAGGTTCATAATATCAGAGAGGGGAAAGAAAATTTCGTGATTTTTTCACACGATTTATTATGCCAACGGTTCCGCTAAAGGTCTCGACATCTTTAGGCGTGAGATGGTAAGACCTTTAGCGAAACCGGTCTCATAATAAAATCGTGTGGAAAAATTACGAAGTTTATTTTTCTTCTCTGTGATACGATGGCTTTTTGCGAACTAACGCCGAAGCATATTGATTTTATTAGGTCTATAAACCCTCAATGTATTATTTTCTGTGCTCATTTTATCAAGCTCTTTATTTTTAAATTTATATAACGGAGGTTAGACATATGGAGTGACTTGCCTCAATCTCGGCAATTAAAACAAAATTACCATCTTCAGGGGAAGAGGATGAATGACAAATGCTTCTCTCAATTATGTTGTTATTACGAACAAAAATATGCTTTATTGTAACCAAAGGTTTAACGACAGAACGTGAATATAAATATTATTGTATTATAATTATTTGATTATAACAGATACCTTGTTCAATCATACTATCAAGAGTTATATGCAGGAAATGAAATAATAGTGTTGAAATACTTAACTACGAGGGTCATCCGGAAAGTAGTACCCGTTCGTGAAATAAAGACACAAAAGTAAATATTAACAAACATAAAAAATTTTATTTGAAAGAGGATACTTTAAACTACTTCTCAACATAATCTCCAAGCAAATTAAAGCATTTGTCATAACGTGTGACAAGTTTCTGTATTCCTGCTGCATAGTCCTCCGCCGCCAGCTCATTGAGATACAGAGTCACTCCTTCTTTAAGTTCTTCATCGCTGTCAAATCTTTTCCCCGCCAAAAAGTCTTTAAGCTTTGTAAAGAGATGAAAATCTGAAGGGGCCAAGTCCGGGCTATACGGTGGATGGTCGAAAGTTTCCCATTTGAATTGCTGCAAAAGTCTTTGTGTTATCCCAGCTGCATGAGGCCTGGCATTGTCATGAACGAGAATGACACCAGTAGACAATAGACCTCGCCGCCGATTTTGTATTGCCCGCCGTAATTTCTTTAATGTTTCACAATACGCATTGGCATTAATAGTGTCTCCACGGGCCATAAAATCAATAAGCAATACACCTCGTCGATCCCAGAAAATGGTTGCCATGAGTTTCCTGGTGGACAGAACTGTCTTGAATTTTTTTGGTTTGTTTGGTGAATGAGCATGATGCCACTCCATTGACTGTCGTTTACTCTCAGGTGATGCATAACAAACCCATGTTTCGTCACCAGTAATTATGCGAGTCAAGAAAGAGTCTCCTTCATCAGAATAACGTCCCAAAAACGTCAGTGCTGCAGCCATACGCTTGGTTTTGTGCTCATCTGTAAGCATGCGAGGGACCCATCTTGCACAAATTTTTGCATAATGCAGATGGTCTTTAACAATTTCATGAACAATTGTTCGAGAAACATTGGGAAAATGCTCACAGATGTCATCAATTGTGACGCGCCGATCGTTCCTCACGAATTCGTCAACTGAGCTCACCAGTTGGTCTGTAATGACAGACGGTCTCCCCGAACGCTCATCGTCGTGTGTGTTCCCCCTCCCCATGTTGAACTTGCGACACCACCGCCGAACAGACGACTCGTCCATTACATTGTCTCCATACACCTCCTTTAATTGGCGATGAATATCACATGGGCGAACGTTTCTTGCATTGAGGAATTTAATCACTGCCCTCACTTCACAACTGGCGGCGTTCTCAATTTTTTTAAACATTGTAAACAATCACAGAAACAACACAGGCAATGCTAGCGTCACGCAACTTGGCTCAGAGAAGGCAGACAAGCCACTGAAGCTATCTGACCTTGTCCAGCGGCTACTCGCGTCGTCAGTACTTCATGCGGCTCTAACGGGTACTACTTTCCGGATGAACCTCGTAAATAATTTACCACAGTACTATCGATTTCCACTTAATTATCATCAAATAGAATCAAAAGAGGGATTATGGAGAGAAAATCGTGTATAAGTAGAGAAGGGTTAGGTTGTTAGGGTATAATTATTTTGTTTATAGGGAATTATTCGTGGAAATATTCATTGCATTATTCCAGTATGATTCTGATTAATAATGACTTTTATCAAAGGGAAGTGGTGCAACAATTTGGTACCATGTGCCAAGAGATCAGTTTTATCATCTATGAAAAAATTGTGATGAGGGAATATTTGAATAACAGATTCATTTAAAACTTTTGGAATCGATTTTTAAGTTAGGTTACATTCAAATATTCATGAATCTTCTTTTAACTTTCAACTAAACCGGTGTAAAATAACGTTCGGATCAATTTGTCCCAGAGTAATCAATGGAAGTATTGCCAGCAAGGAACGACTTCGGTTGATTTCTATTTTAGCGTGAACTCTCGAGTTTTGAATTACGTTTGTGACATCCGTTCTGATCGGCATTCAAAAGTCCAACGTTTCATTGGCCTTTTAATCGCCGGACGCATTTATTTGGAAAAAGTCACATCGACAGTTTTTATGTGCAAGTGAATATGAAATGGAAATCTGCTCCGTCGGAATATTGCGTATGAGAATTTGAGAAATCATAAAAAAGGCATCAAAAATACTTTTGCCTATTAATGTTAAATATTCAACAGCACGTACTTCATAAAGATGACATGAGAGTGACCGAGTTTTTCTGCAGCGTGCATTATACGAATAGGTTATGCGTTTTTAAAAAGGAAGGATAACCAATATCTAGGGAAATGATTTTTTGATAGCCTGCAGCGATACTGCGTGATTCAGGTAGAAAATATGGTTTCGGATCCACAAGTCAACATAAAACAACTCCGGATTATTCTTCTTTATCGTTTATTTTAGTATCGTTCGAGACTACACGGTGCCCCGGAATATTGCTTCACACTGTTTAAAAATCAACCACTGCTCGATTTTACATTCTGAATTATGAAAGATTTGAACGTTTCCCAGTGATATTCTGTAGAATTTATGGGGAAAATCTCGGTAACTGCAATTTTGTGCAGATTTATAGTGGTGACGCATTCGTCAATAAGAATATACGAGGAAAATAAAGTATTTATATCCCACTAGAATAATATTTACTATCACGCATTAATTCTTGCATCCAATAGCTGATCGCTAATGACTTAGTTGCTGGTTGACAGCTCTAAAACATTCAATTAAATTTAATTTATACTTTAAAATAGGTCTCTAGATGTCTTTGATTAATAATTCTGTCTTTTAGGAACTTAGCTGATATAATCGTTTTTCTGTTATATTGTTTTCCCCAACTCAACACTCTGATATTCCAATTTCTTTATGTATCATTATTTAATTTCTATTGCCATGAGTTTTTTCCTTTTCCACGTTCTCTTTATACCTTCATTATGACTTGTCTCGGTATGTTATAAAGAAAATATACACTTCCATCAAGATAAATTTATGATGAAATTTCTGTAGAGGATAAGTGAGATCGCCCACGAATATTTGCTGCTTGTTATTCAGGATTATAATATCTTATATATAATTAGCGGAGTGTCCGTCTGTCTGTCTGTTTTTCCCTCCCCCCTTTATTTTGGAAACTATTTGTCGTAGACCATTTTTCATAATAATACGAAGTTCTCTTCCAAGAGATTTAAACCCCACTGGATTTAAATAATGTCAAATAAGTAATATACAGTATTTGTGGAATGGAAGTATTAGGAAACAGTTTAATTGTAATCTGTCAGTAAAGGTTTGCTTGAGTGTTCAAAGCCCCTTCATCTTCTGCATTCGTATAAAAGCAACTTAAATCATATTATCAATAACATTAAATGCATACAAATATAATCATATAGTTATCTTCATTAGAATTTACTATCCAAATAATATAAATATCGTTCCTGGTTCATTTTCATTGAATGAAACCTTAAATGCATACCTATGTACAAACACTGGGAGGGTCAAAGGGTCTTGCACCCATATATTTGCTTCTAAAATCTTCGGAGAGTATAATTTCACTTCTTCACAAATAGCATTACTAATTTAATCCTACATCTAATTTCCCCGTTGAGAAGCAGCGGGCAGTTCAGCTAGTAATATATAATTCGTAAATATTTTGTCGTGTAGCCAATACGCGCCTCCCACCTGAAAAGGTCATCTCCATCCTCCCTGCACACTCTTTGGTCTTCAAACTTTCCCGCAATATTCAAAGTATTTGGCGGACGATTTGAACTATAACCAGTATTCTCAAGGGTGCGCAAGATGTCGCTACATCTGCCGCATTATCGGCCGCTGGATTTTGACATAATTTTCTGAAGGATATTTGGGCAAAATCATCGAACTTGCAAAACGATTAGACTGAAGTCGTCGATTTGCAACATTTCTTTGCGCGGAAGCATAGTTGCGTCCTGAAGAAACGGCCATTGCTGAATCACATACCGACCTCCCCTACTTGTTTTTCTTATGCCACACTGGCGTTGTCGCGTTCGGGTGAGCGAAGGAACCGGCACAACCAGGAAAGAAAAGAAAGTGAAATCAAAGAAAAGAAAAGGATATTTTACTTCTTTTAGTATGTTCGGCCCGTCGTGCTGTCCGACCGACGACAGAATTTTGAAATTCCAAATATTACCGTGATGATCGGAAATTAAAAGTTTGATAAATCTAAAGGTTATACCCTGTAAAACCCTGAGAATTTCGGCTGTGTAGCGGACACCCTGTAATTAAAAGATGTCCGTAGGAATATTGGATGGGTCCAATGTGGAGAGGACAGGGATTGTTAAAGTAACTAACCATAGGTGGACTCTAAGAGAAATGGCTGTGGAGAATTCTGATGTACGCAAAAAATATTAGCTCTTTAAGGGATCGACGAGTGGTCACCTAAGAACGATACGAACGACATTAATTAAGAAGTACTAAGGCTAATGGAAATGACGTATGATAGGACCCTACAATAGGCATATCTTATTGTCATGTACTTATCGATGGCATCAGACCGCTTATTATAATATATTCGCGCATATTCATATGAGTTGGAGCACATTTCGTTCGTACAAAGACAACAACTTACGTATCTATATTCACTGTATTATGAAAAGAATTTTTTCCATAAGCAATCTTAAATATACCTTTCATATGACTAGCTCTGTAAACGCCGCATTAATTTTCTTAAGGAAACAGTAGACGGTAGGGAAATCGTACATCTCGTATAAGCGGTTGTCAAGGAGAACTTTTCCATCACTTAATGAAATCATAGCGAATTTCGTCAGCACACTCAGAATAATATAAGCAAATGGTTGCGCTTGGAGCCAAATACAAATTGTGGTTAGTATTACTTAATTGAAACCTTTCACTTCGTTTTAAGGCTCCTAACAGTCCCTATAATAATTAAAAATCTTTTGATTACATCAAAATTCTCCTCTGTCGTTCCCCGAAGTTTCCTTTGTACTATTTCCTTTAGCAATCAGTGTCCCATCCACATTCGACGCAGTGAATTCTCCTACGGTAACTTAACTCTTATTTATCTTTGCTTTTCACCAGCGATGAAGACAATCCTAGGGTTTTCCAGGGAATAACTTTAAGAGTGATCAAAAATTTAATTTCCGATCATCACGGTAAGATTTGGAATTTCAAAATTCTGTCGTCGGTCGGGAAGCAGGACGGGCCGAATATACTGAAAGTAATAAAATCTCCTTTTCTTTTCTTTGATTTCACTTTCTTTTCTTTCCTGGTTGTGCCGGTTCCTTCGCTCACCCGAACGCGACAACGCCAGTGTGGCATAAGAAAAACAAGTAGGGGAGGTCGGTATGTGATTCAGCAATGGCCGTTTCTTCAGGACGCAACTATGCTTCCGCGCAAAGAAATGTTGCAAATCGACGACTTCAGTCTAATCGTTTTGCAAGTTCGATGATTTTGCCCAAATATCCTTCAGAAAATTATGTCAAAATCGAGCGGCCGAAATTATGTCAAAATCGAGCGGCCGATGATGCGGCAGATGTAGTGACATCTTGCGCACCCTTGAGAATACTGGTTATAGTTTCAAATCTTCCGCCAAATACTTTGAATATTGCGGGAAAGTTGAATTACCAGAGAGTGTGTAGGGAGGATGGAGATGACCTTTTCAGGTGGGAGGCGCGTATTTGCGAGACGATAACTATGATATTATATATCCCTAGCAAGCAAATTTTGTCTCATCTCAATAACATTGGCTACATAACTGTGCGTAAAGTGTCAGGTCTCAAAGAGTGATTCTATGTTTCTCTGCAGTGACACTGATAGATATATTAGCAGCCTCCGCATCGTCCTTGCATTTATGTGAGCTAAGGAGTGGAAACAGTTCGAGTAAAGAAGAGATATATAATAAGTTTGAGTTTGCGAAAGGAATAGGTGTTGGTCATGCATATGACTGATCGCCATATAATCTTATGTTATGAGATTTTTGTAGCAGTTATTTTGTCCCAAAAATATTTGATAGATTATTTTTGAAAAGGGCCCACATAATATTTCTATTTAAAGTCATTAAAGGTATCCAACATGCAATAAATTGCAACAAAAATAGCCCCTTAATTTGTTCCAGGGTACAAAATGTCCCTGAGATTACTTTAATTTTTTTAAATGTAGTACTAAAGTCTCAGTATGTGTGAGCTGGAAAACTACTCAAGGTTAGCTCATACTCTAGTAATACGTTCATGGAATATTGCACTTCAGTTACTGTTATTACATTTTCAACATATAATATTCGCGAAAATTTGTTATGATGATGATAGCGTTTTACTAAATGCATACCATATACAAAAAATTAAGTGATCAACCTAAAGGATCGGAGGACCTTGAATACCTATATTTGCTTCTAAAACCTTTAGAGAGGATAATTTCTAAATATTCTTCTACATAAATAGCATTACTAATTCAATCCTACATCTATTTTCCCTGTTGAGAATCAGCGGGCAATTCAGCTAGTAATTATTAATATGCGGAAGTAACACTCTTCTTTCGCATTCGAATATGTGAAGTAAGAGCGTTGCATACCCATATATTTAAGCCATGGTTGCTAGATTTATTTCCAGTAGGAGTCAATATTTTAAGAGACTCACGTTGATAAGAATATTAATTGTTAATTAAGTTTCGCAAACGCTTGTAATCAGCTACCTTTATCTTTTGGATAACGTAAATTTTCCATTTATTTAGCCTTGGAGTAATGGCTTAACCAAATGTACTGTCATTTTACGAATACTTCCCTGTCTGAAGAATTAAATATATTTTGGCTCTAATATCTCCAAAGTATAATCTATTTACTCATCTATGCGGAAGTTTTCCTTAATCAAAAGGCGAAGACATATTTTGCTTGAATAGAGAGATTTCATAAATTTATAAGCTGCGAGAAATTCTGTTCTTTTAGATGACTCCTTTCGTAAATAAAGGGATAGAAAGTCTTTTAAGCCGTTTCATACTTACGAACTATGCTTAACTTTATCGGTAAAATGAAGTTGTGTCTGGAATGTCGTAGCACTTGAATCACGAGGAAAAACGGCTCACTTCCTTCAAATTCCTCGGATTTTTCGGATTCCGTAACAAGCTTCAACATATCGATTTTATAAAATCTTAGCAATTTTTGCCGAGATGTTTTTGCATGTGTAGTAAGATCGTTATCTTTCCCAAAGACATCTTTCCAATATCGAGAAGACAGAGATTGTAAGGAAGTCATCCGATAATCATTCGAAGATCCTTCGTCTCTTGTAAAGTTATTTCGGAAATTTATATTTATTCTATATTATCCTCCCAGAGGGATGTAATAGAATATGAAAGAATAGTGACCCTCCTCACAGAGTTTGCGTGACTGTCACTAACAATATGGAATGACATTAGAGATACAAGATCAAACATGACTCCGTAGATTATTTACGGTAATTGAGGCTTCGTGGAAAGAATATGGCCGACTGCATTTTTGTTGTTATCAATTTTCATCCTTAGACAGAGTTACAGAGTACAGAGACAGTACAGAGTTTTGGTGATATCAGCGTGTTCTACTTCGATGAAAGAGGTCCGGATTCAATTCCCGGTGGGAGCCCTCGTGTCAAATGACCTCAGCTCTCAAAGCACTTTTAACAAGCATACTATTACATTTTCATAATAATGGAGACCTTTCACAAAGTCGAGACCGAATTGATAGATTCCATTAATCAATAAATCAAAAATTAAAAACCAACCTTATATGATATGCCATACGACGGCTGGCCGAGTATTAATGTAAATGTTACCGTATAAACCAGGAAATGAGTTATTTGCAGGAAACATATTAGCCCAGAATTTTAAAAATTCACTGTCAACATTTAATTCTCAGGTCCTAAGTCTTCTCTTTCCTTCTTAAAACCTAGCTATCCCCATCCTTCTCACTCCATAATTAATATCATCTCTGAGCAAGTGAGTCGTAATTCCTCGCGAGAAAGTTCACGGGGTTAATAGGGTTCCGCTCGGAGAGTAGCCGATAGAGGAAGAAAAAGTATGTTTGTTGGGAAAGCGAAATGTGTGTCGGTGTTTGAAACAGGAGGAAGAGAGAAAGCCGCCACACGCGGCATGTGAGCAGTGTGTGGTGCGGTAGCAAAGCATTTCAGGAATCGCGCAAGAAATTCGGAGTGCGAATCGTCCCTCGAGACACCTTGGGTTGCTAGCAGCCGCAAAGATGAGAGTGTTGATTTAGAGAGGCCAAGTAAAAAACAACTGGGACTCCGAAATGGCACAATAGGTCATCTCCAAGGAGGCACAGAGCACCGCGGCATTGTTGCTGGGGGTTGTACGACTAAGATACTTTTTCTTCTGCGTGCGGAATGAAAAGGATTTATCTCCAGCTTTGCGAGGGGATAAAAACCGAACGAGGATATTTATCGGGGACTTTTGAGGCTTCATTAAACTCAGAAGCTGCTGAGAACGTAGGAAATCGCCGAAATTTAAATTTCAGACGCGGGATTAATTTGAAAATCCATTGGGTGATTCTTGCAATGTTGATGCGATTACCGTCATTGTCCGATTTCAGTGGACCATTTCTCGGATATTGGTCAAGTTTAATTTTTTAAAGTCTATAATCTAGAAATACGTACTTCACTACTCATTTCTCTATCAATTCCTTGTAATTATTCCGGAAATTCAACTTACACTCGTCTTGTTTTCTTCTAGTAGAATTAGTTTAAAGAAGTCGACCTTATCTTTGAATTCTGAATGAAAAATGTTTCTTTCAGAGCACTGTCGGCACAGATAAATTTTAAAACTCGTGATTGATAACCATGGTATTTCATTTAAAATCAATTCTTTCATTTGAAATTCGCATTTATTCTTCAAAGCAGCGGTTCTTAAATTTTAATTGGCCGATGTCCTGTTGCTCATTTTTTCTTTCGACCCCTAAATTTTGTGCTTTCACATACATATCGAGATATTATTAGATTTCATACGCCGCTAGGTAGTTACGATAGATTTAAAATATTTTAGCATTAAAATACTCGAGTCAATTTAATCAACAGTTAGATGTAACAAAATTAACAGAAGAACGAAATAGAACTATATTAATGAGGAAAAATATTTATACACCCATACCCCTTCAGATTATCTTACGGATCCCAGTTTAGGAATCGTTGCTCCAAAGCAAAAATAAATGCAACATAAAGCAGCAGCAACATCCATGCTCAATTTGTTGATTAAATTAAATTTGAGAAAATCCGTAACGAGGCTGAGAAATTCTTAAATCGCCCCCCCTCCCCAACGAAAATTCCTAGATCCTTGAGTATGAGTACACTTTTCCTAAAATATTAAAGGCTATGTTGTTGAAATGCACTGATTTAGGCGAAATGAAAATTATCAAAATGGTTACATTCATTTTGAGAATTTGGTACCATCTATCTATCTTTTGAACTAGAAACGGGGTTGAAATTCTTAGTTATGAAATTTATCGTAGTCTTTTGATGAAAAGTATCCGATTCTGAAGAGCAGAAGATGAAAGCAAGAGCAAGATCTTTCCGATATTGGTTTATAGGATAGAGGAAAAGGATCCGATTATTATCGCTCGATATTATGATCATTTTCTACTCCAGAAGTCGTTTTTTTGTACTTATATCTAAATAAACTGAAGCGTTTAAATCAATAGCACAGAATATAGCTGTCGATTGGATTTTCTGAACTTTCGTATGTTTGATGAGGCTTTTGCACTGATTTCTAATAATACAATACGTTTCATTTGTAACGTATGGTATATACATTTTTCGAGCTGAGCCCGTTTTCAGTTGAAATTTTCATTGATTAGTTTAAAATTATCACTTAAATATCTTTCATCAGGTTTGGGGAATTTCTTTTCTAAGGGCCTCATGTACGACTACAGAGCACGTGAATCGATTTGGCTGAACCTTAGTGACAGAATGTATAAATCTAATTTTCTCAGAATAAATTTTACGAAAAATCCTTAAGTTATTCGCTAGGTGAATCGAAAGAGTATATTTCAAATTTTATATACACTTGGAGTTATAACTAGTTTAATATCCCCAGAATTAGTTCAAAAAGAAGAAAACGCCACATCGAGCGCTGAAAATGGCAATATGTGAACTGAAGGCTTTATGATTTTGCTAAAATTAATTTATCTTACCTAAATAACCTAAAAGTGAGACCGAAAAAGTTTTATTTTTTCTTATTTGATTGCAAAGCAAACTCAAACTATAAATGTATAATTCTTAAATGTGAACCGAAACCGTAGACCATTCTTAATTCCGCGCCCATTTCCAGTTCAAATGTGTATCGGAGAATCTGCATACGACGGTTTTATCTGCTTCTTCCTAACCTATATGAGCGTTAAATCGCACATAATGGTTTTATAGTAGTTAGCTTCATTATTATGTTCTGTGCCGAGACTTCGAAGTTTTAAATTTCCTTCTACACTGTTGGTGCATATACTTGTAAGATCTGAACCGAGTAACACTTATTTGAGTATGAGCTAACTAACTTTGTCAGATCCACTTTCTATTTTCTCACGATTATTTTTCTATTTCTCTATAATTAAGAATGCAACGCTTCCAAGTCTTCCATCCCTTGTTATCCTGTAATAGAATACAATGCCTTTCTTCTGTGTCATCAGGTTTTCTGATTTTTTTCTGAATACGCTGAGTCCGATGACATCCCATTTTATCTTCTCAACTTCAACAGTAGCCCCAAAAGTTGTTCTTCGCTCTTCAAGGAACGATAAATGTAGGCCGCAGTGTGTAGTTTGGTAGCTCTTTTCCTAATTATGGACCTCTGTTATCCCACCACCTTCCGGATATCCGTATAGCTGGTGCTTTTTCGTTCAGATAAATTTCCATTACAGAAGCTCATCGCGAAAATAATTTGTGAGGAGTAAAGGAGAATAATTCACCTACATCGCCTCCAATCACTGCTAACACCCGACAAGGAAGTGAAGTGCGGCTGGGTGAACAGGCATACATATACACAAAAACGCACATCGAAATGTTCGTATGATAAAGCAAACATTGTCTGCCAAAAATTAAAACAAAATAACAAGTATTGAAATAAGCAATCAATTACTTAAATTATGAGTTTTTTAAATATTGATTTTAATTTTTGAAATTCAATTATTTAAGTAATTAATATAACTTGAAATTACTTGAATATTAATTTCAATATTATTAAAAGCCATATATTAAATTATATCTGAGTTTACAGTTGTTAGCTTAATAAAAGTTACACTAACAACTGTAGAATATATAACGGGGTTATATATTTTTCCGTTGATTAATTTTTTTGGGACAATCTGTTGTACTGCCTTATGCACCCCTTAGGGAACATTTTCAGCAATGATTGTGGGATGAATACTTTGAACAGGGTAAAGCTATTGGCCGTTCTCAGTAAGCATCTCCGAAGTAAATTACATACTTTGTGCTTTTACGGAAAGCATAAGAGTGGGTTGATAGCATCTAACTAAAAACAAAATTGCACCAATCAATGCCAGTAAAACTTATAGGTGTTATAATTTGCAAGGAAAGAAACTCTCCTGCAAGTTGGTAAAAGCTAACCTCCGGAGGATGAAGTTAAACGTCAATAATCAAATAGTCCTGCGTGTAGATTATATTCCACCCTTAAAAAATTTTCCTTCAAGCACTGTTGCTTCACCTCATCCTTTCTATCCCTATTACCCTATGCATCTGTTGCATTACCTATGGGACGCCACAAGCTGAAGGCGATGTGGGTGATTGAGGTAGAGTAAGAATTTTCGCTCAAGATAACGGAAAAAATATCTAAGAATCGTGTTGCCAGTAGTAGTAGTCAGTGTGGTAAACTTTCCTCTAAATACGTTTCAAAGACAAACTCTGGTAATCCAAAAAAAATACTTTTTTTTCTCTGAGTTTATGTATAAATACGATATAGTAAGTTAAGAGTTGTAGATTACTCTGGTGAATAGGAACTTCATCGAGAGTTGTCGTGAACTTCTCGATTGGCTTGCCGGAAACTTACTTTCAGCTCTGATTTATTATTTTTTTCTTCGGTTTGTTCAATGTATATGTATAATATGTTATAAGTGTGATAAGTAGTAAATTAAGATCATCTAACTGCCGTACCGAAAACGATATAAGGCCCTGAGATTTTAAACGCAAAGTAAATAAAAAGATATTTCTTATCTACGCAGCAAATCCGTAGCCTGAAATTGAGAACTTCCTTTTTCATTGGAAGTTGTATTTCGGGAGGTTCCTGGGCCACAGATTAACAGATGAACTTATTAATTAGCTAACAGTCATCGCACATGAGACTAAGGCGCTTTTCCGTGAAATATAAGCGAATTCGCTTTGCGCATGCGCACACCGAACTCAAGTGCTGCCATCTGGCAAGACGGATGTGGAGGAAATTTGCCGCCCTTTAATGAAACCGCTCTCACATTCTTTTACATATTCTCGGGAAAATAGAGGTGGCCTCGCTAGTTTAACACTCTAAGCAGATAACTGATCGAGCAAAGCAGTTCTGTAGTCAAGCAACTAGTTAGCAAGCTAGGTTATCTAGCATCGCAATCGCTTGGGAAAGATATTACCCTCCCTCACTTGCTATACTCCTCTCCCTCCACTCATCTGCTACCTGACCCCCTTCACCCTCACATTTGCATAATTAGTCTATCGCATCTGCCGTTATCTTTTGCTCAATCATGGCGGTCGGGGGAGATAAGGAAGGAGGAGAAAGGATTGAAGCGAGTGGGGGAACAAAGTAAGCCGGTCTCAGCCACTGGATGCCGACGGTATGAAAAAACCGCTACTTATACAAAGCATTTTTACGCCTTCTTTCCCATGTCACCTATCATACCTACCTTATCTCGGAGGGAATCTCGGTGAAAATTACATGTGGGGACTCAAAGGGCATGTTTGTTTATACAGCCGCCCAGAAATGTTCCTTTTTCCATTCCTCTTCCGCAGATAATGTTATGTTTTTTTTTGGGAATTTACGCGTGCACTTACTTCGCATGCCTACGTCTCTTATTATACTTAATTACCGTGCATAAATACCATTGTGAGAAAGGTATAAAGAACTTTTAGCAACCGCGGTTATCGTTTTAGCTTTCTGATACAACTATTGTTATCACTACATTTTGGTTGGATTCTGTGGACATTAGGATTCAGAAACTTGCACCGTATTTTAAACTGTCTGGATTTAATCTCTCTAGCCAACCACCTAATATCCTATGTTTGAATATAAGCTTTTAAGAAAGGAGACTTCGGGAGTCAATTCTCAAGATAAAAAAATATTCGTGGCGTAGATTGCGTGAACTTTCATTGGCAAATTTCTACATCGCAGATTTATGGATGATTGAATTCTATAAATGCTAAATATTTTTACGTTGCTATGAATCTCTAGTGAATAGGGAAAGTGAAAGAAATGAATGTTTTTTGAAGGTTGCGACCGATTGTTAAAAAATCAGGAGAACCATTTTCTGTGTTATGAATTGTTCGAATATTAGTCATCCAATATTCATACCTAATACACTCTCATTTAGAAAAAAGAGTTTATAATAGAACATAATTATATTTCTTTGTATAAATAAATATCTTCCTAGGTTTATTTTTTTTACATAGTATTTAAGCGATGATCTTCAGAGGGAACGGACTAAATTTTACGTTATTTGTTTTCGGAATACATCCACCTAAGCGCTACAGAAGATGAAATTCGTCAAGTCTTAATATAAAGGAATATTTGAGAAAAGATTTTTCTCTCTCTCTCTGATGCTTATTCTCGGAGACGCCCACGTTACCCGAGGGTTTTGATTTGATCTCAAATCTATCTTCTTTCCCGCTTTTCATCGTTAGCAAAATAAAGAGATCTTGATTTTTCGTTGTCCCATTCACATGTAGAATTTGCGTTTAGTCGAGGACGGACTTAAGGTAGGAATTGATCAATTTTAGGGAATAATTCAAAAAGATTTTCACCTCAATTCCTCCATTCCCAAAGATTCTTACGCTAGAGAACTTTCTGGGTGAGATAGCAACAAATTGTAATCACTAAAAAAAAGTATTAGATTCAGTTTCATAAAGGATTTTATTTCAACGGGAAGAATCTATACGTTCTCTATTGTCGTTTCGTTCGATTTTCCAGTAGAGGATTACGGAATTTTCCTCTTAATAAATTCGTCCAAGCTTACATTGGATTGCAAAAGAATGTTTCGAGATTCTCCCGTAATTGCTCATCCTCTTTTGATTATAATCACAGATTTCTCGGAGTTCATTATGTATATTTATCGTTTAAATTTATCCAAATCAAAAGATTCTCGGGGTTTTCCGAGAACAGCCTGAGGGGAAGTTTACTATGCATGAATGTACTACTTGGTGTAGGACACGAGTTTTATGGAGACTTCTAGAATTTTAATTGTCAAATCGAAGATATGATTTCCGTAATAAAAAATACTATTCTATTTCTATGAAAATGTAACCTTGAAGTTATAGAGAGTATGCAAGATATTCACTCTCTTTAACGTCCATAATTTGTGGAAATTATAGTTTTGAATAATATGTGTGCTCTTATTATTTACCAACCTACTTCTTTCCATATCTATCGTCCGTACCATACCATAATATAAGGAAGCGAGTAAGACTTAAAGTAGAGACTGGATCATGTTTCAGTAAAATTGACCCATTTCACACCAGTCTAAAGCCTTAAAGTACTTGTGATAAACTTACAACAACGAGTTCTTCTTAGATGGACAGTTCAACTTCTACGCGTAAAGGGTTTCATAAAACATGTATTAAAAAAAACAATAAACTCACATATACACGTTAAATTTCGCTTTATTTGCTATAGCATAACTATTTATTGCGAAGCTCCTATATCCAACATAGGAAAGTATTGATATATTAAATAAAGAAAAAATCGATCCCTTTCCTATTTGATGAAACTATAATTTAGAATTGTTTGAAACCATATTCAACGATAAACTGGATAATGCTTCAATTAAATTTAAATTAATATCTTGGGATGGCATTTAACCATACCAAACCGATATTTGACCATGATCCAGCTAAAAATTATTTTCTTATTTTAGTAAGTTTCTTATTATCTTAATTCAAATTACCATCTATTTATTCTATAAAGGATGAATTAGTAAATATTTCAAGGAATATAAAAATTATTCAGTGATTTTGTAATATATTATGTATATAATATATTATGATGCTTAAACTACTTTGTTGGAGTTGAATTCACATTTGCTTCCTCTTCTTTAATATTTTATCAATATGTAATTCAATCCCTTAATCTATGTAAACTCGTTTGAGGATACAGTGTAGCACACGCGTTGATGTTAAATATTATGCCTAAATACTTCAAATTGCATTAGAACTCAAATTCTTCCATTATAAGAAGATAAAAGAAAGGTTTTTTTTACACCTTGTGAGGAGGCGAGCACCTTAAAATACAAGGTTAAACAGAAGCGAAAAAATCGATAAAATAGGGACTATAACTCATGTCTTCCTTTTTCCACTTTTTCTTCTCCTATCTTTCACTTTTATTTGAAATTGTACTTTGTATATGTGCCCCACAATACGGTACCATACATCACATGATTAAGCATAAAATTTATAAAATAATATTTGAATCATATTCATTGTCACAACATAGTGTACGTTTCTAGGTAAAATTGGCACAGTTATATGGGCATATGCAATTTCATTTCTATATCCACGTGAGATTTTCAAGTTTGATAAGTAATGCAATTACCAGCAGTAGTCCAGGAAGTCAAAGGACAATTTCATGGTGAACGCCTTCGGATATCCTATAATCGATTTTATAGGCTGGAGTTCGTAGCAATCCTTCTTGCATCAAAAGATTGAAAGATTGTAACGCTCACGATCAATTCCTCCCCAAATCTACACGGTATTGGACTGAGAGCTTCATGAATCAGTCCATTTTACAATGCGAAAATTGCCGAGATAAGCGAAGGAATTTAATAGAAATACGATGAGGTGAAGAAATACATAGACTGAGGAAATGAGAGGTATTTTGTGAGAGAAATCCCATAAGATTCGGTGAGGGAAAAGAAATCGTGAGCAGAAAGGTTTTTGGGTGGCAAAAGAGAGGGTAGTATGGCAGCGACGATAAGGAAGTCTATCCAAAGTGTTTGGAGGAAAAAAAGCGCGTTTCCAAGCAGAAAAAGTGGGATTTAGGGTCGAAGGAGGAGTAGTAAGAAAGAGAAAATGTACGATAGTAACGCGGGGCAGGCGGCAATGGGAAAGATAGGGAGATAGAAGAGTAAGGAAAAGGAGGGTTAAGCCACAATGACTCGCGAAGGAAATAAAGGTAGGGAAGGGAACGGAGATGAAATAAACCGCCGGGGGAAGATGGAAGAGAAGATGGAGTTAGAAAGTGAAAAGGAAGTTTTCGTAAGTCTTGAAAGAAAGCCGTGGTCAGAATGTTGGGTGACGTGGGAAAATGGAGCATGAGGCTGGGTTATAATGAGTGTTCTTTTTTGCCCAGTTTTTTTATTCGCACTATTTGAAGTCGTTCTCTCCTCCTATGAAATCGCTCTAGTTTGGGTTGTTGTGGTCAGCGATTTAAATAATTTACACAGTTTTTGCACCGCTGAAGTTGCGATTCGAGACCGTGTCGTGTACTTCCAATGTATAAATCGAGAGTTCCATCAATTTTTTATTGCTGTTGGTTTCGTTAACGGCTGGATATGTGTAAATAAGGAATAAGATATCCTGTGTGGCTTGAGAATTTTTTGAATAACAAAATATACACGTGATGGTCACTCCATTTTTGAAGGAATTTGCGGTTTTCACCGCGTTTGTTCTATTCGGCTCGATTTTATTTGTTCATCTACTGCTAATTTGTATTGATTTGCATTGTTTTTCGACGTTTAGACGTTTATTTTCGTTTAATTCGATGCATTCTTTTAAATGCCTTATGATTTTGTACTATGCAAAATACCCTTTAGTGGTACGAAGGTACAAGCTGCTTTTATAGAAAAATCACAAGCCGGTTTTATACATTTGATTATCTAAATACTCGGAAATATTTCGGAGATAAATAGGTTTTAATACATGAAGGTTATGTAAACATAGTTAATATTATACCGTATTCTGAATGTTGCAATAATTAATTTCATTGGCCGTGTATTTTCTTCAGTCAAGAGTAATTATCAAAACAATTTTGGGTTTCAGAATCAAAGCTATTTTTAACCAAGGAAGTTAACTAAATAGATTTGTTTATGCAACACTATTTCAAAGAAATAAATTTCATTTTTCGAATTCCTTCGTTATGATGAAATCTGACCAAGTTTAGACTAGCACTATCGATAATTATGATATTGTCCTCTTATTCTATAAACTACACCCTTAACGTACATATTTATTTTTCATAATCTAGGTTATCAAATATATTTTGCGGGCAGATCTTAATCGTAGTAACCATAATCCATTTGATGCATATCTTTTTATAGATATTTGCACTATCTCAGTGTCTACAATGTTCACAAATTGTTTTTTTTTGTGAAAATATTTCACAGTATTATGCAGTTTTTGTCTTTTTTCCTGTCTATACCTTTATTTTTAGGTCCAAAGAAAGTGAAAAGGAGACTTCTTAAGTCTTAATTTCATCAGGCTTTAGACATTTCTAACCCAATCGTAATAAAATGTATTACCATTGGATTTTCTATTTCATAGCGTAGAAAGTACTTGAGAGAAATACATTCCCTTCGTTAAATTTAAAAATATCCTTTTTCAGTACGTTTTTTTAATCTTTTTAAGTTAATATTTTATTCGAGGAAAACATTTACAAACGTATAAACATTGCTCAAATGTAGTTACCCATAGTGTTTGCGTAAATACTCCAATACATTCTGCGAAAGTTCATGAAAAAAACCGCAAGGTTGAATAATCCAATTACTTAATGAAAATGTAGTAGTCAGTTGCTTTTCCATCAAATGAGTAGCTACTCAATCGACTAATTATAATTTTTGGACAACATAATTCGGAGAAGAATCGTCGATACGGAGGTGTTTTGTTTTAATGGGATTAGCTGGATGTCGATGACTGGTTAAGAGGATAAAGGAAACCAAAAAGAGGTATACGATAAGGGACCGATTACAAAGGAAGAAACCATGAAACCTATGCGTTTATACATTGTTCAGTGTATTTTCCGCCCACACGCGTTTTTCCTCTCCGGAATTCCCAGAAAGACGTTGAGGAAGCAGCCATGATTTCATATATATAGTAAACTCACTATCGAAAATTTCTCGCGAGACCAAAATAAATTGACTTAGGGCCAGAGAAAAATGTAAGGGGAGGAAATGGAGATGTCGATATTCGCACAGCTTGTGCCTCTAAATTTCAACGTAAAACGCGGCAAATAAGGTTGAAGGGGAAAACTCGAAATGGTAGCGATAATTTTTATATTTTAAGTCGCATTATTCTCTTATAACACGTATCCTTGCTAGGACCCTAGGATTTATCTTTTACACTTACTGAATTCTGATTGTTTTCTGAGATAGCATCCAAAATATTTACATTTCATCCCGCGTAACAATCTCAATAATAGTTTATTTATCTCTAGAATTCTGTTCTTTTTGTGGTATAGATGTATATTTCAAATCTATATTTCAAATATATTCCTATAGAATCTATATTTCAAATAGCTAATAAAAGAAAATCAATATGGTCACTTGTCATGGAAGGCAGAATACATGCTGAAATATTGAATTTAGTGTTCAATATCAGCATTACGAGAAATTTTGAGTCCGGAATATCGACAATTGATTTTCAATTTTCTCTCTTCTCATTCTTACGAATGGCGCATGTGGTCTAAAGCATGCATAGATATTATTTTTACATCCAACCAAAGAAACATTCAGAAAGATTTCTCAAAAAAAATTGAAAGCTTAGTTTATCTCTAACGTCAACTTTTATTAAAGCAACTGCCATATAATAATATATGCGGTGCAAAGGAAATAAAAGTATAAAATTAGATGCTTTAAAAAACTTTATTTTTTCCTAAAATTAAATAAATTTTATTGTAGAATATACTGTAAACCACATGAACTCAAAAATTAATTTCCTCATTATCACCCAGACAAGACAGCCAAAAAACTGTTTTGCAACCTTTCACACAACAAGCATTGTCTTAAAGGCATTAAAATTAGGCTTAATCAAGTATAGATTTTCTTTTCTCATAATCTTTATTTGGCTATCACTGATACTGGGCATAATACCAGTTATGACATTAAATAATTTCAATGCGTTAAACAAGGAAAAAATGTTGTTAAGGCAGCAATCTTTGAGTTAAAAATAATGAGAATGTGTGTTTAAACCTATTTTAGAACAATCGCACCTGATTAACCTATTCTGCAGGATATTGCAGGCTTTAGCATTTTATTGTACGCAATTCCCCAAAATCCTAAGCCATGATTTGATATAAACTGAACGAGAGGATAGAAAATGACTTTTTAAAAAATATAGGGTACATTGTTTGCCTAAAATATAAAAATCATCCCCATTTTGAATTCCTTAAATTTGGAAAAATACAATTCCACCGGGATACCTAAAAAATTCCCATTCTCGAATCGTCTATCTATTCTTTGATGCATTTATAGAGGGTCAAGTCACTGCAATTCTAAAACTCCCGCATGTGCCGGTATGCTGATAGATTCATTCAGAAGGGTCCTCGGAGGATATGCGGGGAATACTCCCCCAGTATTTCCTCCGAACGTATGCTTTTGTTATAGGCTGGGTTATTGTGGGATGCTAGTGGAATGAGATAACCTCTAACTCAATAAGCTTTGCAATTCTCTCGCCATTGCCTGGGAACTTCAATAATCGATTGCAACCCGTAGCTTCTGATTAGCTCTAGCCGAGTATTTTTCCAAGAGCTAGAGATGTCTGGGCAGTATATTTTTAAGGATGAGGAGATTGAGTTGGATGAAAGAAAAGGGAGGAGGGGTGCCTTGAGCGTGAAGTGGTATTCGACTGGATCCTTTCTCCGATAGCCAGGGGAATTGGGGACTTCGTAGCCTTTCTGCTACCAGTGCGAAACGTTCAATAGAGGCGACGACACATACGTCGTTTTCCCCTGGGTTGGAGACACTCTTAGCCCCGGATGTCTCCGACCTCTGGAAAAATACTTCCTTAGCCTACTGGATCCCGTCTGCTTTCATAATTAATTCGCTGGACGCTTCAGCGGGATAGCGAATACTCGCGAGAGTTCACATAGGTTTCAATATACTTCACAACTCATTTTTCCGCCCGTCGGGGACTGGAAGTAATAAGGGATGTGTATCGGGATATTCAGGCTTTCGTCGCTACGTGGGAATATTGGTTTATGATTTCTGGACGGTGTTTATGAAACCTTTTGGATCGACCATGTCGCTGATACTTTGGCGGATACACTTCGTAAGATGGAAAGAATTTTCTCGGATATTAACTTGGCCATCACTTTTGTCTTACACTGTCTACTTTACGTTTCAAAATACTTTTGTCGTTTATAAATATTGAGAATACTTTTAGATTCTTAGTAGTAGTAAAATGTAAAAGTTGAAGATAAGCTGACGTTTAGTATTGATATTACTATTAATAATTTACAATCTTCAGATAGACAGATAACCAACTGAGATTGTTTTGGCATATGAACATTCAGTAATAAATATGGCAGTAATAATAATTACCTTGGGATTCCTTGATAGCAAAGTCGGCTTAAGCAAAAGAGGTCCCGGGTTCTATTCTCGGTGGGAGACCGCGCGTGAAATAACCTCCGCTATCGAAGCATTTTTAACAATACTATTCTATACTAATAATTACATTGGCCGTTTAAAATAAAATCCACTTTATCTTCTTTGTAAAAACAATATTATGTACGGTACATTATGTGCAGTACTTGTACAAAAATTAGGATTTAAATAATTAGTTTAAACAAAATTACTAGCATAAGTTACGGAAATACAGAAAACTTCGTATATTCACATGTGAAAATCATAAAAAATATATCTAATCGCTAGTTATGCAATAAAAGAAAATTTACAATTTTTCATATTCTCAGTATGACGAAATAAATGAGAAAGAGAAACATTGTAATTGTAACATTATAAAAAAGTTGACTTACTTCATATAGAGTAGCCGAACCTTGAACAACTAAAAGCCGCAAGTTCCTCACATCAGGTTTACGTCATAATCCACTAATATAAATAGTCGTATATAATGATAGTCGATGTGGCCAATGGATAATGCCTTCCGAATCAAATTTCAAATGCTAATTATATTAGGTAATTAGATTTTCTGAGAAGCTTAGTAGTGCATATAATACTTTAATTGTTTAAATGGGTGAACCATCTATGATTATTCCAATCTGCCAATAATTGGACGTGAATGGGAGATTAGTTCTTGTAGCATTGAAACGGCTTGCTCCATTTGCTAGGTGTATGCTTTTCCCTTTCCTAAAAATAATATATTTTCCTTTTGACGATACTTAGAAATCTTATGAACCAAAGCTTAACTTCCATACTAACTTGGCATTTTTCTCTTCCTTGTCCTCCATTAAATTCGAGGATGAAAATGAAAGTTTTCAAGACCATTTTGTTCGTTTTGTAGATGACCCAGAAGGAGAGAACACATACTATTTTCGTACTTGGTAACCAAACGTTCTCGGAGGCGTAAAACCCATTCATTCAGAGATTTCTACGATTTCAGCATTAAAATTTGTAAAAATAAGTATTGAAAAAATAAAATTCATCTCATTCTTTACTAAAATTCCGAGTGCAGCTAAGCTTAATCATGGAAACTGACTTTCGCTTTCATATGTTTTCGGTTCATCTTAAGAATAACTCCTTGAATAATATCCTACCAAGAGACTTTACCTGGTTTTCCGTAAATGCTTCTCTCAAGAGGAATCACGTTAAAGACTCCTTGAAACATTCGACGAGATTTCCCAAAAATAACCGGAGGAAAATAAAACAATTATTCTCCGTCCTTGAGAATATTTGCGAGGGAAAATGAAGAAGGAAAAATGAAAAATAAGCAATCTTGAAAAATGGAAGCAAAACCTGAAATGAAAACAACGCCTGTGGAGAGGTAAACTGAAAATTTTGTGTGAGCATGAACTCATTGCTACGTCGATAAATATCTTCCTCACGCTTTCCCTTCATTTAAAGCTATCTTTGAGAAAATATTAATATAATTTCGGTTGAGTTCCCTGTGACTTTATCGCCGCATATGAAAAAGTCATTTGTAATTTCGCTTAGTTACGGTTTAAAGTCATACTTCCTGAAAATATGCGAGCTTTGATGAGGCATATAATATAAGAAATTATTAAGGTCAAAAGAAGTGAAAATATTGACCATAGTAGACAAGTACTGGGATAAAAGTGCAACAGAAAGTTGGAAGAATACTATATAAACCAGCAAACAGTGATATTGAAACAGTATCTTTAATAGCAGCTGTAAATGTCTTACTGTAGCGACATAATAATAAGTTTTTAATTCAGGCAGTTGATTTTTCGCTGAAACTTTAAGAGGCAAAATATTCATCAGATTTACTTTGTGATCTATAATATACAATTAAGATTAGAATATTTATTCAAGGAGGTATTTTGCAGTCTCTTTATTTGCATTGCTTTCTATTTCCGAGATCCAAGATCATGAATTTTAAGCTCAGAATACTAATGGCAATTCAGCCCATTTAGAAGTAACGGTATGAATGTCTGATTAACTGAATTTAAAAGGCTATTTGTGAGATTTTAGCTTAAGCAATTACGATTTCTTTTCACAAAGTTACTGCCATTTAGGAATTTTTATTAATAATCGCGATATCAAAAATTGACACTGGGACAGTTATAAGTTTCTTGTCCACGATCAAAAAGTCGAAATAATAAAATATTTATCATTGTAGGACAGAAGTAAAAATATTTTGGGGGCTTCGGGAGAATTTAAGCAAAATGGTCTTTACCTGAGATTATAAAAACAAAATAATTCAATCGTGGGAATCGGTATAGATAAATGTAGAAGGCTGCCCAATGCCGCCTCTGGAAATAAATTTTCTGATGTTGCTAAATCGTATTTTACCCACGTGTATCGTTATTTATCTCGACCGAAAATCCAAATCTTTGGATTGGTTGTTCGCTTGGTGGGAAGGCAGAGCATCTGCGCTTTTCCCATAGATACTTCATTTTCGAAGGGAGCAATTACCTCCTTATGTAACCGTCAGGGAAGTTGAGACAGATGTCTGAAAGGAAAACTTTATTCCCTGGGGTCATTAAAGGTGAAAGAGGACGATTTCTAGGAACGTGTTTGTTTCATATGTTGAAAGGGACAGTTGTAAATGTATAGAAATTTCAAATGTGAATTTTGATGGAAATGCTGCTCATCTTTGGAAATATAATTTCTCTGAGGATACATCATGAAAGGAAATCGGCTGAATCGCCATTTCCAATGTTATATTCAGCGGAAACCAGTCGTCTTTGTATTAAATTAAATTGAGAGGAAACTGTTAATCTTCTCGTTACATTTTATAATGTCGTTCCACGAAGTCCGGCCCATGATGATAGATTAAAATTTGAAGGTTTGAAGTCATACCTTTTGGTAGCTGTTACTCATTATTTAACGAATCACACGCAAAATTTCTTATTGTTTGCTCAACTAAAGTCATGCATAAACGTACGTATATCTTTTTCGTAAAGAATAACGAACAGCCCCTAATTTAAAATATTTAAAAGAATTTAACATTAAAAAATCCCAGAGAACATTTAGTAACTCTTTCGTCAGAATTATAAGTGTTACTAAGTTCATGATTTTAACGTTTACAAATTGCGATGTGAGATAAGTGAATCGGTGAACATTTGAGCTGAATATCTTATTCATCCATCGAGAGGTTCTGTGAAAATCAAAAGATAGTCATTAGCATAAGGACACCTTTGACAATATAGGACCGCAAGTATGCTGAATTATACGTAGGCGAGGAATAATTCATGCCTTCTGAAAATTTTTGAGATTTAGTAGGCAGATAGTTGAGTTTGCCAACCTAATAAGATTTGGAGTTTGGGGTAGTCTTGCTGGACGGCATCCTCAGCATTGCCAAAGTTCTAAAACGCTTCTAGCAGATTCACCTTGTCGCTAATGGACTTGAACCTGATTTGGATGCAATGAGGTCAGCTTGACCTATTTTTTGAGCGAGAGGCACTATTTCATACATAATCTTCCCTGGGATGTATTCTATCGGCTTTGGTCGCCCTCCTGATGGTTCTCCTCCTAAATTCTTTAAAGACTTATCCAGATTCCGTCAGAAGTTTTTAAAGCTTAACCTAACATTCCAGATAATGTTGCGCAGTTCGAGTTTAATTTATAAACGGAAAGCGAGCAAATGAAAGGAAAAGGGTGAGGAGCTAAGATGTTTGAATGTCAACGTTACATACAGACATACCACATATGTTCGGATACTTATATGAATTTTTGAGTAGAACACAAAGATTCTTTTAACGTGAGGTATTTTGTAATGCTTGCGAGAGCTGTCTCTACATGCATATGAAGATCCGTACAACAGAAAGTATTGAGCACTGGACAGAATTACATATGTATAAAATGTCGCATCATCTTGAATAATGTAAAGTTTTACCTGGAGCGATTACCCGTTTTTGGTTGAAATTTGTATTCAAGAAGTAACAGTTTTCATCTTAGTTATTTCCAAATCTCATCCGCTTCGGCAATTCAGTGAATTCATCGTAAAAGATGTAAGGATTGATGAAGGGTGGAATCGCTTGAATTCGTTCTCTCGTATGTTAAAAGCAGCAGCAACAGGCTATATCAAAGGAGGACGAAAGCCTATATCTCTACGGAATCTGTAACATGAAGGAAAGGGAAAATATAAATTTCTCCCAATCCGAATAAGAAGGATAAACCCGAGCCAATCTCTTGCGTAACCTCTTAAGAAACCTCTATGCTCTTATTTCCCTTTCAATGGAAATCGCTACTTGTCGTCGATAGCTACTAGAAATTTTCCTTTCCAAGCATTTCCCGTGCACTTTCCTTCCTTCGCGAATTCTCTTGGTATTTCCTGTGTGTGCGAAAGTTTCGCAACACTTTTCCGCCTCGATCCCGTGGTAGAGATTTCTTTTCAAACAAGTGTTTGTAAATAAAATTAGTTGATGGGCCCACTCAGCACAAGAGTTAGGGAACATTCCAAATGTATTTACAGAGTTCTGATTCGACATTCCAATCACATACGCATACCTGCTTGCGTTGTTTAGTTTTTCATAGTTTATGATAAAAACATCTTTTTAACTGAAATAAATGAGGAACACCATTTTGATATCGTGTTAATTTCCTTGTTGCATACTTTGAATATATATGTTGAATATTTTGTAAAAATGTGGTCATAATTTTTGCCAAGTCTCTAAAGAATACACATGCATGTGTGTCATCTATAGTAATCCACTTGATTCCGAATTTCTTGGGGTTAACTCCCTCACGAATACGGTAGTGGTCATGAGGAAAAACCTTGCCTTACTTTATCCCAACAACTAATCCATGCTTCCATCGAAACTGTCGTCATTCCAATATAGACTGGATAGCAAAGTACGTAGTGCGTTCGCTTTTGGCTTAAGCAAACCCAGGCTCGAATCCCGGTGGGACCCATATGTGAGTAATGACCTAATATATTGAAACATTTAAAATACCTCTACTACTGCAGTAAAGGTGATCAATATTCATACTTAAAAAAATCTCAATGGAGTGCTACTAAAATATCACGATTTCAGACATGAGCTTAGAGGGAGATAATTTATTTCATTCCGAAATACCTCGATGAAGATAAGAATATTTTACTAAATCAATTTTTCGCCTTTTGTGCTAAGAATTAGCTAGCTTTCCAAGGAGTTCTAGATACCCAATCAAATATTAAAAATCCCCACCAACCCTCATCTACAGAAATTTATAATTTCCACGTGCCTGATTTATTTTTATAATCTTTGAATCTATTGCAATTTCCCAGTTGTTTATGAAAAATATTAATTGATTCCAAATAATTTCAATTAAGACTAATCATTGAAAATCGCTCATTATTTATTCGTTATCATATGAAGCAAACTTTCCGTTATATTTATAATATATAACGAAACGAGATTCATAATTTGAAAACGTGATAAAAAATAGCTATTAAAATATAAATGAAATACAGCTAAACTTTAGTTTTTAGTCGAAACTTGACAGCATACCTCAGCTTCCTTAAAAACAAAAGAGTCAGAATATGAAAACAAAAATATCAAGTGGAAGAACTTCCACGTGCCCAATCAACCTGATATGTTTCGCTTTTATTTAGCCTGAATGTATACGGCGCTAAGTAAATATGCCTACCTTGATCCTTGTATTCAGATGAGGTGGAAATTGGAATTGAAGAATGAAAACACAAAATTGCGCTAATTAAAATGTTCGTAACTTCACATCAACGTTAATCATGGCCGAGATACGCACTTCGTAAATTAGGGAAGTCGTTTATTAGAAATTGATGACTGTCATTTCCGATTCAAATCATAGTAATGCCCCGAATCTATATGCTTGTTATGAGCTTTGATGATGCCACTACAGTTGATTATGAATGTTAATTATCTCTGTAATCAGTCTCGAACACCTCTTTTGTTAGATCGAAGATCTAGTGATGCTATATTAGCGGCCAGATATTAAATAATTAAAATATGCATTAGAATAGTTCACATGAAATGTCATTTAAACGTTAAAAAGAAGATGTATGTGCATAAAAAACTTCAAAAATTAGCAAAATCTTATCATTTGATCATTAAATTAAACTCATTTTAACGACCATTCATTCATAATGATGGTTTCCGTTTTCTAAGACTCTATCTGATGGATTTCTAAAAGACATCGATACTTTCCATTATTACCGACTTTGGTCGATAAATCAGATTGTAACTCTTGACTAGGCCTCCCTAAAAATCTCAATATTCTTGATTTGTTACTCTATCACAACGCCATTTAAGAACGAACGATATGAGACTTAAACCTTTTTTAACGTTTGAAAGCATGCAACGATTTCAGATAGCTACACAGCGTCGCAACGATTTTTACTTTAATATATCGTGATATCGGAATCGTTATTGCAATACCTTCCTTGTTGTAACAGAATGAAGCCAAATTGTAGTTACCGGGCAGATATTCTTGTGGAAAACCTACGAAGAAAGTGGAAGACCTGGGTTCGAATCCCAGTCATGTCGCTAATTTTCACTTCTATTCATCCTTCGGAAATAATGTGCACACCTTCTTTTGCAAAATGAAACGCCTTTCCCTCTTCTCTTTAGCTTCCTTTGAGGAGAAAAGCTAGCTATAACTTAAATCTTAGAATACGTGGCTTCATGAACTGACTTCCACGAAGAGGACCTCTGGTGGAGATCGGTGCTACTACTTGGAGCGCCATTTCCGCTGCCCATAAGGCATCCGTTAACAGAAATTGAACTAACGCAGTATTTTGTTGTTTCAGTTGTTTTTGATTGGCCCATCACCTGTCTTTCATGAGCGAGAAGGGTGAAACAGAGTTATCGTCAGAAATCTTAGGATGAGACTGCAGCTGAGTGAGGTGAAGGAATGAGCAAAAGCGAAAATTGAAGTCACTCACTGCATTTAAATTTGAATGAGTTGCGAAAACGCCTGTGTATATTTAATTCCAGATTAAGTAGATCGTACTTGTAAACTGTGTAGTACAAATGTATTGCACTTAAAGTAGGTAAATATCACAACGTCATTACGTAGTATGAGTCAGGTTGCATGATCTCATACCGAATGCCGCAGGTTAGTAGATACTCCTCATAGTAAACTCAGAAGAAGTCGTTTCATCCTACTTTTCTCCAATTTCATTTTCCTGTGATTATGTAGCTTCACGACTTTGTTGCTCCATCAAGTATATTCTTCTTTCCTTATTTCCTACCTTTTTCCTCATTAACACCACTAAGTTAATATCATTCAAATATTTTATATAAAAATTTATGTTCATTTTCGATAATGATCGGTAGATGAAACTCAATATTCTCAATTTATTATACTACAATCGTTTGTTTCGTGCTATAAATCCGCAGGAGGAGGAGAAAATCTTATCATCACAGGGGCGTATTTACTTCTCTTGAATCCTAACTATAAGCTAATCCTTGATTCAGTCAAAGTAACTTTTCTTAAAACTTCATCAAATCCATTTTTTAAATCCTCCTCTACAAATAAACCAATCCTAGGATACATCATCCTTTTGATTTCTCTTGCAGGCTTTCTAAAACTTCGATGTTAATTTCTAGTTTTAATCATCTTTACATACGCCTTACTTAAGCTCGGTACAGTTTAGCTCATAATTAACTACGCAAGAGGAAGTTGAAAGGAAATAAATCTGCAAAGTAAGAAGATAGTTCCCAAAAACTTTTGTACGAGGGAAAATAACAGGAAAACAACTTTTGTGTTTGTGTGGAGTCTAGCGTAGAACCCTTTGCACCTCTCTCCGCATTAAAATGAAAAAGCACTTTAAAGTTTTGACATTTACTCCATTTCCTTTACTTCAGAATAGGTCCATCCACGTAATTTTGATGGAGTATCTTTTTGAATTCAGACATCTGGTATGAAACAAGGAAATCACTCTGTTGCATCTACTATGCAAGCCAAACAGCTTAGCTATAAAATTTTAAAGGGAAAAAAGATATACTGATAAATTTATCTCCTAATGCTCATTTTTATTTCTCTATCTTATGTCTCATGGACTGCCAGTGAGTAGGTATTGATGAGCCAGTAAATAACATATAATGTTAAATCGATAATAAATTTATATAACCAATAACTATTTGTCTCCATCCATTGTAGCTATAAAATCCGCCTTTTATAATCATATCTACATTCAAATGGGTTTATACAATTTCAGATTTCTTTTTGATGTTCAGTATTATACTAAATTATGTTACACATTATTTCGTTTCTAATTATGTTATATATATATATATATATATATATATATATATATATATATATATATATATATATATATATATATATATATATTTAATGCAGCGTTACATTTTACTTCGTAGAATACATTAATCAATAAGCTATGATATTTATGTTTATAATTAAATTTGCCTTAGTTCACCAAACAGCCACTTATCTAGTGTTTAAATTACCAGAAGGAAAAAAGGTTGAGTTACTGAGAAGTCGATAAAAAACAAATAAGACCCTTACGCACGATTCTTAAATATTTCCAAGTATATTTTTCTGCCATTACGTGAAGTACTTATTGATCAGTGTCCTCAGATATTTATATGATTTAATGCGGGTAGTATACGGATTCTAATCACAGGAGTATGCGTCAGAATCGACGTTCTTATCAGTTTAGAACTTTGTCTTTCGGAAACTCTATTGCAAGCTCTACACATTTTGCTGACTTCGATTCAGTCCCGGCAAAAACTTGAGACTTTGATACATTCTTACGACGATCGTTCATCCACATAGAGGGTATATCCATTTGTTAGGTACCGTAAAGTAAATTTGAAGCATGCCTTTCGGAGAGCGAATGCAATTCAACCCGCAGACCTTTTCCGCAACACCCTATATTTTCACGCACCATATCTTATTGACTCCATCTAAGAATTTTATCGCGGGACATTTTCCTCGAGACTCAGATTCACTTTGCCACCGCACCGACACGCGGAGAGGATATTTCTTTCAATCCATCTCTGCCTCTCACGATAGGGTTTTATATGACTTAATGGTTTCCGCCGTACCATCTCAGTCTCTCGAGTTTTAAGCCCGATTCCCTTTCTGCAGCCAACGATATCCAGCCATCGATACCGTCTACTTTATCTCACATCTGCCTCACTTATTCATATCTCCCCTATCTAACTCTCGTCGCTCTCATCCACTCAAATCTTCCCTTCAATCCCATATCATATTCCTTCCTGCGCATTCCTTGTTCGCATTCTGTCGTATCTTTCCCGACTCTTTCTCCTCCTAAATATTATCCAGCTTTTCCTTTTAGTGTTGTTGCTCAACCTGAAATGTCCCGAATGTGTCAGCGCATTCTAAATTTTGTATTTCCTCGATCGGTTTTCATGCGACGTCCATTACGGAGTAATGTTGACACCGCAGTCTTCATAATGCACGCGTGATTGCTGGGATGTGAAAGGAAAAGTTTTTGGTGTTACACTGCCATCACATTGCATCGGATGCAGAGAACACGAACGGATATGTATGAGTCAGAGGAAATATCGCTTTCCGTGTATTTAAATTGCTGTGCGTTCTTACATAACAGTACTAGTATTTTGAATATTTTATACCGGATTAAATCTCACCTTGTTTATTTTGTAATTTATGGTAGTAAAAGTGTTCTAATTTCATATTTTTAGAGTCGGAAACTCTTTTTACTCTCGTATTATAAGAACAGGACTTAACTGAGGGCGGGATTGAGACTAAATCCAACCGTACGTCATTTTAAAAGAAGGTAAGGATGGAGAAAATAAAACGATAAAAAAGAGAATAGGAGAAAGAAACTGCTGCGTGGATTAAATAAACCCTACGGCACGTACTTAGGAAAATCCACTGCAGAAAACGCCCGCAAGATTCATTATGAATAATCTACGAAGCCTACTGAGAGTACTAGCTTTCTTTTGTAGTTAGGATAAGGAAATTATTTTCTGGAACATTAAGATAAACCACTAGCAATATAAAATCTGGAATAGCGTAGTGTGGGAAATTTTCCACGTTATAAGGCAATGGAAGAAGTAATTATGAGAAAATAAATTTTTAAGGAAAATAAAGTATAGAGCTTAAAATAAAAGATAAAAATATTGAAGATAACGCTATGTTAAACATGTTAATCACCGCTATGGATCATTAATGGCATTCAGGGGAAAAAATTGTACTATGTAAAGTCTTTGAAAGCTTGTTATTAGCTCATCTGCTGTACATCTAGCTGTCATCGCCATCATTTATATGATTCTTCCTTAAAATGTAATGCAGAATCATGGATATCTCAAAAGTGTTTTTGGGCAGGATTCCGGCTAAACATCTAATTCTACTCGGGCTATTTATTAAAATGGATCGAAGAAAATCTTAGCGGCGAAGTATTCCACTAAAATAAAAATTTCAGTTAAAATACAATAAGTTAAAAATTTCATGTTATAAAATACCCGTATCAAATCCTGTGATTGAATAATTCTACATACTTAATATGAATTTATAATCGTGTGCATATTAGTTTCCTTTCTCTGCCAACAAAATCATATCGCAAGACATCCTTTATTTTTAGGGAAACTTTCCGTTATTACGTTTTAATATCGAAAGAGATTAATGGACATCGAATAGTTACCACCGATAAAAAATCCAAATAATATTTTAATCCTGTGATATGCACTTTTTGTTTCTCATGCAGTAGCCCACTGTTCAATAGATCCTACGGAACTATTTCCTAGAAAGGAGTCTTTCTGTGCAACTCTCAGAGCATAAAATTTACTCATTGAGCGTGAGCCTTCTCAACTCGAATTTCTGAATTTCAATTATATGCTGGTAATTATCCTTCTAATCAGGGTTGATACATCGTTACTTCGTCGCAGCTTGAGGAAAATTTTAAGTTTGAAGTTAATCTTATTCCATTTTCTCCCGACGGCAGACGTAATCCTAAACCTACCCATCTTCCCTGTATGTCAGGGAATTTTGCGCTTAAAAACTCCTTACAAAAGGGTATACAATTACGGATGCAATCTTACTGAGCGTAAAGGTAAAACGTCGAGTTTCAAAGGAGTTTTTAGCTCCTTTGGAAGCTCGTTATTTCCTTCGGCGGTAGATTGAATGCAATACAGGAAAAGAGGGTTTTTAAGCTATAATTGCCTGGAAACCTTTGAATCGGAAATGCCGCCAATACAAAGTACAGTATGCACAATGCTTCTATCATGAAAAGAATCCATCAAAGGTTGATGTCCTACGAATATCTCGAAATACCCATCTACGACAGAATAAAATAAATATTTACGGACGTCATATTGTAGGATTTCTTTCACAGAAGGTTTTAGAAAAGGTTAAAGAGCGTAGAAGAGCATGAATAAAGGAATTAACTTAAATGTATACAAGAAGGCTACTTCAGTCTGACAGTTGTGCTCCTGTGAAGTGCTTTTCCTTAAAAGATGCCATTATACTTTCTTTCTGGCAGTCATTGAAGAAAGGGCTGTTCGGCGAGGAATATATCCTAATTTCTCGCTGTTAGGACACGAAATTGAGCTCTATAAAGCAACTTGAATCAGATAAAGAAATTCCAAATACTAGAAATCGTTTGTGAACTCTACATGTATTTTATTCAGGGATTGCGATCGAGGTGACCATTTAAAAAATATTTGGACCATTTGATCCGATTATACGTTTTCACTTCCAAAACTGAAAATTTCTTCCAGATTTTGATGCCTTATTTCATTTTTTGTGATCTTTTAAATATTATTTAGCAATAACTCTCCTACGAATTTTCATTTCGTGAAGGAAAGCTCGTATGCTTTAAGGTTTTAGCGGAAACCTGAACTCAAGATATCACTTCACTTGCACTCTGTTTATAAAGAAAGAGGTGAAAATCTATAAGTACCATAGTGCAATAGAAGAGATACATTTTTAAGATAAACATTGTATATTTCATCTGATCTAATTTGCTGTTTCTTGGCCTCTTGAGGAGGTAAATGTACTTCGTGTTGTTCGAGTAATTTTACAGAAAATTTATTCACAAATTTCCCAAGATACATGTGCCTTCAAATGAAGAGAACTAATAACAATTAAATGGAAGGATGTCGTTAACACTGACGTACCATTGAAAGTAGCGGGGAACTCCCTGTCGTCCATCAATCGCACGGTGAGACCTGTGTGAAATTCTCACCCTAATTCACTATAACTCACCCTAATTCGTTTCTTAATGAAATCCATCCCGTCAACTATTATAAATGTGCCTTATTGATATACATTGTATAGTTGTTTATATATTCTTTCCATTCTTCATCTATGATACATGCGATGTTCAGTATACAGGAAATTTTTACTATATATCTGTGCGATATATTTTGCTGATTTTTTGCTTGGTACTAGAGTGAATTTGGTACTATTTTGTTATCTCCCAAACTATTCCCTATATCTATTGAAAACAAGTTATTTGATATAAATCTCGAACTAAAATGATTACGGGAATCGCATTTTATACATATTATTGAATATGATATAAGCAATACTTTTTGCAAAATCAATAAAGAAGAACATCTTTGATAAATTGTGCAATGTAATTGAATTCAACAGACTGGGGACTCAATAGAACATAACAGTAGCTTCTTTACTCGTTCCTTGAATCTTTGAGAAATAATCTTCTTATTGGATCATTGGAAATTGTCTTTTCAATTACTTCCTTTTTCTTACAGATTATAATTAAATTTCATAATAAGTTATCAATGTACCAATCATCGACTTTAGACGATGCCTCGGATGGCACATCTTCAATTTCTTTGCGAGAGCGCTAGGGAAAAGATTATTTTCCTCCTTTCATTTTGCACGTTATGAGGAAGTTGGTGGAAAATTAAAAAAGGAAGAGAACAATGAGCCAATTAGGTTAAGCCTCATAATCTATGGCTGGAAATAAGTTAAAAAATTAATTTTCTCGAGCAAATGGTGCTAAATTTCTTCATTTTTACGTTAACATCTATTGTATAAGAGACGTAAAGAGAATTTTATTTAGGATCTCCTTCAACGGACGATCACCTATAAAATCATGTATTGAATTAAAATTTTACTCACGAAAATTCGTGAAAAGATTCAACAATAACCATTATTTTGTTCAAGATTAGATTCTCCTTTGTGTAAAGATCAAGCTGTCAATTACTGTAAAAACGTCTCCGTTTAATCTCTTACTATTTAAATTGTCTCAATGTAAAAAAGTTTGTATTTAATAATGAAAAAAGTGAGCGGAAATGAAAAGTAGTGACGTGGTTTGGACTCGAACCCAGGTCTCCCATTTTCCGAGCAGGTATCCTTATCACTGAATTACCATGCCGCGTCAATTCCACTTTGGAATTTCTGGATGGTTGCTTTGTGAGCGAGGGATGTGGCGTTCCACATAGTTGCACCAATCACCACCAGAGGTCCTCGCAGAGGCAGCTGAGGCTCACAAAGCGATGTTTTTGAGGTATTCCTCCAAAAGAAAGAAATAATGAGGGGAAGGTGTTAACTTAGTACAATGAAGCGTGTGCTTTAATACCCAAACATAAACAGAAGTGATAAACAGGAATAGGACTCGAACACAGGTCTTCCACCACTTTTCTGTTCTCTTATGGGAGAACATGGCTCGTGTCCCAGTCATATCTCTATTTCCACTTATGATTACCTCTAAGTTTTAAGGCGCACGCCTCCTTGAGCAAAGTTTAACATTTTCCCTTCTTCTATAATTTAATAATAAATAAATTTCCCAGGAGCGATGATTGGGAATGAAAATATTATAGGGAAATTAAGGTCTATACAGGCACTTTTCGATTAGAGTTTTCTTTATTCTTTTTCTGTAGGAAATGTTACATTGTCTGTAGGAATGTGTTTAGATCAGTAAATCTATTTAGTTTTTATATTTATATGTTTAAAAGGAAAATTATTTTCTCCGTTAGATATGTTCAGAATACGGGGTCGGTTGTGGCACAAAAAATAGAAATTGTGTGTTTCCAAAATAAACGAAGAGCATCTGGGGTGAAACTACTTGTAGAAGGATATGAATTATAATGCATGGTAACATCATCCATTCAATAATCAAATTCATGGTTATTTGTCTGGTTTTTGAAAATCGATCACATTACCCGAAGGAATTTATATATATGGATATACTATTTCAAGTGATTATATCATGGCAAAGGCTTTATTTTATAAAACGGCGTTTGAATAGCGATATTTCCCATAAATTAAGATATACTTCAGATGGATTTCATTTGTATGTTGAAGCACACGAAGGACATATTGTATTATAAAGTAAAGAGAGAATTGATAAATACGAAAAATATTATAAAATAAGTGTTAAATAAATTATAAACAAAAGGGAAAATTCACTCACAGCCATAGTGACCCCCTGAAAATAAGCCCTAATTGAATAACTAAAAATTAACGTAGTACATGGTCGGGTACTTTCGGGAATAAATGTAATATAATATAGAGAATCCGTGTCAAAGAATACCAGAGTTTTACAGGCACAAACTATAGAAATAGATTCCCGAGATGTGTATAATGATTGCCATCATGACCTTCATACCTTGTAGGAGAAAATGAGGTCACAAGGTGGGATGACGAAGAGACTTGACCAAGTATTCCGGAATTTGAGGAGTAAGGGACGTTTATCGAAATGAAAGATAGTACACTAAGTAAAAGTAGTACAGTAAGTTAAGTACTAAGGATAGTACAGTAAGTAAAGAACTAGGCTTTGATAATGTTTGAGCGGAAATGCTCGATAAGTTGGCACCAGTTGATATTAAAATGTTGAGGCTTTAGGAGAAAAGGTTTTTGATGCTTGGAGATGAAGCTAATATCTTCTAATCATACTTGTTAATTTCAGAAACGAGGCCGTAAGTAAATAATAGCGATGGATGTGCATACACAACGAATGAATTTTTCTCTTAAGTAAGTAAAAAAAACAGAGTACAGCGTAGAACTCAACAAATGTGTTGTTCGTAAATAATCTGTGACTCTGAAAGCAAGTTCATTTGAAGTGGAAAAACCAAAAATGTTCATTATCAAAATTTCCTAAGGAAAGTAGTTATTTTACCAAAAAATAGCTGTAAGCTGGAACTCCTAGAAGCTTGAACACCAGAAAATAATTTTTAAAAACATCTGTAATTTATAATTTACTGCAATAATAGTATATTAAAATCAAAGAAGCTTTATGAAAACAGATAGAAGTTTTTGATTTTCGTGTAAAAGAAATCTATGAATCCATAAAGGAATAAATCAAAGAAAATTTGAAAAGTAGATAATATATCACGGTTAAAAATTAAACTGAAAAGTTAGCATGAAGTAAATCACAATGTATTATTTGTCCTTAATTTTACTTTCCTAAGAGATTTCTTCAGCACCGAAGAAATAATAAAGGAGAAATAAATGTGTGTATTCCCAAATGCGTCAAACCCTCCACTCGCACACATACATTGAGGAGAGAAAGCATGTATCTTTGGAAAGTGTTCAGTTATAAGTCGGAGCGATCAGAAGAAAGGACGAAACTCAGAGAGGATTTTACGAAAAGCATTCCTTGCGTTGAGAGAGTTTGTATTTTTCTCGCATACCATCTCAGATGTAAAAAACAATGAAACATCAAGTGCGTTGTCTTAAAACGCCCGCCTCCGCGCTTTTGCTTAGCATTGTTTCGTATCTTGTGATGGGTCATCGGTGGAATACCTTTCACTTGAGTTAGATGCGGATCCAAGTCCGGGAAAAATAGAATAGATGAACCAACTGAAGCATATTAATTGATTATCAACGTGATAACGTAACGTAATTTCATGTTCAATTTCCATTTCAGTGGAAAAATAGAAGAGAAGGCTATTGAAGTCCACTAGTGTATAACACATATTTGCCATGACTGAATTTTATTCTATCGATGCAAAAATTTTAAAATAAAGTAGTCAATTTATAAAACAGAATTGTTGATAACTGGGTCAGGAACAGCCAAAAGGCCAGAATGGCGGCGTAATAAACGAATAATATCATTCCCAAAGATTCAAAATTTGATTTTAGTCATTCACTTCAGTTAGCTATCATTGGTCAGTACACAAATTTGTTCTTTTATATGGAAGTATGAGTGGGAGTAAAGAATGAACCCCTTGTAACATTAATTCTCTTATAGACATGAAATACAAAACGATCCAATCTCTCGACTGAAATACATTATGAATGGGAATGGTACAGATGCTATTTTCACGTTTAGTTAAGTGTATTTCTATATTTAACTTGGGGATCGTTGAATTAGAAGAGCAGGGAAAAATGCACGCGGCCTGAGCATTATTCTCGATGCATATACGAAACGTTTCAAATTTCAAACGACCTCTTATGGGAATATTTCTCATCTTAGCTATCTTTGGCATTATTGCGTGTTAACAGCAACAGCTAAGCATCGCCGTGGGCTTCGCTAAAAATTTAGATTGGTATATCATGAGAATTTAATATTTGGTCGCTTCGGGCAAGCTCTTATTCATGCCTTCCGTATAGAATTTTAAAGAATTTTTTGACAAAAATTTACTTATTTTGAACATAAAACTTTTCATTAATTTGGAATAATACCCGGTATTGATCTTAAAATTTTAATAAGAAAACCTACGGATGCGTCATGCTTTTATGATCGTAGGATTGCTTACGTTTACAACTAACAATTCAACCGTAAGAAATTCTTAACCTGAGATTCAACCAAAAAGCGAATATTTTTCACAAATAAGCGGGGAAATTGGTTTGCAGATGAAAATATAATACTTCGTTGTCATGAATATATTTGGCAAAGTAGAAGGACAATGGTAACTAATAGCTGGGAAAACCAATCCACCGCTGTACCGCTTGTCAAAACTTTTTACGCTCTAGCAAAGCATCGACGAACCTCAAAGGTTTTTGCGCCCCCTAAACCTCGGCGCCCTGGGCGACCGTCCTCTCGCCCCGGTTCTGGTCACGGATTTGAATCCGATGTATTCCTTCTTAAAAGCATTAAGTATATTAAAAAATAGGATTCTTATAGATGCTGTACCATTTTAAGTTCCGATTACTAAATACACTATAATGATAGGAAGCATGGCACGCCATATATATCAAACATACCCTACATACATACCTATGGAGCTATTTACTTTGCTAATCAATCGCAGGATTGAGAAGACAAATTGCTTTCCGAACTCACTCTTTCCGCGAACGATCTGCGGTAAAAATGCGGGTAATGGTAAATAAAACAAATTAATTAATCTTCGGTGTCCACACCCCCGATCACATGTCGTACGCGGTTGCAGGATATGAAAGTATGAATACTTTTGTATATGTGGAACATCTTGATGTTTAACTCTTCACAGCGATGTTGTGTTCACAAATAAAAAATGCCTCGAATTACTTCGTGTTGTATCCTTCAAATAAACCAATCGGGAGCAGTGAACACCAAGGATATTTTCGAAACACTCCCGCACGGGGACTTGGACGGAAACGAGGGCATAGGCGTCAGTTAAAGCAGAAAGTGTTACATCGACGGCATTCAAATCCCTCGAGCCATACGAAAGAAATTGGTCGAAAAATTCGGCCGCGCAAAAGGGGTTTGGAATAAATTAGAAATAATTCTTGCGCACTAATTGCATCAACTTGATCGACGAATCTTATCCCGTTGGGATAATGAGCGCACCCTAGGATTTAAACTACCCATGCCCGCAGCGGTTTCAAATCTATTTCAATACCCTCCGATTAATCATTTGGATCTAGATTTTTCGGGGAAGCGTAACTAAATTCGGCCCATTATTCTCCCGCCCCCCAGAGTATGGCGACCCCACTGCAGCCTTCCTTGTCCCCTGTAAACATTTCTTCCCGGAACATCCTCGTATCCACCACTCCTATGGGCCGGAGGGGGGCGGTAACCCTAAATGTCCGTAGGCACAGCTGCTAGCGCTCTCCCAAAAGCACCCCTCCCCTGTCCTCCGATGACCTGAAAGAATGGAACAGTGGCGGATGGAAAATTGGCGTAGCGCTGAGGGGTTTGGCGTATTCTACTCGAGTGTTCGCCGTCGTCTAAGTCAGCAGTTGCTTATTTTCCCACATGGGGGCCTTAATACAGTCCCCCGTCGGGTTTCGGGGGTCGGAAAAGAACTATTCGAGCCCGCCTTCTGTAGCGTAATACCTAGTCCTTCCCTCATTGTAATCATTAAAGAAAGGGGCGGGAATCCTCCCATGGTTCTAATGAGAAGGGATGCGGCTCCATTGCCTGGTTTATTACCCACTCCCAAATCGATTTGGGCGAAGAGGAAAAAGATGAGGGCACGAGAAAAAAAGATTTCTTTCCTCCCGTCCACGCAACTCACACACAGTTGAGTTTTAAAACCATCCATTACGTACGTTCACCGCCCACTGTTTGTTAACTCGGAGCTTTCACGGAGATTTCGTACGCTGGACCATTCCATTCGGGGCTACGTGTTTTGGGCTTTCACGTGTGACGAGTCAACCCTTTGCGCCTGTCGAGGTTTTCTCCTTCACGGTTAATGAATTTGTGCCGGCCCTCGTTTTTCGCGCGGTTTGAACTCGAAAGAGAATGGATTATCTAAACCATCTCTGTGTATCCCCGCTCCTCTCATTCACACATTGAAGCGACCCTTTTCGGAGGGAGGCTGCAGCGCGTAGCATCTCTATTGATTATCGAGGGGGGGGCAAATAATATTTGCGCTTTCCACGTCCTTTATTAAGAGTGATGCCTGCGCGGGGGTGGAAATCTTGTTTTTCTCCCGTTTTGTTCCTCCCACCCGAATCGAATGCAAGCGCGGATTTTTTATCGAAGGATATTTCGAAGAATCGTCCGCTCGTGAAATTTTTATCAAACGCTTACTCACTCGCGCTGATCGATTCATCTTTCCGTGAGCTCGCGTCTGTGGCCGTTAGTTTGTGCGTATATCGGAAATGATGCGATGAACTTCTGCAATGGGGTGTTTGCTCCCTGCGGGTTGATGTCGGCCCAATGTTGCCGATTAAAAGTGGGCGTTCTTGATGGAAGTTGATGGCGGTAACGTGCAGGTATTTGTTTTAGATTGCCCATGTTTTAATAGTTATTTGGAAATGGTATAATTTCTTCGATGGGTAATACGGGGCTTCTTTCAAAGAATTTTTTCGTACAAATTCAGCTTTGGTCTCAATATTTTTCTATCGAGCTTTTCTTCGAGGGAATGATTACATCATGCAACAGAAATGAACATAAGCTATAACCATCTTAAATAAAAAATACTTAGTAACTTCCACGATATGTACAATATTTGAAACCGGTCGCGAAAATATATGGTTTGTGGAAACTACTCAGTGTTATTTAAGATGATTACAGCACCATTCCACGAAAATATTAATTTTAACGTAAGATATGAGTAATTACCATGTTTCTCGGAAATTATGACAGGATATTATGTTAATTTTTGCTTCTATTATCTTCTTAAGCATTATTTCCATATTTTCACTTACGTCGCTGAGGTCATTTCAGCACATTAAAATCGTATTTGGCTTTCTTTACGCTTCTAAGGCGATAAAGACTCTTTTATATACGTCATTTATGCATTCGTTATTTTATAATTCCATACGCCCGTCGAGTATCTCAACTGACGAACGAAAGCCGTCCTTCTGATGATTTTAACTTGGGCTTATATTTGCTGTAGGAATTATAATACGAACATCCTGGAAAATCATATTTGAGCTTATTTTTGGATAAGGTCTCATTTTCGGGTAAACTTTCTAGTACCACCATGGTTGCTCCCAAAAGATTTTCAAGTATCGATTTAACTTTTACTCGTTTAAAAAAATATTCCTCATTTTGTGTTCGTTGTCATTGTCTTGCGGAATCACTTTAGTTTTCGAAGAAATTTTAACTATACTACTGCTACTGTAAAGCGTATTATAATAATTTATTTCTTCTTATTATTATTCTTACGAATTTCCGCCGCAATTTGATGTAAGTTTGGTGGAATCGTAAGATAAAATCACAATTAATATGTCATATATAAAATTTTACACATATACAATTAGGATAAAATACAGCTTATATACATTTCGTTAATGGTATTAAGATGAATTTGGTTAATGATAATGAAAATTCTTTTCAATTTTAATTGATAATAATAATTACTGATTATTGAAATAATATGGAGCACAATTAACTTATAATTAAAATAATTTACAAATTTAAAAAATTTCATCTACCATAATCATGTTATCATTTCATTCAAAACCTTAAAATAAAAAATAAATAAATAACAACATAGTAGCTCATACAGGATTCTTGTGGGTTCCTCATACTATATATGAATACACATAAAATGATGTAGGAAAGAATTCCAACAATCTTTACGTCTACCAATCGTTCACTTATTTTTTTAATATTGGCTTATCTAAAGTTGCAAGCAAGAAAGCCTAATGTATTGGCAACGAATGATCGTATTTATTCGACCGAGTAAATGGTTAAAGGCTTTGTAAAGATAGCAAAGGAAGAGGAGGGCAGGTTAAAGAGAAAGGGTTAGGAAGGACGTCAGATAATAAGGTCAAGCCAATGGGAAAGGGGCTGACTCACTACGCCTGGTAGCAAGGAAGATATTTGGAGTAGGGTTCAGGGAGAAGTAAAGTTGTTAAAAAATACTTGCCCGATAGAAATAATTATAAATTTACGGATTTAGATTTCCATTGAATCAATCACGAGGAATGAATTACCCTCTATTCAGTGAATTTAGACTAATACAGAAAGGCAAATATGGGTACGCAAGTTAAAATATATCAACTATGAAAATATGTATGATGGAATGAATCTTCAGAGAGGATCGGAAAGCTTGTTTGTGGTTTTATTTGGTTTTATATTTGTCCTTTGAAATTATGTTTTCAGAAGCTAAAAAATTACTTTATATATAAAGTCTTTTTGACGCATGAATTCACAAGAAAAAGTTAACCGGCTTCCTTGGCTGGATTCTCTAAAATCTACTTTATTACTATTCATGCATATGTTATATCCTTGCATATTTGCGTAAATTTCCCTTTGTCGTTGATTACATGTAATTTATTAATGCTCGGTGTATTTAATTTGTATGTTGTCATAGGTTATATAATTTCGAAAATCAATTCCAGTCAGTCATTCAGTCCTAACTTTACGTTTCTCTCGGTAATTGTCATTTTCATTTCACATTTTCAGCCATTTCACACCCACTTCACTTTAATACGTGAGAAGCTTCCGGAATAAGAGTTCTGCGTGGTTATATCATATTAATATATTTTTTGTTTTTCATTTTAATATTTTATCCAAGAACTTCCTTGTTAGTCATTTATATTGAATTGGGAGACCAAAATATAGATAGTAATCTAACAAATAAAAGTTCACAAATACTTTTTGTGAGTTTTCATTTCTTAGATTACTTGTTGTGAATTTCCTCGTAGTAATACCTTTCACAATTGATTATATAAAATATAGAAATTCTATTCTTAATGATGGTTACATATTATTAAGTAATTTCAGTTCATTTTGAGTGATTCATATAATATTTTATGAGACATGTAATTGCTTCTTATGCTTTAGAATGCGACTATGCACCTTCTCCGGAAGTTCCCGATAGAAAAGAATGATTCAGTGACTTTATTCCCAGGTTGTGAGCTCTGAATGGGAGTTTAAATTTGCTGAGTTCCTTTTGGATCGTATAAATCAACGTCCAAAGAAGGAACTCCTCCTCTTATTGCATAAATTGCTTTCCTTTGCTCTAGTAATCTGTATCTACAGGCGATTTCTGTTTATTTCCTTCGTATTGCATCCAGATAGCCGTCGGCAAAACGTAGTAAAGCTGCTGAATATCACCAACGCTCATTCTTTGATGTAACTTCGATTCTTTTGTGCCCTTATCTACGTGACATTAACCTGTTGTCGTTAGAAAAAGCTCAAAAGTATTCTTTCGAGAGAGTTTCTGTATGTGTGTTCAAAAAGAAACTCAGAAATTGGAGATGCTAATAAAGAACGGAATCCAGATGTGTCTGAAGGATTAATTCCAATATCGCCGGCGGGCTCGTCTCTATAGGAAATTCAAATTCTCGGGTCACTTTTAAATTCTGGGACCGAGATAAGGTCTTTGTGGCCGTACAACTTTATTTTGTCGCAATTCATACTCCACGTCCCCATCAGATGACCCTCATTTAGAGTAGGTAAACTCATGTGTATTGCCTCTGTTCGTTTGATCTCGCCATGATAATGAGTCCAGGAAATTATCATATCTTTGAAACAGTGGAACGGATTGGGGTATCCTAGAACGAATTTCGGACGAACGTAATTTGGGTTATCTTTTATTAATTTGTACGCTCTTCCGGGAATTAACATAATCGCAAGAGGTTTTTCGTAGAGGAAAAATGTATTTAATACGCACCATAACAATTTTGGGCTTCGTATGGTTGTCATAAAATTAGTTTATTCGAAATAGTTCTCGAACAGAAATGAATATAAGTTTTAATACACTGTCATGTGATATTTATTCGAATGAATCCCTCTTTCCTCGGATATAAAAAGTGATTTCGGTTATAAATACGAATAGAATAGAGAAAAAATCTGTACCTTGCAGTTCATAATATTCGCAGTTAATGTGTTAAACATTTGAATACGAATAGATTTTGCGCTAATACAGTCATCAAAGTTGATACATTGTACGTTTTGCGCTTCATGTAAAATGAATAATGTCAGATGCAACACTCGTACATTTCTAAAAAATCCTTATGCATTGCATTCAGAAACACACCGATTTTGTTTTACTGATTCTATTAGTGATTGTGGAATTTTAAATTAATTTTTTTCCTGTTTTCTTTAACTACGTTGAAACCGTAGTAGTCGTGAGATTTCTATTCATATCTGATAGTTCATCCATACAAAGGATACCTTTGTATACTTTGTCATATATTAGTACTACGGTGTCTAATACGTATCAACGAACTTATAGTTATATTGGAGGAATTCAATGCATATATTCTAGAGACATTTTCCTTGAAACATTTCCTGGTGCTACATAAAGTATTCGTTCATCCCTTAAGCTGCCTCTAAGTTCCAACGCGTGTTAGTTTCAAAGGCACCGTAGTCAATATAACTTCAGTGCTTCACTTCGAAGCTTCACAATTCTTTTCTCTGAAATTTGACAAACAATGGAGGAGTATCTCTGTATCGTTTCGTGCGAATTTGATTTATCTAACTGTCAGTTTTCCAGTAAGCGTCGTCTGAACGCAAAATGTATGCCAACTAAAATAAAAAGGAGCATCGTGAATAAGTAAAAGTCAGTAATTTTAAGTAAAAATTTCGTCTGAAGGAGTTAATTCCTCTAAAGGAGTCAAAAAAATTTACTGTACTTATAGAAGGTTGAAGTTCTGATTACGGGATACGATTCAGCTCAAATTAAAGTAGATATACCAAAAAGGTTTAAACCCTCTTATGGATACTACCAATGCTTTGGTCTTTCCGAGATGGTTATGGTTGATGAGTGCCACTTCTCTTACTGGTAGGAGTAGTTTGTGAGGGCAGCTTAAGAACGATTCCGTGAATTATTTCCCGCATAACTCGCTAATTTCCAAACCCTAAGATTAATTTGCATCTCCTCTCCCTACATAACCGAGTTTGCGAATAGACGACCCCGCACTTGATATAGAGCCAAGAAAAACAATAGATCAGCTGACTAACTTAAACTCCAAGGTTTGGGTCATAATGTCTGCGGCCCTCAAATTTATTCATGGACGTGAATAGAACGAAAACCGCATTTCCTTTCCAAACCGCGGGAGCGATCGGCGACATCTGCTACTACCATGCCCAACTCCCAAACCCTTATATTCGCTCGCCCCCCCTAAAACTCCCATTCAGTCCACTCCCAAATATATTATACCCTTCCACCCTCTCACATTGCTTACCTCGCCATCCATCTCTACTCCCTTATCAATCCCTCCCCTTCCCCCATTCTTACGTCTCCCCACGCATTGCTACCAATACTCCATCCATCCTCCGTCGAATTAAACTCTCTTCCCATGATTTTAATCAAACCTCAGGCTTCGTTTTGGGAAGGGGGCGGGGCTCTGAAAAACACCTTGTGTATGAGCGTCCCCTCAAGTTTTCCCCGTGTGTTAAAAGCGGGCAATTTTCACTTTTCCGGTCGCACTTGTTAGTCTGGTGTGTTTTGTGGCACAGGTGTTAATCGTGGGCCCGAAAAGAAGGAGAGGATAAAAGATTGGGAGCCTTAGTGATGCAAAGGGGGCTCAGGATGGAAAAACTAAGTAGGGTTAATAGAAAAAAATAGTAAATCCAGGGTATGATTTGAGAGGAAAGGGTTTTAACTGCGGATATAAAGCCGTGGAGGGGTGAATTGAGGGGGAAAATTTTGAGAGGGGATGGATTGCTTAAGCCGTATTTTTTGCCTAGGATTACCTAACCCATGGTGGTGGAGTGGTTAGCTCTCTAGTGATCCGATCTCATGATCTCGAGCTCGAATCCCGGCGAACCGGATTTTTTCTGGTTAGGTTTTACGGTACATACCTATTATTCTATGAGCGTTGGTGATAAGAAGGACATCTGGCCGTAAAAATAAGTACAAAAATTATCTTGATATATGCCAATCATCAAAAACACCGTACGACCCCATAAGTGATGGGAGTAGTGTTTGACTATATGATATAAGGAAAGAGAACGGAACACGACTCTTAATGTATTAGAGGTGTAAAATCTTCCTAAAACCGTTTTTCCTCGAAGATCCATACTTCCCACAGTGACTACTTTTGAAAATAGCGGGAATCCCTGGTTTACCAAACTTCTAGGCATTACCTAATGCGCATTAGCCAAATAGCCATAATTGTCAACCTATCATCTTTAGGAGCAGTAAGAATTACTTTAGTTCTCTCCTTTGGTGGAGCACGGAAATTGGCTAGAGACGAGTGAGGATTTATTTTATATCAAATAATTCTGTAGATAAGAAGACTAATTGTAAATGGAGTATGAAATCGCTGCGAATCCTGAAGTATCTGTGAGAAAAATTGTTCAATGCCGAATATTTTTTTATTAAACAATCGAATCCAATTTATATTATTCTTCAATCATTACGGTAGGTTCATTTAATTTTAATATTTCAATGTTTTTCATTTTTAGTGTCATGATGAAATTAGTTAACACAATGATTATTAATTATTATTATAAAGTATTAATAAGTATTATTTTTCGGACATCAATACTTGTTTGTGTACATCAGTACTTCATTGCTATCAAATGGGATAAATCATAGAATTATTTTTAATAGTATCTTTAAGAAGCTTCTCACTGACTTCCTTCCCAGTGCAACGAGATAGCTCTAGCTAGAAAGAGAACTTCTATCAAGAAGTAAGGGATAAAGTGTTAAGTAAGGAATATCAGGATGAATAAATCGCCTTAAATATTAAAATGCCATATATCACATTAAGATAACTCATAATCGAAGCCTAAAGCGTATAAATATCTTTATACATAAATGTATCGTAAATAAGGATATCCGTAGAAAAATGATCTCTCCTGTCGCAATAGAATCTGGGATGACGATGGAGATTTCCGTTGACGAAAATTAAATTCTTTTGCTTTCTACTTTAATACAATTTTTTAACGACGTAAAAGGATTTCTCAGTAAACAGTGGAGTCCGAAGGAGCTGATTGGATTTAATTCGCAAATGCGATCCTTTAACGTAATTGTGACCTTCGCTGCGAGATAGTCCTGTTTCGAAGCGCCGGTGTTAATCCCTTGGAAAGAGTATCAATTAGGCTCTAGATCAGCATGCCATGAAACGTCAAACCAGTGGAACTGTGTGCATAACGTGTGGATTTAGCACTGTGAAGGAAAGAAAGGATACTTTATATATATTGTTGTATTGACACAGAGATTGACAGAAGACATTCTCTGGTGGAGAAACGGATCGATTCTTCACAGGCGGTCAAACTTCCGATCGCCAATTCAGAAGCCATATTCAGAACAAGGTTTCATACTTCCGTAGTAGTGCAGGATCCTCATAATATACGTTCTCCAACGATTGTAATTGAACAATATCTTGGCATCAAACTAGCATCGAAGCCCTGACAAGAGAGTCTCTTGGGACAGTAAATATACTCATTCCAGATGCGACAAAATTGTGCTATTACCATCCAGTTTAAAGAATTTCAAGAAGTAGTGGTTCTACAATGATTCTTTTTATTCTTTAAATTTTTTTCCTCATAAATTTTCTAAATACTGCGAAGAATTATGAGCGACAAAAGTCATGAGGAATTTAGAAGTTCTTCCTTTAGGTAATCAGCACATTTGTAATGCGCGTTTTTGTAAAGATAAGCACTAAAACGGATACAAGAAAGGAGTATACAAATTTTCATGAAACATTAGTTAGTTTTGTAATGTTTCAGGGCAGCGTTTACTAACTGAATCGTCAAACTTGTGTGACGTCTGAGCTTCGAAGATTCGTGTGCTTCTTTACTCAGTAAATGCTGTTTTTTGACGTATTATATATTTAAGAAACTTTGTAGCAAAATTTTATCATTCGATTCTGCTAATAACACACGTACACCACAAGGTGACCTTAACTCAGCTGCATCCACTACCTGACTCACTGAGACGACCGGTCGTTAAAGGGATAGAACTGGGGTTAATTAGGTTACAGTATCCGTCCAAATGGTGAAAGATTGGGAGTCCTGGTCAGTATTTTTTTACCTAAATTTCCTGGAATCTCATTTCATTGTCCACAATTGATTTTATTCCATTCCCAACTTTTGGGACCATCAAGAGCTGGAATCAACACACGTGGAGCTTCAGCAGCTTAAGAGTAACTCATTTTACGCACTTAAGCACCTAGGATGCCAAAGAGGATTTGAATGAAACTATTTTGCATTGACAGAGTCAGCGTCGGAAGGATGTTCTGTAGCTTTTTTGTTGACCAATTCTTCAAGAAAGGAAACCACTCAGTACTCAGTCAGTGTGAGATAATATATATGCTAAGTACTCAAATATTTGTACTGCGCAGTAAATCAGGTTAAATCTGCATTTTTTAAGCCCTGCATAGTACGGCGTCTTTTTCCTTCTTCATTAGGAAGGCTCTCTTATAGCCAGAATGAATACAATTATTTTTCTATTTCAACCTAATGGAAATTTTGGTTTATTTACATTATTCCATGTTTACCAACGTATCAAAGTACAGGTAGATTAGGTGATTAGTACGAGAAATTGCATGAGGTATTTTTACATATTGAATTTCGATGAAACGAAATATAAAGCTAGGAAATTGAGAATAATATATTTTAGTTCTAACCATCGACCTACAAATAATAAACAGGAAAGTTCTAGTAACTATGGGAAAACAAACGAGAGATATGTCTGCAATTGCACAAGGACTTACGCTGAAATCGATGTGTGAATGCGTGACTTCATGGAATGATTTAGTAACGATATGAGAAACTTTGTAAAACTTTTTAAAATTGAAAAACCATCAGAGGAAAATACAAAGTTTCTTATTTTGTTATAAAGGAATTTCGTGATTGGTACTGGTGAATCCATGATTTCCTGATATTGATTTATTTGAAAGCAGAAAAATTCTCAATTTGAATTGTATACTCACATGAAAATGTACGTTATGACGCATTAAATACGTCTAATTTGTTAAAATATTCTTGGAGCGTTCTTGAGCTCACGTGGATTCGCTGCATAAGCGTTCCGTGATTAAATCTGATGTCTTTACTCGCTCGCTCGTGCACGGTTATTTCTTTTAACCGTTCTTGTCTTCCTCTATTTATCGACACCGCCCTAGAAACCCTTTTTTTTAATTCTTATTGTACTTCCTTCGCTGAAAGCGCTCACTCGTGCATTATGCCACGTGTCTCGTTTCCCTTGTGACCCTATCTTTTTTTTAGCACGGAAAAAGAACGTACATCTTCATCCTGAGGAAGTCTTAGAAATCGTTACAATCAATTATCTTCATCCGAACACTGTCGCTTGTTATTTAAGGTGGACCTTCGATACGATGTATCCAGGAATAAACTCGGCTGTAATACCTTTTAGTCGTTTTTCTTTCTACCTTACCTCCCTTTTGGTATATTCTTCCATTCTGCGAAACCGGATTCATGCCCTGTTCATTCTCTTCCTCGCTCGAGCGAGCGCAAATCCCTTTCAATAACAATTATCTTAGTTCTCTGCTCTCTTCTACTCATCCTCTTGAGCCATCGGTTTTCCTCATCGTCCGATATCCTACGCACAAATCAAAATGGAACTCCAGTATCTTTCTCTCTATCCATTCCCAGAATGTCTGTGTTTCAAAGAAACAAACATCAACTACTTCTTTACTTGAAAATAAAAGGTTGATCTAACTAACCTTATTAGCTTCCTTTTCCTCTTACCCCACCCTTCCTGTCATGCTGTCCAACATCCCTTCCTCTGTGTAAACTTCCTTATGCTCTTACTGTTCTTATCGCGTAAGTACCTCTGATGATTACCGTATTTGACAGCACGTAGGTCGCGCAGACATTTTAGCGGAGCGTATTCTGAGAGAAGCTTATAGTCATTAAAAAAGGTGGACCAAATACCTTCTCTCCTGTTCCATCCCACACATTAAGTTCCTTGGCGTTGTCTATTAATTTTAGTTCCCAGTAATCAGCGAAGCTTAGTTTTTCGCCTCATGCTGTTCCAAAGAGAAAGATTCTGTCAGCGAAATTCGCCATTTATGAAGAATTACCGCGCCCTTTTTGTTTAGGTCGTGAAATAATATTGGTGTTTGTACTTATTATCATTTTTACTTTCCGATATTATAGAATAGAACCCTGATTTTTATAATTTCTCTGCGGAGCATTTTTTTCAGCTCACCATTATTTAAATATTATAATCTGATGCCTTTAAATATGAGATTCGATATGACGAAAATTGTTATTTGTGCATTTAGATCTTTTAATTTTAATTAATTATCCTATTTCTGCCAGTCGTATGATTATGACCACCGGGCGTATGGCTGATGTATGAAAATTAACGAATTTTATATTTACGCTACTCGCTCTATCAAATTAGAGAAATATTCTCTGATTAAAAAATTTAATGGAAGAAATTTTTTTAAAGTTTCCCCAAATATAAGAGCTTCTATGAAAGTATATGCAATTTCACATATAAAAGAATTAATGGCGTTAATGGGTTTGGAAATAAGTATTCTACCAGTTTGACAACATTAGTAGTTTAGAATTGACAGGAAATTGTAAAAGAAAGAAGAAAAAATGTGAAACTTTTTCCGACGCAATCTTTCGAACTTCGTTTACCCCAGAATTAATGATATACTAGTATTTCTCTTCTTACATAATTTTTAAGAGTTTCATGGTGATTTCAGATTAATTCTTTAGCATGTATATCTGGATAATAACTAACAATATCTCGGCATTGTCCGACAGGAAAAATTAAAATTCATGAATGACGCGGGACAATTCATTACCCTAAGGCACCGTCACACACTCTATGGGACTTCTGGCATCTCCAAAGGCTAGCAAGCTAAACGACACATACCGACTCTGTTCTGGGTTACCATAGTAATATCTGGTACATCATCGACAAAAAATACCAAATTTTATGTGTGTTTAAGAATGCAATATCATTTTTGAGTCCAGCTAGGAAGCAATGGGCCACTGTAGAAATAGTCCACTGTAAAGAACATCGGGGATAACGCCACTCTGGTGAGGATTCTGCTTCGTATTTACATACATACGATTCGAGGATAATCTAGAAGCCCTCTATTTTGAAAGAAGTAAGCCTTTTACAACCTAAAATACATTATATCGCCATATAACGTTGGCCAAGCTTGCTCGAAAAAGTTGCGGCTTCGTGCTAAATTTTTGTGAAAATACTTTGTCCGAGATGCATTATGAAAACGCGCTTATCTTAAAAAGCATTCTTTAAATTTAGGAAGCGGGCTCAAAAATTACGACTGAATTAAGTTTCTTTCTTTATTTTCTTCTGAATTCTGTTTGCTATCTTTTCTCATTACTATGGATTCATACAGCATGCTCTTGCTCGAGATTTTCCAGATGTGCATTAAAGTATGCCCGTTATTAACAATTATTCCTTTATACTTTTGTTAAATCCATAATGTGCATTTGCTGTGCGTTAAAATTGAGCAGTGGGCTACTTTTTACGTATTGATAATTTTTACGATATTTTTGGTGCAACATATTCCATTCTACGTTCTGCAGTTCCCCCCTCCCTTCTTAGATACACGACTTTTTCCCATTGATTTCTATCGATAATTATTCACAATTTTTCTTAAAAATAATCCTTAGGTTTCCGTTTTATGTTATTTTTTTCCATTGAAAGGGCTTTCTACGTAATATTCAAATGAATGAGTTAGGTGTGAATAAGAGACCCAATGCAAACCTCACGTTTCCTAGTCTGTCAACTGAGGCTATCATTCAGCTAAGCATTCATTACTTTATTTTGACATTCTTAAACACTAATAATATAATTTGGTAGAGTATTTACCTCGTCTGAAGGAAAAAATCGAATCTTCATAATGTATCGTATCCTGAAATGAAGCGTATTATCCTAATAGAAAACTCTTATTATGCAACTCGATAAAACTGAGGGATTTAATCGACTTAGATTCCGTATAGCTATTATGACCGTATTCTTCTATGAATGTTCACCATTCAGCAGGAAGGGTGATTTGAACCTCAAACCCCAACATTAACTACGAAAAGATTTGGATGAAGCGATTTGGAAAAATGAGGAGTGAGATAGTTCGTCCTTCAAATAAATATCCTTCAGCGATATTTAGTGGAATTTCATATTTTGTAACTCAATAATTAAGAAAAACAATTTACAATTTTTTGTGGAATTGTACAAGTTCTTTTCGTAATTATTAAGTTAGTAGTTAGCCCTTACTTTCCTCGCTGAGCCAGAATGCTGTAGGCGGAGCAGGTTCACGTGAATAAGAATGATTCTATGAATGTTCACTTTTCATAGCATTCCATAAAGAGATTCGTTAATAGATTCCTTTATTCATCATCACTCATAGTTCAGTAACTTTCGTATTATCACAGCCACGAACAAGACTGAGACAAACGTATACAAGAGTTGGACTTTCTTGTATCCTGTAACACAATGTAAAAATGAAAAATATTCCTCTAGATATAATAGCAAGAAATCTTAATTCTTACCGTACTTACTTTAGTTACTATCGCGGAAAATAATTCGATGAGAAATTAACTCTTGTTTACACGCACTATGAGTCCAGTTTCGGTTCGAACGCATGGTCGCAGTCTCTTTCAACTTTATGTTCTCCCGATAAGATGAAATGCCTCGTAAAATGAATATCATGTAAGATGTGGCGATTTTATTGTTTGAATCCATTAAAACGCAAACTTTCATGAATAAGTGACGCTCTACACAGTTATAATGTCTTTAAAGCCTTTGAAATCAACTCAGAATATATTTTAAATCTCGTTTGTGACCGTTTTTATCTGCTTCTGAATAAGTCCGCGTTTATTAGGAATCAGTATGAAATTATTTGGCAAAATTATGCAGTCATTCCTCTTGAGATATTTGCCCGTAACACCGTAAAAGGCATTTCCTCCAACGACGGTTATTTCTAGCATATTTGTTAATTATGTAAAGGTGAGGGACTTCCGTATGGATGAGCATTCTCCTGCGTGTGAAAGATTACTTCCGCGAGCAAAACTCAAGGTGCAATCCTCGAAAACTGCGAGTTTTTCATTGGAAAAACTTAGCGCTTGCAAAAACAAGCGGAAGGTGAATGGAGGAAGTTCCCGTCTAAGGAACTGAGATCGAGACAGTTTTGACGGGAGTTGACAGTAAGTTCGACGGCAGCCGAATGGTGAGCACGGAAAGATGCTGAGATGCAGAAATTAAGTCTCGTTAAAGAGCTCGTTAAAGTCAATGTCGGAGTCTTCTTATTTTGCCCAAAGTTACGCAAATCTCCGAAGTACGGTTAGCGGGTCCGCGGTCTTACAATTATAATCGTAATGAGACTTTTTCTAGCAAAAGCACTTCCTCGGAGTAGAGAAATGCGGAAGCTGAAAAAGGAGAGACAGACGATTCGCCGCAATGATTCTTCAGGAGAGACATTTGTAGAATAAATGAGAATTTTTCTTTCAGTTAAGAATTGCTTGGTGAAACTGGGAATTCGGAATTTTTCTGAGAAGTGGAAGAGACTATTCTCTAGGTGACGGGCGATAAAGTCACAGGCAAAAGTGTCACAATTAATTCCATGTTCACAAAAAGTCACAATTTCGGCAATTGTCAGGAAAATGGTATGTGAGCATAAGTAATCATCACAATGACTCATATTATAATTGAGTTTTACAGTTGTTATAAAATCCACGGAGGAAGGCGGCGTATTGTGGAAATCCTTCACAAAGAGAGAAGAGAGACAGACGGGGAAAAATTTTTGTCACCGGATGATGGGGGATTACTCGATGAATCCGGTAGTGGAAAATAAAACTGTGGAGAAAGTACTAGTCTGTTTCTCTTCTCTCGTTTATTGTTATTGCCATATAGAATGTAGCATAATTCGTTTGTCAGTTCTTTTTACGAGCTCATAATTAGCAGTGTTAGCTTGGGTTGGGAGGTGGGGGTTTTCTTAAATGTAAGGAAACTTTGCATTATAAATTTTTAAATATAATTTTTAAATATATATGTTTTATAAAAAAGTCGAAGCAAAACGGTCGCGGAATTATCAAAAATGATGTGGTGGACCTCCTTTATCAGGATTGTGGTGGCACGGGAGTAAAACTAAAAATTCAAAAGCCAAGTGATGGATAAGATTTTATAACTACCTGACATACTTCTAATAACTAGGACGGTATGCCAGCAAATGTCCAAAATATTAAAAAGCCGAAAAGTGAAACATGCTGTATAGTATCCCCAATTTCACTGCGTCTATGTTAATCTCACCAAAAAATCATGATACAAATGGAAAGATTCGGGGTTCTGTAGCTCTTTCCTTTGTAATGTAAGAGTTTACATGTTTCCAGAAAGACATGACAGGAACATGTATTTATCTCTCATTACATTCCATTCACATAGGCTTCGGGAACAATGGAGCACATCAGTATTAAAAACGCACCCATCATGCAGAGTTTCCTCCCTGCATTAAACGTCGGTTCGATGCATAAAGGAAACTCCACCTACGTAAGCGAGGTTTAGTTACAAACATGTCAATATTCGTTACTGACTCAACTATGCATTCACGTTTCAAGCAGCCCGAGGGATTTAAGAGCAGAAGGATCTGATATAGAAATCATTTTACCCTGTAGTTGATCGACTGTTGCTGATATTGTATTGAGTTAAGGAGAGTAATCATATCCCATATGCGTTCAATCGACTAATCTTCACTGAATCCAGGCTGAAGTTTCCTTCCATTCCACTCTATCGCCCCCTCAGGTATAACTATATCCAATGAGCTAAATTAGGCCAGTGGGATTTGATTATCAAAACTCTATCCATAACGTTTTAACATATATTTTTTTAGCATCTAAACAGGTTGGGGGCCAACGTAAGTCTGCCTTCGACCTTATCGGATTCGAGCGATGTCAAACATCTCTCAGATTCTAAAATTGTAGAGCACTTCAGCTTAACTTCAGCTTGCATAAAGATGCGCGTGAACGAACTCCGGAAAATTCTATCCATGGTTTGAAATGATAAATAGAAAGCACATTAAAATCTCAAGATAGCGTGAGAGACGAGCTCTATGCTCAGTACTTCAATGTAACATTTATAATAATCTTTTTACATGAGCGGCATGTCACTTAGCTGAATTAATGAGTCTTGTTTTTCTATGCCGTTGTTTATCTAAAAATTGTAAAGATACTGTTTTGCATAGGTTGAGCAAAACCATACTTGGCATTTGACATAGCTCTATCATTCTACAAAATCGGTTTTCTATTTTTATTGCACTATTTAGTGAAATTATACTCTGAAGTATTTGCTTTATATCTCTATTTTTTGACTACGTATTAAATGAATAAAATCCTCAGTATTATCTCAATATCTCTTCAAGGTATCACAAGTGGAATTTATATTACAAATTTTCTAAGAAGAAATATATGTTGGAATCAAAATTGATATGCTCCCTTCTCCTTATGCTAAAATTAGCCTAATGACTGCAGTAGATAAGCTTTGTAGAGGAAGTTAATGAATTGGTTGAATATTTTTGTTAATAATGATCCCAGTGATGCCAAATTTACTCATCAATATCTCTTAGTCTCAATGTAAAGAGAGTCGAAGGCTAAAATTACTATTTTTTAAATAATTTAATGACTTATTATATATTTTCAAATACGTGGTGAAAAGAAGGCGTCAATTTTCATGGAATACGGGTTGCATTAACTTTAACAAGGTCTAATATATGGACGACCTGTTTGCAGAAATTTAGTATCAGTTTACCGTTGAAATAGCGATTTCTCCTATTATCACCACTTATGAACGAAGGTTTTATCGATCGTATTAATTTTACACCTCCTCTACTTACTTTACATCGAATAATCACTATTATCTCAGCAGAACCCTCAGTCTGAAGGAATAAAAGAGCATTAATTGCGGTTATTTGGCCGATAGGAAATGGAGGAAAAGGCTTGGAGGGGAGATGTTACTCCCCGCAAGTGGCCATTTTCGAACGAGCACGTCCTCGTACGTGCTTTAGAGAGGTGGATTTAACCGTCTATTTCCCATCCCTTCGCTTTCAACTTACGAGGAAAGGTTTTCTTATTTCCCGCGCGATCTTCGCTACGATGCTCTTACTCTTCCTCCTCCAAAATCCAAGTCAGTGGGGAATGTGCTGTGTATCAGTGGAATGGGTCAAAGTACCTCCTGAATGAGATTCGGAATAATATTGATAATATTGTGCGATATTCTGGATTTCCTTATGTATTGGAACTTGCTTCTTAGGAGGCTGATTCACTCCGATATGCAGTAAGGAGGTTTAGATCTTGGAACAACTAGATCTGAAGTCCGACTGATCTTCGTGGATCTTTTTGACTTGTTTCTTATTATGAAAATCAATTAAAAATAATTATTGATTTAGGTTTTCTGTAATCATCAGAAACACTTTGTTAGGACGATACTTCGCTGCTACTACGACGGTAAAGATATCGTTACCGACAGAATGAGTCGAATAAAATATATATGGTCAGTCTTCTCTTTATGGAATTCTGAAGGAGCCATCTTGGAAGGAAAATACCAAGTAAATTCCACTGTAGATTTTTAATGCGACATGTTTCGTCAACGAATTGATATCCTTAGAATGAATAGAGTGAGATTGTCAAAAATCAGAAAATTGTGAAGCCGACTCTCCGACTAACTCAGACTGACTTGATCTTTCTTTCGTTCCCTTCTCCTCGTAGCATCGTCTTAAAATCAGTGCCCCCTATTACCGAATTACAAGTAAATAAAAGAACGGTAGATGTCGTGAGCTCTCTTTAAAGTGACAACCCGATATGCCAAATGAAACTTTTTATAGATCTCTTTCCTGCAAAAGTTTATTAATTTTATAAGAGCTTAAAGAACTGTGTTAAGTATCTGAGGATCCAAATTGATAATAATATTAGTTGTAAGCTACATGCAAAAAAATTGAAAGCAATAATAACGTCAACCTTAAGAGAAGTTTACGCATCAAGACTCAATTGTCCTATACCTTTTGCACGCTTTACATACAAAACTCTTATGGAATAGAGGATATAGTATGACCTAAATTGTTGGGGAGAAGCTCATCTTTCATATCTAAAGACTTCACAAGTTTCCAAACAGTATGTACGGGTTACTCTTCGTGAAAATAATTTAGAGCAGAATCGACATCTACAAAACTCAAATATAATTTAATCCAATTCTAATTTAGGTGGCAGGAAATCGTTCTTTCCTTATTTCTTTTTTTTTCGCTTTTCCATTGTAGACAAGAAATTTATATGGCATCTTCTACATAAGTACGTCTTTCATTATAGCTAGTTTACTTACCAAAATGGCTATAGTTACGAAATTATATCTATGCAAAAAATTACTTGGAAACAGTCGGGAAAGTATCGTTTATCGAATTTGATCGGATATTTAGTCTTTTTTATTCGATGTTCGAATAATTAAATAAATTCGATTCGAAGTTAGAAAAAATGATGTGCCCAACAGTGTACACTTCTCCACTTTTCTGGTTAAGTTGTCACCTAGATTTTTAATATTACCCTTCAGCTATCAAGATTATTATATACTAATAATATATTAATATTGTCGTATTTTCGCACAATTATGTTACTGTAGTATGAAATACTTGTATTTAAACCTAGATTTTATGTACATACGTACTATCGATGAACTATCATCCATTCGATGGCGCTGAAAATTTCAGGGCTCGTTCTGATAGTAGATGAGGCTAACACTTGCTCGTAGTTTACTCTTCAAATAGCGGATCTGATAAAGAGAGCAGTGAATAGGAGTACCGAATGTTGTTAGAAAGCTGTTACTTTACGTTGATTGGAGCGCAGGTGAAGTACACGTGCCATATGGGATCTCCATGAAATAGGCCGCGCCAATGAGGAAGAAAAATTTCCAGCAGCGATAAGGATCATATTGCTCTAAAGGGATGGAATTGGAAAACGAATGAAAACAGATCGAATTAACCTAATTGAGAATTCTGAGTGAAAGAATCGTCCGATTTAGAGCAGGATTTGCAGCTCACGCAACGTGCACTCGAATAAAGAAACTTAAATCGATGAAATCGACGATACGCATGCTGAATGGCCATCGACGTGAAATACGAAGGCTTTTACATCTAGAATAAGAGCTCTTCTTAACATTGGAAACGAACCACTTCTCTATCACTAATTACGATCTTCTCTTAACGCAGGCGATAAAGAGGATGGGTGAAATCTATTACCGACGAGCTTAAACGACTTCGATGATGAAATGACATTATCAGATGATAGTTGAAATCGTATGAAAAAATACGTGCTCAGTCAAGCCATAAGAGTAAATGAAAACCGTTAAGTACTTCGTAATTTCCACAAATTTATTTAAACGACCGGTGACGACTGTATTTAAATTTCAGTCATCTTCAGGTTTTCATTTACAATGGCTTTCCTCAATGTTAGGCCTGAGCACCTTGATTTTATAAGCCATAAAAGCATTCACTCCAGGTATTGCAGTGTATGACGACAATTTTCAAATGATTTAGATATTTAAGTCCCAAATACTACGACGAGCAGATATTAAAGCTTACTTTCGTAAAAATGTACTCTTATGTAACAGATGAAACATTAAAAATTTTACATGAGAATTATGTAAAACAATAGCTACTTATCGCCCTGTGATAGAGCATTAAATGAGAGTGATGGATTTGGAATATAATCACCCTGGGATGATGAGGAATCTTCGCCTGATGATAATTTAGTTATATATCTTATAGTGTTCTTATTTGCTAAGGTTTTTACTTTAAGTCTTCACTTTAACAGTAAGTTTTGCAATAAGAGGCGCTCTCCACATTCTATGAAGTTGAAACCGAGATGAGTTTTTAAGATTTTTCTTCATACAATCTTACGGATTTCGGAAGATTTCAAACTTTGTACTGGGGTCACTCGAGCTGTGTAACAGTGGTATTTTATTGGGAAAATACTTTTGATAGGATTTGGAAATATATTATACTCATCCCTTTGTTGTGAAAATATACTTTTTGAGCTTTACGAAAGTAGACAATGAAAGTGAAGATAAACGTTTACTGTGTTCATAAAAATACTTAGTCAACTAATTGATTAATAACGATAGTACATATTCAATGAGTACGAAATTAGTGATTCCTTTGGAAATCGCCGTGATTTTCCTTTCTCCACTTCCCTTCAGCAACAAATCATTCAACAGGAGTCTCTTTAATCTACTTCATTAAAATTTCATTCGTTTATGAGAGAAATTGATTTTTTTGATTTTTTCATTCCAGATGGTAGGTTTGCGTACTTCCGCATCAGTACGTCGCGCAGAAATATCGATTGGTTCGGCTTTAATAATTGATCATCGTAAACAGGTGCATTTTTCGAAAATGTAAGGGAAATTTTCGTATCTGATCTGTATTTGAAAGGTGGACACTGAGTAATCAATAGAGGTGAATATTTTATGACCTCAGAACCATGGTAATTATGTTAGAAGAAGAGTGCATGTCAGTGCCGAGCAATCAAAAACTGCGAAAACATTTCTAAATCAAAGGCACCCCGAACATAGTAGAAATTAGGTTCCAACACATATGCTTCAAATACCTTTGTTAACCAATTATGAGTCTTTTGGTAGCTTTTCGAATTTCGCTCCATTATCTGACTGACAGAAGGCCACACTCTCGTATATATAATTCGTGCTCTTTGTGGATTAATATTGAAATGAGAAAATAAGTAAAATTCTTTAATGAAATTCTCCTATTAGCAGCGTTGAGTTATCGTGATGTAAAAAAGAAATATCAGTGTTACTGATCACTTTTGATGTATAAGTAAATTACAACATTTTTCGGAATTACTTATCAATCTTTGAACGATTTAAAAGCTTCAATAAGCTCCACGTGGAGTTTTAAGAATTTGTTAAATGACAGTAAGATTGATATAAAATTTTACCAAAAAGAAAACGAACGCAAGGTGGAGAAAAATTATTTTCTGAATCTCAAATTTAATTTTAATAATAGTTATTGCTGGATTAATTGGAGTAATAGATTTTTCATATCTTCATTATAAAAAAATGCACAACTTCTACTTATTTTCCTTTGCAAGCACACATATCAATATACGTTCCTGAAACTGCTTCCTGGTAGTAAATTTCCACGACTTTGATCACGTCATTCAACCTCAAGCTCTTTAACTTTATAATGGATTGGAAGGTTATAACTTATTTCACGATATTTCAATTTATTTGAAATGCATGAATTTCTTTCTCTTAAACCATTATTTTGATGGAGATAGCGGACATTGATGGACATGTTTCAAAATGGCAATACTTCATAAGACAGTTTAATTAACGAGAAAATGGTTAAAACTCTAATTCTATTTCCAATATTCACTAGATTAGGAAAGATTTCAATTTTAATCCAAACGCTCCGTGAAACTTCATTTCCAAACGACAGCTGCAATTTCGAGTTTTAGGTTATTATTTTCATCCTTTCATTCAATTGCTTACAAAACTATTAATTACGAAGCTGCAATAGAAATCATTCCTCCCGAACATTTCCATTAGAATGTAAAAACGGAAGACTCGCAGATTTTGGGATCGAGCGGATATATCCGTTTACCGAGATTGCGTTCGAGCTATTCAATATTTCCCATAAGAATTTAGATACAATCAACTCCCGACCAGCATTGGTAATCAGTTACCCAAAGGTCAACGAAATACCTCGAATCTCAAGAAGCAAATGTAATTAAAATCAACAATTACTTAGAATTATTTACGCAACATTATCGTAAAACAACCCCTACTGGCTTGAATACATTTTGTGCTTAGTTACATGTATTGGTTTTCTTAAAACTATCAATTTATTACCCATACTTACATAGAAGATTTCTTAACTGTGTTTTTTAAAAGGGGTGTTAATATTTTCTTCGTATCCGACGTGATGCTTTAGGTAATTTAGTGCCTCCCAATTTTTAAGAGGATTCAAAGAACGATTTGAAAAAAATTCTTTGATGTCAGAGAAATTCCTTTACGATCCGTAATATCCCTCCTCAAAATTCCAAAGCTGAGCATAGTCATATGTATTATTTCCAAATGAATTTCATTTATGAGCAATTCTCAACATGCCATAAGCAATCTGCGATGGAAGATCTAATAGATTAACTATAAAGCATTCGTACGAGAACCACAAGATGCCAGCACTATTTTCAGTCATTCGAACCTTTGTCCCGTTTCTACATTTCTATTGACATCCAAGAGATATTTAGTTATTCAGGAATTTAATCCAAAACCTTTGGCCGGCGGATGTGCCTTTTTGAGGTGGACCTTGATTTGAGGTGATCGTCACGGGGTGCTTCAGGAAACAGGATGGGAATCCTTAGAAGAAAGAAGGTTCAATCAAAGACCTAATTTGCTTGATAAATTCAGAGAAATTACGTTAGGGAAATATGTGGTGGAAACTATGCACCTTCCTTGCCACGCAGGTTTTTCTAATACTGCGAGAAATCAGAGAGATTCGACTCAAGAATTCATTTTCTCCTGTGCCAAACCAATCGGTATTTCTGCCCGATGTACTGATATGGAAATACGTAAACCTACCATCTGAAATGAAAAAATCAAAAGATCAATTTCTCTCTTAAAAAATGAACTTATTTTCCTAAAATGATTCACGAAAGTAATCGATTAGGAAAGTAGAGTTATGGTGCATCACCCCCTGCCGCACACTGAAAGGTAGCTTGTAGGAATCGTACATTGTCGCAAAAATAAATATTGTGGAAATTACGTGTTTAAGTTCGTTCTATAGTTTTTTTTTATTTCTTTATCAGTATTCACCTTTTTTCTATGATCCGTATATTGTTTTATCTTTTTAGGCCTCAGTGTATTTTAACTGTATTTTTGGATATATGTATAACATTGACTGGAAATGAAACTTTTCAGGCATTCGTAACGCACGCTTTACCCTTCCCTGCTTTCGTTAAAGCTCTTGTTTGCTCTTGTTGTATTTAAGAAGTTCATTATAACATTGTGCTACGGATTTTTCGAATCGATTACTCTTTCCTAAAATGTAATGATTTTAAAACCTTTTAAATCTAAAGTACTCCAGTTGAATCTTGAAGGATTTTGAAAAAGAGTGTCCGGACCTAAAATCCGACACGATAAATCGGGTTCATCTATGAACGGGCCGGATTCGGACAAGAAATTTCGGCCATGATGTTCTCTACTTTCGAATTCACTGTATAGAATGTCTACGAAACTGTCCTACGTAGACGTTCAATCGTCTGTATGACGATAATTCTGTGTAGAAGATATATATGTAAACGATATACATAGATTTTGGTAGAAGATGAAGGATTCATACTGCGTAAATGCTAAGATTGAATTTTTCCCCTCTTAACCGAAATGCGGCAAATCTTATCCTTTAACTACTTGTTCAGGCTATATTAACAAATTATTAAATATATAACGAATACAGATTTATAATATACATTTTGTAAGAAACGGTTCCATAATGACTGTATTTTACCGAAATAAAATCGGATTATTTTTATTCAGATAGCTCTGTACTCCATGAGCTTTTGCTTAATTTTTACTAGAACTGACATCGCCTAGTGCAATAATTCTGCCACCATAAATAATCAAAAGATTAGTATTTTTGTTGCAGTTGCACTTTTCTTTAGAACGTCGTATTTTATTGCTGCATAATTTTTCTATCAGTTCTGAAATATCCCCCTGGCCTTTTGAACTGCTGACTTTTAAACATGGAAAAATATCCAGTTATTCACATATCCATTAGATTCTTCTACTTTGGATTAATGTGGTCATTAACTACTTTTACCATTAGGAATGCCAAAGCTATTAGTATTGGTAATTACAGTAGAGGAATGAGGTTTATTCTCAGCCTTGAATAATGCGATAATTTAGCCTAGCATTTTAATCCAAGAATTTTGTGACTAGAATATTTTACCTCAATCGTAAAATATAGCCAGAAATTGTATAAAATTTGCCTTTTAAATTAAAGTTAGTTTTATTTTATGTTCGGATTTAGCAATTCAACGTTTGCATCTCCATCCCGTACGTGGTGAAGGACTCATTCTTTTGCTCATATTTTTAGCGGAACGGTTTTATTTTTGGCGGATATTCACCAATCGTATCTTTCTTTACGTCCCAGAGAGATTTCCAGTGTCCTCCCACTCGCGCATTTGTGCATAAATGTTTTGGAGAGAATTAAACAAACAAAATCTGTAGACTAGCTCGCGAGTTCACAAAAAGGAGCAACATAGCTTTATTTATTGCACTCTAGCGATGTATAAAAAACAAAATTTTATCCTTTTTATAGACCATGGCTACAATTTTCTGGTTCGATTTGCGGTTAGCTAAGCCAAAAGTTTGCGGGCTGGAATCGGTTCGCGGTTGAATAAACTTACCAAACTTTGGTTTCATTCATTCTTTTATATTACACCATGTAAACTCCGTCAGCGAAAAATATACATTCCTTACACTCAGTAGATAAACTAGATTCACTGGTCTCCTTTTTGGTTGAACCAGGGTGTTGGTCCTTCAGGGGATTACACCTTGAATCTAGATTGTTAGAACCGGGGAAACCATTAGCTTGGAAGTATTGACTTACACATATGTGTTTATCTGTGAAACCGTGCGAGAGTCAAAGTGTTTACGTAAACAGAGGAGAATGCGTGACAAGGATTATGATTGGGATAATATCGGAAAAAGAGAAATGTATTTCAGAAACTTAACTTTTGAGGACAAGATGAAAAAACTGCTCTGAATAAAACCTTGTATCGTTGAATTCTCACAGAAAACAGAATAGTGTCGGGCTTACTTCAAAGCAACTGCTTATGAGCCTCAGATGTTGGAGTAAACTAAGAAAGTAGCTAATAATCGCAATAAGAACCATTATGTTTCTTCATATTACACCATTGAGTTCTTCATACTACCAATCACTTATTTATAAGGGGTTTCTAATAAATAACTCATGCTGAATATAATCAAGAACATAATTGTGAGAGAAATGTTACGTAATAACCTTCTCTAAAAACCACTGTGAGGGTTGATCTAAAATCTTTGAACTATTTAAAATTATTATTCTACAGATTATCTGGAAAACTTTTGCTGTTATCCACAACGACTTATGTCATTTGTTTTAAAATCTGTGTATTTATCAGCCATAACAACTAAACGAACACGTACTTGAGGAACTCAATATAGCCTTCCGTACTACAAGGGCTAATCGATTTTCTTTCTTACTATTGATTTCAACTAGCTCACTCACGCAGGAATTCTATTACCTTGCGACTTTTATCTAAAATTTGACAAAATAATTACGGAGAGAACATTATTAGTCGAAAAATACGGATTAGCTTTATTGAAACTTCTCGTCAGAGAAGAATCTTTGAAATGTCGATATTTTTCGATATTTTATTGATTGTACTTAGATGAATAATAAGTCTGATACACCCAAAAAATTTGCTTTGATTATATCATCAAAGATGGTGTTAATTTGTTTGTGATTCCAATCATTATGCAATATAATGAAAATAAAATTCTTTTCCCACAGATTTCGAGGGGGCGTCTCTGGGAATGACTCGGACGTCGGAGACGTGGAGTGTCAACATCGGTAAGTTTCCTTTCTATATCACTGATATGATGACTTTGGTGACATTGTAGCTGAGTTTTCTATAGATTTTGCAATGCCTTAGCTAAATTTTCGACGATTAGTTCGACGGAGTGTCAAACTTAATACTACAATCGGTTGGCCCTAATCAAGGGAGTGATTTCATTGTGATAATTTAAACTTTTATGTGTTACATACTGCACATACATTTATTTAGGGTCTACAATTTTAAGTTATATTACTTACCTGTGAGTAATAAGAAATTCCTGGGTCATCAACGTCGGACTTTGTACCCCGATGAACGCCTTTTTTCTTATTTTTACCTCTAATTCCCAACAACGTAATTTTGTATGCCATCTTCAATAATCTTTCGCGCAAATGTAATATATTTGCACAAATATCTAAAATTTCCCACCTTACTACCAATTTTTGTTGTATACCCAGCGTATAGAACATATTTTATTAATTCTATGCAAAATTTGGGTTTGAAAAATAATTATGAAGTTAAAAAAGTTAAACATTAATCTTAAACAACACAATCTCTCAAATATAATAATTTAATAATAATAATAATTTATTAAACACACACATTTATTAAATATTTATTAATAATAATTTATTAAACACACACATTTATTAAATATCTCTTAGATTTGCCATTTGCTAAATTTAAACATCCATATGTACCCTGGAAAACACGTTTCGGAGTGTGGAAGGCAGTGTATGCAACAGAAAATCATTTATCATTTACTTGGATTATAATTGTAGTTGACAATTTAGTATTATTATCGTTCATGTTATTTGTTATGTATTTCATTGGTAGTATATATTATTTTAATGTTCATTATTTCTACAATGTTTTCCTTTTTCTAGGCCACGATAAAGGTTTCAATATTTTATCTAATACCCTCAGTAGGTTTGTGCAGGTTTGTCTTGAACCACTTCTTTGTTGATGCTTTCCTGCTGTGGGTTACTTTTTCTTTGATTTACTTCGCTTTTTAATCCAAAATAAAAAGTATTTTATTCCTTATGAATTCTAAATCACCATTCATCAGTGCTAAATAATGTGATTTTTTCTTTTAATAATGGGTCAAATGAAAGGGTAGACCTTATAGTTCCAATTTCGTCCATAATAAAGATTCTTTTACTTTAATATTAATTTAAAACCTCGTTTGGTTAGAATTTTTTAGAGGCAGATAAACAATTAAATTTAGCTTTCAGCCCTTTAATATCTATCCAATTTCCTTATCATTTGTTTAATTTGTTCATAATTATTCTTCCGTGTATGGAATTCTGGATAGGATTAGATATAATAAAGAGAAATATTTGCTTTGAGTTGGGAAATAGTTAAAATGATGTTCTTTTGTGATGGCGACCACCTGCAATCTTTTATCTTTTCATTTCCACTCTAGGGAATAGAGAGTTTCGGAAATGCATGATTCTATATACATGAATAAAATACTAGAATAATAGTGATTCTAGGAATCATTTTAAGATAAAGCATTTTGCTTCATAATTGATATTTGTGGAAGGCCTTTATTCTATAGAAAGTCCTGCTAAAATTTTTATCAATGAGTCAGTAATACCTCTTTTAAAATTCCTCGTTAATAAAGCACAGCTGCTTAGTTGTCGAAATGAGCTCTTTGTAAGTGATTCATGTTTGCCGTATCTTATAATAGTCATTCGTTGGCAATTCAAAGACGGATTTTTGCTGCTCTCCGAGCCGTTCGATCTCCAACTGATTGCTTCATTTCTTGGTAATTTCTAACATTAACAATTACCTGCCTACTATTAGAATGGTCCAGATTAGTAAAGTATGCTTTTGAGAATTTCTTTCTGGACGCCCCCTAAAATTGTTCCATTCGGTTAGAGAATAAATTTTGTAAAATATATTATACAAATAAACTGATAATTAAATGTTTAAGCTTTTAGTGCTGCACAATATGAGATACGCGATGGAGAACTTCATAGATTCGAGCGTAGGAGTCGAGGGCACGGCGTCACTTTCAGGACTCGCGCTCTCTATTAGAGCTGAATCTTGAAAATTACTGCGAGGTTCTAATAAATATCCGATGAAAATCTAAATTAACGTCTAACTATGTATCGATAAAAGCATAAAATGAGTTCAGAATGGGAGCACTCCATAATCGCCTGTTATGACCGAAATAATGTCACAATTGTTGAAATTCATTAACTTTATGCGCAATGCGGCACGTCTTTTCATTATCCGAGTTTAATAACATTTTCCACTATTTATTTTCTAACTAAATTGAATATTTTAGGGGGCGTTCCTAAAGAAATCCCAACTTTCGAAATAAGGGCCACCCTAGCTTCCTGTTGTTTAGCTTAAGTCTTCCTACGTAGTTTCTTCATCCCACCAGTTTTTCCAATACTGTCTTCGCTACTCGATATACGCTTATAGCATTTAATAGGTGTGTTCGGCAAATCAAACTTAGAGAAGAAATGACATAAGGGACATAAATATTTTCATGTTTATGATATCGAACGCTATTGGTATACATGATGAAAATTTCAAACTATTCGTATACACGTATGCACCACATATTATTAATTCCCAATCCTCATAACCCTCATAAAGTGTAATAAATTGGATAAATGCATTGCTTAAATATTTGAGTATGCAATTTGATTATACTAATTTCGTATTCTATCTCAGTTATGTCATTTGCTAAATAAACAAGAAATTATAAAGATATAAACGCTTTAAAAATGAAAAATCACTTAATCTTTCTTATTGAAGACACGCAAGTATAATGCTGAGTGTAACTGCAGCAAAAGCCTGCTTAAAAACCTCTTCTGTGTATGGGAATCACATACTTTGGTGAATACATTTGAAGCAGCGCTCATCATACTTTAATTGAAATCTAGGTTACGAACCAAAGCGGCTTCTCATAGCAACTTCTCTCAAAGCAGCCTCGTGGAATACTAATGTTGGGGTCCCTAATCATTAAGTTTCTTCTCTATGTTCCCAGGTCTATACGATCTTCCAAGAAATTAAAATGTTTTACTATTCGAACAGTAATGCTACCTTTTCTCTTGAAAGGGAGGATATGAATTCGTGCTTGCGATTCGCTTTCCTTCGAATTTGTGTAACTTCTAATAGCCTTAGCAATAGTAAGTTGAAATCATAATTGAAATATAGGTCGTACTGGTTGAGACCTGTTCTAGACATATCAAGAGTAAGATTAGAGGTGTATTGAAATTTAATTATTCTGCGTAGGTTTTTCGAGAAATTTCGTATCTAAGATATAATACTTGCTACAGATCTTCTGCTACCATATTAATATTGGAATATTGTTCTTTTGACTTTCGTTAGATAATAGAGGTAAATATATCTTTGATATACCTTTATCCTCAGTTATTCTCATAGTTATGGCAATATAAAAGCTGCCAAGACATGAATTCTGCTAAATAGTTGCATTCGTTTTAATATCTGATGATTACACTCTATGAAAAATGTTTTTCGTATTGTCTTTTTGATGCACGTACATGCTTACTTTCAGTCGTGATATATTAGTTCAGTGAAGGATATACAAAGGATATACAAATATACCTCTTATCTGACCCAGCAAGATTCATTATTTCTCAAGGGTTTAGTTTTCTAATTACGAAAGTGTTAAGGTTCAATCTGGCCTTCAGAATTCAAGTTTAATAGTCAGGCTCTAGAGTTACTATATTTATTTCTTAAACCTTGCGTGAACAAAAATGTAATAGAGTCCTATAACCTGCATATAATGGTCAAATTATCAATTTTCGAAAATGAGTAATCAAATAAAATTTATCGACTTTAATAACTTCTTACCTTGCATTTACTCGAATAACTAATTGAAGATGTGTGGTATAGTGAGACTCGTCTCTAATGGTTGAATGTAGTCATAATCTCTTTCCTACTATACCTCTTACAGCTTCATAAATAATATTTCAGCGTTTCAACTGTATAGAAATGTCTTTGGTGGGTTTAATTTGAGAAAATGAAAATGATATGAATTATTCATTCTTGATCAAAATTCAATGGCGCCCATTTTCCTGTCGAATATCTGCTTTGCTTCCGTGAAAAAATTAAAGCTACAAAAAACGAAGAATTTTTAAACATGAGACAATAACTCGGGGATCAAATCATCATTAGTTGAAGCTGGAGCTTTAAGATTGTAAGACATATCTTTAGGGCAGTTTTTGATAAACTATTTTAACTTGCGGCACACTGTGGTATGGGAATTTGTTTTGCTCGACAAACACGAAATTCAATTTTAGGTTCTCTGTGAAACAGAGGGAATGTGTATGTCAAATGTTGAGTTTTGAAGTCATAATCATAGTGAATTGTTTTTTTTTTAATTTTCGGCATTGGAGAGGTTTTCAGAAACATGTTTCTGACGAATGTTAAAGTGATGATTCAATCGATCAAACATTCAAGCGAACGAAAAACCTAAAAGCGACCACAAACATTCCACTTTAATCTACTAGTGACTATTTCTTTTCAAGATCTACTGCAACAGCTCACCAACCGAGTAATCAGTAATGGTAAAAACACTTGGAATTCGCAAACATCAGTAGTTCTGAGGTGAACTTTTTCACCGTTGCGCAAACTGATGGGGTAGAAAACTTTACTATCACTTCGCAAACACCCAAAGTATCGCATCGACTGTACCGATACTTTTTTTGGGACATTTACTACCTCTCGCAGTTCACTTTTGAGCGGAGCACTCTTCGGAATACATTGGTTTATAAAGAAAAATTGGATATAGCTTGTGAAAATATTTCCAAGTTCATTGTAGTATCTTCAAATTACACTACGAAATTTTAAGTTCCTGGAGCAATTGCATTCCAATTCCTTTCATTGTGTTTTTCTCTTTGATAATAGAAAATTATTAACGAGAATAGGTTCTTGATTTAATCAGAAGCTTTATTTTAAGAGAGCTTATTGAGTGCATAGTTTAGATTTAATAAATTAAATTAAATTCATATAAGCAGAATTAGTTCTGGCAAAGGGAATACTAAATGTAATAATGTTTAGTTGAAAAAACAATAACGATGAAAACAAAAAATATTTTTTACGAGATGCTGATTACTTGAGATATGATATTCAATACCTGAATATATTTACCATTAGAAGATTTTTTTCGTTAGCTACAGGAAGAATTTGACTGACCTTATCCGTTAAAAATTCAATTTTAATGAAGGTAGAATAATCAATTTCCAATAGAAAACTTTCAATCAGTATATAAAGATAATAAATATGTCTAGCTATCTAAGAAATTCAAGACTTGTCGGGAAAGTCCAATGCACGGCACTCTTACCCCAGATATGGCCTAGCTTAAGCGAAGTAACATGTCTCACGGAATTTTTCATCGCTCCTGCCCACTGTTCTCTTGACGAAGCCGGATTTTTTAAGTGCCCGCCTACGTACATTACAGATGTGGGTACAGCCTGAGGGCTGGTTTGAAGCTCATATCTCCTCCATTAGCTACGGAAAACTTAGGAAAGGGGGATGAAGCGACTTGGCAAAATGAGGAGTGAGGTAATCCACCCTAGCTTTCCTCACTGAGCCAGAATACTATAAGCGGAAAAGTCCACAAAAGTGAATCAGGATGATACTGAGAATTACTCTTCTTATAACATTCCATAAGGAGATACCTTAGTCGATTATGTTATGAGAGAATGAAAGGTACATTTACTTTATCCTGTATCAAATGAGAAATAAAAAAAATCCATTCATCATGATATGATAGAAGGACCACCGATGTGGGTACCCTATGTTAAATTATTCGTGGTAATTTCAAAATATTTCACCGAGTGTAATAGTTTTAGGTTCATATTCAACCAGTAATAAAGTGTATGATGCTTTCAGAGGATAACATTAATATTTTAAATTTTCCTGTGATTAGGGTGAATGATATGTATATGATTTATCTTCGCACGGATATCTCTGTGGCTGGAGTACCATGTAAAGCATTTTCACATTTATTCATTCATTTTTTACTTGTGTGTCGTTGATTTTAAGCATAAAGTTACTAGCGTAAGCGATACAATTCTTCTTTGATTTCCTAATTAGATTATTCCTTTTAAGACAAAAATAATTCATACACTCTTATCGTAAATTGTTTTCTATATATATTGTTCACATACTATAACCAAGTTAAGAATAAATAACTTACTATAAAGTAGGTATTTTCCTAAATATTTTATTCCATCGAGGCGAGAATAACCGCTCTAAAATCACGCCTAGAAGAACGGAGAAACTAATAATAGAATGAACTTCCTCCGCTCTGAAAGACGGTCATTTTTTTGCTCTTCTTGAACCATTGAATGCACTTTCTCAATGACAGACGAAATTAGGATTGTCAGCTGAAATTTCTCCAGCATCCTTCTTCCATTAGAAAGGAAAATCGTACCCAAAATATTCTCATTAGGCTCTAAAAGCATTGCTTATTTACTAAGTAAAAGACGAAAAAGAAGTACCTCTATATCTTTTAGTGTGACTTCCGAGAAGAATATTCTGGTCTGTGCCCATTTAAACTTTGAATCTATGACTTATCAAACCGAAGCTACAAAATGAGTAACGTCACAGAATTAGAAAAGGTCATCCCATTTCCTATTCACTCTCGGCTGAGCTCGCTGGGACACGGATTGCATCACGCATCAATATTTTATCGCCGTGCTCTTTGTTTGGTCCGAAAAAATATGGAGCGAAATGAAAATTTAAATCACCACACGTATTTCCACTCCAAAGTACAACGGGGAGATACATCCCGATTTCCTGCCCTAGAAAATCAGCGGCAATATTTATTATTAAATTCAGAAATTACGGTGAAATTCCAGAAATGGAACTCTCCCATGCTCTCTTGGGTTTTTTGGGTCATCGGGGTTATTAAAGCACATGTGAAGTGGGGTGAATTTACGCTCTAAACAAACGTGGAAATGTAGGGTTGGCCTTCGATGCCTCCCAAGTGCCCCTCCTTGAGTGGTTGGTCGCCTGGGTTTGCCTAAGCTGTAAATACAAGTGGTTAATGGAGAAAGACCACCCAAAGGAGGTTCGAAGGTGGTGACACGAGCCCAGAAATGCCACTTGAATAAGGTGAATTATTGCGGAAGGCTTTTACATGGCGGAAGCCAACTGAGGAAAAATTCGTCATCATTCGTGGTGGGCGGTATGTTTAAAATGCTACCCAAACATTGAAGTATGGTGTGAATGCGAGGCAAAAAAATATAAATGCAAAGGTTACCGACTTCACCTCCGCTAAGACCGTCTTCCAAGCTACATATCCGACTGCGATCAACTCATATAGAAAACAATTGGAGTTTAGTTATCTTCAGATCATTTATAATCGTATTTTCGAGTGACCTTTCGCTCTTTCATCAGATCGACATGGCTCAGACCAATTTAGCTATGCATATATTCATCGTAAAGTTAACTGTTTGATTTGATTAAGTCGCTCTTTGGTTTAGAATGATGCTAATGAACAATCGTGAATATCATTTCGCTCTAGACATAGATATGGCAGTTAATTAAGTACGTAATAGATTAATGCTTCTTTTGTGGGGATGCTAGGTGTATACTATTGACATCTCATTATGTTGCGTCATTCAAATTCTGTAAATTGTAGATGAATCAATTTATGGTAGTTTATGCGGTTTATCATTACCTTATTACTCCGTCTTTTATAAACGTTGTTATTTTCCAGAATTTACTAAGAGAGGTGTATTATCATAACGGATAATTAAATTGCCCTTAAAATGAAGAACTTTCTCTATGCTGTTATGAATGTATTTTCCTTAGTTTATCCTCTCAAAATGTTGTCTGTCTGTTAAATATATTAATTTTATCGACAAAGATAAAACGAATTCAAAAATATAGTATAACCCAAGAAAGAGCGCAGAACGAATTTTATTCCATTACTGGTACTTACATTGTACTTCATGATAGCAATAGCTCGTAATATAATTTATTTTATATTCTTCTGTCTGTTAGTCATAGATAAATTCTATAAGCCATATGAGAGCTTTTTATATCATAAAATCCTTATATAAAATTTGCAAACTGTCCGTCGGTTCTCCTCCAACTATTTCAGAAACAGTTTCACATAGAGTTATGGAGAAAATTGCACTGTTTTCCTAAAAGGTGGAAATCCCAAGGTAAACCATTTCCGTCTCTAAGAAATTCCACAAATGGACCGCGACAAGTGGGTGCGAAATTCCTACAGTTAAAATACATTTCGGCGATTTTAAATATTTATTGAAGCCCTACCCGAAAAATGGAAATGTGTAACCCGATAGGTGAACAGAAGTTATGAATTCAATTTATACAGCCTATCAAACGTTTCCCTAACGATACTTGGTTCGATACTAATACGCCATTTGTTAATCATGTACCTGAATTTAGAAATGAAGATGGAGTGTATATGGATCAACAGATAATTATGATAAAACAGGAACTTAAAAACAATTAGAGATTGGTACATGATTTTTTTTTCATAACCTCTTTCGTCTTTTTGATGATTTAGTTACGCTGGTTTTCTTCCTTCAATATATCCTCCTTTCAATGATGTAATAAGCTAGCGAAAATGTATTCGGAATATCTTTACGCTGTTATTCCATCCAGCTATTGGCATGCAGGATTTCATTCAGGCTCCACTAACGTGGGTGCATTTACGGTGTATACATATATTAATATATATTCGTTGTCGTATTAGGAAATATTGCGTTTACGGTTCTACTACTAGTGAATATGGAGAGAGGGAAAAAGGGAAAATTTCTAAAAAGTGGCGAAAAGAAAACAGTGATACCTGTTTGATAATATTTAAATAAATATTTTCCTGATGAAAGTGAAGGGGAACAATACAGAGAACGTGTGAGGCAACTGGTGTAAGTAGAAGTACTTTCTTTAGAATTAAGAAAGAGATCAGCAAAGGACCACTTGACACTACTCACAAGCATCGGAAAACTTGAAAAAAATCTAAGAAACGAGTAGAATAGTTGAGTACGATTATTTTGTGAGAAGTACTACAATTCGCCAGGTCCATTTTTCATTTTTAAGAATATCCCTCCGCAAATTTATTTAGTTTTACAAGCTGAGAACAATGAAGACTCGCTGAAAAATTGCGAGCGATCGACATTTTGGAACTTACTAAAGGAAATCGGCTTTCGTTTTGAGAAAAGGGGAAATAAGGCTCTACTGATGGAAAGGAGTGACATCATATTATGCGTCATCTTTATTTAAGAAAAATAGGAAATTTCTCGAGGAAGGTCGCGGTATAATCTATTTTGACGGAAAACGGGTAAATGTTGGGCAAACCACTAAAAATCTTGGGAAGATGTTAAAATTATATCTCTTAAGAATTTGATGTTTGAGTGACTATCTTAAAGACACTGCCAGGGAGGGGACCCCGATTTGTAATATGAAATGCAGGAGGTGATCGAGAATTTGTGGATAATGTAAATCTAGTATATGTCGTCAAGAAAAACACATGAGAATACCATCACGAAATGGATAGTTGGGGAATTGAAGAATGGTTTTAATCGAAGCTGTTACCCAACATTAAGGTTGGATCCGTAGTAGTTATGAATAATGTAAGTTATCGCAGTAGAAAGAGAGAAAAATTCCCAATTCCTCAAGTAATGAAGAGGAATTTAAAAGCTGGTTAACTTCTAAAGGTATTAAATTCCCTGAAAAAGTTTAAAGATTGAGCTTCTCAAGATTGTAGACTCTATTCGGATTAAATATACAACATACGAGGTAGAAAAGACGGCAAAGGAAAAAAATGTAATTTTATGTAAACTTCCCCCGTATCGTTGTGAGCTTAATCATTGGAGTCATATAAGGAGTTTCATAGCAGCTCTTAATGTTTCTTTCGACTCGAAAGAAATGCAGGCTTTAATTGACAGTGAATTTGAAGATATGTCAACGGGTAACTTGGCCAAATATTGCCAAAACGTTCAAAAAGTGGAGAATGAAATGTGGAAAGTTGATTTGACTCCTGAAATAGCAGCAGGTCGGGCACTCAAAGTATCCAGTTAGGCAGCAAGAAAGCATCACAGCCAGGTCCATCGCATCAACAGTATTTTAAGGGAGTTATGAGCTATCAGATTTAGATGATGAACTTTAGAGAGAGATATAGTAAGAGTAAAATTTATATTTATTCTTACTTACATCTAGTAAATATTTGAGATATTTTATCGGTAATAATGACATTATACAAGGTACGGAACATTTAAGATTCCCCATTGCACCATGTTGCAAATTAATTCACATGCTCTTTATCCTCATTTCTAAATTCAGGTAGATGATATACAAGTCTATTAAATAGAAATATACTCGTATGTCTAAAAAATTTCATATTCGTGAACTACTTCCAGATCAATTCTGCATTTCTTGAGACTTCCTCAGTAACTTATGTTAGCACTGAAATTCACGCATGAAAGTGTGAAAATTTGGAATTCCCTAAATTCGGACAATTTAATGTCCTGGAATCATGAAAACTATAATTGTTGATCGAATCGATGCGAGCAGTACAGGCCTTCCGAAAAAATAGAAGGATCGGCAGCATAACAGCCGCTCGTACAGCCGTGCGGGCCGAGTTTCGCGTCACCATCGTAACATAGATTCGTTTTTTGACGTTGTCAAAAAACTAAGAAGATTTTGATTTGCACAAAAAATAATTTCAGTGTTTTCTCACAAACGTTCCCACTGGAAGTTTTTTCTTACGAAAATGGAACGAAAAGTAGCCGGCGACTACATTTCTCCCTGCATTTTCCCGAAATCTTGCGTATTCTTATAGATTTTCCTAAGACACTCTGATGCAAATATTTTGACAGCAAAACGAATAACATACTTGAAAAGTAGATTCAACGAGGTAGATTTTGATACCAAAAACGACCTTGTCTCTTGAAAGATAGATCAAAATTCATCGTTTCAAATAAATCATAATCTGCATCCGATTTTCTTGAAAATATCACTTTCTTATTTTTCCTTCGATTATGGTACTATTTTAACTTGATTTAATTGCACTATGCCATAAAGAATTGTTTTTTGTCTATGCTGAATGCCTTCCAAATAATTTTTCGTCAATTTACTTTTATGTCCAAATTTCGCAACAGCGCGCGCAGTTCTCCCGTAAGGAATACATGGGGCCACATGCTTGACATGGTCTCTTCACTGTACTATGCATACCATACATTTTAGTGCCGATACACTTCCGCCATATTGTTTTAACCGCAGTGCATCATGGATGTGTTTACAACCATGATGCATTGCGATTGAACATCATTGTAAGATTTGAAGCTAAGGCGATCGGTGGATCTACGTCAATCAGCATTGTAAATACCACGGAAGGCTGAATTGCGGACAATTCATCCAGAAGTGAATCTTGCTCACTCCATCCCTGACTCTAAAGGTAATCATTTTCAATTTTCTGTGTTTGCAGACTGCAGAATTATTAAAATTTATCAGTAGTATGATACTAATAAGCTACTGTGACAAATTCCATATTCGAAGTAGAATCTTTTTATATACACGGAATTTTCAGAAAATAACGTGATAGAATTGTTTTGTAGGAGTTTAATGATAATCGAGGAATGGCTTTTTATCTGAATTCACAACTTTCTTTATCAAATTCATAATTTTTTGTTCTCGTTTTACCATCACAAAAGGATAGCTTTCTGTTATAGTTCATTGTCAGATAATAAATAATATTATTTGAATACCGAATGCTAAGCGTGCTTCACAATATTAATAAGATTTATTTTTGTTAATACAATCTTGGTGAACTAAATTCTGCTTGAAACACAGTTAAATAACTTATCACTGTGTATTACAGGGTGGATGAGCAAATAGTTCATACAGTTATATATATGTTTCGTTTTGCCAATTCCCGTTGTATTAAGGGTTTTATTTTCACGGTGGATTATTTATTGCGAATAGTTATTTATATATAGTAATTTATTTGCTCAATTGTAAGGCGATTTTCGCTCAGGATTTATTTTATCCATTTTTGTTCGTTTATCGTATATTGTTTGACTGATGAGAACGCTTATGAATTATGCCGAATATAGTCATAGCTGATTTTAGTGTGTAGAGGGAGTGGTTGAGCTTAGTGTCTTCTTTGCTTCAATGAACGCTTCTGTTCAGTGCTTATTATATTTAAAATGTTATCCTTTCCGTGTGTTTGTTCGGGATTTAGCATAAAAGTTTTTGAAAGCGGGCAAAGTTGCCGTTTGTAGTTACATGGAATAAGTAGTAAGAATTAATGGACAATTATATAAAAAGAGACAATTTCCTGGGAATTTAGCTATTTTGGAGACAAATAGCAGAATCCAAACATTTTAAAAAATCACGAGTGTTACAAATGCCTGTTACGAAGAGAGCAGTTAAAAGCCACGATCCAGTACGCAAAAAATAAGATCTTCATCAGTTAAGCGACAAAACATTTAGTGGATAATAGGACATACTCAGTAAAAATGAAGTGCGTAAAGAAAATTTTGCATAGTTTTCAATGCTTGGGTTTCCATGAGGGCTTAATAATGCTGTATTCTTTTTAAGGGCCTTATTTAGTCAACTTCTATGTCTTTATTTTCTCTATTTGGATCCTTCCTTTTTATATTTCACGTAAATCATAATTACGCAAGTTTACGAACGATTGTCCGTCAACGTAATATGAAAATTATGAAGTGACGAAACGTGTTTTTTGTTGTGCTGATGGTTATTCTTCCTCCTCGTTCATTACATTTTTTAAACTACTGTTTAGTTCAGAATCGAGTATACTACAATTGGTATGGTATTTACCACTTCTTTATTCTCCGTTGATAGTCAACAGGAAATTCAGCTATTATTGTTAGTAAAGCACATGAAGTTTAGTTTTCCTATTTTTGCTTCCCTGACTGAAGAATAACTGATATTATAGATAACTTCACCCAAGTTACTTCTTATTCTAACTTTTCGCATTTCTTTCTAATTTCATAAATTTATAAAATCGGTACTTGGTCTCCTGAAAAGCGTTTGAAATGGGTTTATTTGTAATTCCCGTTTTTTGGCTACCTCATCTTAACGCATGGAATACATTTTGTTTGCCTTTTGTTACGGGATAGAGGAAAATATATCTTTCGTTTACTTTTCTCTCAGATCTACTTGTAGCTGTGATAATACGAACTCTACGTGAGCAATGAAGAACACTTATTTTTGCCATAATTTGGAATAACTTTATTCCAATTCCCTGTGCTCCAAGACACATTTTACGTTATCATTTTGTCATTTCTGTTTTATATTCTGTACTATATTCAAATTTTATGAATTTTTTCTTTTTTAAGAGCACATGGAGTAACACCAATATCAGGTATATTTAAGCATTCCTCTCCTAATTAGATCAATGTTTTAAATTTTAGACTCATAATAACATAATTATAAAGGATTAATATTATTATAATTAATTAGTAAATTTCATTAAATCAGTTAATATGCAGGTGAAATAAAATTTCATTCTGCATTAACCCCCTGAGAATTGTAAAGTAACTACCGAAATGCGCATTGGGTGATGTTAGGTTAGTAATTCGTTTCTTTCCTCCGTTCGGGGAAGAGGCTCGAAATTTCATTGACTTACTCGGCTTTCGGAAAGATACTCGACCTCTCAATTAATACTAAGTCGATGATACAACAGTTGTCGAAGCTAAAGTAGATTAATTTTTCCTTAACGTTTACGTTTAAGTTACTCTGAGTAAGGGTATTCGTTTTGATCCTTCCTCGTTGCACATTGATTAGAAAGCGTTATTCATTAGGTCATTTTGCAGCAGATAGTTGGATTTTTTCACTCGTATTCCTGCTCAGTGAAATGAGCTGTTTATATAACCTCTCCTCTTGCCTATTTTCCTAAATCTATGTCCAATGTTGTTTGGAGCTAATGGTTGAGGTTTTCATAATCGACCACACCTCCGGGCTGGTGGCTCTACGGAGAGAATTTACTGCTCATTTTTGCCGAAGTTTATAAGGAAACAAGTGAAGATTACGGTAGTTTGATTAGAATTATAGATGCATGCGTGGGATTGTATATTTCCTTTCTCATTTCCTGTTAATTTTGAGCAAAAAAGGAAATCCGCAAATGGAAATTATCAACTCCAAAATGGCTTGTTGATTCGTCATTATTGGTTAGAATATCTTTTTGTTGATTGGCTTAGTTTTGGGTTGGCCTTCACAGGTACGGAAATCGGAATGCTACTATAGGCACCTCTCATCGGTGAAATTATCTTTAAAGACAGCTGCAAAACGTGTTTCTACGGAAGATTAACCTCAATAAAAATTAGGAAATATTCTTGTCAAGAATATACGTTTCATTGAATGTGATATCGCTGAAATGAAAGGTCCAAAATTTATCATTTCATTAATGGAGTGAATATCCTCGGAGATTCAGGCAAGAATTCTTATATATTTATCTTGAATTGAATAATGAAATGAAGTCGACATTTCCTGCTACCTATTTCGGATGAAAAATTAATTAAGTGGAGTTTCCGCTAACATAATATAATGGCTTTAGTGATGAATATTTTAGTAAATTTATATTATTACTGAGAATCACCGAAATGAGTTCGTCTTTATGGCATTATATTCTATCGGGAAGTTTAGTGAAACAACATAGGACAATTTTCGGATCAGACTGAACTGGGATCGGGCTAGAGTTTGACTATAAAATTTTAAAATCGTGAGATTATTAGTAAAAAGTAAGAATGACGATGTAAAATGAAATCATTTACAAGCAAATCAAACTTAATATCATTGCAGAAAAGTTACATTAGTATCCCATCGATATTACTATGTTCAATTTATTAGGTAAAACGAACACTAATGAGTAAAATTATTGAAGATATTTTCCTATGTAGAAAGTTCTTGGAATCCTGTTGCAAGAACGGGTCTCTCTAATAATGAAATCAAATTTCTGATCGCAAATCTCAATTTAAATTTCATTAAACGCCCAAGGATCGACAAGGTCAATGAATCATCTCTCTTCATGACCTTTCTATTATACGGAAATATTACAGGATACTTAATAAAAGCGTAGAAAAGAAATCATTTCTAATTTGTAACTTATTCTCGTTAAACCCTACTTTACATAAAAATACTTTAATCCTTCTCTTCCTCCTTTGACGAAGCTATTTTTCCTTTAGCTTGAACAAATGAACGAGAAGGTATTGGTTCTTGAGGAACCCAGATAAATAGATCAGCCCTCAGCGACCTTCCCTCATTAATACTGATATCTCTTATCCTTTTCTTTCTTTTCCCGCTGATTAATCGCACTTCTCTCCGCATCCTCTCCAATCTCGGAGCTTATGGATCTTCATTACGCGTTTTGAATGAATAGCTCTTACGTAGGCCGTGCAAGAAAGCGCTCATTCACTTCACCAATCCAAGCACTTTGCAGCTTAAAAGCTTTTTTTCCGGTGAAACTTGATTAGTTGAGCTGGAAACGTTCTTAGCAATAGGACTGGCTACAGTGGAGATCCTTGCGTCGTTTTCAATCAACCTTACGTACTCCGTTGAATTATTAGCACTCTTTCGTCTCCTCTTTTAAATGTCACCCAAGTTAATACCTGCTCTTAATTCATCTTTAGATGTTTGTGATTTGACGTCCTTCCTGTTTTATTTTCGCCGGAAGCGAGGCGGAGCTTTAAAGTCATTCTTTCCCCATCAAGAGTTCGCCACTCCGGTTTCAGCGTATTCTTTTCGTTCTAAGTAAATTTGAGCACTTCGACCATTGTCTGGCGACACATTTATTCTCTGAACCTGCCGAATAATTTCTGACGTTTCTATAAGATTGCGAATTGTTATTACATTCATATCGTAAACATTATATAAATATCATAACTATATACTATAACTATATATATACTATACACATGTAATTATTAACTCATTATGCAATACCGTCGTAGTTAATCGCTAGAATAGGTGACGTCGCCAACTTAAAATAATGCAACTAACGATAAAACTATTAAAAATGTTACGGAATCAATAACTCCTTCCAATAAATACTATGGTTCACAATCTACGTTGATGTACAATGAAAAAATAGACTTGACAATATAATCTTCTTTCAGGACGTACGTTTAACAATTAATTCTCAATAAACCTCATGTTTAAAATACCAGTATATAGAATTAAAATATATATTACTCACCTACTATAATAACTTAATGCTGCTGTTGAAGAAAGATAAATAAACGGATAGAGTGATAAGGTGATTTACTGTGCTTCTAAAGTGACCACGAGACCACAATGGTAGAATGAATAACTATCAGGAGCGCTAAAATTCCCGCTTGCGGGTCTGAATGATTCTATAAGCATGAGGATAATTCAGGGAAGTCGTGTATTGTAATAATGATAATACATTTATTTCACTTCAAAGAGGGATACTAAATGAAAAAAAATTTACACTTTACAACAAAAGAAATGAGGCATCTCTGAGGAAATCCTTATCTAGCGATTACCATCACTTGGAACGGCGTAAAATACGTATTTAAGGTACATGGGTGGTCTGAAATGTTTCCGACATTTTGCCATTTCTCGACATGTTTTCTGAAAATTTCTGAAAAATCTGGTTTCGGAAACTTTTCAGACCACCCTCGTACAAACATTCATTAATGGATAATGACGAGTTAGATGGAAGAAGAGACTTTTCAGTCACAATCACGCCTCAATAAAAAAATTGAGTCCTTTTATTCACATATATTTGTTAATGAGTATTTCTCTATCATATGCACGAATTCTTGAAGTGAATTAGAATTTTCTCTACGTATCTAAGATCAGATATAGTCCAGAAGCCATCTTTTGGGGAAGGAAGGCTTCGTTGTTTAGAATAAACATCCTGGATATAAACTGAAGAGGGTCGGTACTAGAACCAAAGGGTTTGATTTATCTTCTATAGTACTTAAAATTCTGGAAGGCCTTGAAAGGAAAATTATCACGCGTTAATGAGAGCGGTGGTCAAGTGGCTTTTTCCTTAAAGTATACAAGGAAATGTAAATCTGTATTTCTGACGTTTTCAAGGGAGACGTTAACCTCATTCACTCCCCCAGACTATACCACTCTCTTTCTTGAGATATCAACATGGATTTGACAAAAGTAGAGAAGCGAAATAAAAATACTTTGCATTTACTTTTTGTTGCCTACTTTTCTGTATGAAGTTAACGAAAAATCTTATTATCTGAATATTAAAGATTCATCAGAGGTTAAAAGGTTCAGTTAATCAGGTTAATAGTTTGAAAATCTTGATAAATCACGGATAAAATTTAATGTGAATGTTCAACGAAAGTGAAAGTTTTGGAAAATAGTTCGTCGTTTAGAAAGCTTCGAGACAGCGGCGTGGGTGGAATTCAGTAAATTAAGTGAACGCGCGAGATCAGGTATTGAAAATAATTCGAAAGACAGGAGAAGTTATTGAGACGATAAGAGGGGAAAAGCGAAATGGATGGAGAATCTTCGGAGAGTAGATTAATCATAGCTGCGATCGAAGGAAAGTTGGAGAGCAATGGGAGCGAAAAGATTTCGGGTAATAGATGAGCTTAGAAAAAGCAAGAGAGTGATCAGGACATGAAGAGGGCATTAGAGAACAGGAAGATATGGAGACCTTAATATGACTCATAATCACAGAGCCGTCAGAAGGGCTGATATTAATGACGGTTGCCTTTGATTCGTAAATGGAAGAGTTAATTCATATTTCGTGCCAAAATAAATACATTCGAAATTTTGCCAGAAGGCTCTAGTACTCTTCTGGGTTAAGATTTAACGCCGGATTCGTAAATTGAGGCAAAAATATTACAACATGTAGTAAATGATTCATTCCGCTATATCTAAGTGATTATGAGTACGAAATAAATAATATTGCCAATAAAGATACTTTGAGAGCTGAGGTCATCAGTGGGAATCGAACCGGGTATACTTTCACCGCAGGCGAACGCGCTACCCAAGTAGCTATTCGGGAGCTCATTAAAAAGTACAGTTAACCTCTGCTGTAAATCATAATATTTCCGTGCGTTATATGTTCTGTATAACGAGAGTATTTTTTCCAATCTTATATAATGATGATCGTTCTATATATATTTATTTATCCGATGTCAGCCACTCCTATAAGAAATACATGGGAGAAATATTGGAAAATTAATATCACGCAATTCCCAACGAGATAGAAATATGAAATTTAAAAATTCAGTAGAATATCCACGGTCATAGTACCCATGGTTCGACTCTGGATGACTCGAATATGCTCTCATAAGAAATGAGCGTTAAGTTCATTTTGATCGATTGCAGACATTTTTCTCTTGCAAGATTAAATTAGAAGTAATGGTCCTACGATATCGAGTAAGTGCCAAAAGAAAGGAAATTGAATAAAGATTCTTATTTTTTGTGATTCATTGCTTTGGATTCAAAATTGCGAGAATTTTGATTTAATAAGCGATAATGTTGCGAGATATTAGCCTTTTACATACATAAACAATCCCTTTGACGACCAATGCGATTGTTGAATACAAGTTTATGCATTTTTAGAATATATACATAGAAAAATCCATGTTAAATAGGCCGAAATGATATGGTGTTAAAGGGGAATAGATGCCAAAGCAAGTTGGTCTAGGATTAATTTTTTTGAAGTCTATGAATAAAATTAGGAATATGCACACCTCCTGCCATATACCCAAAAGGGTTACGTATGTAGATATACGGATAATAATACAAGATAAAAGTACCCCATTAATTTATTTAATAAGTGAGAAATGGGGGATGCTTTATTGAAATAGACAAGCCGCGGCAACGCGTGATGTGTAAAGAAATGAGACGAAATGAGAACTAAAGTAAACGTTTTATGCATTTTAGAGTACGAAATAAGTGAAAATTATAAATTAATATAAATACCTGTAAGTTAATGTAAATGCGCGTCATTAAAATAAAAAATTGCGTAACCAAGTAAAGAATTACTTTTTAAACTTAGCTTGAAATTTAGTTTTCCGAAAAATATTTTCCCTAAAGGGGAAGCACTGAGGATAACCACTCGGCCAATTTTGATGATTACTAATGAGGTAGTTTATATTTTAATAAAAAATTTGGTTAAATGGACTACTACATGCCAGATAATGGCAGATAATATTTATTATATTTAAATTAATCCTTGACATTTTTGACGGGGTGTTTTGGCATACTTGAAATGTATGCGATAATTGTAGTATATTTTTCTATAAATTGAATTGATTTCTGTCATCTTTGAATTGGGAATTCACTAATGAATGAATTATCTATTATTAATTTCTATTTATTTTCTAAATATTTCAATACTTCTTAATACAACTTAACTATTCTTATACCCTAGTCAGATTAAAGAATGTTACAGTGTTATTTATTTCGACTTAATTTATAACGTAAGTACCAACAAAAACTTTCTAAGAAACAATAGAAGGAGAAAGAGGAGAAGGAATGGAGAAATATCTGTCTATCTCTCACAAATAGCTTATCATGTGAAATTGGTATCTGTTATATATGTCGGTGGGTATCTAAGAAACGCTTCGTCAAGAGAGTAGTCGGTAGGAGGGAGGAAAACGTCAACGAGCGACCTTACTTTACGCTAGTTAGGTCTCTCTTTGAGTATGCATGCAGTGCATGGGACGCTGCTGAAAAGAGTTGTGCTCGCGAATTAGTAAAGGTACAACGAAAGGCAATACGTTTTGTAAAGACTTGCTACGACAAATCGGTGAGCATTGTTCGCATGCTTCAGGAGCTTTAGAAGAAAGAATATTTAAACAGAGGCTCAATGTGCATAATAAATTCTGAGGAAGTGCGTTCTTAGAAGATGTATTCGATATTGTAGGTCCTCTCTATTACAAAGGCAGTTATGATACTGCGAGAAAGATCAGGGAAATAGATGCTAGAAGAAATCAATCTAAGAATTCATTTTTATGCTTATGACAAACTAATGTAATAGATTGGGGAGGTTATATCTTGGTGCATGCAACCTGCCACACTCAGAAAGGCGGGTTGTAGGATAGGTATGTTAATGTAGACGCAAATGTGAAAATAACGGGAAAAATTTAATTTTTTAGAAACACGGGATTTTGTTCCAGTTTTGTTAGGACGGGTGCTCAGTTAAAAACAGGCGATTTTCGACTGCCATTCTAATCCAACTCATTCTCTTTCCATTAACGTTAATACTATTACCTGTGAAAATTCTTAGGGCAAAAATTTTAGAGTTAAGTATGGCATTGTCGAGAGCTTTCGGCACTATGCACTGAAAAAGACGGTTTCCAACTGTTTTTCCTTCAGTTAGATAAGTAAAAATAATTCCAGCAGCGAAATTTGTGAAAATATTGTGGTTTACATTTTATGCAAATCCTAATCCTTTACTTTTCTAAACAATATGAGCAATGCAATGTCAAGAGACAGATATTTATATGGAGGTAGCACAGAAATCGGTTGCCACGATGATTCGAGCTTCTCAATCAGTATCAGGAAATCAATGCATTTAAAAACAATCCGTTACAATACAAAGTGACTACAATTTTCGTCATTGCAAATCCTTTAAAATTGTCATATTTTTTACTATTTACTGTCGAGAAGGCAATACTGATGCCAGAGTGCAATAATAAAATTCTACTCATGTAAATCATCAAAAAGTACGATAGTTAAATTGTTGGTTGAATACTTGAGAGATATCATGTGTTAAAAAGTCATACATTCCAGTATTTTGGAAGTATTATTTATATTTACTGTATATGATCAAATTTTACGAAATATCCTATATAATGATGTGTTCTCCTTACTGAGAATGGATTTTTCTACCTTTTTTCAAGAATGCCTAAGTCTTTTTTGAAGGGCTATTTTAAAATTCCACGTTAAGAGCACCAGATATTCCATATTGGGACCTCAGTTACCCTAATGTGGAATTGAATGGATAACTAATGTTTTCTTAAGACCTTAAAAATATGATTAACTTGTAAATTTCCTTTATAGTGTGATGGCTAAGAGGTCAAGATTTTGAGAATGTTTTTAAGATATAATTTTGAAGAAATTACATGGGTAATAAATGATATTTTCAAAACGTATTCCATATTTGGTACCGCGAACATATATAAATATTGATTGCTGTTTTTCGAAGAATTCTGGGTCATTTAGTAATTCAATTTTTGTCAATTATATTAGTTGATAATAAATTTTTATTTCGAGCATCGGGCAGGAGGCGGACATCGTTTTTATTTATTTAATGGAAAATATTATGAATATTACTTACGTTAATTAACGAATAGTTTGCTTTATCGCTATATTTACGAAGCACTTGACAGAAATATTACAACGTATATTTGTGAACGGTAAGATCAGTACAGAATTTTTTCCATGTAACAGAACACTGAAACCAAGCTTTTGTGACAATGTTGACTATTTCAATGATGAAATGAATTGATGATTATATTTCGTTTTCCCCTCTTCCGCTTTAACATTTCCTCTTGAATCTTTCCATTGGTCTACTTATTTATTCACCGCTCGGATGGCTAGCAAATTTAGCTATAATGTCTCATTCACTTCATCCGTATCTTTCACGGGGATTCCACGTTGCAGAGACAGGCAAAGAGTTAGAATGTGTAAGAATCTGTGGTTTCATTTTTACCGGAATAAGAACGCATATCAGACTATTTATTTGTCCCCTTTCTCTTCACATGGGCGTTTCTTCACCATCAGTTTCACTCTTCGGTCTCTCTTCTTTCCAAATCTTCAAATCCTCTCCATCACTCCCACATATCCTTCCCACGATTGCTTAGGTAAATAGAGTGATCGCCGTGGGCGTCCTTCTATTTCTGTACAAAAGAGCGGGCGCGGATTAAAATATAGGGATTCTCATACGGGATTATTCGATGCCCTAAGCTTAAATTTTTAACGGAAACCTTTCCTATAGTGTTGAAATCGGGAGGAAATATTACCTCGCCTACGCGGACTTAGCGCGGCCAAGCGGAAATAGGTTTTTTCGGTACTGTAAGAAAACTCACCTCAAATGTATTTCGGATGGCAAAGTCTAAAAATTACCGAAATCCAATTTTTATTTGTGTGTTCAATGGAAAACTAGGATATGAGAGGGTTTTTTGGAAAAGGTGGCTGCTGCTGCGGTGGAAAGGGCTGCTCATTTTCCGCGCACTTAAACACTTGATATTAATTAACTTGTTATAAGTCTAAAATATGGTTGTTTATATTAGGGGAAGAGGAAATTTCATACACGCATTTGATTTCCAATTTTCAGTAATTTTCCAGTAATTAGAGAAATCACATTTCATTGTATTTGTGTTTGCGTTCCAATCGCATCCAATCAAAATTTTGCTAACAATCAATTTTTTCTGACATAAAAAGCTAGATTACTCACGGAGAAAAGTGACTCGTTTTCAAAATTACATTTTCAATATTAATTAATTAAGATGAAAGCGATGTATTTTTGCATAAAAATATATAGATGAAGTGCTGGTACATACTGTTTACTCTCCGGACTCCTGGATAGCATCGAGAGGAATGCATTCGCCTTTCGTGGAGGCGATCCTGGATACGATTCCCAGTTGGGGTTTATTGGTGTCCACCTAGCATTGTGATGAATATGGGTGGATATTCGAATAAAGAGGTAGCGGGTCCGACCTCAGGAAGTCGAATTCGACGGCGTAGGATTCGACGCTCTGACCACGTATCATCCTCGGCGAATTCCACCGGGCTAGGCCTTCTCACACTAAGGAATGTCTCACTATGGAATTTACTAGACCACGTGTCATGTGAAAATTAATTAACTGACTTCAGTTCCACCAAAAATCCACCAAAAATACTGTTTAAAATTATTACGGATTAAAAAACTATTACGGAAATAGTCTTAATTAATTTCTTCTTGGGGAATATCCACTGTTTCGACCTCTTTTATGTGGTAGTTCTTCATGTAGAAAGAGGAATAAAAAAACACCTTGCCACTTTATTGTGGTTACATTTATTAGTGGTTGATTTCTCTTTCATAGTTTCTTCTAATTGAAGGACGTCTTCGTTAAAAGAAATGATATTTTGCCAGAAAAATATTTCAGCTATAAGAGCTCAATAACAAGATAGAGATAGGATAGTTTCTTAAGAATTCTTTTAGTTCAGAAATTCTTGAAAAATTGGTTATTCGATTTGAGTTTTCAATGAAAACGTTCATGATAATAAGTAATGATAACGTGGCTATTAGCCCGAACTAATTTATTAAATCTCAATCCAATCCTCTGCTAAAACACAGCGTAATTCTTAAAAAAAAGGAAAATTATTAGTTCAGCAATGCATTTAGATCCGATTCAGGCATGACTTAATTGGTCATCTTGCGAGTGTTTACGGAGTTTCACATTGAAATTCAATAGAAATCTCAATATTTATTTCAGTTAGATTTATGAAGCACATCTGAGCTGTATGAAAATCACCCAACCGCCGTCCAGCAAAATAGACAACGGTAACATAGGAGCATGGGAAAAACAACAGTAGATTAAAACATTTTAACTTAATTGGCACAAGTACGAACGCAGTAATCATTCGAGCCCGCAACGCAAAATCAGCATCGCATCTGTATCTCTTAATTAAATGACGTTTCATTAAAAGCTTTTTTAGGCTCTTGATAAAATGGAAAAGGCAACCGTAAATGTTAATTTCAGGAAAATGATTCCTCTATCTTTCTATCATAGTTTAGAATAGAAATAGGATTTAATACACTAGTACGGGCTTATAGCAGCTTTGTTCTTAATTATTTCCCTGAATAATTCCCGAAGAGTAAATTTTTCAGAGAAATGAGCAAGAATGTTGATGAGGAATAAATTTACGGGAATTCAAATCGAATAACGAAGCGTTCCGAAATTTGTGATATACATGTGATCTTCTCTTATTTAAGGAGAAAAAATATTTCCTCGTTTCATCTTCAATTTCGTAATTTTACGAAAGAATTCACATTTAAATTCTTTGCTCCATCCAATATATATATAAAGAACGGATGTATGTAATTGTATACGTTAATATATTTGCATTTGTTCAACTATATGTCAAGTAGAAGAAAGGGAACACTTCTCTACAGAAATTATATGTGCGGCTAACCTTGTCACATAAAACACGTATGATCTAGTTAACGTTTCTATCGCTTCCACCTTTTCCAACACTTATAATCCGATATCTCTATGTTGCTATAATTTACAGACATTTTCATAATTGACGTCTATTACAATTTGCTATCTACTTGGCCAATTTACTGGTAGTAATTGACGCGTAAATATAAGTTCCAGGCAAAATTAGATTGATATTATTTGTTGAAGAAAGAATAGATGATGAAATTAATTTAAAAGAGGACAGATACAAAAAGAGTGAGGGAGGATATGTACTAAATATAGGAAAAAATATTGATTAAGATGACTTAAAGGAAAAGGCCGTAAACATTGATGGGAAAAGGTGTTAAGATTAGACTGAAAGAGTCCTAATATTGAATCTAGATTCGAAAAGGTGGTGATTCAGATGAGCTAATAGAATCATGATTATTATAGTAGGAAACAGATAAAAACTATAACACAAATGAAGTCGGAATTCGATTTCAAAAATTTTAATTCATCTGAGTTGGAATGCTTTACTTTGAAATTTAAATCAGTTACTAATGCAACGGAAACAGCAGCTTTGTGGAATTGAAATATTGCAGAAAATAAACGGAAAAACGAAGAAAATATTTTTGAAATAGTTGATTGGATAGTAATTAAACTCAAGGAAATTACTCTTCCTAAGCTCATGATTTTAATACTATATTTTAAGTTCATAATAAAGCGTTGAATAATTACCGAAGAAAGAAACAACTGACATACACTAATAACACAAAGTACTAGTTATAAGTAATAATTAAGTACTACAAGTAATATTTTAATTTATGAAACATACACTTGGATTGGAATCATCCCGTTCTCGATAACTATGTGATCTTATGAAAATTTGTTTCTAGTAAGGAATTTCACTGAAAATTTCTTATCAATTTTATAGTAATATAATGTAAAAATAATTTGTTAGAGATTACCACAATAATGTAATTTGTTACTCACGTGATTATCTTAATTTTCAAACTTTGTGTTCAATCGCGAATAGCAAAGTTCTCGAGTGCTAAGTGTGTAGATGAGCAGCAAACTATATGCTTATCTGACTTTTGTTTGTTTCCATGTATGAAGTGAATTGCTATTCATGGAAAAATGTGGACGTATATGAGTACCATGATCGGCGAACTTAACATAGTATTAGGATTTCCAATCTCGCCTTCTATAGCAACATATAAAAGAATATACATCTAGACGTTAACATCTATACGTATCCTGCTACTTGACTTTCAGCATGTGACAACAGATTTCACTCAAAGTCACAAGACCATTCAGAACTTTTAAAAACCGAACAATCGTTGCAAGACGCTACTATATTATATATGGAGGGAATCCTCAGGGAAACATCGATAAAAGAAGAGGAATTTCAATCGAGCACACACTAGGCCGTGATAGTCATAATATCGAAGACCTAGGTTGAGTTATGGGAGGCAGGAAATAGTTCATCTACTTCTGCATATATGAATGCGTCCAGCGAGCCACCTTTCAGCATATGGAAGTAGGTGCGTCTACCATAGGTCTCCTTCTCTAAGTTCTTGTTGTCACGTATAACAATGCATCTTCACAGCCACTAGAGGGCACTTATTTTCCTAATTTTTCTTGCATTCTCTTATCGATCTATGTGACAGGGCCGATGCATTATACCTACATATTCTTCTGAGAAAGTATTGTATCCAAATTTATCGTCCTCAGTCTTTAAAGTCAATGTCCATAGCAGATCGCGAATGATTGTCAGTGTTAGCAAATTATCGCCACATAGTGTGATCAATTAATATACTTTCATCATAAAAGATAAAGTAGATAACCCGCTAACAATGAAAATAATGACAATATTCCTCTATGCCTCTTCATTTTACTTGATATAGCTGATTTACATAATGATGGCTTTGGTATCGCTTTGAGACCCAGGTTTCTATCTATTCTCTCCAGTAATATTTTTATATGATATTTATTTACTTTCTTATTTAAATACGAAATGTTCGCTCCTCTAGTATCAGCTATACTATGCGACAGTGTACTTCTGCTACAAACCAAATGGATATACTCCAAAAATGCTAAGGGCTTTGCTTTGTGTTTATATCGATATTCAGCTGAAAATATTTGCATTTCCATGTTTATTGTGAGGTTCCGTTGACCACTTATGTTTCTGTTTCATTCATATTTTATCGGAGAAATAATTAAATTTGAATAGCGCTCACTCGGGGGCATTATCACTTTCTCCGGGTATTTTCAAAAAAAGATAACGCCTCTCTACGAAATGAAAGGGCCACGATTGTGCCAGGAGATCAAGGGAAATCTCTAGCGATCGAAATTTATAGCGGGTAATAACAAACACCTCCTAACCCTCGGCCATATTTCCATCCACGCCGACGCAACAGTTACGTTTTAACATTCTTCCCCCGACAAAAAAAGCGGATTTTAAAACAGGTGCGCTATTATGAAAAATTCTCACCTTCATCACCCCGGTGAAAAAAAACTTTCCGAATAGTCCCATTGATTTCGTAAATAGCGCTCCCCGTGGGGGAACGTGTTTTATATTTCCCTCCCTTGAGAAAACCGGGGTACGTTGCTGTTAAAGGTACCCTTTGGGAGGTGATGTGGAACTCAAAAGGAATAGAGGTTCGGGCATAAGGGAGGACGGATGTTCGGAGAGGTAAAGAGGGACGATTTGCTCCCATGCCACTCGCCTCAAACCCAACTCCCATCTAGTTAACCTCAAAAACCCCACCTACACAACCCAAACCTTCCCCAGCTCCCTTACGCACCATCACCCGGACTTCCCCAACTCCCTATCCATCCGCTGGTCCCGCAGAGTACATCGAAAGCTCATTAATCCTCCATAATTTACTTCACTTGAGCCAGGATGCGCGGATAAGGCCAGCGTGGATCACATTAATCAGAGACGCTGCGGCCTCAACTGTGGCGATGCCTCCTACTTCATGCATATTCCCATGTCGGATTCCAACTTTACTTTTTTCCGCCCGCCCCGTCCATGCGGAGTTTTTTAAGGGAAAAGAAACAAAAGAAGCCGCGAATTAAAGCCTCGATGGGAGTGATTAAATCGGTTAAGAGCGCGAAAAAAACAGGAAGCTCGTTGGAAGGTGAGTGGGGAAGGACAAAGGGAAATGAGGGGATGGAAAAAGGTGGGACTCCCATTGGTTTGCGGGATTGAATGGGAGGATGGGTGGTGTAACTGGTTTGGGAGCACTTCCGAACAAACGAAGAAGGACGGAAAAATCGAGCAAAGAGCACTCTTTCATGGCCCTTTCGATGGATGTTTTCCGATCGATTCTTTGGGGGAGGGGGCGCGGTGTTACTACCCTATATCTGTGGATGTCCGCCGGGGAAAGCCCCGCGAAAAAGCGAATATTTTAATCTCCGCAATGAGTCCCTCCACATCGATCTTTCTGGAAGCCGTAATGAAATCATCGTTCGAAAGATTCCGAGAATTCGATTTGATCGGCTCGAGTTCGGGGGTCGAATTTCTAACTTCGTTCCGTTCACGCCCGTAACGCCCACGCATTCGCCGGGCATGTTTCGAGTAAATGATCGCGCAGCTTTTAGCCTAAAAGGTCGCAAAATTCGGAAATTCGTTTCCTACATTAAATTTCCCCGTTCTAATTTTTTCCGCGGATGCTGGGAGCAATTTGAAGTTTAATTCTAACATTTAATGCGTTTGGCGAAACGCTAAGGAGATATTAAGTGGGATTAAATTCTGCGAATAAAGCGAATGCTTGTCATATTTGGGCATGTACGTATTTTAATATTGTAATGTGTACATACGTGTTTACAAACAGCTGCGCTACATTCAGAGCCACATAGTTTGCTTATTACCGTTGATTATAGATCTTCTGTTATTCTGCACTTAAATTGCTGCTCTATTTGGCTTGCCACACAGTACTTAACTGCTTTGTGGTTCGGCATTATTCGTAAATTAATGTCAAAAATAATTCGTAATTTTCCATACAAATTTTGTGTTTTGCTCTAACTATGTAGAGTACACAATAGGACGTTCGTTTCTGCTATGAGATGGTAAAAACTGCAGATTCAGCTCATTCGTGGTGTATCTGCAATTCTCCCATCATTTTATTTTATTTATTTTTTCACTTTTCTTTATTGGCAACATATAAAATTGTACAAAACATTTTAATAACACTCTAATCCTCGTGAAAGGTGGTAGACTCATTAGCCCTCTACCGCTGGCATATAGGGTATATAGTACATAATGAAACTATTAAATTCAAAGATAATTACAATAATTTAGATAAGTGCAGTTATATAGGCATTTTTGGACTTAGCTTTCTATAATAGTAAATCAACAGATCAAGAAACAGTTACATAAAAAGGTGATTAGAATATCAAAATTATGATTATCTGTTCTGTGTATTATGTGCGCTCAGTTAAGTAATGCTCAAAACATTTTGGCAAAAATGGTATTTTCGGCTAATTTAAACTGATTAATTTCAGAGGAATTCCTTATAAGATAGTACCAATATAAAAGATTTTCTTGCTTCTCTCGAAAACAATTCACTGTAAAAGTTTTTATTTACTATTGAATTCTTTTGGTCCTGTGAATAAAGAAGCGGTTCTATTAGCAGAAATCATTTACTGTACTCTTGGAATATATATGTCGAATCTTTGGTAATTATGGAAGTTCGCATTAATTTACTAATGAAAATATATAATTTAAAATGTAATTATTTCAAAAAAAATTTAGCTTTTGTATTTGAGACAATATACGTGAATAGTTATTACAAATATTTAAGCCCATTCTTCTTTATGGTGGAGGCTTTTTAGTGATTTGACGAGTTAAGATCGGTAGAAGAACCTTCAAACCAATTACTCTTTTGGTGTGTAAAACAAGGGGCAGAGTACCGTCAAATCTGCAAATCATTCTTCTTTCTGTTATTAAATATTTCTGAATAAACCTCTGCTTTGTAAGATAAAGTATCAGACTTCATAGCTAATAGAAATTCAAGAGCCTACTTACTTACAATATTCCCAATCATCAGGACCTTTCGTGATTCTTATCAAACTTTTAACATACCCCTAATATGGAATCGGGCCGATATCTAACTTTTTCATATAAGCTTAAAATATATCCATTCAATTGATCAATTTCGTTATTCAGGGTACGATTTCCGAGAGGTCAAAGTTTAATGAATATTTTCGAGATACAATTTCGAAGGGATGAAATGGACAAAGGGATTTTGAATAAATATTCCATATTTGGTCTGTTAACCTATACAATATAAAACTCGAATGTAATATGTTACAACTTTTATCCAAATTGTGTAACTAATGAAGAGGATATAAATTTATCTACAGTAAAAATATCTACCAAAACAATATAGATTTCTTTGAAATGCGAGTTTTATACATGCGGGTAGTATGGAATAATTTAGCTATGATAGAATCCCTCGGTTGGGATTCGCTTAGTGATAGAAGACTTGATTACCGTAGGAAGCTTTTTCATAAATTTATCACTACGGATCTCAGGGAGGAGGTAGTTGATATTGTCATACCAGTTTGTAGCATACGTGATCTTCGAGACAAAACGACGAAGCGTTACAGGGAAATAGTTGCCAGGACAGATAGTTATTTCTGGTCATTTTTTCCGCGAAGTATTAGAGAAGCCAACGGCAGTCAAAGGTAGATAGGTTTTCGGTGTTTCACACCCCCTGCCATGCGCCAGTGGCGGTTAGCAGGGTCCTTATGTAAATGTAAATGTAAATGAATACCACTCAATTTTGAGGCAATAACACAGCCAGATATTATTAAAACTCAAAACCGAGAGCAATATCAAACCTTATCTATCTTTGATTAGTTATTTGTAATCAAATATTATTTTACGAAATTTTAGCACTTGACCAAGAAATGTAGATGGAAAACAATTCATTTAGAGGATATTATGAAATAGTCGGGTGGTATAGTATAGGGGTAAAAGAGGAGAAAACGGGCAAATTTGTTCACTTACGGATTTAATTATCAGAATATTTATCTAGGTATTTAGTCAATAGGTGTATTGAATTCGCACAAAACAGTTCTGTCTGTGAGTCAAGACAATCAACGTGATCCCACAAAGAGGAGTCAAATCATTTCATCCAGACCTCTCCGCTGCTGTCTGAAAATTTTCCATAATAGAACGGACATTCATTGAGATCTCTATGGGTCAAATCAAACCGACACGAAGACTTTTAGATGGACAAAGAGAACGCTGGTCTAAAGTATGCCATGGTTTCTCAGCATTTTGGGGAGAGAAATTCTAGCTCCATATTACCCGACTCATCGTCTTAAAATAATTTCTCTTTGTTTATTGGAATGAGTAGTGAACTAAAAGTTTAGCTTTACAGGATTAACTGTTAGTATTTGGGTGCTCGTTACGCTTAATTTCCATTTAAGATGATCACTTCAAATAATGAACATACATTATTGGAAACTCACCTCCTGAAAGTTTCCAAACACGAAAGACATATCATTATTTATTCGCCCTGGTGCTGGAAGACGGTTCATAGTTACTGAAGGGCAATCTCACATCGCTCTGAAATTGTTTATAATATTGCCTTCTGAAGACAGGAATTTACTATAGAGAAACAATAATATTCCATATTTCCGGATTATTCCATAATACCCGAAATTATTCCATTTATGAGGATATTAAATTTCTTTAAGGGCAGTGGATGGTTTTCCTAAAAATGTGAGTTCATTATGTTCCTTATTAAATATTATAATTACCGCTGAATCTAAATTCTGTTTTCATATTGATTATGAGGGACGTTAGACCTAATCCTCTTCGTATTATTGTATGCTTATTTGATTTATAACTTGTAGATAGTTCTCTGTTAAAAATTGCTAAAAACAGAGCCAATAGAAGATTATTTAGCATTTTTATAACAAAAATATCGTAAGATATTTAACAATTCTATCCTGAAATTTATTCATGTACTTTTTGCTTACCAAGAACACCTGCTCAGATCTAAATACAATTCCTCATTCGTTATTCAGGAAATAACTGTATACAATTAAAATGAAGTTTGGTAATTTTTCTGTTAAGAGCATCATCTATTCTTCTACAGCCCAATAGAACCTGAACAAACAGGAAATAGTCGTAGGAAACACTCCAAGTAGATATTATTTTGACGTACGTCCAGAAACGACGACTTTCGTCGAGTTTATCTTATTCAGTGTAGTCGGGTCATATTTGTTTAAGGGGCTATTGCTTTGGAAAGAAATGCTTCGAATGCTCCCGCAACTTCTCTCTAGATTGTTATTTTATCGGCAGGAGGGACGGGGAAAAACATTCAATTATACGTTTTGGACCTTTTTTCTATTTTATCCCGAGACAATCGGGGCAGGGAAGGCGGCGTGGCGAGGGGATAAAGTTTATTGTACTCGTGAACCCTTACTTCACCTCGAATCGTGGTCGGGATCGCGCTTAAACTGTAAGATTGGACACCTGAAACGTTTCCTATATTTTCCTCCTGCACTTCTGCCTGTTTTTCCTTCCCACCGACTTAGATGTCCTCTTTCCCATCGGTGACCTAACAGCCGACTTCGAGCAATCCTCGTCCTGAATTTATCTTTGAAACTATTTGCCCAATTCTGTGGGCAGAAGCGAGAAAGGCGGCTATGAAAAGGAGAGGCAGTTTCCATGGTTAACATGAAGGTGCAGCAGGCTGTGGGGGTGCGGTTGTGCGGGATAATCCTTTGTTGGAGCCGTGTTTACGACCTGGCGAGTCCTCTCTCTTATTCATTCTCTCCTATATTTTGCCTATTTGAACTCTCTTTTGGATTGACCACCGGAAATCGATGACATCGGATGACGCGACGAAATCCCATCTTCTCGGCAATCGACGTCACACCGTTTTTTAATCCCTATGAGCATTAAATCCTTTCCTGAGGGGATGTTGAAGAGAGTGCTCTTCTCTCCAGGTAATACCTGCTTTTGTTGTCATCATGAGCTCAACTTCCTCGTCCTTTATTAAATAGTGGACTGTGCGGAGAAATTCCTCCTTGGCTTTATGCGGATTTCCATTATTCGGATTTGACCCCTCAGAAAGGATTAATTTTTCAGTTTCGCACATTCCAGTACTTCACGCTTTGGCTCTAGTAATTTTGGACTCCTCTGAAGCACGACTGACGGATTCATTTTTGATCATGGAAATTCTAATACCTCCTGGAGATATTCTGATTAAGATTTTCCTTATTTTATTTCTCAGTCTTAATATAAAACTCAATTTCATGAGGTAGAAAGGTAGAATGTGACTATGGCGTTTAGATAAATTAGTTCGATTATAATTTTCTATCCAATAGTCGTTCTTTCTAATTTCTTTGATGGTAAATGGAAGATCACAATTATTATTTATAAGGTGTTGTTGACTCTTTACTGGAAAAGCCAGATAGAACGTTATGAATTATCGAATCGCAATTACGAATGACTATTTTCTAAAGTTTTGATAGGAATTTACCAAGGAGAAATGAACATGGGAAAGTCTGGCTGGACCTGAATTGGAACCTGGAAGACCTTAATTACATTCATTTTTTATTAGTAGATGACGAACACACCCAAACGATCCTTAAGTAGAAAGGTCTGATTATCCAGTACCCGGACTTGGGACTATGGGGTTAGAGCGCCAGCATGCAATCACTCCGCCACCATGGTCAGTAACTTAGGACAAGTCAATGCTTCATAAGTAATATCAAATTTCCAGTAATGATCAACAATGCACGAGAGAGTCCACGGGTTAATTTGGCTTTCCTTGAAAACTTAGTGCGAAATATGAAACTGTCTCAAAAATGTATTGAAATGTTATACCGATCGGTTGAGAGTTGTGTTGTAGCGATCCTTCGGGTGATCGCGTCCAAGCTCCCAGAAAGCGTGGCGTCCCTTTTTGAAAAAGCCAGCTTTTCCAAGAAAACAGTGCGTTTTCTTGGAAGACGCTCTAGTTTCAACCGTCGCTAAGCGTGGGGTGTCACGTGGGTCAAAGGACGCGGTCTCCCAGAGTATAAATAAGGTGCGGTTTTTGGCATCGTTGGGTCAGTTCGGGATTCAGAGCTTTGGATGATATCTCTAATGGTGACTCCGCTCTGGGTCTCGAATAAGGAGGCTGAGTAAGTGGGAGAGAATTGGACCGCGTGGATGATATTCTTTGTAGTGACTTCCGTGGCTGCAGTTCTCTCCTCCTTGGTCAGTCTCCGATTCATAGGGGAGTTCGGGATTCAGAGCTTTGGATGATATCTCTTATGGTGACTCCGCTCTGGGTCTCGAATAAGGAGGCTGAGTAAGTGGGAGAGAATTGGACCGCGTGGATGATATTCTTTGTAGTGACTTCCGTGGCTGCAGTTCTCTCTCCCTTGGGCAGTCTCCGACCGGCGGGTATTAGATAGGTGGGGTTTATTTATTATTACGGGGTCCTACGGGGATATGTTTGGGCCTTAAGCCCTTGAATGTTAGAGCAGGCGATTAGTTTTATTAAGTCCGTAAGTTAAGTTTTTGTTCTTCCTTCGGTAAATGTATGTTATTGTAAATAAAAACAAGTCAGAACCGGAATCCCTCGAATTATCATTCTAGTAATCCTAATCCAGATGCTCTCACAATGTCGTGGAACTCGGCCCCGCGACAGTTGTTAATCATGGTAAAGTTGTGCAGAAAGGCGCAAAGGATGATTGGGAACCCTAGGGAAATCTTTGAACTCTTTTTAAACTTCTTGCATGGGAGCAGTTCATGCATGTATATATGATAATTTGAATCGAACTAGTGTTTTGATGACTTGAAATTGAATCCTACGCATTAAGCTTCAACTTTGGTGACAGCTCCCTCATAAATATTGAATTCTCATCGTTGCCGTATATTCATGGAGCACTGAAAATTATTTCTGAAATCTAACATCATGCAGAAATGAAAGAATCCTCTTCTTCACGTCTGACAGCTCATCACATGTTGTCGAATGCATGACTCTGCCCACTGAAGGATAGTAATTATTTCCAAGAATCAAAAGGAAATCACCTGATTTGACTCACCTGCAGGGAATAAATCAATTACCGATGAGCCGCAATGTCTAATTTTGGCAGAGATGAGTTCGCGAACTGCCTTGATGTACAGAGTTGTTTTTGCGACCAATTCTCGATGTAATAGTATTGTTAATTAAACTCCGCCATTTAAGCTATTCTGGGGTCTTTCATAGCTTTGTATCTCGGCGTCGATGCTCAGCCCGATTTTCTCTATCGTACAATCAATATTCACGTGAGAGAGGTACGTCAATTCCGTTGTCTTCTCGCTCTAGATGGCGCTTGGTTCAATCAAGGGCTGTTTCAGGAATGTCTTTGATATATTAGGCCTAACCCTTACGTAGAATTTATATTTATCTTGGAATCATTTCATTATTATTATTCTGGAATCTTTATTATAGAATAGTCTGCTGTACCGCTACTTCTTGGTAGGACTTTATAAGCTGGTGTGCTAACTCTTTTCTTAGTGAGCCAGATATTCCGTAACGAATTTTCGTGTCGCAGTTACGATTGAGTATTATTTTAAAGTATTTTATTTTTTTAAGGAGAAATCGATATGAAAAAGTATGGCAGGAACGATAATCGAACCCAATTTGTCTCCTAATTTCCGACCGGTTGCTTTAAATATCAAAGCATCTGACTGAATGTTTCGAACGTAAAAAAACGAATTTTCGAACGCAAACATTCTAAACTGACGCTCGGATAGAACAGCCGTACAGGAGTTGTTTCATCCAGGTTCAACTCCCGGTCTTATCTGACATTTTTCACATCTATCTCTCCTCGAGAATTCTTCCAGGTGAGCGCCTTTACGTTCAAAGTCATCTTTAACCAATTTCCTTATTGTATTATACAATTTGAGAATTATTTTCTTTCTCTGCTTCAACATTCCCAACTTAGGCATGAATTATTAATTTGAATTGAAATTTGTGAAGGATGATGTAGCATCATGGGAGTATGAACAAGTTATAAAATCCTAATCGTTTGATGATCACCTACGGTTTACACTATTATGATATTTTTAACTCCGCGGGCGAGTTGAAATAATGCGACGGACCGCATTTTCCTGGCGGGTTGTAGTTCGCGCTGTACCGTGGAAAGGATGATTAAAAATTCGCATCATTTGCCACACAATATTCATTAGCCAATGACCATGATTTCGACTTTTGGCGTTATCATCAGATAAATATCCTTTGGAGTGGTGAGAACTTTTGTATGTCTATAAAACCTTAGAATCCCTCAAGACGTATCCTTTCTTCATATATCTTCGTAAACATATAACTCGTGTACCCCCCTGGCCGCCGTAGGAGTTGGAAAACGAGTGTATGGACCCTCTCAGTCTAGTTACTAGTCGCTTTCTTTCTTGTGTTTCCCTATGAAAGAATGAATTTCCAAACCCAACACCTCTTGGGAATAATTTATGAGTAGTTTATACCATCGAGGATATAGGGAAAACCAAAATTAGAAGCGTAATTTTATCTAGACCGATAACAAGATAGCAGGCTGTTTCAAGCGTTACTCGATGGTTAAATCATATTTTTAGGAATCATCGTTATAAAATAAAACACACCTCAAATGAAAGGATTTCGAAATGTAAACGACAACTGCATTTGAAATGCAAGGAAATCGTTGAATGTATGAAAAGCAATCAAAATGTCACCGTAACGAAAAATGTTAAATGAAAACAGTAATGATTAAAAATCGCTTGTTTAGTGTGACTTGCGCTTCACAAACTCAAACTAAGTCATCACCTGCAAATGAAAAGGCGCGATTTGGGCTTTTAAAAAAGCTGTTTATTTTCACAAATTTCAATGTTTGAGGAAATGACGCTTCGGAACCTATTCATGGCTGCTCTTTTCACGAGAACGTCATATTGAAGGCTCATTTCTTCTTCACAATTAATCATCCTATTTGGATGTACGAATTGATTGACGGGTTTGAAATTACGCAGTCCACGATTGTAAACGTTTGGAACATTTTTGAGGTCGATGAATACCCGTACAGGCAAAATACATAAGCAATTTACCGTGTGGTACATTTGTGACAGCCGTCCTTATTGGAAATTTCACCCAAGGAAAAACTTAATCGTGCCGGTACTCGGAATACTCTTCGGCAGTGGAATCTCCCAAACTCTTCAGCGATCCATTTGGCTGAATCTGTATAAGTTTTCGGTCGCCGAACAAAGTAAAAGAGCCGTAATGTAAAACAGCGAAACTTAACTTTTTAATTGGGCGCGTGAGACAACGACGACTCGAAATATTTTCGAAACGCCGCTGCGTGTGTCCCCGCTGTCTCTCCATTCTTCTCTCTCCAATTATATTTTCCGAGAACTTCCCAAAATCCGTACCATTCCGTAGCTTTCCGTGATACGCCATCAATAATACGAGCTGATTAGGAGGATAATTGGATTGGAGGAACCTGTTTGAGCTAATTTATTTGCTTCGAAAAGTCGGACGGCGGAAAGACCGCCGATGCGGATTCGTCGCCTCAATTCAGCATTTGGAATCCTATCATGATTTCTTAAGGAGTTACGGGCTTTTACCATTCAAGGTGTGAACCCTAAGAGGTCTGGAGGTGGTAGTTAGGTTAGTCCCGGATTAGCGCGAGGTCCGTTCGGGCGGTAAAGAATCGGATCTTTTCGCCTTTAAGCCTGGCTTAATTTCCAAATAGGATGCAAACTTTCTCGGAAACAAGATTCGGGAGGGATTTCGACTTCCTCCACGAGCTAATCTGAGTGGTCATTTTATCTGTCTTTCTATCGCGTCAAGGATGAATATATCGTTGTGGATACGCAGAGTCTCATAGGGATTAACCAGGGCCACTGACAACCCGCTAAAGAGGGATTGAAATTTCAGAAAGGAAAATTTTGTAATTTGAAAATATATACGTTAAAACTCTGGAGTTAATTCTAACTAAATATGAAAAATAATTAATGGATTAACAACTAAGGTTAGGTGGAAGAGAGGCAAGCTTGGGACTAACCTAGCTTTAACGATAAGTTTATTCATTCATTATACATGGGTATTCTAAGTCTTAACTCATCAAATATTCCTCCGATGATTTTTACTTTAATTATATTTACATATTCACCCAGGAAACGACCAGCGGCGTTTCGAAGGGATTTTTAAACTATGTCTATGCATTATGTCTGTTAGCTTCGCGGAATTAGAACGTAATAACTATGCGTTCTGGTTATTGCTTTTTTGGTTTTGTTAAGAACAAAACTAATTTTTGTAGAAATTCAATATATGATGAAATGAAAAAGAAAATACTTAAGTCTCGACTCGTTTTGCGATTCTCTGAATTACTTATAAGTCCATAACACACAAAGCTGTCGCTCTCCTCTTTCTTTATTTAGGACAAACTCTTTCTATAGGGAAGTTCCGATAAAAATAGAACACTAAAAGAAATTAATGTCCATTATCAATTCTTCGATGCTTTGTAAAACAATAAAAACAACGCCTTAATACAGTTTGAAATTCGAACTTTCAATGAGAATGTTTTCGCCAAGGAAATCGATTGCCTGTTTCGTCTTCGTTTCGAAAGCACGGACTGTAAAAATACAAGAAGAGTTAATTATATTGTTTTTAAAAGATTGAAAAACTATGCTCTCTAAGGAAGCTGCCTCCTTTATAAACTAGAAGACTGTTTATATTACCTGCTTCTTTCGGAAAGGCTCGGAGTTTATAACTTACCTTTGTTCTTTACCTGTTTCATTCCATCAAGTCACAGTATTCGTTAATTAATCCTGAACTCATTTTTGTTTGATAAACCTGAACTCACGTGTTTTATTAATTAATCCTGAAAAACATCAAAGAAGAGGAATACCTGTAGATGCTAGAGCAAGTTGCTTTAAGGATTCATTCTTTCCACAAACTATAACAAACTAAAGAACTAGCTGAGAGGTTCGGTGTTTACTTCCCATGCTACTCGTCGAAGGGCGGCTTGCAGGGTATTTTTGTAGATGAGAACTGAGATACCTGAATGCAAGTAGGAGTAAGCCTAGAACAATATATTCAATTTAAATCGAACTCGCTTATATACTCCAAACGACAGACTAAATGTTAATGCCTTCATTATGGTATCTTATATATAATTAGCGATGTGTTCGTCTGTCTTTCCGTCCCCCCTTTTATCTTGGAAACTATTTGTCGTAGAGCTATGGGACGAACTGCATTGTATTTCTAGTATGCTGAAAGCCCCAGGAAAACTATTCTTATCTTTATTAAGGCTCGGGTTCGAACCCAGGACTCCATAATACGTTCCCATAAGGAATGCACGTAAAGTTCGTTTTTTTACCCTGCAAGCTTTGTTACTTTTACAGAATTAAATAGGAAATAAAGTTCCAATGACGTAAAGAAAAGTACCAAACGAAGGTAAATTAAATGAAGAATCTTATTATTATCGTAAAATATAATTTTCGAATCTAAATTACGAGAAATATGACAAAATAAACGAAAATTTTGTAAAATTTCGCCGTATTAAACAACCAGTCCCCCTGACGACCAAGGTGATTGTTGAATCCAATACATTGATTTTCCACAAGAATAAACGGGGATTTTGTGTCCATACCGAATCAATGGTAGAAACTAACGTCAGAATTTATGAAGAGGAGGCTATTAACTGAGATTTCAGCGAATGTAAACTACGATATTTAAATAGCAGGAACAGAATTACAGCCATTTTGGAGTTTTTCTTTATCAAACCGAATTGCAAAAGGACATAAATACGTTCGTTTGTGGTGATCAAGATGACGAAGAAATATTACGTCGAGAAAGGGGTTATTTTAGAGGGACAGGAAGAATATTCGAAGGTACATTGCCGCGTGCACCCCCCAGTAGACCATAAGCGGGTATTATATTATTGGACTGTGTCTTATTTTCGTTAATTAGTTGATGTTCCTCTCTCATGGACGAGAAATTTACAGGAAACTGATGATTTTGTTACGATTTTTTTACCCGGTTGCTATTTGTGAATCAGGTAGGATATTTTAGTGGATCCTGCTGTGTGGATTCTCATACCTCCTTCTCTGAGCAATTGAATTCAACTATCACATGCATGTGTTGCGAGTTTTATTTGATTTTTCCTTGATATACGTTGTAACTCTAATCACTCTTCTTTGTGAAATGAACGGGATACACTGAACTTTCTTCGATACTCTTCCCTATTCTTTTTCTGCACTAGAAAGTTAGAGGAGACGCTCCCGTAACATGCAATGATATCTATCGAAATATAGGTTCGACTACATACCATATATTGCATTTCTCTTAAGATATGTCTTCTCTAGATATGGAGTCGAACTCGATAATGTTTTCTTGCAACGATTTTTAAATAATTGATTATCGTATCCTGGTACGATGATAGTAAATGTGATTTATGTAAATCTCAGGACTTTCCAGTTTCCAAAATAATACAAAGTTCTCTTCCAGTAGATTTAAACCCCACTGGATCTAAATAATTTCTAATATGTAATATGCAGAATTTGTGGAATGGAAGTATAAGGAAACAGTTACATTGTAATCTGTCAGTAAATCTGCTTCTGTGTGTTAATCTGCTTGGGTGTTCAAAGCTCTTTTATCTTCTGCATTCATATACAAGCTACTTAAATCATAGTATCAATAACATTAAATGCATACAAATATTGCCCTAGAGTTATCTTTATTAATATTTACTATCCCGATATTATAAATATCGTTCCTGGTTCATTCTCATTGGATGAAAGCTCAAATGAATACCTATATACAAACGGAGGGAGAGTCGAAGGGTCTTGAACCCTTATATTTGCTTCTAAAATCTTCGGAGAGTACAATTTCACTTCTACACAAATAGCATTAATAATTTAATCCTAGATCTATTTTCTCCGTTAAGAAGCAGCGGGCTGTTCAGCTAGTAATATATAATTCGTAAATATTTTGTCGTGTAGCCAATACGCGTCTCCCACCTGAAAAGGTCATCTCCATCCTCCCTGCACACTCTTTGGTCTTCAAACTTTCCCGCAATATTCAAAGTATTTGGCGGAGAATTTGAATTATAACCAGTATTATCAAGGGTGCGCAAGATGTCGCTACATCTGCCGCATCATCGGCCGCTGGATTTTGATATAATTTTCTGAAGGATCTTTGGTCAGAATCATCCAACTTGCAAGACGATTAGGCTGCAGTCGTCGATTTGCAACATTTCTTAGCGCGGAAGCATAGTTGCGTCCTGAGGAAACGGCCATAGCTGAATCACATACCGACCTCCCCCACTGGTTTTTCTTATGCCACACTGGCGTTGTCGCGTTCGGGTGAGCGAAGGATCCGGCACAAGCGGGAAAGAAAAGAAAAGGAAAATAAAAGAAAAGAAAAGAAAATTTTATTCCTTTTGGTATGTTTGGCCGGTTGTGCTGCTCGACCGACGACAGAATTTTGAAATTCCAGATCTTACCCTGATGATGAGAAATGAAATGTTTTATAGATCTAAAGGTTATACCCTGAGAATGTCGACATCGCGATTTTTCTATTAATGAAAATATTTTTCATTTATTGTTGATTGAAAGTGATCCATTAATTATTATGATTAATCAATTATTATAAAAATCAAGAACACGATACTTTTATGCTTTCGAATAACATTACTCTGTACTCTTAAATACTTTTGCACTCTGCAATATATGTTAGGTTTAACAGATGTTCTATGGTATTATTATGTATACACGATTAGAAAGTAAGAAAAGAACACCTCTATATTCTATTACCTCTGACATAGAGGTACCTTATTTGCATGGAATATTGATAGAGGGTAGAACATTAAATGGTGCTAGGCTGTCGGCAGAGTATGACATATGAACTCTTATAATTGACATAAAGCCCCTAAACAGAAAACAACTGCAGTTGACTAGTTGAAAGATAAGCCTATTGTTTCGAGAGTCATCCTGTGTTCAGCATGTAAGACATGTAAGGACGATGTATACGACCACAATTATGGTGCAATTAATGGACTTTGAATGAGGTCTTATTGTGGGCTTGAAGGAGGCTTGTTGAACCTCTTGAAGAACTACTTAACAATTCTCTTATTTCGAACTACTTCTAGTGAATTAGAATAGACCCTTCGTAGAGAATTGTTTGCGTGTTTTGGAATATGATTCTGGATCCCGCTGCAGTTCTGCTTTCTTACCAACATACGTAGATGTATTTACTCACGATATTTTTTTGCAATTGCATTGTTATTTTTGCATTATCCTTTAGCTCTTGTTGAAGTTATATATTTATTAAGTTGATAAGGGTGATCATTAACGGGTAATTTCCTCAAGGGAGAGCAAAGGTCTGTGATGTATAAAATGGTCTCGAGGTAAGATGATGGGATACGTTTAATATTAATTTCAAGAGCGACGGAGACAAAATATAGATAGAAGCTCTTAATCATTCTCTGATCAATTTCGTCTATAAAAGCACTTATTATCAATCAAATATCATTTAACGTTTTCTTTCTTACCTATTAAATATTAAAGATTTATTTGGCTGAGATTTTAATATAGACTTGGTTCAGAAAATAATGAAAGAAGATCGTTTGGCGAACGGAAGTATAAATGCGAAGGACGAAATAAAGTTAATGCCGCGAATTTTGTAATTTTTACTGAAACTATATATATGCTACTTTGGGTGGATCGTCCTCTAAAATCTCCAATACCATAATTCTGTGAAATTTGTTTCTCGCTTTTTCCTCCATGGTCGAGCTTTTCGGGTCATCATCTGATAATTTGAGTTTCGCTTTTGCGAAGTTGATTTCATCCTTTGGCGCGAGTCATTCCTTTGTTGTGGTTGGCTATCTTCTCCCTATGCCAGAAACTTTTCGTTTTTGCAATATATTTTACTCGTTATCCGCCTTCACAGTTTACAGGGATAAGCGTGAGTAAAATCATTCCATAACGTCTAATGAAAGTAACGAAATCTCATCCTTTTTTCATCATGGGATATCGTTTAGTTGTTTTTACTCTAAGTACGTGGATTTGTAACTGCTCAGCGAAAGGTTGATTGCGCGGAAAACTTCAAAGGTACTCTGGACCAAAAATCGCTTCGATGAAATAGGTATCGTAGCGGTAAAAATCGGAAATGCTCAATAGTTTCCTCAGAGGTCTAATAAATAAACATTTTCGAGCATCAGAAACGGGGAGATGAAAGCTTTTTCCTTGTTATTGTCAATATTTCTTTATTTTACGTTGTAAAATGTTCTTTTAGCGCTGGAGGAAAGGCAGAGGGGAGGGATCAAAGCACAGATCAACGTCATATCTCTTTGCATTCATCTTTGCTTTGTAAAAATTTTTCTGTGAGCGGACACCGCAGTTCCATTATCAGGCCCTCCACTAATCGAATGATGCTCGTCTCATTTGGTTCGATCAACCTTCCAATATTCACTCTGTCTCACTCGCCTCAGCTTGTCTCTGATGATGGCATGCTGTCACCGAAACTGGTAAGTCTTATCTAATTTTCTTGCGTGGTCGCTGAAGGCCTTTTTAAATACTTTTTCAACGTCGAATGAGATTTTCCCTTTGTAATTCTCGCCATTTCGTATTTTGTGATCGGTTTGCTATTCATTGTGTGAGGTTTTGAGAAATCTGGTCTGATTGAGCGATTCCGAACGATGGATAAATTACGTAATTAATTAATAAAACATTGTGGAAAAAATTGATCTTTTGAGTTTTTCCGATGGGTAAATTGAATGTCAAAACTATTCTATTATAGAAATTTCTCTGCCGTTTTTTCTGAGTAAATGTCACACTGGGATATATATTTAATTTATTATAATTTAACAATTTTAATAAAAAGTAAACAGAGCCGTCAGAGAAGAAAATTGCATCACGACTGTGAATGAAGTAGAGGTTGCAAACAGTCTTAATCTATTATCAATCATTCTTTTCTGGTCGTACTTTGTGGAAAGGCATAACGAAATAAGAAAAAATTGTAATTTCCACGCAAATGTATTATGAAGTACCCTATCATCAGGTCAGTTGTACAGGAAGATGCAGCACTTCAATGTCTTTGGGAATTTTGGATAAGAGGGTGAGGAGAGGTGAAGGGGATATGAAATTCCATTTCACTTGCGTGTCCTCTTTTCTGTGTTCATCAACATTAATAATAATTATAAAAGCTTACGTAACTGAAGTCTTCCTGTTTTTACGAAAGAAATTATTATTATTGAAAGCACATAGGTCAATTGAAAATTAATCCAATGAAATATGTATCAATTCCACAAGAAATACGATCGTTTTATGTACGATATATGAGTGAAATTAAATGATAGGTACCGTTTCGAGGACTGTAGTTTTCACAAATATATAACGCACATAGCTCAAAATGGCAACCGATTCACTGGTTGCATTCGGTAGAAAAAGCCCGCGGAATGTTCACGATGCAAGTCCCATTACTGTCGTTAATTTTCAGTTTACGTTATACTGTGCAGCCGTTTACGAAAGCTCTGTCCACAAGGTGAATTGACACGTGTCGAGGAGATTGATGAGTGATTGTTTCCTGTGTAGTTGTTTCTTGGATCATTGCTTCTGGTGCGATTTCCTCGCAATTGCTTCCTGAGCATACGCTTCCCGGTCAATTTCTTCCCGGAAGTCTTTCTCCGGAGATTAGTCTCTGGTTTGTTTCCTTATTGCTGAAATTTGTGCAGGTAATTTGAATTTCGCGCTGTCCGCGTTCCCATTCACAGTAACTTCTTCGCGGATTCGGCCGTGTCGGATTTCCTTTCCAAAATTGTATCTCAAGCACCAAATTCCATCCATTCTGCGACTATCTCCACGAACGCTATGACATTCAATTGACGGCTTTGCTGAATCCGGCAAAACTCGGAAATTGGTTTCCGTGCGTTTTGACCGTCGAATCCGAATAATTGTCCATGTTGTGTTTCTTCCAGGCATTTTCTCTCAGTCTTGCTCCCTATATTTAGCCAAACTTCTGCTGACATTCAGCGTTTCTTCACATATCTTATGGTAAATCAGAGTTCATAATATTGAAAGAAAATGACGCAGTTCTACATTTATGTGTAGAGAGAGGTTGGAAAATTGTTTAAGTTTTAGAACGGTGACGGTGTTCAATTATATGAAATCAATTAAAATGGGTTATTACTAACTAATTTTGAAATAAATGAATAGGGCTCAATAAGAGGTTCGGAAGATTCTTCGATCGCCGAATATGCCGGGGAAAATCGAGCCAATTCCTCGAATAAAGGAAAGCAGTGGCAGATTACCGACCTTCTGGGAATCACCTTAATTGGCGATAGGGGAGTTCTTCAAACTTGTTATTCATTAAGAGTTTCTTCTCGTTCAGCTATATATGTTCTTCGGTTTCTATATTTGTCGACAGCATCGAAGGAGTGTGAATGTTGGAGAAGAAAATTAAAAATAAGAGTTTAATCTAAGAAGTTTTCAGTCAGCTCTTGGTGTTTTCATACGTAGGCATCCGCAGAGAAATCATAAATTATTGGATTTAGACAACCATACACGCTTTTGCCAGAAAATTGTATGCACTCAACGAGCCCCCTCCTACGTTATATTGAGGATGAAAATTAACTCAGTCGTCCTTAGGTTACGATAAATTGATTGATTGATTTTAACATGTGTATCAAAAGAACTTGTTGATCAGAGGAGGCTCTCCAGACGGGTTGTCGGTCAAGCAAGCTTCGATCAAGTGGGAGACAGGCAAATAGAGAGATTTCATTTCTAAAGCGGGGAACACGGTGCCAAGAATACCTACTGGGGAAATTATCTCGCGAATTATTGGAAATAATTTACATTAAGCGATTCATTGCGCTTACTTAATGCGGCTTCTCGGAATATTTGTCATGTGGCAGTTGACCGTATGATAACCCTCTTCGGCTGATATAAACGAGACTTCTTTAACGATAAATGTAAATGTAAATCGATCCGATGGAATATTTATCATATGAAAAAGATACGTGTGCCCATCCCAGTGAAACCAATTCGTCATTCCACTTTTTCCCATTACGCTCATTTCGTAGCCGATTAAATGGTTCTTTCCATCAATCCAAAGATCAAAGCATGGGTTTTTCATCCCTAAGTAAACTTTCATTGTGGGATTTTTCCTTATGCCCCAGGAATATCCGATTGCTTGTGATGCAGCGCTAATACCGGATTAACCTCTAATACTTCACGGAGAGGACCGATTCACATTCGATCACAGAGACAAAAGTCCTCTCGGGGTTCATGGAAATACATTTTATTAATTGAAGCACTCCGAAAGCCAATTTGAAAATATCATTTGCGGCTCTTTGTTATTTATTTTGCTAAATCGTTCCACCTCGTTAATCTGCAACTCTTTCACGAAAAAAAAAGGATATTTCTCTCGTGCCCTTTTTCATGAAGCGGTTATAATTGCAGTAAAACCCGTTTAAGTTGCTCCCGCTTAAGGCGTTATACCGATGCGATTCTCTCCCGGTCTCGGTCCTTACCACACGAATAACATGGTATAAGTACCGCTTGAGACTCTCTGCTTCCCGCTTAAGACGCGAATTTTTCCCGTCTCCATATGCGCTTCTATCCGCTGAAACCCAATGTCCGTCTCATTCGATAGAGCAAAACCTTAACTTCTATTCTTCTATTCTGAGTAAGCTCTTGGAGGGCATGCTTGCATAATGCGAATCTGCATATCTGCGTCGGAATAGCAGCTTGAAGACTGCACTAATGCCATTTTTATTTTATTTTGATTTTTATTTCTTACTATGTTATATCTCTTTTCGTTCACCCTCTCCTAAAAATTTCGCAAGTTTTACGCACCCCTCTTTCTCTTCGTGGGTGTTTTACTGCAGTGGATATATTTTATCTGCGATCAAAAATATCACGGTGTTTTTCTCTTCGAAATTAATATTTCTGTCCTTTTTCTAATGTATTTTATATTCTATAGTGTTGTTTCAAAGCTTAACTAGTTTCTCCGCGGAAAAATTTAGAAGACGGACATTGATAGTATATTTACCCACCCATTTACGTTTCAACAAACACTCTAATCACTACAAACGATACAATAACACTAAAAAATATCTAAAAACGCAATTTCATATTCTTTACGGGTGTCTGTTTCGATATACCTCGTTTATATCGATAGATATCGAGATCTACACATCCAACGAATATTCATATTTTAACTTGATTTTTTGAACAAGTGGTGCATATACATTTGTTAGAGTATTAGTAGCAGGAAGCGGGAACTTTTCCTTAAAAATTGTGTGTAATTTATTTTTTGATGGAGTGTAAAGGGAGATAATCGCTGGTCGCTGGAAACGAATGTTTACAAATAATATACAAGGATTCATGTATTTATTTTATAATGTATTCTCAATAGAATTAAATGGAAGATGAGGCTATCTAGTCCCTATTTCGCCCCATGAGGACGTTTTGTGTTGCGTTGTGTTGTGAGATAGAACACTTGATCATAATGACCATCATGCGTGGAGTATTGGCTCTCTGTTACACTCACACCTTCCATCGTCCCAAATTAGAGAAATCAAACCCCTTCTAAACGGGCGCGGAAATTCGTTTAATTCTGCGCGAAAGGCTAGTTGCGAGGGGTGGCTCTCGGTAATTCGATTCTAGGAGCCGCTGCTTTGGTATTTCATGATTGATCGTTTCAAATCCCCACGGAATACGCCAAATATCCATCTCGATGAGGGCTCGGGGAAATCCAAAGACAAAACGACACGGCAGGATTCGGAAGGACGTTCGATTGAGCCGAAAGCGAACGACTCGGGCCCCAGACCCATACCTGAAGGCGATTAAACGTATTTATCCGAAGATATCCGTTTCTCTTCGCATCCGACAAGAGGTCTAAATCCTCATTCGGGGGAGCGGGTGACCCCTGTCAATTCTTCGTAATGCCGTGAAATATTCTAATCTCCCTGTGTAAAGAATGGTCGGTGGATCTTTTCCGAGAATCTAAGGGTATTTTTGTACATTACGCACTGCTAGGGATACTAAATTCGCACCTAGAACAAAAGTTACGTAATAGGGTCTTAATTCGGCCTCGACTTTGTAGTAGGTCTCCATTATAATGGAAACGATAAGGGAACAGTGACACTTTTATCACAGAACTATTTATTGAGCTGACATATTTTGGTTCTTTTAGATCATTCTCAGGCCACTTATGAAAAGGTTCTGTGGTAAAGGTTTCAATGTTTTCTTATCATTTCAATTATAAGCTTTACACACATACGTACGACTTTACTACATGTGGAATTGGGACTGAATAGTCCCGTATTACGCTTAAACTGTTGATCATGAATAAATACAAAAATTATCAGGAGGAAGGAGAGAAAGAAAACAAAACAACAAGAAACGTGGAAAGAATAAAAATTTAATTACTATAAAAATTAAATAATTATGCAATGGAACGTTGTATTCTGATATAATAATTGCATCGGTTTCACAAAGAGAGAAATGAGAATCGTAATTTAAGAATTGATTTCATAATAAGTATTAATAAATAAATGAAAATAATAAAAAGGCACAAAATTTAAAAATAGATAAAAAAAGCAGAGGCGGAATGAAAGAAATGATGTCAAGGAAAGAAGAAATAAGTTCATTTTTTGAAAGTTTTAGCTCTTTTAACTTTAAATTTTAGCTCTTATAACACAAAAAGATTTATAGGACATTTATGTTCTATGATTCGGTATTAAAAGATAGTGGATACTAAAGATTGTGAATAGTGTTCATAAAATAGGTGATAGTTACTTAAGTTGTTTGCCAGGTGCTTCGTAGTGACATTTCTCATAAGCTTAGATGGGCTGCACAAAAGGCAACGCCTACTATGTGAGTGAACTAAACTCCGAATTCAAATTTCTTTTGCGATACTCCGAAGGGAGTTATTGCCTCCACGTGTTCCTCTCGCAGTGACCCGCGTTCAAAACTTCACTCAAAGGTGAAGATTCTGACCCAAAAATCATGCAACAACCAGAGAACCGTATATCCTGGAAATTAAGATTGTAGTCCTCTTCTGCACGCGCGGCTTAGTTTCAGGAACTATTCCACCGTCCAATTATTGCATCACGCGTTATTTTCGTAATAATCCGCATTCGAAACTTCGTTTGCGAGTAGGAGAGAGAATTAGAGACGAAATTCTTGCCGAGTACACCAAATGAAGGATCGAGTACCCTTGAAATGGAGTTTGCCGTACTCCTAAAGGTCTGTAATTGTTCCAAGAAACAAAGGTTGTTCCGTCGACGAGGGAAATTTTCGCTCGAAGAAAATTATACCCTTAGGTATTTGTTTGTTACGACATTTCCTCCTTTACTGTATGAGTTATCATGTGTCAAGTGGTAGTGTCATAGTTACTTACAATATATAGATATAATCAGTATAGTGAGGGACAGAAACGAACTTATTTGAACAACACGCTGGATAGTTATGATACACTTATGACCGATAAGTAATTAATAATCATTAGGCAAATGATGAAGTGATGGATCATTAAATAATAACATCAAGAAACTCTAAATTGTAAGAAATAATAATATATACCAATAAATCGAAGCGTAGCATAGTATGATAATGAAAAATAAAATGTTTCTGATTGATAATGTTACATGATGAATATAATCTATGTGCTCTAGCTTGACTTGGTGGAACGCCATAATGAAAGAATAAGTAAGACTTCGTAGTTTCCACATGAAATATTCACGACCGGTTTCGACTCTCGCGAGTCATCTTCAAGATCATCTTCGAAACCGGTCGTGAATAAAATCTTTCCTGTGGAAACTACGTAGTCATACTTATTATTACTTGATGAAGTTATAGATGGAATACTCATAATAGTAATAAATCATATTACATGAAAACTTTTAGTAAAGCGGACGTACATGAGTTTTCTGTTGTCGCAATCACTCGTTGAGTTCCCAATACTCTAACAAGATTTGTCAGATAGGAGAGTAAAAAAATTAAAATTAATTAAAACAATTTGAAATTTAAGGCCAATTACTCAACAGTTGGAATGTAACTGTTTATTACCTTTCAGCGTTAATTTTTAAAATTAACCTTTTAATCTTAAATACTTTATCAAATGAAGTTAGGATACACTTTACCGCGACGTTTCTGAAGAGGGCATCGAAATGTGCAACTTTAGTTATAGCAGACCAAGAATGGATCAATAGTCCTCACAACCCTTCCATCGGATACACATCTGGATTAAGGCATTTCAAAAGCGTTTTTCAAAATCCTTTTCTCCAGCTAAGGGGTGGATTCAGGTGAAAGCCAGGCCCGTCTCCTACTTCCCCAAGCCTCCGATCAAATTGAAAAAGTTGACATTCGTAATTCTTTCATATTGAATTCGGGATTTGCGCAAAAACAATCCCGCGGAATTTCTATTTCATCCCGCTCCATTTGTGTAGTTATGGAATCAAACTTCTAGTTTTAAGCTTTTGATTTCCATAGGAAAATTGAAGTTACAACTTTCATCCACTAGACGGCGGGCGCGCATGTAAAGTTTCGCCAACCAAGTCGGAACTTGATCGGAAATGGGACCTATAATCAATTGGCGGAACGTATCCCATGATAAAAATTCACAATATTGAATAATATACCCATTATCAAAGCTATTTTCGCTACAGAAGTTCGGTAACGAATGCTTTTCTTTTGGACAATGGTGATATCGCAATCACAAAAATCTGCTTATCTCCATGCGTAGTCTCATTGTGGAAATGCTTCCGTTATGACTATACAATGAAGATGATCAAACTAATTAGAGCACGAACAAGTGAAATTTATTCGCGTGGGTAATTGAAAGCCATTCATTAGTATTTGCGTACTTTTTGTGAAGGGTCCCTCACCAGAAATATTTCACGCAAAATTTGGAAAACAAAGGGAGGTTGGTCGGACACTGCGAATCGGACACTTGAACCTAATTAATTGGGAAAGAAATGAATGAGACACCACACTTTTCAAATTTACTTTCTCGTTAAAATATTTGCCGGCTTTTAGAGCAAATTAAATCTCGATAAAATGAATGTAGCGTTAAAGCAAAAATCTACACGCAAATGCCAATACATTGTATTCACTTCTGCAATCAAGCAGAGGAAATTCCGTCACATTTCTCGTTTGACCCTTGCATTTAATTAGCGAAGAGACCTGAGAGTATTCTCTGTAACCGTTTCATATTTTGTGAGAGGTTTTGCCGTTTCAAAGAATTTAGTATAGCAGCATGACACAGCCATTCAGATCTTCATATTTATGATATACTCGGTAAGGCCGACTTGGTATCGAGACTGTTAATTATACGATTTTATATCCTGTTTTAACAATTACATCTCACCCAGGATATACGAAAAGTAGGGTTAATATCAATTTATGAAAGAGGTTTGAAACAACCTCGCGTTCGAATATCTTCATGAGTTAGATTGTATTTACGAGCTTACTTAAGAGGATTTTTAATGTTGTAGAAACAAAACGTAGCCATATATTTAGAATGAGGTTGCTTTGAGGATGAATCTTTATGCTTTTTCTTTAAGTATGCCAAAAAAGATTTGCAAGACTATTAAAATACAGATTTATCTTCTAGTAATTGCTCCATATTTTGACTTTGATATTGGCATTGCTTGTTTCTTAAATTTTAAGTTAAATGTAATATACAGTCATCATGTGTGTATTAGAGATATTATGTACAATTTATTTGTAATTTTTACTCTTCAGACAGCCTATACATTTATGAATCTGTATTTACACGTATATGTATAGTATGCAAAAAATCTGTATACGTTAGAGGAAGAAATTTAACTGCTGATTAACTCTACCGCGTGGATTGTAGAGTCATAAATCATTAAAATATATAGAAAACACTCAAACACGATTGAAGAGACTTAAGAATTTCATGAGGCTTTGACTACAAAGTTTGATTTTCCATTTCGTTGTCTACGCACAAATGATGTTTAGAAAAAGTTATTTTAAGGAATGATTTGAGAGGTTTATCAGGCTGGGTTATGAAAGTGTCTTCCGAAGTTCGGCTTCCTGCACTGAGAATGATTTACTGCACATTTCAGTCCTGTGAATTAGTATCACGAATTATCTCTTGAAGGAGCTCCTAGATTGTGTCCATTATTCAGTAAAATGAAGTGAGACTGTAGGTAAGATGGTCATTATCATTCAGAATTTTATACACTTATGATATTACGTGCAGTTTTCGTCGATAATCTAGCCACGATTAATATGAAATTCAGTCTTATATAACAGGAGGTAAACATTTTTTAGTAATTATCAAGTCATTTTGAAAATGAAGTTTTGGGAAAATAGCAATGCTAATTGATCAAAAAATGTGAAAAAATATTACAAGAACCATTTTTTTTTATTTCGAACCTTATCAGTGTTAACCCGTCAAAGTGCATGACTAACACCATTATTCAAGTCGCCTTAATCGCACGAATTTATCAACACCCTTCGCTTTATTTCTTTTTGACACCTTCCTTTCCATTAAGGACACGGTGTGTACGTTAGAATATCTAACCTCCAGGTAAAGCTAATGATTTTTGTATGAAAATACACGAAAAGAAAATAATTTTGAGAAATTAATAACAAAAAAGGGAAATTAAGCATTTCTCTTCCTTAATCTTAGACACATTTCCGCTCTCGTGAAGCGAGTATTTTCTTGCGAACGTTCCTACTCAATATCTTAAAACATTCACGCAGTAACGGTCTATACAAATTTATTTCTTTATTGCTATGGCATTAATTATATTGTCAACATGTATTAAGTCCTTCAGTTGCGATTGATATTACTCCCTCGTAGTTTCCTGTTTTATGATGAAAGAAATCCATACACAGATCTTACTACGTTATTAATTTATATTGAAACCCCATCTGCAAGACAATTGTGTTAGATGCCAACCAGGATAGTGGTGTATCCTATTTATGGAGGATTTCCTTTAAAAGATATAACTTGCTTCAGCGAACAGTTAATATCTACCTGTAGTATAGTCACATTTCAGCAGTCTAGGCGGCGTATTTAAGCAGGATTATTATAACATTATTATTATTAACGCTATCAATTAACGTATTAATATAATAGAGAAGAATCCTATACAATAATACAATGCTATGCTCAATTATACAATTTTATTATGTATAGAATGATATAAGGAAACTACAATATTATACAATATATTTTATTTCAGTGTAAAATGATATTATATACGTTGTAATTACAATAATAGAATGTTACTGACCATTACATTACTGATATTTTAGCTACAATAATACACTGCTTCAGCATAGGTATCTCTTATACAAATAATGAATTTTCACATTATAACTAACTCTATGGAAATTTTCTTGTATCAACAATCGTTATTAACATTACATCCTTTGTATATCATGCGAGTTTTTCAAGACTCTTGGTAGGTTTTATGGCTATCGTAGCTGTCCCGTGAATAAGTCTCCGCTGTCCATCACACTGCCAGGAAATCCCCAAATCCACCTGCACATTGTCAATGTCATGCCAATGTCAATATCTCAAATGTCAATTAGCATATTACCTTGGCTCCCTACCTTTGCTTCGCGCAGTGATCAGTTGTGCTTTTTCATTCCTTTCATTTGGAGCATATATGCCCCCTCCCGATTTTCGAATATCGATTGCCTCTCCATAAAACGGTTGCTTGGCTACAGTCTGAAGCCGGCCCTGCAAAGCTTCCTCTACACATTAAGAGTAAAATTCTGAGTTAGGATGCATGTTATAAGGTCCAAGTTTTTCAGAAAAGGAAATAACAAACAAACAATAGATTAAGGCCAAATTTTCGGATTTATCTCGGTACCCATACTTGATTTCCGGCCGGTAAAAGGCTAGCATCAACACATGCCTGATTTAAGCGTTATTACGTTCCGTTTGGAGATCGAGTAGGCCTTAAGAATGTGAACTCCCCGCTGTTTAGTTAATTTAGTTAAGTTAATCATCAGGCAACGGAAGAACAAAGTAATCGACATATGTATGGGACAAAAATAGCGGAAAATGAGGGAGGTCATGAAAAGCATTCAGTAGCCATGAATGGGAGCGCAGAGGTTGTCCGGCAGAGATGTTGGATGGAAGACCAGGAGATAATGATGGATAGAGGCAAGTTAAGAGATATGAAAGGTTGTCAGTAAATTGTTGTTCATTAGGTAGGAAATATTAATGATGTAGGTGGTGAAGAATACTTACATTTCCCCTATCTCTGGAAGTAAATACTTTACTTAATACATTACAATAACACAAATTATGGACAGTACTAAATCAAAATTAAATAGGAAATATGGAAACAGCTTACTGAATATAGACATTTGTTAACTACAAAACAGCTTAATATAGAAATTAGTGTGGGCAACAAATTTAACATAAATAAAAATTTTATTTACGTTTAGTGCACACAATTTTTTATTTTCGTTAAATTTATAGAGTTTTTATACTGATTGTGTTAAATTTATTTATATGAATTGTAGCCGTTACGAACCCTTTATGCGTAGAAAATTGAATTAATGACAAGTCATCACTGGGTTACAAAATGGACCTGTGCTGAAAAAGTTGTGACAAATTCTCCGGACACTGCCGTATCGCATACCATTAGAATAATTAGAGAAATTGATAGTGAACTAGAAGCATGGAAGATCATTTCCGAGAGCAATAGTTGATAGTATTAGATAGGGAAATAGACTGCAATAGGAAGGAGATGCATACATTTATGCCGTCACAAAGTGGCTCGCAGTGTACATGTGCGTATGTACTGATATTGCTTACAAAGCGCGGAAGCTTTAACTCTCTACATTCCACTCTTTTTTCTCGCTTTAAGATGATGAGGAGTAAATCGACTTCAGCCCTGCGAAGGCGTGAAGAGTGGATTTTCGAGTGCTTGCAATGCTAAAAAAATAAGAAAGAGAAGTAAAAGAAAAGGGGTAGAGCGTGTGGTTTTGGAAGAGTAGAATCCACGTCTGGGAATACTCAGGAGAGTCGAGTCGATTGTAGATCTCGACATGGATGAATAGCGGGAAGATAAAATATAAGCGATTGCTTGAAGAGGATGTTACTCTATGAGAAGAAACTGTTGCCATATTGTTGGGGAAAAGGGAATAAAAGAAATATTGGTTCGAGGAAGAGTTATGTTGTAGTAGAAGTGTGCTGATGTGAGTTTCTGTGAGGTTTATGGTGTTGTGCCCGAGAGCTTGATGTGGTAAAGCTGCTACCAGAGGAAGTGGAGAGGGGCGGGATACGGCTCACAATACTGAGGGATATTCCCACAAAACTTCCCGTAACTATTTTTTCCGATTGAACCTTTTTTTAATATCACTTCCCGTTTGGAATGTAAAATGTACGGCGGCGTGTGGGGTACGTTCCTCGTTCTCGATAAAATGCCGTGAATACCAAAACCGAAAGATTACCATCCCATAAGATGATTATTAAATCCTCGTTCACATACTTCTAGAGCGTCGAATATTGAGCATAGGCTGCGAACCGTCCATGAGAAATTTCCATACTCAAGTTGAGCGGCATGGTTGAGGTTCTCCATTAACGAGGCTAATAAGACGTCAAAGTTTTTCCGTTAGTCGTTTAATGAGGCCTCTATTAGAAGAATTTGAGAGCGTCCTGAAAACTTTTGGTGACAAGGTAAAAAATACAGCCCCGAGGAAGGTATCGCTTATGCTACTTAGTTTGTGTTTTAGATCACCTAAGCGGTGTGGTGTCACCACCACGTTGTAAACTTGTTTTTATGGTTGAATATCCTCACCTTCTATTTCTCAGAAAATACGGTAGAAAAAGGAAATACCGGATTAAGTTTTTTGTTACATTCTCTACCTTATCGTAAAAAAATGTGATACTCGTTAGCTTTTATTAAATTTTAACATTTACAGCTAAATTTATACGGTACTATATTTATAATTAGAATTCATTAATGGAATGTTATAGCTACCGGAAATCAAAGTGGGTAACGCCTTCGGTAAAAGCGGTCCCGTGTTCGATTCACATCAGGGGCTCTCGTGCAAAATAAATAAATATATTACGTCTATATTTTTTGCGAAATTGAGATTATATAGGCTCCTCTTCCATATAATCCATAAAATTATATAAAAATTACTAATTATATTAGAATTCGAATTAACGGGAAAAAGATAAATTTAGTTGTGAATTAAAAAAACCTTAAGTGATGCTTAGGAAAAATGATCCACAGCAGGAAATCATCCAAATAGAACGGTGAATGAAACACCTGCACAATCCTTCTGAGAGATTAAACTAAAAGAGAGCAAAACAGAGAACCCTCTCCATAAGTTGGAAATAAGAAAATGACTTCTGCCGCCGAGGTACTTTTCAAATTAATACTAATACCGATAAATTGTTCGAGGAAATCTTCGGGAAATCACTCTTCTTAGAAATATAGATAATTCTATTGGTACATTAATTTGGCTTTTTCTAATACGATTCGCGTAACTTAAATACCAAGAAACGAATGAAGAATTTGTTACCGCTGGATCAAATGATATATGAGCAAAATATATTTTAATAATTTAATTTTTACACCCAAAAAAACTTGCAAAAACTAGTGTATATTCATAATGTAAGCTCCTTTTCATATGAAAATGAATTAACCAAATTTCTGAATGGAGGCAGTAGAGTTGAGTTCCAAATAAGGAAGCCATCGCAAATTTAACTTATAATGAAAGATACTCGCTCAAAGTATTGTTATATTTTATCTCCACTAGAAATTTCAATAAATCATACAGATTTGAGAGTGACTTTATAGTACTGTATTCAAGGAAAATAAATAAGCCAAGAACATTTTCGCGAGGAAACTAAATCCTCTTTAATGAGGTTTCGAAGTGTTATACAAAATAAGAACACCACACGACTAGTTCCACAGCTTAAGCATCATCTTCAAGTAGTTTTCTTATTTTGCAGTAGTTTACAAAGTTATTAAACAGGATATAGTTTCTGTTTGTACACATATTAGTAATAGAAATTGGGAGAAGATGCAAGAGTCACATCGTAACAGTGTGTAATTGGTATCCTTCTCTCTTCGAATTTTGAACATTCTTTCTTCTCAAAACAAGAAGAGCAAGCACATCGGAAGGGGAGAAATAATTTGTTGGCAACAGGCGGCTAATAAAATTGAAATTTTAGCCCGAGCGACGTGGGGTAAAACAAGACCTCATGCCGCATTACGCAGCAGGAGAGAGGAAGTTTTAATCAGCTGTTTAAACGACGTAGCACTTTGATAAACTCAAACAAAGCGTAGAAGCCTAACGGAACTGCCGATAGATATCCAAGCCTACGAAACAATGGGTTCTTCCCTTTTCTGTCACCATCCAACAACGATCTCTTCTTGCGTGAACTTCATCGTTAGGCCCCCAGAAGCTCTGGAGTGCGTAGAACGCACACGATATCGCTTGATACTAGTATACTCGTGAATGACGTGCATAGTATACATGGATGGAGTGTGGCCGTGTATGAGGAAGCGGTTGTGTGCAATTGACAGTCTGTCCGTCTATGAGCTTGTAAATGCTTCAGAAATCTGGGTTTTCACTTTCAACCATTAAGGGAACACCAAACGTGCGTACAGGGCTTTGCTTTAGGCCAGTGATTCCCAAAGTGGGCACGACCGCCCCCCAGCGACGCTAGATTAGTCTACGGGGCGCTCGACGCAAGAATTTTGTATCGCAACGAATCATCTTTTTATAAGTTAAATTAAACTGTGTTCTGGGCAGCGAAAAATGACATTTAGGGATTTAGTAGAAGTTTTTATCATTTCAGTTTTTATTTTGCTTCTTATTATTCTCTGATAGAAGATAAGTAACAGAAATGATGCTTGGAGGGGGAGGGGTTTTATGGAACCAGGAAGTCATGAAAAAGTTTGGTAGAGACTGCTTTAGGCTGTTAGAGTAGGTTCTTCGCTGCGAAATAATAGACACGTGTACGGCCATCGCCTACAATAGGCTTTTGTATATAGATTAATGAAAAGTCATATTTTAGAAGTGCCCCCATTCACATCTAACATAAAGTGATACTTCAAAAAACGATTCAGAATTTTCATAACAATAGTAAGTGTTAGGCAAAATGGTTACAAGTAGGTCCTCAATACTTAAATTCTCTTAAATTTCAGTGGCAAAAATTGATGTTGTTAACTCTAGCGGCTAGTATAAATCTACAGCACTAGTATGTCTACACAACCCATGTGTCAATCAATGTTAGCAAAAAAGGTAAAGAATGTCTTGACAACATGAATTTGAATTTAATGGCAAAAGAATAAGTTATCTGTCGAAGGAAAAGACAAAAATATTTTCTTGAATGGAAGTTTCACTAAGTAGCATAGTAATGAATGTGCATAGTTTGCTTAACACCAATTTCCAAATGCAAATATTGCAAACAAAGCAACAAAGGCCTACCAAGCGGAGGCAACGTCCGGACAAGTCTATTTATTTAGAGCAAAGAATATTCTCTGACAGTCTCGAGTAAATCCCCGTCACGTTCGTTTGGTGTTCCCTTGTTAGAGTAAAAAGTATAGCGCGGCTCGACGTGAACCTGAAACCTGATGTAGTCATTTAGGCTTTGAGGCATCGAGGTATAAGGGTTCAGCCACGAAAGTTTCAAATAGGCCCCGACAATGGTTATCAGGAGTTACGCGTGAATCATCTCTTTGACGCTTTGGCAGGATTTCGACGTCCATCGTTCTCGCACTGGTTCGCTAAACAGCTATCAACATGAATCTCAAAAATCTCCTTGAGAATTTCCATCGAATAATGCTAAGGGGATTAAAACGTTTTCTTGGAGATATGAGAACATTTTCAGGGTAAATAAATAATGAGCTGTATTTAGCATTTCTTATTAATGTAACGCATTGCGCTTAATTCATCCGCTGGAAAAATTAAAATTGATACGTGATTTCATTTTGTTTATATCTAATATGCAGGATCTATGTGAAACAATTAGATCACGTACTTCTTCTAAACCGTCTTCATTTAATCATTCATTGTTCAAAGTCACTTTAAGTTAAAGATCATGAAGGTTTACGGGGTTTAAGGATATCAACCCTTAATTTTTACTACACCTAGGAGAAATTATTAGCGAAAAACTATATTAAATATAGGGAAAATACTCTACATTAACATGGTTTGTAAAAATTGAATCACTGCTCTAATCAGTTTAAAACTTATATATTGCGTGCCGTCATTAGTACTGATTTGTAACCCTACTGCCTTTGTAACAAACAAATATATTTCCCTTTACCATGGTGAAGTGAAAGCAAATTTTATATCCTCATATGAGTTCGAAATGATTGGACTTGCATTAATGAATTAATATCGAGAAGCGGTACTTTTGAAGTTTTAAATCCAGGTGATCCATAACAGAGTGAAAGGCTTACCCACGAGAAAATCGTGGATCCATTAGTGATTTCCAACAGATCAGTATTTCATTGCAATCATATACGCATAGATGACAAACTCGATTTATTCCTTTCGGTCTGAAAATTGGTAGAAATAAAAGAGGAACTCTGAATTCTTTCAAAGCTAATATTAACAGCCGTGCGTGGTTGAGCATGAGTGGAAAATAAAATCAACTTTATCCATTGAACTTGTAGCAAGGTTACACCGTTACACCACGTTCTTAGAGATAATTGACCTCGTACGAATTTTATTGCTGTACTTATTTTCTCATTTAATCCTAAATATACAATGTATAAAGGGCGAAATGCTTGTAAAAGCAATATTCATCTATCATTAGAGATGAATTTGCAGTAGAGGATTATCAAGTTTTTCGTGTTTCGATAATCTATACTTCACAAATTATGACGTTTATTTACATTTTCATTACTTATTCTATTTATTTGCGTAGTTGTGGTTAGTTATCGTAGAATACTCTCTCATACAATCTCTACAAAACCATCGTTAGACAGCAGTAAGTTAATCATACAATTTTTCCTGATATTACCTCAAACCAACTCACATTTTCAACTTTTATTTCCTATTTAAATTGATCTCATTTTTAAGGGTGAGGCTTTAAGAGTGCTCCAGATAAATTATTTCATTCCTTAATCCCAAAGTTCAGAAAGAAGTTCCTATAAGTGTCAGTTCATTATTCTGAAATATTTTCTAATGAATCCTCACTTAACTATATCCACGATAAATATTTATTTATGAAACAGGTATCAACAAACGAGGTCAATTACGGACGATAAACAAAAGTGAATAAATAAGATCAACAATTAAGCAATTATGTAAAGTATAAAAATACAAACGAAAATGACAGAATTAATTATATGGATTAAGCTGACAATTCAGATCAGACAATGGACCAATTTCTTGCAACCATACTTAGGATTGATTTATAATGGAGATAAAGAGGATCAAATGTATTATTGCAGAAGGTAAAGAGTGGAAAATTGAAGGTATTCTGAAAAAGAGGGACCGTTTTATTTCTGATTAATGTGGAGTATTCAAAATGAAAGTATGAGAAAATATGAGTTGAGTTTTTCCTGAAAGAATCCGAAAATTGGAATCTGAAAGAAGGAATGGAGGACCAGCCTTATTGTTGATGATATTATATAGGGAAGCAATGTCCGGGAAAGTATGAGATTTTTTTAAATAGAAAGGAAATTAAAATGATTTAGAAGATATCTCACATATTCCAATAAGGAGGGACTCGGAAACGGAATATTTTTAAAAAGAAACTTAAGACTCGATTGAGAATAGAGAGGTTAGATTCTGAGGACACAGCCCATTTAGGATAGAAATAAGTAAGCATTAGAAGAACCCAGATTAAGAAATAGGTGCAGATAGAGATTGGACCCTTCATTTCAGTGTGATTCATAAATATCTTAGATATAGACTCGGGAAGGCTTTTTCAAACGCAATTGATGTTTGTTTAAATTAACTGTACGTCAAAGTTCAGGATATTTTCGGAAGAAGAATCACCAAGTGTTTATTATAATAAAGCAAAAATAGGCAGCTTATCCTATCAAAAAATACGTCAACCGGTATCTTGGACGATTTTATAGAGGGAAGATATGCAAATTTTCCTCTCTATACATGCTACTGAATACAGTTATTTTCATCATATATAAACAGCTTACATAACCATTGATACTCCTAATTTAATTGTAACGTACGATACATATTCTTTTCCATAAAGGAATGTAACCTTCAAGACAAAACCACCTTTTTCTGGATCCGTCTCGAGCGAGCTTCTTTTCCTTGAAACTTATCTCACGCGACAATCCTTATGTAATAACGCGGCACTTCGGGGGAGAGAATAACAAAAATCCCAGGTTTTGTTCCCCATCCTTCGACAGAAGTTAAATCATAGCGGAAACTTCGTTAAAAATTCAAGGGGCGCCCCCCACGCAGCCGGATCTGGAATAACTTACTTCATCCCCTTTCGAGACAAATATCCGTTTTCTTTTCGGTGGGAACGGAGCGTTCCTTGACACCACCCACAAGGCGATACCCGGCAACGCCCCCTTTCTCGGCGAGACCGAATGATGTACTGTGATCGAGTTTGATGGCTTCCGTCAAAGAAGACCCCCCTTTGCGCATTTTCATTCTGATTTTCCCTTTTATACCCTCTTCCTTCCCGCCGTCTCCCTCAAGTCAATCAATCCGTATACTTCACGTCGGATTCAGTCCCCGAAAGACTGGCGCCTACATTTTTCAACGTCCGATGCATCGATCGGCTACATCCCCTCCTGCGGGTCCATCTCTTCTTCGAGGATTCGTAATTGCTCGCTTTCTGTTTCACTTCCGTTCACCGTTCGAATCATCCCGTGGAGAGGAGAAAAATCCTCGGGGAATAAAATGAATGGGAAGTTTTAATTTTATCACGCAAATGAGGTCGACGTCTTTTTGGGTTTATTTGGGCGTTACTTCTCGAGATCCCCCCTTTTTCGCGTATTGTGATATCATTATGGTCACGGAGGCCTCTCGGATACGTTCGTTTCCTTATTTTCGCGTCTCGGTTGGGAAACGGGCATCTTGATGTTATGAGTCATTAAGGAGAAATAACAGCCATTCGAAGTATTTCTGCTGAAATTGGGAGGGAGTCGTTGGATTAATATATAACTATGGTCCAAATTCAATCATACCTGAGAGACAGTTAAATTTACTCGTTTCTAGATTTGGGTTTATTTCCTCATCATCTTATGGGATAAGGACAGTGATGAATAGGTTCCCGCAAAGTAAATTAATATTATAGTGCCAAGTGGGCAGAGCGTTTGAATTCCGTGGAATTCCGGGGGCCCATGTCTTAATTGACCTTAGATGTCAAAGCACGTGTAAAATTACTACTACTATGTTACGTCGGTACCCCAGCGTTTTGCATCAGCTATATATCCATCTGTATCACCTATAACCTCCCTTCTGATTCTAATTTATCATTTTCCTATAACCTCTGTCCCTGAAAATTACCTGTTGTAATGAATAATTTCTTAAACTGTCTTTTATTGCTTTCATATTAAGGGCAGAAGAAGGAAACGAAAAATAGGAAGATTACGAAAAGGGCTAGGATTATGATTCTCATAAATAATATCATATTTCCATATTTATGGTTCTAATTTAATTTATGAAAATTAAATTATTTCACCAATGAATACCGAGAAAGCTGTTTACTACTATTGAATTCTTTAATTTCCGTCACTATTACTTCTTTTAAGTTTTTATTTCTCTTCATTACTGACCTATCTTGTCACCTAAATATTTGCATCACATCTTCTTTCTTTATTTTTTATGCAAATGATAATTTTTCGTCATAAATCGCTATTTACATGATCTATATAAACTATGCACCTTGTACACTTTATATATATTATCTATGTATCTCCATTGTTTGTTTCTCTTTCAGATCTCTCTTAGTTGTACCTCGAACCACCGAGAGATGCACACCTGTTTCCGGGAAAAGTTTGAAGCATGTGGTATGTAAACTTATCTTATTATATTAGCAAATTTAAGAATTATGGACTCAAGAGAGTAAATAAATTAGAGAAAATACTTCGTAATGATATAACAGAGGGTTTATTATTGAGGTTTTCTGTTAATATTTAATTGGTGAAAATTATAAATATTCTTGAGGCTTAGGATTTTTAATCCTATTTTACGTTTCCTGGCCACGTGTACATATTTTAAACTTTTTTCAGAACGCCTCTCTTATAGAGATGCTTTGATGTTACTTACATCTGAATAAGGAAATTAAGTAATTAGTCGTTCTAATTACTATCGACGTCTTCGAGACCTAAGAGTCTTACTTTAGTTGAGAGCATTCCGAAGGTAGTACAAAGATTAATCCTCTTAATAAACATCTTCAAGAGAAGCTTAAAAGGCTTTCAAGAAGTACGGAAAAGGCGCATGGAAGAATAGTCCTATAATAAGTACTCTAGCATTAGCGGAGACATTTTAAAAGAAAGTTAACCTTCGTGGAAGTTTCCGCAGGCTTTAGATATCGGAAGAGTCTTATGTAATTCGACTGTGAAGTTAGCGTATGCTCAGACTAACTAAAAAATCTCCATTTTCAAAGTTTAATTATATTCTATACGGCGTCTTGAATCGAATTTAAGTACCTATTTAGAAGAAGATCGCCCGAAATGCTCCTCTATTGGAAATGATTTAACTCAGTTGTAGGGAAACGACATAACTTTAGTTTTTAATATTTTATCGTTTAAAGGAATATGTATCCTTCATTTGTAATTTGTTGGAAATGTTATCCAATATAGAGTAACCAAGTTATAATTCTTTTTCATTATATATATTAATGAAATATAATATTAATTTCAAATATTTGCAAAGGGTACGATTTAGGCAGCCAATTTCTCAAATCGGACACCTTGTTAAAATGTCACTTCACCGAATTCACCTAAATGGGATTTATTTATATTGTAATATATGATATTAATCTATAATAATTTCACATTTTAATCCATTATCTAATGTGTATGGATTAGCTTTCATCCCATCTGTAAGTTTTCCGTCTACACTGGATTGATTTTTCATGCGTCGTCAACAATTCCCGTGTATTTTGATTACTGAAATCTTCCCAACTTAGTCATTCGTATCACGAATCTTTAAAGCTATCCTGCACTGCTTCATCAGCTGTTTTGCGCTTACACCACGCTCCCCTTTGCTGTGAATGAAGTATAAAAAATCTTTTGTCTCTCTAGTGTACGGTATCTTTTTCTTGGTTTCCATTCTCGATGGTTCTTTAGTTCAGGTGTTCCTCCTTTTCCTTTCGTAACACTTCTTGTTTTCCTGTTACCATATATTGGTGAATGAAAGTTTTTCATTTCTCTTTTGAAACAGACTAGAAAAATATGCATCTTGTATTACCTTTGTCTCCACCATTGTCGTTAGCATTAAAAAGCTACTTACGTCTGAGTGACGCTTAATAATGACATTCATTCTGCTCACCCCTGAGAGAATAATTTTAAAGTGGCGTTCATGAGGTCGTTGTGCATTTACTGGAAAAATTTTCCGCAGATAGCATTCTTGTTTTGTGGAAAAAGGAATATCAAACAATCTTAATCTTCATTTTGCCTCATCCCCTCTCCATAGCTAACAACGAATCGCGTAGAATTTGGATAGCGTAAAGATAAATTTTATTATTCTTAAAAATACATCTGGTTTCCCATAAAAGTAACCTGTCGATTCCGTCGCCTAACGATCCAATAAATAAGTTTTAATTCACAATACGTCTCCTCCGTAAATTCTCTCAGTTGAGAGCCGGCCGATTTCTAATAATACGTGGAATTAAGTAAAAAAATGAGAATTAAAAGCCATCTGCGTCAATTCCTTTAAAAAAAATGGGAAATAATGAAGGAGAAATTCAGTTTGGAAATGATTGAGCTGCTAACAACAAAACCAACCCACTACCTATAGAGCGGACAATCAACGTGAAAGTGGGAATGACCAACGAAAAAAGGTGTGCGTTGTCGGATGTGCTGGGCCAAAAATTCATCCGGTACCTCTCAACTTTTACCCGACAGATTGGTATTTTAACTATCTCTTCCCCGTCCTTTTTTTCCTCTTGTGCAATGCATACAACCAATTAAACGGACCTCACATTTTATTGTCATTCGGCGAAGATATTATGTAACATTCGTACTTTCGCCAGACTTCGATTACTTTGTCGGTGATCGGTCGGACGCTGCGAAACCCTTGGTCGTTTTTTGTCTGCGGAATCAATTGAAAAAGTTGCGTAGAGAGGTTATCTTTTTGAGAAAATTGTACGAATATATGGGAATCGTGCGGAGGTGAAGTCAGCTCGACCGAAATAGTAAATAAAATGCAATTGTTTTCCCTCTTATTGGCTTTTTGATGAAACAATGATTAATCGTCTCGTGAATATATTACTGGGGAATGGAATTAACTGGTGCTTCGCGGTAATTAAGCGATGTAACCGTGGGAAGCTAAAATTTATCTTAAGTTTGTGTAGGTGAATAATACAGCTAATTAATTCTCTATTTCGAGTTCCAATTTTCCACCATTGGCTCATCATAGATTCAAAATCCTAGCGCAATCATATCCCGGAGAGAAGGTCACAGCAAATGAAACGTATGACATGAAAATGGTATCTGAAAATGTAATAGTGGATTTTAAATTCTATTTGAAACTATCCTCTCGAGCCAAGTATTCTCCTATTTCATAACTGTATATATATATATATATATATATATATATATATATATATATACGAGTAAAAGTTGCTTGCATACTGCAAGCTATCCGTTGAATACAGTATCATACCAAGTACTGCCTCAGTTCAAATTTAAAACTTCGCGCCAAAGACCGCCTGGCGACGAACTAAGAACCCGATCGTGAGAGAAGACAGCAAAATAATATTAGATAAGTGCCATCCTTACTTGTTCCAAAGTTTCGATTCAATATCTTATCGGGAAGGTCCCACGCCTCTGTCACCATTCCGGGTTTTATCTTTCCAGCTTATCTGAAGGCATTTAAAAAGATTTCCGCAATGCATTTCTTATGGACGAATTTTGCATCCACCTGGCGTCGAACTCACTGTCATTTGGCTACATTTTTTCCATGAGAAGCATAGAAGACTACCTCAACTTCAACCTCCGAAATTTTGGTTACTCTATCTTAACGATAAGTGCCTCAAAATAATTTTCAAAAATCCACGCAATGCATTCTTATGGGAAAATTGCGATTTTTGGGAATTTCTGGCATCGAACCCATGATAGCTAGCGTCGAAGTCTGCATTATTCTGGCATCTAGAGTGTAGGGCCAGTACGTCGAAAAAATCTGACGTCGATGGCGCTCGTGGAACATGGTCAGAATTCGTATCCCCTATAAATATATATCTATATATATATATATATACGAGTAAAAGTTGCTTGCATACTGCAAGCTATCCGTTGAATACAGTATCATACCAAGTACTGCCTCAGTTCAAATTTAAAACTTCGCGCCAAAGACCGCCTGGCGACGAACTAACTAAGAACCCGATCGTGAGAGAAGACAGCAAAATAATATTAGATAAGTGCCATCCTTACTTGTTCCAAAGTTTCGATTCAATATCTTATCGGGAAGGTCCCACGCCTCTGTCACCATTCCGGGTTTTATCTTTCCAGCTTATCGGGAAGCCATTTAAAAAGATTTCCGCAATGCATTTCTTATGGAAGAATTTTGCATCCACCTGGCGTCGAACTCACTGTCATTTGGCTACATTTTTTCCATGAAAAGCATAGAAGACTACCTCAACTTCAACCTCCGAAATTTTGGTTACTCTATCTTAACGATAAGTGCCTCAAAATAATTTTCAAAAATCCGCGCAATGCATTCTTATGGGAAAATTGCGATTTTTGGGAATTTCTGGCATCGAACTCATGATAGCTAGCGTCGAAGTCTGCATTTATCTGGCATCTAGAGCGTAGGGCCAGTACGTCGAAAAAATCTGACGTCGATGGCGCTTGTGGAACATGGTCAGAATTCGTATCCCCTATATATATATATATCTATATATATAGGTATATCCGGAGAGTTAGCTATATATAATAGATAGGTATATCCGGAGAGTTAGCTATATATAATAGATATATAGAATGACGATACATCCATATCCTATCGTCGGGGAAAATTTCTAGATGTAGCAATTTTTTATATTGAAATTATTAGATAAACAATATCGTGATAAATAAAAGAAAATTTGGAGCTGGACTGTTAATGAATAAGAGGTCGAAAAAATCTCCGTAAGCCGACTACGTTAATAGTTACAGTCCTCTTCAACGGAGAGAGAGAGAAAGAACCAATGTATTATTGGCCTTTTAAGAATGCGCTATTCAGCGACTATGTAACCATCCTCAGGAGAAAAATGCGTAATCCGCCGGCTCTTTCTCTCTCTTCGAGGAAATGGATCAACGCTTCATTGGCGTTGTCGGCTTACGGAATGTTTTTTGACCTCTTAATGTGGTAATAATTGAAATTGCAGAACATTTCGGTGTATGAAAATCCATGACTAGAGAATGCAGGAACAAATTGCGCTTAAGATATTTTTGCAGAATGTATTTAAATTGTTTTTCATTTATAACGTACCATTATATTCATCATTTTACAGGTTAATTTAAATCTAAGCTGTTCGTGGAAAATACCTAAACTGTAATTATTTCCCGCATTATTTTCATGGGAGTCTATTTTCAGAGATTCTCCCTAATTTAGCAACGATCTTCGGATGAGTAGTTCAAGAATGGTGTTATTTAATTTGAGGTCATACTCACTAATGAATAATCAACAATAATAAATTCGGTAGTAGAGAAGAAGTTTGATGCATGAGATGCGGTTGTTAACAATTTAGATAGGTCATAGTAGCACAGGAAATGAATTATCTGCTATTTGAGTTGGATATCAAATCGCAAACAAAGATCTTTCCGCTATAGCCCGAGTTACCACGATCCAAACATTTCGAGTTCTCCTCCGTGTTTGAATTAAATAAACTGTTTCTCATCATTTTGGAAGTTCCACAGATTCTTGCGACAGCCAAGATAATAAATGTACTTCTATTGCAACAGTTAATCCGAAAGGAAATGAGCCCCCATTGTGTTGCTTCCGAAATTCATCTCCTCCATTAAATCAACGTCTTTTTAACTTGTTCCTAAAAATAAAAGCTAAAACCCTAATACGTGATTTACTTTCTCCATATACGAAAAACATCCCTTTCTCTGAATTGTGGTAAAAGGATTGAATATTGTTCACTGGTTGGTTATGAAAACGGGGATGAAAGACCGTAATTTCTATCTTTACCCAACGTTATGTGACGGCAACATTCGAATATTCGTAATAAGCTTCGAATCGTATGGCAAAATGACACCTAGAATATGAGTGATACACCTAGAATATTTCAGTTGTGTTAGATGAGTTATGAGAAGTCATTCCACAGCGACGTTTTTATTGTCCTACAAGAATGAAAGGTCGATTGCATTGTTTTTGAACTGCTTGACTCAAAATTGTTTCTTTGTTCCCTCCCATTGTTTTGGATAAACGTGCGTAGAGAGAATGTGTAGCGCAAGCTGAAACTTCCCACGAAAAAGTAAAAAAAACGTATGAGAGCTCTTTTCACAGTTTTATGTGGATTTCGACTGTCTCGCATCTCTCTATACGTTCATCTTCCTCTTCCTCTACTCTGTCATGTTACAGTTTATCTTTTGATGCTTCTCAGTTTGATGTCAGTTTTTATACAGATTAATTTACTCGTATTAAAAATTCATATATACATATATATTGCTAGATGAATTTCATACGTACTACATACATCTCTCGTGCTCTGGTAAACTGGCGGAGAAAACACTCTAAACGCCTCAGGCGAGAGCGTCGAGGTCCAAAACATGACCTTTTGCTAAAAGAGCAAAGTGATTCCCAAGAACAGGTACGCATAGAGGAATTGAGAAAGTATTTCGCCCTTCCTGTAATATATGTATATCACCTCGTTGATGTAAGCAACTCGGATGATCGCAGTTATAGTTCACTATCACGCCGCCGTAATCAACTAAGACAGTACTATTATTCATTTAATATCTAATAAAGCAGCTATCAAATCTATAATTGTGTTCTTATAAACAATTCAGAGAGGGAGAGAGAGCTATGAATGCATTTGTGGGTACATATATTACATCTTTCATATCTACATGTTACATATATTACACATTACGTGTATTTATGCATAAATATGATCCAAGATTTATCAAATTATATATACGAATCAAAAATCAATCATATAATGAACGTAACCTTAATCTAAAAATAATCGTGCCTCAACAGAAAAGTTTGTTAGAACAACTTTGCAATTATTTCCAATGTATGTTATTTCTATTTTCACTATAATTATTAATATAATAATTACACAAATATATTAAAATGCTACTAACCATATGTATACGTAGATGAATTCACTTCGAGCTTTAGATTGAAAGAGATTTTCTATTTGTCATAAAATGGCTAATTTCAGTAAGAATTTCAATGGGTGGGTGAGAAAGGATTAAGATAAATCCCGCGATATCCTGATATATCTTAGGTTACTATCTCAGAAATGTATTTTATAGTTCATTTGCTCGATCTAGGCGCAGCATTAATGCGGGAACTATTTAATTTTACATGCGATACGACAATGTATTTTATGGCTTGCGAAACCTTCGTACAGTAAATGCTGTAATTAAAAATAGTGTCGAGGAAAGAGAATTCTCGTGAGCTAAGTTAATGCGAAGTATTCCGTTGTGTAGTGTACACGAGGAATCACAAGTGACGGAAAGTCACGCATGGAAGTTGAAAGAGACGGAAAGCGAGGAAGCATATGGAGGAGGAGCAAAAGAAAGGACATGGTGAGCTAACAGATGGCAGAGAAAGGTCACCCTCTCTACCCCTGCCATTCTCTCTCTCTCCCACACAAGTCTTTACGTTCGATACACTTAGGATTCTCCAAATTTTACGCACATCCCATACGAGGCTAAATTAAATAGTACCTTTTACGTCTGGGCCAGTTTAATTTCTGTCCCTCGACCAATGCTATTTTATGGCATCCCAAACCGAGAACTTAAAGCGGCGGATTCTGCTCAAACTCAGCCTTAGGCTACTCGTTTTGTTTTCGCTTTCCCATCTTTTTATTCTTCTTCTTCGTTTCGGACGGCATCAACTCTCCGAATTATTATTTTCCTTTTTCTCCTCTGGTGGCTGCTTGAATTACATTTTCCTCTCATCTGGGAGAAATTAAATGGCGGCATTTTGGGCCGTTAGCAATACAATTACAAACTACGCGCGTATGTGCCCCGCAGTTGTTGCTAGTAAAAAAGCGGGAGGGTAGGGGAATAAAGAAAGAACAATTCCGCTCGTTGAAAGAGATAATACTCCATTAGCGTGAGTGGGGAATGTTTGCATATGTCCCATGCGAAACAGACAACGCTATCAGCTCCACAAAACTATAATTATTTCCTTCCGTTTCGGCGAAAACATACTTGTAAACTCGCGGGTCAGTAATTTCCTCGAATCATGCGAATTTTTACGAAAATTTTTATCCTTTGGTTTAGAGCTGGCCCAAAGAGAATTAGCTCCCAGTAGTGAGAGTCATGCAGCCACACACATACTTTACAGTGTCCACATTTAATTATTTACTTTATAAATTTACTTTTTTATTTTTATATTTTATTTAGCGTTTTCTGCTGTTTGACCATCGTCAAGTTGTAGCCACAAGTATTGTCCAATAACAAGTATTACAAAAGCACACACTACAATCCTATACATTAGAAAGTCTCCTGGGAATTAAAGTTTCTAGTTAACACCACTACTTACGAACAAAAAAAAGAATATACACAAAAAGATAAGACTTAATTTATAGAATATCCCCTGGCTCCACTTTTAATACATTTACACCGCATATATACCACAATATCAGTAATTTTAAATCACAATCTATATTGTAACTTTGTCATGCGGCATATTCTTTCACTTGATGGTTTATCCTCGCGCTAGCAAATTCACAAAAAATTCAAAATATTACAAAGTCACTCCATTATTCTACATCAATCTCTAACATTACTTCTAAATTCCTTTTTGGTTTTACAGGGATATTTTTTGTGTGTTATTTAGAATTGCCAGCAATTTTGGGATAAACATGAATATTTTATACATAAAGGTATCCTGGCCTACTAAAATACTCGGACTAAAATCATGCGCCCCACGAACTTCGGCGTCTCTGCTCCCCCATGTTAACATTTGCGTACAACTCTTTTTTGTCTACCGGTATTTTAACTGTCAGTTGAAGTGTTTACTTTTCATCGGTCAAAAAGGCCCGGTTCGATGTTGAATGGGGAAAAATTTGGAACAGGGAAACCAGTGAAAGGCTCGATGATTTCAAATTAATTAGCGGTTAATTTTTCTACCATATGACAATCACTTGTCCACTTAATTTCCGTAAAAGGTATTTCATGTTTTCGATGGTTTCTCTTCATTAACTTCGCCCCGCTATCTGTATCGAAATAAATTGCCTACCAGAGAATTGCCAAAAGTATCCAAATCCTATAAACAAACAAAATATCTTCAGTTAAAATTAAAATCCAGTTGGAGGAATCCGAAATGAATACTGTTAAGTATATCTCCATTTATTATTTTAAGACCCCTGAACAACATGCAAATAATGCCAATCTGGTCCGATTGCGGTTTATCTTATTTTCGAATCGTTCTTTCCTCTTCATATTTCATTAACAGTGCGTTCATAAAATTTATTATTTTAGCTAATCTCCGATAACCAATGCCGAGCCGCAACGTCCACACAACAATGAGGCGATTAGGCATTGAAAAGCTGTTTTGTATAAAATAAAGCGTTTGGCGTTATATTTACGAAAATATTTATTCCTGGCGCCGGATTTTTTTCATATCAATGCTAAATGGAAAATTAATTAACGGATCCAATTAAATTTCAATCCATTCCAAAATAATTAAAATTTCCATATAGAACATTCCCCTCCTGCAATCTTGCACACAGTCTGGCGTTCGATAAGGCAATGTACCAAAATGTCAGACGTAGAGGCATTCAACTTTGGTGCTCAGTGCTGGGTGGAAGATATTTCTTTGAAGCCCGGATATTTCGTATTGAATTGAAAACCGTAGCATGAATTTGTCGCAAATTCCGTTTTTGCATCAAACTTTAAAGGTATAAACCAAAATTATTGTAATGTTTCGACTAATATGAATAACATCAAAGGATTTGATAATTTCACGAGTTTCGAATTTGTTTCATCGCAAGCACACCCGCAACGGGTAAAAATATAAGAATGGCTATGGAGAATGACGGAGGTAACGATTTTCAGTAAGCATGTGAATTTACAATGCTATTTAATAAGAATTGAAAGATGACCTAAGGAAAGAGGACCTAAGCACTTGTCTTCACCTAGCATACGTATAGAATAACGCTTGGCGTTCCGTCACCTACATCATAAGTAAATGATGGTGCAATCATATTTAACGAAATACGTATTAGTGACATGAAACAGGCGAATCACCAAAAAATTCCGATGCCAATATATTTTGGCAAAAACGTCTGCCCTTATGCGCTAATACCCTAGCAAACCCTGGTAAGTTCACTCGTTACCCTGAGTGTGTGATATAAGGGGCATCTTTCCTCACTACTTTGTACCATAGCTGTCTCTGTTTTCTTACATTTACATCACAACGGATCTGAAAAGAGTTATTTCAGGTTTAGAGTTACAAACTCCCCTGGAGAGAAATGAGTTTTCAAACAGGGATTCGAAAAATCGCTTCTATAGACCCAAGAGGTAGATCGCAATGAGCAGGAAGTCTTTAGTAAGGTTCTAAAGGGGGCCAGTAAAGCTGTAAATTTAGTGAAGGAAAAGAAAAAGAACTCGGCGTTCAATGATTAAGAGGCAAAGGTATTCTCCAAGCGCCGAAAGCGGCAACCGTCAGGGGTAATTCCTCGGAATAAGATTATCACCCACGTGGTCGCCAGTTTTCAGAAGTACCCTAACTTCTAAAAACTGGTGACCACGTGGGTGTTAATCTTTTTCCGAGGAATTACCCCCGGCGGTTACCGCTTTCGGCGCTTGGAGAATACCTTTGTCTCTTAATCTGTAAATTTAGGTTCACGATTAACCGATCCAATACATTGAATTGTTGGTCGCCCATCCTAAAATAAGTTCTCCATCGAACTCACGAGAGCTAACACTATTATTCCATTTCAGTCGTTTCTCGGAGACAAAGATCAACACGAATAAACGCAGGTCTGTGGAAAGCTTACATTGCGTTATAATTCGTCCACCAAATGTAGAAAATTTGAAGGTTCCAGAGTGGGTTATGTCTATCTTTAGATGTATTCGAGAATCAGTGAATACTTTTCAACGAGAATGTAGAGTCATCTGAACTTAGGCTTGATCAATGTGCTGACCGATGCAATGGAGAAAGTACAGCCGAACAATCTAAGCTTAGCTCCTGACTTTTTGTGGCGTAATTGTGAATATCTTATTTGTTTGGAACGAACTTATACAAGTGATTTTGAATTAGAATTTGCGCCTGAAATCCTTATTATCTATTTAAATTATCAGAAACTTCTCACATACTGAATAATTCAATACTACATTTTCATCTTTAAATGTGATTGCAGGGAAATTTTTGCTGTTATCAATTACAAAATTAAATTAACTCAATTACTAAATAGCAGTGTATCTCTCGGTTGTTTTTGTCTCAATCTTTCTCATATCTGTAAAAAACACGAAAGTTACTAATTGATAGTGGCATTCATATTTATCCTACGTTATTCAACGTTGATAGGAAATTATAATTCATTGTTATTTGCGCTGCAATTAGTTGGATTTCTTCCATCAAAGGAATCTAGCTCATTGAAGAAAGTAGGGGTATGGAAGTTAGGGGTATCTTGGTGACAAATAATTATACATTTCTCGTTTGGTGCTTGAAGACGGCGTTTGATCGCTGGAAACGTGATTCTTCTGAATAATACTGTGCTGTAGATGAGGTCCGATATCCTTATTATTTACTGTTATTAAGTTATATTATTTTCTATATCTGTGGAACATTTAGAAAAAGAAAACGCAAGTAATTGGTTTTCCTCATGCTGGGTAAAGACACTCGTCAAAGCGGCTCCGTAATCTCGGATCTGAATACTTATTATGAAATCTTAATAACATAAATTTTATATAAGTATTTAAATTAGTGATGCTATTAACTGGTACTTGAATATAGAGCTTAATTAATTAAATTTAGAAATTAATTTAAATTAGGTTTACGTACATAATTTATTTGCAGCAACCAGAGGAGATTTTAATGGTCATGTAGAATGAATAGGATTTATTCTTTACAAACACAAGAACTGTTGCTAAAGATACGTAAGCTCTATGATAACGAAAGAGTCAACGAAAAATTATTCGAGCTTTATGTTACCAACTGTCAGCTTCCGCTTCATCATTCAAGACGTACCGCATTAGCCGCTGTCAGGAGCATTCTTTCCCGGCTATATTTTTGTCACTTTATTGTCCATAGTATTCTAGATTGCGATGCACCGCTGGTTGCGGCAAAACGGTGATGCAACACGTACTTGGCAATGACTGGGAAAGGGGTTGATTGATGTACAACTCAATAGTATCAAAACTTTGTCCTCGCATTTTATTTATGGTCATCCCTAACGGCAGACGAGTCGGAAATTGACGTGCATGCACGGAGGCGAAAGAAATAATTGGTGGCCACTCCGATACATTTAATTTTGGGCCGTATCAGCATTCTCGATATTCCGCCAAACCGTGGAAGGGGAATGAAGGCCAAATTTCGCTCGATTCAATACAACTCGAAAATTCCGTTGGGGATCATTATAAAATATCGGACTTATCAAAACTCATTAATAAGTTTCCGGTGTAATTTCCCCAAGCGCGAATTCTTTCCAGATCACCGTTTCCACCTTAAGGTTATAATCATTAACGAAAGGAGGAAGTAATACACTCGTAACTAAAATTAAAATAGAGTGTACTTTTAGCTGAAATCCCTAAATAGGAATCCGTAATATGGAGAATAACTTTCCTTTAGGGCGCAAGTTTAGTAATGAGGAAAATGTATAAATGACGAGGTGTTCCTTGGATACCAAATAAAATAAACTGATAGACCTCAAATTATATTTGAAAGTGTCCTCATATCCTTCAAACGCTCATATTTATCCTTCAAGATTCACCACGGTGCTCTAGTAAAGGAAGGCGACACCATTAATTAGAAATTACGATTTTCTATGGAACTCAACTTTCATACAGCAGCAAGGTGTTGAATTTTATTCTTACGAGGATATGGTGAATACGGTAAATTCATCATTCGACAGCGTATTTGATCCAAGTACTTTTCTAAGCGATTGTTACCAACAAATTGAACCGGAACCGAAGCAAAATCCAAGACCTTCAACTAAAACCTACTTGAACCTCATTAATAAATCGATCATAGGTACACGTGGTGTAGATTCAAACGAATGACATGAAGTGTATTTTCCTCTATTTATAGAGTGGAACGATTACTCTCCAAAAGGTCACATTAAACTTTTTCATTAGATAAGTTCGATCAGGTTCAAATAATTATGTATAGAAATATAAATTAATAATTATTTACATATACTGATGACAAATAAATATAGAAAATGTACATAATATTGAGTACATACAAGAAAGACTTGCAAACCACTGTTTAGAGAATGTGGAATATGAAATATACCCTCATCATTTACTTATGCATGTGCTGTCTAACATAAAAATAATTTCATCCTGTATACTTTCGATCGAATTGGTTTTGGGCAGTTTTCTTTATCCTTATCCAGTATTTTAGTACTTGATTTACGGTTACTACTTCATCAGAAATAATGTATTCTATATTGATATAACTACATCATATAAAGCTATATTTTTAAGCAATTTTTCAGAATATCATAAGTTCACTTCATGAGCCAAGTCTTCTCCCCCGCCTCATTCCATTTATCTTAGCTCAATTTCAATGCTGTGGAATAGGAAATATTAAATTTTCCAAGTTTCTTTCATTGACCGGATAACTACTGCAATAGTAGGATAATTTTTTTTTAATGTGCTTGTTTATCCTGGATGTACGTATTAGAGGGATTAGGGTAAGTTAAAGTTATCCCCGTCGAGCCTCCTTACAAACGTGTAATTGCAGTTAGTGCCACACTTAATAAAATTTATTTAACTTCACCATTACCTAATTGGTGTGTCTACAAACGATGGGAGTTGCTGTTCTTTGACTTTTGAAAGAACTCATTCGGATTAGGTGCGAAATTATTGAACATGGTTTGCAAACATAATGTTTGTAAACTAAGCCCTACAGACTCGCTGTAAGGAGATACGCATTCGTTTTGTTTAGTTATCTAATACCTTAAGATACTTCTCGATACACTATAGGGACCGTCGTTGGAGATAGTATAAAACCTCTGGTTAAAAATACGAGGTCAATTTCGAAAAATACGTTTTATAAAGACATGTAGGTGCCGCAGAAGCTCATGGCACTACAATGTGCAGTTGGGAGGGAAAAGCGACTTTGGAATGGCTTTACAGAATGGTAATTGAGAGTAGGCGAACACGCGGTAATTCTATGTGACACCTCCGTCGGATATAATTTTTAAATGTGTACACTTCCAAAGCAGAATTCATCCATGCACAGGTGCCTTAAGCCTTCGCGGGACATCTTGCGGAGATTACCCGTTCCTTCGCCGCATTGTATGATCCTTCCTAGCGAGAAAAGTCAGTGCAGGATAAGAAAAGCTGCTTTGAATACCCATTCTTCCGGGTACGAAATTCTTCACTAATATTTATATTATCTGATCTAACTATAGCCATGGTTGGCAGCTTACATCGGATACCGTGAAAAAGGATGAACATTGCGAGCACACACTGTAGAAAGGTAGCAGGCTAAATTTGTTTGAGTAGATTACTAGGAGTTTCATGCCCAACTCCCCAATAAGGCGAACACTTTCAGAGATGAGAATTCATAACATAATCCAATGGATGGTGTATAATGACACTTCGAGCATAAACTACACCCGAGGCTCCAAAACTCAAAGGCATAAGATAATGTTGCAGTGGAACGTATCATAGAAGTATATACTATGATGAGATAATTCTGCGTAGGCTTGTTACAGAGATATTCAATAGATTAAGGATTTTCGCTACATTTTAGAACAAAAAATTCCTTTCTTTAAAATAATGCTATTTAATTAAAATAATATTCTTAAAATTGCCGTATACCTTTCAGAGAAGTAATTTTTTACTTTTCCATCTGCTCCCCAAATATGAAATTGGTCTCTGACTAGTGGAATTATACCGATTTTTCTAAAGTTTCAACGACTAGTCTATTTCAAAAATTAACTAGGTCATGGTTTGCATAAGGTCAACTCCTTGAGGAAGGAAAGGAGCTTGTAGATTAGATATAATGAGTTCAAAGAACCATCTTTCATTTCCTCTCTCACATACATCAAAAGAGACACTTTATTTTTCGGTCACCATAGATGGTGGAAATCGAATTACCCACCGGAAAATTGGAGTCTTCATTGTCAGTGGCAACTATCGCATGAATTCAGCCCTGAATTGGATGATAAATGCTGGCTTGAAGATACAGTGACAAATTTTAAATTCATCATTGCAACGCTTATTTAGTATGTAGTCATCTTTTGGGAACATTCCGATAGTCTTACGGAAAAGTTGGGCTCGATCAGAATTACAATATGTGGACGATTGGAATTTGCATATTTATATCATTATGATTGAACGAAAGCTTACTTAACAATTTAAAATTCCAATTTAGTAATAAAATTTCGAGTTGCTTAGAAACTTGGATGGGGAGAAATACTAGGGATCAACTGAAGTTCGAGCGAATTCTCCACAAATTTGTAACTTTTAACGTTGTTCTATTCACAATGATGAGGTCATTATTTTTAATTTCCGACTGTTTCTTTTATTTCTTTTTTATCAATATATCGTCTTTCTTAAAGATGAATATATACATTACACTAAAAAATTCTAGTCAAGTTTCCCTGAGCTATCCTGGAGCTACTTTTTAGAGGGTACTCAGGATAGAATGATCAGAAAACAAAAATTACCAGAAAATTTCTGGCTTACCATATTGAATGTCCGTTGAGAATTATCGCGCATATTTAAATAGTGTTCTAAATTTTTATTTTGCGAGTTGTTTCAATTGGAAAATTATCGATATTGTCTCAATATAATCTTCGATTAATACTATACAGGCATACTTGAACTTTAAATAGCATACAACGATTAATCGAATTTCTCTGGTTTAGAAATGAATATGTTTACCAAGATAATTGCTAAAATACTGATATTTGTGTGGAATCAGGAAACAAATAATTAAAATAAAATTTAAACCATAAAAAACGAAGACCACGAAGTAGAATGTGAAAAACGAAATATTTCCGACGGATTGAACGACATTTATTCTATGTCGCACAAATACCATTGCACGAGAAGGCAGATTACATATGCTTACTCCATCTTCGTTGGTCTCAGTGTTACTTTTTGATTTCTGTGCCTATTAACCCGTAGAGATTCATCTCTGAAATTGCTCCGTTCCCACTCGATAATTACTGAAGGCCGCCGGTCGCCTTCTAACCATCGGACATCCTATACAAAGACTAAAATACAAATTTGGGAGCTATTCACTGCATCACGATTGTCAAGTCTCCGCTAAGTTAAATATCGTGCGATTAAACCGTCTTTTTCGGTCATAAATGACTCTTTTGGGAGAGTTAGCGGTTCTGCACTCAGCAAACATCGGTGAACTTGCGTTAGTTTCGCGAGGCAAAATTCTCTTTGTTTTTATGAGGTGTTGTTCTGGTTATTTAGAGTCCAAGCCTATATTTAGCAGGAAATTATGGAGTTAAACTGTGTGCTCACGTACGCAAAAACCAGGAATAGTGAGTGTAAGGTAAAAACATCTAATGAGAGAGGAAATAGCAGGAACAAATTGTGAACGGGTACATGAAAATATTTTGTGGATGTTTTGTAATAGAAGATGAGTTCATACGAGAATTCCGATTTTCCTCATCCTCATCCAAAATATCATTCCACGTGTCTTAGTATGAGTTTCTGTTCATAGAAGTTTCTTTGCTATGGTTTTAATTTGTTTCTGAGGAATTTAATTTCAGGTATTTGGAATGAAAACGATGCTTAAACGCAATTATTGCACGTGTTGTCTCGTCTATGGCATGAGTTTTGGTAACTGTTAACGTAATAAGTGTTCCCTATTGTATTCTCCGATGCACACATTAGGAAATTATTTGCAAATTACTGTAATAGTTGGAGTGACTAATAATTCTAATCTGCTTCTACAAAAATTATTCGAGGAATACTAATAAAGACGATGTATGTGCCTTTGAAAATGGCAAGTCTGGAATTCAGATCAATTATGCATCACCTGCTAACCTAAGGGTGCCTCTTATCGTGATATGGTAATTAGTGCAATAATGTATAGAATGTTCTACCCATCAAATTAGGAAGTTAAATTTTTTTAACATTTCTGGTCTATGCGATGAAATGTATTCCATCAGAATCCCCTGCATTTCATTATTTTAGGTAATATAGAATAAATAATGTCTTCTCTTAAGTCTCAGGACTCACAGCTATAGGGGCATGCAGCGGAAATATTTTGAGTCATACTCGAAATGAATACGGTTCCCTCATTATCGTGTTTAGGGAACCGTTGAATTTCTTAGGCTTGGAATGCTTATGGTATCCTACAGATGACTATACTCAATGCCAATCGAATGAAAGTAAGCGAAACCTTTTATCATACATTATATTATAATATTGACTCGGTGACTTTTGTGATTTTTTATCTTGGAGTCTTGTTTTGCATTGAATTATCGCGTAAGATTATTAATTGACGACCGGCTGGTCTTGGAACTCTTAGTCTTGTGATCTACCTATTAATTATATCTTGATTAATAACAAATATCAATAATAATATATATATATTGATTGTAATTAGTACTAATAATAGTTAACTTTCCATTAGGCATCTCTAGAGGATGAGAAACCGTAATCCTACGTATGATGAAGCTTTAGAGTGTAACGTGTATATCAGGGGACCATAACATAGTTTATAACTAAAGTTACAGACAATATTTCGTGTTATTTAATTCTACGTATCGTGAAAAGATATCTAAATCCAATTCTATCTTCCTGATATTAATAATGTAGCTGAATAACTGCGCTGCACGAATTCCTGTGCATGAGCAAAAATTGAATAAAGCGATACATGATTAAAAACCTGATAGATTAAATTAACCTACTTCAAGTCTTTTTTCACAAATATCTCAGTCGATTTCTCATTGCAATTCTGATATCACGTAGCTTCCTCACTTTTTAATTAGCTACGACAGCGATTTGAATGTAGTCGGGCTAGGTCATGTGAATTAAGTTCACTCTTTATAGAGATGTAGCTACCTTGTTACTACCAGCCACTTGAAATTCTGTAAAGCTGCATATTCATTCTTTTAGAGAACTGCAGACATAGGGACAGAAATTTCACGATCATAGGTCGATTCGATATCGAATTATGGAATAAAAACGTGACCTCTTTTCACGTACATCTGCGATGAACTCCTTTAGGGCAATTAATTCATAGGAACCAGCAGCCTTACCAAAGACGACTCTTTGCTTTTAAGAACGGGAGTAAGAAAGAGGATGATTAGGTTAGAAGCTTTTCAGTTGATTACAAAATGAATGGAGTAGAGAATATCCGAAAATGGAATAGTATTTAAATTCATGGTTTCCAGGCTCTCGAGAGCAAGAGTCCACACTCCAACCCTTTAAGGATTTTGCAGAAAATGAATTAAGCTGTTTTTAGCTCAAATATTTCCTCGAATGTCGTCAGTTTAATTTCTGGGAATAGGGTTGCCAACTGAAAGATCTTAACCCGAAGATTTTCGCCTGCGGCCTGTATAATGTGAATAGGTACCCTTTTTCTCTTCGTGTGCTCCAGTTGCTACAGTAACGAGTTTATAAAGGTGATGATTCACTCGATGCGTCTTCAAAGATTCCCATTTGCGATGCGTTTTTATGGATACATATAAAATATGCTTTTCTAGATCTCCTAATAGGATCTGTAAATAAAAATATGTGTGTTATAATGAGAAATATAAGACCTTAGACTCATTTTGATCTAGTTAAATTTCGCTAGGATAATTTATTTTTCTAAATTATGATAAAAGGATATAATTTTACCCGGTAAATGTGCTTCAAAATTCTGATTCTGAAATAAAATTGTTTCATCAGGAGTCTCTGGGTTAAAATATTTAGATAATCCTAGCTAAGTATGATATTTACTAATAATTGATTCATATGAATAACAGATAAATTAATTACTTTATCTGAATATTGTTTAATTTATTATGGAAAATCCAGCTGAATTTCCAGTTGAGGCATCTTTTTGATTCGTTTACCAAGCATTAGGTCAGAATATTTTATGAGGGTTTCCAGAATTAGAGGATTAAGAATAATTATCTACTAAGAAACGGTAGAACCAGTATGTTGGACATGAAAAACTAAGCTGAAGATAATCGTTTTCCAAGAGCGTAATTACTTAAACGACCTTGCAAAAGGTGAAATATGAACTTAAATACATAAATCTAAGATTTTAAGGCTAGAAGCAGTGATTTAATTATAAATCCTTCTATAGAGAATCGATTTACTCACATAAAACATTCTACTTAACCATAGTACTACGATTATTCGATGAATTTAATATGTATTCTCTCGCTTAAATTCTTCTACATTACAGTGACAATTAATTCACTGAATTTCGCGCATGAGGTTTCAATGTTGCTGCCTCACGGTTAACATATGAGCAGTTTATACGTACATAAATAAACATTTATATACACTAATTGAAAATTAATAAAAATAAATAGCTTATATTATTCTACAACTAAGTTTTTAAGTGAAAATAAGGATAAAAATAATCGGAAATAATTAAGAAATTAAAAATATAATTCCTTTTATAACAAAATTTAGACGTGTTTTGATAACGAATTTATTTAAAAATGCGGCGTCCCTGGAGACAATGCGCCTTGGGCTGCAGCGCGTCGCAAATTATATTAATGCTCTTACCTCAATGTTTATTTATTTATGGCTTTTAGAGTGTACTTAATCCTATGATATAGTCTATTTAATAATATTGGTAATATACGGAGGTGAAAGGATATACCTACAAAATAAAATGCATGCCAGTCAGAAATCGGCAGAGTAGCTATCAGAAATAAAATGACATCATATATAAACACATTACCCTCAATGTTATTTAAATATTGACACATTAGATTAAATTAAAATGTTCAGGTTTCCTCGAAATAAAGAGATAATTAGTATATTAATGGATTCTTGAACGCAATGGGGGGAGGAAATGTATGCAGGCATCGAAATTGGTTGTACAGCTGACACCAGTGGGAAGTTTGCTATACTGGTTGATAGTTGAGAGCATTCTAAGCTTTCCATCTAGCTCCTAGTCACCTTATTGCTCTCATGAAATGTGATCATCTGATACCTTAAGACCGGAAGCTTATAAGATCATCTATCATCTCTCATCCATGTCTGTGTACCTATAAATGCTAGGTTTATTTTCAGTGCAGGTTCGTTGTTTACCTACATGATTCAAGTTCTCTCGGATAGTAATAGTTCAAATCGACACGTGTAAGGGTAACCTTCCGTATACATCAACAATCTGTAAATGAAGATGGTATGGAGGTGTTTTCTTACGAAATGATGGGCGGAATTGACTGGTGTTTCCTAACTAAATTATGCCTTATCATCCACTTGTTCAGGATTCTCTGCATTAGTACATCGATAAAATTTTGCGTCATTTGTTTGAAAAAATCACTTTAAAGTTCTGAGTAGCGTTTTTACGGAGGATTTCAACCAAAATCTGTATTAATATATCAGACTTTTTTTAGTCTATAATGTTCTCATATGAGTAGCGATATCACTGTTTACTTTGAAGAGTAGTGTTCTTAATTCCTCGCATCAGGAATTTCTCTGTAAGAAAATAAAATTGGAACTCGGCTGTTTATGAATTAGAGACTGAATAAACTGCGTTAGTTGTTTATTGGGCCAGCGTCTTCCAGGTACCAAGGGAACCGGGGAAGTCTGGGTTACCCGACTTCTAGGAATGATCCGATGGGTATTTCGGTAGCCATTCTATGATCCTCAGGGGTTACAGGCAGAGTGAATGAATATACCTCATTCTACGTTTAACTCCTTAAGAAGACAGGATTGCTATCGGGGTGCGCATTGGGTAATTCCCAGAAGTCGGTTATCCCGCCCTTCCCAGTTCCTTCGGTACCTCGAAGATGCTGGCCCTGACAAACGACTAACGGAGGGTTTTCAACCTGTAATAATATTCTCTATTAAATAAGAGGAGCTTGGTAATTGCACATTCGAAGTTGGAATTGAAAGGGGCTCCAAGATAGTCAAGCAGGAAACGCGCTCGCCTTCCGTGAAAGCTGTCCTGGGCTCGATTCCCTTGGGGCTCCAGATGCAAAATGACCTCAGCTGTTGGAGCACTTTAAAAACTACTGCTACATTTCGAATTTACACAGGTTGGGTGGTACAATTGGAAATTACAGGGTTGCCGATCAATAAGCATCTACTAATACAGGTATCTTTTCTTATGGTATTTCTATTTTTATTTTCGACCCAAATTTTACTTTGTTGGTCTTTTGATTTTAACGGAAATTGTATTCTTATTGTTACTATTCATTGCAATATTGCTTAAAAAATTTCCGAATGTTAAATTTGAGGTGCTTGTTTTAGATATATTATTTTAAACTGGAGTTTTGAAAATGTAAAGATTTTCCGTATTAATATAGAGCAGGGGTGGTCAACAAGTCGATCGCGATCGACCGGTCGATCGCGAGGCCAATTTTGGTCGATCGTTGATCTCTCGCTGTTGTTTAATATGCCTTACTTCGGTAGCCATTACTAAGAAGGGAAATCTGGATAGACATTTTTTTGCTTTACATAACAAGTATCAAACAGATTATCCACCAAATTCTGAACTGAGAAAACATAAAGTTAGGGATCTTAAAACTCGTTTAACATATCAACAAAGCGTTTTTAAAAAGCCAAGGTTGAAGTCACAAGCAGTAACTACTGCATCACTCAAAGTAAGCTATCTCTTAGCAAAGAAAATGCAAGCCATTTTCCGACGGTGAATTTGTAAAGGAAATAGTTTTGGAAATGTAAGATTCACTTTTTAACGATTTTAAGAACAAGAGTGAAATTGTTGCTGCAATTCAAGATCTACAATTGTCTCGAAACACAGTAGTGCGGCGAATTGAAATAATGAGTGGGAATGTAAAAGAGCAGTTAATTAATGATATTAATAGATGTTCTTGTTTTTCCATTCAGTGTGATGAATCGACAGATATAAGTGATACAGCACAATTACTTGTTTTCGTTCGTATGATTTTTAAGGATTTTACATCTAAAGAAGAATTGTTGGGTATGATTTCTTTGAAGGAAAGGACTAGAGGTGTCGACATATTCAAAGCCTTTAAATACTTGCTCTATGATTTGAAAGTACCACTTTTCAAATTAGTCTCAATAACAACGGATGGTGCAGCTGCAATAATAGGTTGCAAAAATGGATTTATAGCCCTCTGTCGAACTGAAGATGAATTCCCAGCCTATTTGAGCTATCACTGCATAATTCACCAGCAAGTGTTATCTAGTTAGAGACTAAACACAAAAGAGGTAATGGACATAGCATTTATAATTGTTAATTCAATTCGAGGAAGTTCCCTCAAACAGCGTCTCTTCCAACTGCTAAGTAAGTCATAATATTCTCCCATGATAAATTTTCTTGGCCCAAAAAAAAACGTGAAAGTGAAATATTTAATCAAATTATCAGCCATACTGTGAATTTTTATAACAACTTTTTTATATTTACGAACAAATAGTATAACAACTTATACATTGCAGTTGATAAAAAATTAAATTGCATTTTAAGTTAGTAAAAATCTATCTAGAAAAAGTGTCGGAAAATCGAATTTTTTAGGTACCGCATGTACGGAATGTTGCTGTCAAAAGTTGGATCTGGAAATTTATTTTCTTCAGGAGCCTGTGTCTCGAAAACTTAATAAGTGATTTAAAAATAAAAAATAGTTTTCAACATATATTTTACTTATATACCCAGACATCGCTAGAATGCACCTTATGCTGAAACACAGTGAATAAATATAGTATGCATTTTACACCCCTTCTACCCTCTTAGACTACGCCTATGACAATAAGTCGATCGCGACACACTTTTATGATAAAAAGCAGATCTTGTATACAGAAAAGTTGGGCACCCCTGATATAGAGTATAGAGCATTTTTTGAAAAAAAACAAAGTAACGCATAACACGAACGTGGTCACGTCTCGTTATTTTATCTGACATTATTCTATATTCAGGAACGTTTGGCCAAACTTTTAAAACAAACTAGGAAAATAACTTGAAGCAGCCGAAAGCCACAACTAAAATGATAACGAGTTTGCAATCAGGATTTGTCATACATTGGACATTTCGTGGCTAGGTATGCAAAACTTTAGAGGAAATGCGCGTATAGGATGTTCCGCCAAAGAATTTTTCCAGGTTACTCCCGAGATTATTTGTATCGATTGTTGAAGTTCTGATTTCTCATAGTCGTCAGAGTTCGAAGCTATGCATAAAAACAGAATAAGTGTTCATCATGAATATACGGTGAGTCCGACGCGTAGGAAAACGTGTTGGTCGCGAGTTATTATGGATATTTAATTTGAAGTTGAAAAGGGGACTTCAAAGTTCGGTTACGGAAGAGTGTTAACATCCTCAAATGAAAGAATAGAGATCGGATGGTCAAACAACGGGACTGTAAGGGTCTGCACCTTAACTAGATTGGGGTAAAGGAAAGTTTTGGGAAATCCGACCAAATTCTAGACGTAACAGGAACAGATGAGATGGATTGACTCACCGCGTTAAATGAAATCAGTGCAAATTTTGAAAGAAAAATTAACGAGGGAACCCGTGTAAAGTTTGTCTTCCGTCTCTACCTTGCTGCAATACAAGAGGTGCGAATATATTGTTCTAATGCAGGCAAACTTTTCAGATTGAAGAGCTAAAGCATTCCCACGTTACAATTTCAAAATAATTTGAGAGGAATATTTTACAAAAAGAAAATTTCCTGACATAAGGGCTGAATTTTTCAATCGTTACACAGCTGAATTTTTTATTTATAGAGTTTGAACTTTCAAAATTCACCCAAAAAAAGTGCTCACATAAGTTACGAACAGCGTGGGCTTTTAGCTAATATTTTCTTAAGAAGCTTCTGTGTATCCAGTTGGTGGTGAGTCGTTTTTAATTTACGGTGGGACTCCAGGGCATCAAAATCGGCTTTTTAATTTACCGTGAATGAATATCTAGAAAGAAAACCAAATCTTGCATAGGAATATTAAATGTTATTTCCGTTAGCAGTTTTATTTTAGATCAAATGAGCCTCCAAAGTGCCACACTTTTCCGACCTCAGTCCCAATCTTTTATTTCAGTGTTTCCCTATCGGCTGGATACATGCAACTACTTCCTCCAACGTCATGAAGAGACCACGCAAATCCTATGGCCTCTTGTTACGGGGAATGGCGCGAGCTGTTTTGGCTAATGCATAGAAAAAGAAATTTGGCGATAATAGATTTTGAAGATATTCAGCATTGAGCAAAATTAATTTCCGATAGAACAATACGAACAGCTCGTCTTTATTCCTTAAGGAATTCACGGTGCCGTAAGATTTACGTGGTCTCTTCATGATGTTGGACTAAGTATAGTGGGACTTCGAGTCTCTGCGATGGGACTCGAGCAGGTTGATTTCGTTTTATTTCAGTCGATTTCGTTTTATTTCAGTCGCTCTGCCTTATATTTTTCTCCTATGTAGCCCAGTTTCAAATAAAGCCTATAATGGTTTCGCCACAATTAATCAGCATACTAAGTGTTCGCAGATATTAAATACGTCAATTAGGATAATGAATTGGTTTTCACTTGGTGGGAATTGGCTGCCTAGAGGACATGGATGATAGCATAGCTATCGGGAAGCGCATTTGCTGATTCCTAGAAGATCGGTAATCCGAGAATTCCGTTCCCATCCCTTGGAACTGATTCGATTACCGACGTTCGGAAGTGTTGTGTACCGACTATGGAAGTGTTTTTCAACCTCATACAGAAAGTAGGGCTTGATACCATAATGGATGGGGAACTTAGCTCTATTACATAGCAACCCTTGACTGTTCCACGTGGAAAGCAAACTTTGTTCGACGTTTTACATAATATCACTTTGAGTATGTGTATGATTGAAGTATAGAATTGCTTAGGCATTGAGACTAAATGCTCTAGATCTAAAGCACCTGAAAGATTTTTATGAGATTGAGGCGAACAAGATCTTGGATTTGTTTTATTAATGGTTATGCTTCTTAAAGTTTTTGTTTCCAACTACGCTTTCTGTAACGATGCTAGAGCTTGGAGACTTAGGGAATACACTGGTCTTAAATTACGATTCTGAGCGGATGATATGTTATGAAGGTAGCAAGTAAGTTGATAATTACATTGCGGGAGAATGAAGTAGTTAATAGCAAATTAAAAATATGCAAATTAATAGGTGAAGGAGGAATCGGAGGTATAATCTGTTATATTTTTGTTATTTTTTTAAATAACAAATTTAATTTTATACTTAGCATTTCTAGCTCACACTTCGAATCTTCAATATCCGCAAAGTTTACCGCATTTCTCGCTGTGAAAGGAGCTTTTTCACGAGCAATTTCTTTGCACTATATACTGATCTTATATTACATTTCTAGACTTTAATATGTTATGAAGACAGCGTTTATTGTGATGAAGTTAGGACTTAATACTCATATGAGTTTTATGACTCCGAAATTTTTTACAAGTATTTCCCGTAGAAACATCAATTACATTTTGCAATTTCCATGTTTTGTAATCGAAAGAGCGAATTTATGAATGCTTTCCTATTGCAGTTTGTTCAATATTTTATTAGTTATCTGACCCATTACTCTATTCGGGACTCATAGCTCAAACATAATGCATACATATCGATATAATAGACTTCATCTGAAATTTTTAACTTCTTTTATTGCATACATCCTATGGAGCTACGAAATTTCGGGCTCTACCGGGAATCGTTCTCACATTTCAGTTCATAGCTGGTAAACATGAAATCTCAAAGAAATCTTTCGTTCTCCGATTGCAGCACTCTTGCCAAAGGTTTCCATCGAGTGGAAGATGCAGCTCGATTTATAGGTTTCGCTGGCTCATAGCTCCCATAAGGATTACTGTTTACTCACAGGAATGTCGGCAGGAATATCTTTTAAATATGTTTATTCAACTTGAATACCCATAAATGGAGCAAATATGTCAACAGAGGGAATAAAGTTTAGTAATTTTTTGGTAATGCTAAGCATTTTCCTTATGTGAGCGGAATATCTTGATTCGCTCTCAACGTGCCTTCATTTAGGTGAATGACTGATAAATGAAATTATAAAGTGTTCTAGTTTCAGCTGGCGAACATATAAAATTAATTTTTGAGTTATCAGCTGTTTCGAACTGGGTTCTTTTAGTTCAAAATTCTGAGATTAAATATCTATTGTTCGGAGGGTAGTTCTACCGAAAAGATAAATTTGTATCTCATTTTTTTGGCGAGAAAAAATATCGGATCAGTTGAGGTTACAGTTCCATACCCTGAGTCTATCTAAAAATGATTAATCGACAAATTATGATTTTCGCTGAATGAATAGTCATTCCTCCATCATTTGTGGAATTTTCAACTACTTTGAGTCCCATAAGTTGCAATTAGAACGGTATCTATTAAAAAAAAATCTCAGTTTAGAGTCAAGTATTCAGGTTATCAGGTACACAAGAAGTTTCGCTTTTGAGATATTTGTAAACATTTATATTTCTCTCTCTTCTCTAGAACGTCGTAACTCCGTTTTGAAAAAGCCAATATATTATATCTCGATGAAAGAGCGTTCTAATAGTAGTAGTATTGTTACAAGTGCTTCGACAGACGAGGTGGAAGTCTTAAAAGTGCTTCGACAAGTGAGATCATTTTAGACGCGAGCACACGCCAAGAATCGAACCTGGAACTGCTTACACCAAAGTAAAACGCGCTATCCATGTGACTGTCCGGGAGCCCTTGAGTCAGAAGTTATAAGACTATTTGCTCTCTTTCATTTTGTTTAAAACAAAATCGTCTCTTTCTTGTTATTACTTTCTTTAAAGAAGAGTTACATCTATTTCGATGGTTTTCCTTAGAATGTATTTCATTAGGATAAAGGCATAGTTATTTACGGTTAAGAGTTCAGGCGTACGCAAGAGTACCCAAGTATAACGGAAATGAAAATAACGAGTCACTCTTAAATTGAAGTCTTATTCCAACTTCCTCATATCATAGTATTTTACTTCAACTTTAATTTTAGATACTAGTAGCTTTCGCAGGTTTTTCATGTATTTCTTCTTGTGGGCGACTTTTGTAGCGATTCTATTTTCTGAGGCCTTAGGATTTCATGTCCACAAATTAAATTTACTTCCCTTTTCTTAACTCATGACTTCCCATAGATGTCTACTTTCTTTTTATTCCTGGAAGACGTTGGAATACATATAGAAAGAAATTCATCTGTCTCAATACCTGAATGAAGAAAATTTTTTAGCTCACGGATGTCGGAGGAAATTGTTGAAACAAAAAATTATTAGAGTGGGATAACAGCGGCTTCACTTGAAATTCTATTTCAGAGAATATCTGGAGGAAGTCTGCATTTCGTTCCGATTCAGATTAGCTTTTAGTTGAAATCCTTTATTCTAGGAGAAATTCGTGTTCTGCTTAAGCATTTTTATATCTCTGAATAAAAGAGGAAACTTTTCTTTTCACAACTTGGAATAGACTCTTCCGTTCGTCACATTCATCATTAAGATGTAAACGGTATGGCTTAGGGGAACATGGTTCATTAGAGGGAACTTCGTGAGAGGTGAGTTTTTAAGAGAAATTTTAGGTAAATTATGTTTTGGAGATCTTAGACGAGAGACGAAATGTAGCAAAGCGAGGAGGTATTTATTATGCCCGTGCAAATAAGCCTGCTTTGATGCACACAAGCTCCAGATTGAGGGAACCTAATTATCAAGCGCTTAGGGATCGCTCGTGTAAAATGGAACCTTAAGGAAATCGGAGGAAGAGAGAAAGTGAGTAGAGAAAGTTTTTCATTAACTAAAAGAATAAATAATGGGCAAGAATGAAGAAGCGATTCTGATAGAAAACACTCAGTGTTAATGATTGTAGAAGTGGCTTTCTTATCTACACAGTACCTAATTTTCCTCCACCATACTGCGTTCCTTTGTTAATGAAAGATGCGTGAAACAATCATAGGAACTAAAATACGAATAACTTAGCTTATGATATGTAAATAATTGATATCTTAATCGACTCTTTGAGTTCAGTCTGAGTGGATGTGTTATGATCTCATTCCGGTTGCATTTTTGTGAGGACATTTCATGAGTCCCGGAAAAATATCAGAGAACTATCTGTGTGATCATAATGATGTGTTTTATTACAGAATTACCTCGGGAATTTAGCATAGACCCGGAAGTGTCCAAGCTATTACCCTCATCGGCACAATTAAATATTACCAAGACTTCCTGGGTCGTATATATTGTACTTTGAGTTACCAAAGTCATGATGTCACATCCGCGGATTCACGTCCCTGAATATCAGTTTCATTGAATTAGTCATAAAGTTCATAAAAAATTCACCGAAAATTATCAGTTTTATTTTTGTAATTCAGTGACAGGTGGTTGTATTATTGAGTGTTGATGGTGGCGGTTAGCTTTGCAGGGCTGAGCCAGCCATTATTTGCTTTTCTTCCGCTTTAATCTTTAAGCATACGAAGTTATGTAAAAGCTAGTGGATCTCAGGGAATAGATTAAACAGCTTTATTCGGTGGGTTAATCACTAATGGCGGAGAATTTTAGAAATATGTAAAAAATTCATTAATTGTATAAAACTTCATTATAAAAGTTAAGCTTTTACTTATGGTATGATTACAGAAGCTAATATTCGATGGGATTTTTTAAACATTTTCTTTTTTAAACTTCTACGGTACTAGTATTACATCATGATCTTGCGCCTATGGAAATGTCTCTGAATTCATATTGTATTTCTGTTGACAAAGAACGAAAGTAAATGAATATGAGTGAAGGATTAATCCAAAAATATTTTTAGCTCAATTTTCAATCAATTCTGTGAGAAAAATTTTACGTGATCTAAGTTTTTGCATCTCGAAGCAATGGATGAAGCTCATAGAATATCATCCCTTTTGCAAACTTATCCAAGTTGGGCTATCGATCTTCTTGTTGATCTCGGCTAAATTCGTATCTAATAGCTAATAATAGTGTCAAAAGGCTTCATTCTGCCCATCAGTCTTTGTTCTATAGCTTAACCAAAGCACACACTTCCTCATTTTTTGCTAATACGAACTGTATTATGAGCTTGCCATAACTGCGGTTCTCGTTCTTTGTGATCATCATAATATGTCCAATCAATCTACCCAACATACTCCACGGCTCCTGCTATGTTTTCATAACAGGAAAGAAAGAGTTACGCCAGCGGTAACTGAAATCCGGCGAGAAATAACTGATAGAAAAATTAAAACTTCGCTGCTGAAGGCTGAGTGATGGAATCCTAAATTACTTCAATATAGCAAACTGTGATTAGAATTTGATGATCCTATAACGACCACGACATTGAGATACTAATTTTTTACATTATCGACACTTCATCAAAGAGAGGTTTTTGATTGTTTTGAAGCGAAATTAAGGAATATTGTTCATGCCATACAGCTAATATCTCTATAGGAAAAAGAAAATGGCTTTGTCAACACATTGGAGTATATAGGCTTCAAAAAGAACGTTTATTAGCAGTCAAAAACCATTGGGGATTCCGGGGAATCTTTTGTTCAGCGCTAATGTTGTTTTTCTCAATATGTTTGTCGGCAACTAATTAAATATCTTCAGAGGATGAAAGAAATTAACTCATCGTCTCTTCCTAACTGGAATGTATGTTTTTGGACAGAAATGTTTATTATAAAATATTTGCGGCTTGCGCGTTCAGAGAAAGCAGTATCAGATTTGATCTCCGGGAGGGACCACCTGTGTGAAATGTTCATAGCTGTCGAAGTATATTTTGAAAGGCAGTTTTTAATAGTGAAATTGGAAAAGAATCCATTTTAGTGACGGCTAGTTACGTTATAGAATGTTAAACTGTTGGAATGAGAATTGAAAGAACAATAATATAGTTAGCAAAACTCACCTGACTGAATAGAATGGAAATTAAATTAAAACGTGGCTTCAAATTTTCTGCACATTCTCGTTGATGGTGAATTTGGAGTATTTGTTGAGCTACTATCAATTCTTCTGTTAAATTCGCTCATCATATATAATTACTACGCTTTTGGAAGTCGGAATTTGAATTCGTGGGATAGCTACTAGAGCTATGAAGCTTTAAATATCTGAGTGACCACTGCTTTTCGCTTATATTCACGATTTATGGATAATTTAATTCAATTATTCGTCAAGAAACAGCGAGGCTTAGGTGTCGGGTTATTTAACCGCAAGGGTCAAAAATGTGTCAAAATGTTGCATTTAGAGTTCAAAATTAAATTTTGTCAATTTCATTTATTTATGGGTAACTGCTGCTGACACCGAATGAATAATGCTATTAACGTTGATTAATTACACATCACGGCATGTGACATTTATATTCGACTCGCAGGATGATTTGTTGAGGATAAATGGTTCATCAAAGCAAACATTTTGTTACCTAAATATGTTATGCCGCATGATTTCATTACTGTAAAGGAAATCAATATTCCTATAAATCTTATTGTAGAAGTTTGCTATTATAAGATTAATTGCGAAAGTTTTTTCTCTATAAGTTAACACACATTTCATCGCGTCTTTTGGTATGTATGATATTTTAATGAATTATCAGCTTTTCGTTAAATTTGAAAGATCATCTTGGTTGTAACTTTAACTAACCGAGACGATAAACTCACCAAGATATCATTAGGTAACAAACTCAGTCGTAAAAGTCTTTTCCTCTCTCCAACCCGAAAATTCAGACCTACGAATGATTCCTTGCTTAATTAAATCCTACTAATTAGCTAGTAGCTCAGGAACCAGATACAGGTAAGTATTCATTTACTTCACAACGCATTCGCAGATGAATTTACTTGTAATGGCAAAGTTCAGGTTGGAGGCAGAAATTAGACGTCCTTCATTGTGTCCATTAACAAGGTTCAACGAAGTTAAAATTCTACTCATTAACTCCAACGATTTCATCTAATTCCGCTTATATTTCTTACCCCTTCGTCTGATAGCATGGCGTACATTCCCATCATGCGATCAAATTGATTCTTTGTCGTCGAATCACATTCTCATATACTCAAGCATGTTTCCTGACTGCCAATTAACTGCGATTTCAGTCGTTCAAGCGAAAGACTATTTTCTGAATATTAGCTTCGCGAAATCCTAGCATCAATGATTAATTTTAATTGGGATCATAGCGGGTAATATTTTCCACGACAAGGAATTCGAATTTAGTCTGCAAGGGAGATGAAGTAATGAAAGTTCTAGTAACAGAATATCGAAGTTCTGCGCCTTTCCCTCGATTTCATTTTCCAATAATTTAAGGGATGTAATAGGGAATAAAGTACCAGTCTCTCGGGAAGAATCTATGGATACTGGAGCAATTTCCAAAAATTTAATAGCATACGAGAAAAGAGCTCGTCCTAAGTTTCCCTTTGAAACTTGGCATAAAGTGACGAAGCTCATAAAACAAAGATTTTGCTCTTTATATTCACATGCCTTTCCTTTGTTAATAATATCTCAGGAACTGCGAATATAGCACGGGAATGCTGCATCCACAGGCTTTCATGGTCCGTGTGACCAGTTGAATCAAAAATCCGATCGCCTCCCTTGAACCCCAATTCACAAGGAACAATGCCTCCTCTTTGCAATCATCGTATCGAACGAACTGTAAATGAGATAATCTGTATTTGAATGGCTGTCAGTTAGGGAAGAGCCGAAGACCTGGAGATCCAAAATCCCTTCTATTGTAGTCGTTACTTCAAAGCCCCGCATGGCCGAAAGCAAAGCCACGGCTACTGCTTTCTGCACTGTAATTGAGCGATAAATAGATCAAGGCAAAGGGAGGGGCGAAATGGCTTTGTTAGGTCTGGTGCATAATCGAGAAATTCGAAATACTTATATATTGCCTAGTATCAATCTCCTTTAATGAATGAGCTGTCCTCGGTTGTTTTTCCTTCCACATATCCACGTGGACTTTTGGCGAATATATATTTTTGAATGGAGGACAGTAAATTATTGTATCGTTCAATGGGTTGTAATTTATGTATTTAAATTGATTCCTCGTAATCATTTTGTATTGTTAACAGTTAAATATTTATCATTTTTATTAAATATGAATTTTATATATAGCGCTACCACCAGACTTCCGTCTTACCTCAGCGGTAATAAGTAAATAAATAATAAATAGATTTTTTAGCTAAATATGTAAAGGTCAAAGAAAGAACAAGAGACTGTTCCTTACTTTGTGTTAATAGCATTATGCTCTACGAGTTCTGACTACTTCTATAAGAAGGTTTGCACATTAATTCTATCATAAAATTTCTACAGAGAAGAAATTCATTAATTATAGCATGTACCGAAGATATTTAGTATTACCAAAACTCATGAAATATTTGCTAAAGAGATATAACAGCTACTCCACATGCTGTGCGCAAATGATTATCGCAGATTGTGAGCGTATATTGTTTACTATTGATGATATAATGGCGGTGATGGTAGTTAAATGTAATCACTCGCCAAAGTCTGTCAGAAAGTTCTGTCGGTGCTCTAGCGGCCAAACAGTATACCTAAAATTTTTCTTGGCACTCCCTGATATATTGGTTAGAAGGGAAACAGTATGATAATAAATGTTTTGGAGATATGTATGAAAAAATGAAGATTCTTTTATAATTTGCTATCTTTTCGTTCATTTAATTACTGTGCAGAAACACACAATAGAAGCAAGAAGTAAAACCTTGCGTTTCCCGAGTCTACTGCATTTTAACGGGTTATGATATTCCTAAGGGAGCTAACCAACCGTTTCAGTATCATTAAAAGGGAGTTAAACATCTTATTTTGGTAATTTATATTTATATTAAATATAAATGCTACTTTTCACTGTTTAACATTCTACATAACGAAAAATATAATGATTGAATTAGCTATATTTTTTGATCTAAACACCATAGTCAATAACGCAGGATAAGTAATATTTTTCACTGATGGCCAGTTAGAGCTTTCAAAGCTAATTTCGGAAAATTCGAAAACATTCTTCTTATACATAGAGCAATAATGAAGGTACGGAGAGTTTTAAAGAGTTAAACTCAAGGCCTCCAAGAAATACCTGGATGTACGAATACGTTACGCTAACTAGAAGAAAAGTAATAATGATCAATAATGTATGTCCTCCCTAAATTTTTGTTAATGGAAATGCTTAAGTCTTCTTAAGTCCCTTTTTTTCTCTTCATAAACAAGGAAATTCATATTCTTTCATAAAATCTCCATGAAGAAGGAACTCCTTAAAAATTTATAAGCTTTTAATGGACATAATTCAGTACGGTGCAGAAAAAACTTCTCTAATCAACGTTACATGAGCATTTTTTGATATTTTCAATATACCACGACTAGACTACGAATCTCATCCACAATATTGCTTACTCTGCGCATAGTTCCTCATAAGCTTCATTACTTCTTTAATATTGGGGATATTTTTATATGTAATACTATACCTTTAAAAGCCGTAATCTCATCATACTTCTCTAAATAAGATCAAATTGCTGTGAGATTCTTAGCATATGAAAAAATTAGTAACAGAATAAGGTAATACACAACACAGAATCACGTTTAACTTCGTAGTAAATTTTAATGGATAAATGCACCGTGTTCATCTGTAATTCTGCCATCGGGCGCATCTATAGCATTCGAAATAATTAGATACAATTATGGAGGACATAAAGTAAATAATATGTAATATTTGAAATGCTCAGAAAATATATCGCCCCTTGTATTCGTGATCATATAAGTTATATTACTTGAACACTAATTAAACCTTCCAGAAGGGTTAGAATATCGGAATAAACAGGATGCTGGAATATAACCGAAGCTAAGCCAAAATTATTCCTTTTAGCTAAATCGATAATGCCAGAATAAAAATAAATATAATTGTATGGTTTTGGTTCAAATTACTTCTCAATATCACCCTCTAAGAATATGTAATCGGTAATTTATATGATAAAAGTCCTGCGATTTCTCGCAATCTTAAGCGAAATAAGTTCCACTTTCATAAAAGGTGCGATATGAAACGCGCAATATATAAATAAGTTGATTTAATTTAAATTATCTCAGAGGAAACTTCATGAAATTAGAAACGTCTTTTTAGATCCCTCTTGCTACTTATAATTTGTAGTCGACTTCAAGAATAGCCTTCAGCAGGAGAGCTTAACCGCGACAATTCAAGATGATTGCATCGTTTTGAATTAATTGCTCTTCTTTCGGTGTTAATCAAGTGATCAGACTTTCTAATTCCTTGCTAAAGGGTAAACTGGATCATTCATTATGGAGAAGTTGGTCTAATACTCATTTTCTTGGAGGGAGACGTAGTTATAATGGAGGACCCCGGGCACGTTTTCGGGGTAGCTTTGCGGGAGGGCGCCAAAAGTTTGTTTTCGGCATCTCTCTCAATAATTAAGGAGCATAGCAGATTCAGATAGAGGAGAACATGATTGCTTAGAGCCTCAGATATTTTGAACCGGACTTGCTGCGCGGGAAACCAAGAGCGGTCAACAGGCTCTTTATGCGGTAAACGTGTCTATGGTTATTAGAGGGCCACAGGCTCTTACTCCATATCGACCGAGGATTTTCGTATGCCTATTAACCTTGCGCTTACTGAAGATTTACTTAATGCAAACTGCTATAGATCTGCTAAATCGAGTGAGCTTCAAAGGCGAACTTCTGTAATAGAAAGTTTCGGTCTATTAAATCAACTTTGGACGTTATTAAACAATCCTTACGTTAGTGAGTGAAGGAAAATGCTACTGAAATCAAAGTGTATGTTGGTGCTGGGACATCTATTTAATGCAGAAACATACATGTCCATTATCTAAACAATTCATTTACATAAAAATAAAATAACGTTTTTTGAAGAAAGCAAGATCTAATGAATATCCGTAGGTTTTTCACATTTCAAGTATAAAAGAAAGTATCTTTGCATTAGTATATTTATCTTTATTCTATTATAGTTGAAATATACAATTATTTATAATTTCATTTCCATTAATACCCCATTGGCCGTCATACGGCGTACGGCAGGGAGTGTTAAAAGACCGAACTCCCTAATTAGCTACCTGATTTTAGTCTGGAAAGAGAGACCAGTAATAGCTATCCGCTCTCGCTGTAATCTCGCGAAATCTCTTTGACCTCTGGCCTCGAAAATTGCATTTGTTGAGTACGGGAATCACGATGCCCCGTATTTCATAATTTATTCACTGCTTAAAAATTTCTCTAATAGCTTGTGCTTATATTCGGTTCTTCTATCCTTAAAAGATTACCAGCCGAGGTTATTGATAATCTCTAATGCACTGCTATCGAACCTATAGCCTCCCTTAAACGAACCGCTCTGCGTCGTACGCGATCTAACTCCAAGATCAAACCCTTCTCGTGTGGATTCCACAACGCGAAACAATACTCAAGCAACGGGCGAAGTAGCGAAAAATAAACACCTATCTGACACTCGATCGGTTACCCCTGAGAACGCGGATGCATAGCCTCAGCGTCCTATCGGCTTAACTACATCTTGATTGTGCATTTTTAATCATGAATTACTTCTCAAAAGGACAGCTAAATATTTGCATTGACGAATTCTAATGTTGCGCCAATATTGTGGTGGAAGGTATAGAATGTATAGATAAATCGAACGTTGCTCTGAATTGGAATTTTGTCACATAAATATGGGTTAATAATGAACGAATTATGAGCACTTCACCATTTAAAAATGTTTGCTTAAATGATTATATATGAAAGATAAACCTTGAAGTGCAGATCAATGCTACTTTGCTGTGAAAATCCGTACAAATAATGCAAAAAGTAAAATTTGCATTATGATCTGTATTTCCTTAGAAATATTTAGTATAGTAACAATGATTAATCTTCGAATCCGTCGATTTCGATCATTTAACATATGTGGAGAATATTCTCCTATAAAACTGTTGAGAAAACTGTTATAAAAGATTAGAAATAAGCCGTCACTCTACTAAAACTAAAATTATAGTTTCATTATTCCACTACATATTTCTATGTATAATGCCCCATGCTGATGGTAAATTTTCAAATATAGTTACCAACGAAATTAGGAAGTTTTATCACCTTTAAACATGCGTATATGAAACGAAAAACGGTTGATTTAAATATTTTGATGGGAATAAATGGAAAAATGTATACTTCCTCTGCACATTCAACTCAATTTGAGATTCAATTCGGGGAAAAACTAGTGATACGCATGTCCCTAAGACGAATGAATGTAAATTTTGTATGGTGTTTTGTTCCAGTTACCGGTATATTCTGTTAGGGACTACATGTACCTCGTACCTCGCTTTCAAGGTTTGACTCTGTAAACCCTTTTTACTCTGGATAACAGCACGCATTTTCATTCAATCACTACTCATTATCTATCGACACGTGTCAAAGTGTACAACCTGAGTGTATATATACACACACCGAACAACCATTTTAAGGGTTAAATGGAAGATGGAACATTCTACTGCTAATTTTCCCTAATGAAGACGTTTGCATGTTATTGTGTTTCACTTTTCTATTGCTGTCTATTGTATTCTATTGCATTATTCGCCGGATTTTAAACTTTTGGAGCTTGTAGCTGATTTTTATTGCAGCATCTAATCAGCTCATGAAGTAATGTGGACGCATAACATCTCTTTCTATTTCACGAATGTATTTTTTTGTCTCTTGAGAGATTTTACGTAAATATTAATCTTTTCGTGTATGGCATCCCCATCTCATTTAAGTAGCAATTAGCGGTAGCAATTAGTAGCTAAACGCAAGGGCTAACCCCCATGATTCACGGAAGCATCGCTTGTCTGCTTGTCAGTCCCAAACATTGTTCACATAGAGTAGATGTAACTGACGCAGAGGGCATCATTCACGGATTATAACATCACTCATACTGCCGAAAATGCCATAGGACTGATGGGCTTTTCAATTATCTGTCTCTCGTACGTAAGAGCATAGCACCTAACCATGCCAAGCGTGTTGTTTTACGTCGAACCGGAGGCATACGGAAACCCAAAATGAAAAATCATTATTTTTGCCGGAGTTTAAACCATGCCAGAAATGATAAAATTGTAATTTTTGGGCTAAAACCGTCTCTGAAAACCTTTTTAATCCCCGATGATTTTCGGTTAGGATTTCAACTAATTTAAACAGTATTTATACTCACTCATCACGAATTAATGTATGTAATAATCATCATTTAAGTACTCTCTGATTGCTATAATATTAAGAGAATGCTACAAATTTCTATCAGCTTACTAGGTGGAGTTCTTTATTGATTCGCAGCCAATAGCAAACTCTATGAATCTACAGATATCCATATTTAATTTTTTATTATTTTTTTGTCTTTGCCTGCCACTTTTGCATCCATCCTTTATGATTTCATCTTTTATCTTTTTTGAATATCAATTGCGAGTGAGAATTTTCCTGTATGTGTTTAATACATCATTATTTTTATTATTATGAAAACAATAGCTCACGACTCAGTAATCAAAATCTTTCTTTTAATAAAACATAATTCGTATCGAGATATTTATTTAATATCGCGAATTTATTCAAGAATTCGATGAAATAAGATTTCGTATAATGCAAACCTTGCGTAGGGTTCATAACCGGTTGGACGGCAGTGACCGCACCAACACCGGAAGTGAATCGAATTCGCTTCACTTGAACACTAATGCAATAGACTATTCTCCGCAATCACCGATCGAACAATCCTTTAAGGCCTCCCGATTTAAATCCCAATCCCGGACATTCGGCTGGAGTACTAAGTGCCATGCATAAAATATGCACCGGAGAAATACGCACAACCGATAAAACCAACGCGAAGCGGCTGTGCCTCCTCGCCCACGTCTGATACCGGAGTAGAAGTCGGGAGTCACTTGACGAACGGGGAGCAAACTACAGTGACTTTTGTCCAAGGTGCAGTTCACTGTACAGTAGGGTGGTCCTTATTTTGCGAAAATTTGAATTTCTTTCGGGACACCCCCTGAAATTCTTCCATTTGGTTAGAAAATAAATTGTGTAAAATATTATTAAAATCGGATTACGGAAAAACGTGCCGCATCGCACTTGAGTTTATAAATTTCATCAATTTTGGCCTTGACATTAGGGAGGCTTCCCATTTTTGAACTGCCACCGTGATTTTGATATTTCTTCAATCTCACTTTATGCAATACTGAAACTTTTCTTACAAAATCGATAGAACAAGCTGTCACTTTGTGTAATTTCATTACCGCAATAGAAAAATATTATGAAAATTTTGGAATTATCATGAAAATGGTGGAATAACTCCTAATAACTCTTGTAAGAATGTACAATGGAAATTTTGTTTGTAACATACGCGACTTCATTCCCAATAACGTCATACTACTTACGATTTCTTCGGCATATTGTAAAACAAAGGAAGAACATCACGATACTCGCCTCCCACCTGAAAAGATAAACGTTGCGTCGCCCGCCACTTCCCAGCACACTCTTTGGTATAGTACTTCAACTTTCCCGCAATATTCCAACTAGTTGGCAGTAGAATCAAACTTACAACCAGTGTGGTCGGGCGGGCGGCAGGTGTCGCTAACCAAGCCGGTATCGGCCGTTTGACTTTGACATAAGTTTTTGAAGGAGCCATGGGGAAAACATCGCGTTTTTATAGGGATATTGCAAAAGCTGTTCATTTGCAAGAATCCTTTGCGCGGAAACTCAGTTCGGTACCGAAGAAGTGGCTGATCTTGAATCGCAGATTGTAGTTGTCGCGTTGTGATCAGCGGAGGATCCGGCACAAGAGTGAAAGAAAAGAGAGTGAGAGCAGAGAAAAGAAGGGAATATTTAGTTCCTTCTGAATGTTTGGCAGGTCCTGCTGCCCGGCGACTACCAGAATTGTAAGATTTCTGCTATGATGATGAGCTGAAAAAAATCATAGTGGAATTCGTCAAACGTTCCTTATTGTTACTGAGACCAGATCAGCCGTTTACTTCAAATTCCTCTCCTTTCAAATTTATTTTCAACTTTCCCTCACGGTACTCATTGGCTATCAGTCTCGTGGCCGTATTCAGTCTTAGGTGGTGTTTACCACCGGCTTTGGGCAGCGCTTTGAAGCAACCCGACTCAGAGGAGCGTCCCTCCCGGGAAAGGAGGCGCTTCCAAACGCCACAGCGCTCGGTGCCCCGTGGGGAACGCGAGCTTCGGCGCTGGAATTCCTCCCTGTTCACTCGCCGTTACTGAGGGAATCCTAGTTAGTTTCTTTTCCTCCGCTTATGCTTAAATACAGCGGGTGATCTCGCCTGCTCTGAGGTAGAGACATTAAGAGATTCGAGCGTCCGGCCCGCCTCTCGGGCGAGAAGGGAGACTGCCAACGCGTCCCCGATCTCCCTTCGTTCCGCCTCCGTCGAAAGAACGAACGAAAAGCGGAAAAGGAGACCACTCACGGATGGGACACGTCCATCACCGACGCGGGTGACGCGTCACCCGCGTCATGAGGGAGCCCGGCCCCACCGCCGGGTCTCCCAAGACCCGAAGATCGCAGGAAATGTCACTAAATGCGTGGGTTCGATGCCAGGTGGGTGCAAAATTTCTCTCATTCAAAATGCATTGCGGCAATTTTTAAGATATGAATTTTTAAGATTTGAATGCCTTCCCGACAAGGTGGAAAAATAAAATCCGGAATGGGAACAGAGGTGCTTGATAACATTCTTTCACTCAGTTCATTGTTTCTCTAATGGTCCTTGGTTCGATGCAAGAGCGTCATTCCGATTCTACCATGCATTTCAAATGGGGATAATGGAATCTTTTTTTAGGACCTTCCCGATGAGATATTGAATCGAAACTTTGGAACAGGTCAGAATAGCACGTATCTAATAATAATGTGCCATTCTCTCATAAGGTCCGAAAAGGGTCCTGAGTTCAACACTAGGCGCTCTTTTGTGGGAATTTCTGAAAATAGTTTTGAGGCCTTTCTTGGTACGATACTGCATTCAACTGATTAGCTTGCAGTTTGCAAACAACTTTTATTCGTATTATATGATGTTATGTTATCCTATTTTATATTATATTACATTTTGAAAATAACTAAGAAATAAACACCTTAAAGTGTCTAAATAGCCTGAATATTTAAGATATTATATTATATTCATTACTTACTTACTATTTACTATAGAATACTCCAACTTTTAATTCTTTTTCTAATTTAGCGTTTGGATATTTTTGTAGTATGTTTGAATGCTAATTTGCTTGTTATTTCTATTTTTTCTTCTTCATATGGGTGAATGATTACTGTCACAAATTTAATTTATTTTATGTAGCTTATGTCATTTGTTGCTTTTGCTATTATCATTTTGATACACAACATTTCCATTTCATCTTTTAGCTTGTACTATCAGTAGGTTTTGCAAGTTTTTCATACCCCTCTCCTTTGTGGATGTTTTCCTGCTATGGATATTTTTTCCTAAGATAACACCTTAAGTTATTTTTACATTCACTCCTTAGAAAGTTTTCCTGGCCTGTATCTATTTAAACCTACATTACGTACGTTTTTATTGACATCATTGACAACGGGTTAGGTGGAAGAAGAGAGATTTTAGTCTCAATATCGCCTTAATAAAGACCTTTATATATAAATACGGAAAACTTGTAATGAACGATGCAGTAAATACTCACATAATTTATTGAAGTGCTTTATTATTGTATTAAAATGTGAGTTTAACTGAACTAGCGAGATACACTCATACAATCTCTACTCTTACTGACAAATGTATTCTCGGCTAAAAATGATAATAAGCCTTTGGTTAATCGCGTCAAATAAGTTCCTTACTATAATTAGTCGCGTTGGGTCGATATGACCTCAGATATCGCCTCCACAGTACCAAAGTATCTACTGCTGATTTACTCCTTCCCTAATCAATCTCTTCTAATTCATTATTTCTCAACGTGAGTAGTACAGCTCTGGGAGAGATAAGAGTATTTTGGAGGGGGTGCCGACATCAATTGGGCAGCAGGCGGGAATTAAGAAATCGGCGTTGCGTGTCATGATAGCCGACTATAAGTAGGATATGAAAGCCCGAAATTATGCCAATGCGGAAAGTTTTTCCATGCCTTGAAATCGCCCTTAAGAATGGCGAATGTGTTGGTGTGGGTGATTACTCTCTGAAACTTGGTATTAAGGTGTTCCAGGTTCCTGCGAGAGCGGCCTCTATATGAGGTCGATTGGAACGGTACATCGTCTTGACGAGTTTACTTGCAAATGAATTCCGCGTTTGATTCGAGATTGGACTTATCATCCGAGGAACCGTGTGTTTATCCATCGATCGACTGGCTCTTATTCAAATCACACAGGTTTTTCTCGTGTTTAACATGTCCGTGAGATATCTCTGCTTGTAATTTCCTCATGAAGCGCAATTTGTATGTTCCGTAGTTAATTATCGATGGAGGGAGTGCTGCAGCTAATTTATGGAAGGAGTTTATTCATCCAAGGATATACGGTTGCTTTACTCAAGGAGGTGTTAGTTTTTGTACGTTTCTTCATACTACTGTTGGATTGAAAATGTTGCCTTCCTAGTTTTATTGAATTGAAATGAGAAATTTGAAGGGAAGCAGCAAAGAGGCAAAGGAATTAGGGTATAAAGCAATAGTTAGGCCAATGTTAGAGTATGCAACCAATGTCTTGGATCCGCACGACAAGTCAAATATTTATAAGATTGAAAAAGTACAAAGAAAGGCTGCAAGATATGTATTGGGTAGGCAAAAGAAGAGGGACAGCGTAAATGAAATGCTAAAAATACTCGGGTGGGAATCATTAGAAAATAGAAGAAAAATAAACAGATTGATAGGTATATTCCAGGTTAGAACAGGGGGTGATGCTTGGGAAGAACTTAAATCAAGAATGCAAGGGCCAAGTTACATAGCTAAAGGGGATCACGAACTAAAATTAAAATTAAGGAAACAAAGGACAGATATAGCAAAGTATTCTTTCGTAAATAGGGGAATAAAGGAGTGGAATAGGTTACCTGAAGGAGTACTTAAACCCTTGCCGGAAAATATAAAGGATTTTAAAAATAGATTAAAAAAGATACCTGTAGTGTAGTGTAATAAGTTTTCTGTGTGTATTGGACAACCTTTTTTCTTTGGGGAAAAATTTTATGCTAAAAATTATCTAAATTGTATGTGAAATATTTTTTGTGATTGTGGTGTATTCAATGCTCCATTTTCTGTTGTCTTTCATGATTATTCATTGGGTTGTAATGTTTCCATTTATCTGTTATCTTATGCCATATTTCTCTTGCTATTTGTCTTATGTGAGGGTTGTTGGTAAAATCTTTTTTTTTCATTTGTTATTGTATTGCAAGGGACACTGCCACCTGGCTAATAGCCTATCTGTAGTAAATTTGTAATAATAATAATAATAATTTACTGTGTACTGAATCCTACAAGAGACTCACTAGTACCTAGAGAAAATCTGTAAATTATTTGATTGAGGAATAAACTCTGCCGTTTTTTAACTTAAACAGTGCCGCCAAGAAGGATTGTTTTTGCAAATACAGTGCGCCATTAGAAAGCTCAATTTTTCATCTATACGCTTGTGTTTTTAATTTTAGGCATGATTCAATTTTTCTTATTTTCTCCTTAAATGGAATGTCACGTTGAGAAGAATAGCATTTTCGACAGATGTTTCCGTACGTTTTCAACCGTGGCGGAGTAGTGTGCAGATACGAAAAAGTTTGTTTTCTCGAATATGAAGTAACAAAATAAAGCTGAAACCCGATGAACTAGAAATAGGACCAAAAGAGGACGTCATCATTGAGAGAATAATGTATGCGTGGTGGATTGGGAAGGTGTCATTCAGTATAAACTTCTTAGAAATAACAAGACGGTGTATGCAGATCACCACTATCAAAGCATAATTTCAACAAAAGCAAGCTGATCGATGCTATGACGTTCTTTTTATCGCGGCAACGCTCACTCATAGCCAATATTACAAAAGCGGGCATCCCAAAGCTCTACAGGGAACTTCTGCTGCATCTGCCCGGACTAAATTCTATTGGATTTTTTATCCCGTCCGATCGATCGCCTAGATTTTATTCGAAAAGAGGTAGGAATAGATTTGACGAATTCTTCGACTCAAGACAACCAGATTTTTAACGGCGAGTATGGAAAAACTTGTTGAACGTTGTGGAGAGGCCTTGAATATCAACGGAGAATCTATCATTGATCAAATTCCTTATTGTTGTCGATTAAATATGCAGCACGTACGACAATGACAAAAACGGCGTATTTCTCAAACCAATAGAATGCATATCCAATCCTACTTTCAGGGCTTCTGATTTCAAAGTTACGAACTCTTTTTTTATCAGAATGACTGGAAGGATGGAATTACCCGCTGAGATTCGGATTCGATCGTAATACAGTCCCACGACGTTTGGTCTTAAATTCTTATGCGGTATCTTTTGCTCTTACGGGCTCGAAATTCATGTATTTTTGTAGGCTAGGATATCGATAAAAATATGGTTAGATAAGCGATGGTAATATGCTGAAAAACCTTATGTAAGCGCGAAGAGATTAGAGAATGATTGGAGGAATCAATGATAGGATTTTCCACTCATCGTTTCATCCATTTTTATTGCTTGATATTTATGGAATATTGTCTTATTCACTTCATTTAATGTAACAATTAATTGCCAAACATGTTGTTAAGGATTAGGCAAAGGTGTTTAAAATTGCACAGCTAGGCAGGCGCGTTAAAAAGTTAAATAAAAGAAAACAGCGGTATGATTAGGCAGTAACAATAAATATATTGTTGGTTTCCTCTTCAACACTCATCAACAATTATGTTTCTGTTATCTTTGTGTATTCATAGCTTTTTAGCCTCCTTTCTTGTGTGAACATTTTCCTTCATCGTGGAGACTTCTCTGTAAACCTTCAGTTGAAAAATTTTTCAACGTGACACAAAGCATTCTGTTTATTTTTATGTATGTCTATTAACTAATTTTTGTCCGTTTCTTTTCTGTATTCAGTAATTTTGTAGATATAAGCAGATTGTAGTCATTATATTTTAAGTGATAATTTAAAATCAGAAACGTAGAGGTAGAAAGGAGGTGGTAGAAAGGCCACTTAGGCCTAATCTTGTCATAAGAATACTATAACAATAACAATAATGAAATATCGTTTTATTGATCGGATCATTGCATATCAAAATTAGATAAGATTATGACATATTATTTTATGATCCCTGTCAAAGGCGCTCATTTCAATGCTTTATCATGGTAATTCCTTATAGCCTAGGAGGGCGGGTATTTTCTCAATTATCTTTTTCGAAAGCTATGCGCTAAAACGCATTTTATTGTTTTCTGAAGCCTAAACGTTAGCATTCCAATCATGTGTGAGGAAAACTTTTAAACTTTAATTTATTCCAGTAGAAGTTCGAATTCACACGGCTGATTTCATTTCCGTATAATGATGGGAGATGTACGAAAACGGATCGCTTTTTCTCGTATTTCCATAGGAGCGAAACGAAATTTGAGGAATTTTTCGTTTAATGAGTGAGACATACGTCTGAGAAAGAACCCCCATAGGCGCGTACAGCAGGGCATCGAATTGGAAGCAAACCGAAAATCGAACCCCAAGTGAACCGTTATCTTTTGTCGGTATGAAAACAGAACCAGAACTGAAAATTAATGAAATTCTCTAACCCGAACCGATACCTAATCGATATTAAATCAGACTCGAACTTTGGTTCCCGACAATTCAAATTTTACATAGGTTTAATTTGAGGAAGGTTTACTAAACATCCGTAAATTCGACTTTCGACTACTTTGACTATCACCAAAATTTATTGTAAAATTTAGTGTAGCATAGGTTAGATGAAAAAAGCCCAAAGTACTAAACCAAAATACTTAAAACACTTACTGAAATAGATGGCATTTCTATAGTCGGAGCAAATGAAGAGAACGGCTCCAATCGGTTCGAAGTAGGCAAAAGCGGAATCAGAACCAAACAGAAATTTATCTTTTTCTTTGAAGCGAAACGAAAAATATTACGGTTCGATGCCTTGGCATACGGTATATTGAAATATCATCCAACTTCATTGAGAGCTTCAATTATCTTAAATTCCCGTTGGTTAATAGAGATGTTAAGGGAATTTTCCGAAATTGTCATATGTTTGTCCTGGCAACCCTTGACTGAAAATCGTTTGTAACTACAAATTCTGAATTCTCATAAAATTTCTTCTTCCTTATATGTTCTATCATCATTTCTATATAACCTTAAATCTCTTAAGTATGTTTCATTGATTAAACAATTTCATTGGTCATCAGGGTTTCATGATCTGTTTACAGGGTCATCATATGTTTACAGCCTGAAAATTTAGGAATATTTCCATTTATATAAATTTCTTGCAATGACAAATCGAAAATAATACTGCAGACCAAGAGTCTGTATGTAATTTTTCTTCTTATGGCACTTGTTTTGCACGAATATAAATCGAGTTATAATAAGACAACATCTGAAAGAGATTCCCCCAGCTGGGATTTAACTCAATGCCACGGTGGCTCCGCCAGCGGCCACGCTTCTAAACAACGTTTTCGCGAAATATTCTGGAGCGCAAAATCGACCTGAAAGATGGGGTGATTTTTTCCTTTCTCTTGAATGGCCCCTAATTACTCTTCTTTGTGTGGATGCATGATGAAAGACGTCATGCTCTCCTGCCCTTATGACGCAGAAGGAATGAAAGAAATTTGCACGAGAAGCCTTCGATCGAGGAGCGCATGGGCTAGAGCAGATTTCTTTTAAACTTTCGGATCATAAGAGCGGGAAGAAGGAGCAATTGAAAGGCCGACCCACGAGGAGAAAAGAAAGCGAGATCAGCAATAAGCATCGATGTCGTCGACGTCTCTTTTCAACCCATCGGGAAAGTCCCATTGCTGGATTCGCTTCGTGCCTTATCTACACATCTAAGAGGGTTGCACTGCGAATAAAAGCCGTTGGAAGTACGTATCAACTGCGGAGCCTCCTCAGTGTATAATCGCCATTCTCCAATAGTAATGTTTCGGAGCTTGGTGAGAGATAATTTCTGTCCCAAATTGGATGCTAATATTCAGAGCGCAAACGTCTCTACGCGTTTTTACTCATTCACGGATAGGTTCTGCTTTGTGTTCCTTATGCAAGTGAGCAATGAAAATAAAAAAATCTAGTAGTTTCACTCTATTTCTTTGATTTTGATCTAAAAACGTTACCTTGAGCAATGTCTTTAATAGAATCGTCAAAACGCCTTTGGTACTATGTTCATTTCTCGCAAACATTGTCTAAACAGATAAATCATTCAGACAACTATACGGTTGCTATATTCTTAAAAAAGAAACTGGAAATTGTGCATTTTATGCGGAAAATCTGTGACGGCAACTGAAACATAAACCGTATTCTGCATCTTAACCAGGTCTTATATTTCTTATATGAATAATCCGTTTTATATTTTTAGAAATCTAAGGAAGAAAATTTTAGGGTCAAAAGTAACATTACATGCAAAGGTGTTCATCTAGATAAATTCTCAACAGAAAGACTTTAGAAGATCTGACAGGACTAGAACTAGAACCCAGATCTTCCTCTTTCAGATACACCGTTCAGTCTAGACGGATTAGCTGGCTAAAGTATCTTCCCGGAAATGGGAAGATTCGGGTTCGAATATTCCGGTACTGTCAGACTTTTTTCATGTCTATTTTTCCTTGAGAAGATTGTGGTATTTAATTTTGACCTAATTTTTCTGTGTTACTATCTTAGATTATATACTTCAATGAGAATCCCTAATGTCACCGCTTTATTCATACAACCGAGTAGTCCGATATTTACGAGTAAATATGACCATTCTTGTTAAATACTTGTTGAGCCTACTAAAGGGAAAGTTGGAAAAAATTTCTCTTTAAAAGAAACTCAAAAGAATGGAATAAATTACCCGAAGGCATTTCAAAGCTCTTACCAAGAAAATGAAAGATTATATAAGTTCTGTGTTCTTACGTATGTACATAATCCAAGTACCATAATCCAATAATCTCTTTTATGTAAAATTTTTAAAATTCTCTATTAGTATCCTCTATAATATTATTAACCATGGTAGACAATTCGTATGGTAGAATTGTTTGTCCATACAAAATTTTATTTGTTTGCTTACGTAAGCATGGCAGAGCTCAATTAACTCATTTTACTTGTCTCACATTTATTATTGTATTAATTTGCCTGCGAAAGGTAAAAGCGAACTTAACATGCATGTATTATAGTAGCCATGTTAAACGAAGTTATACATGTTACGCGTATGAAATATTCGTAGCAATGTTAGTATTGCCATTGATATTATATTGGATTATTATTAATTATGTGTTTCTATTCATTACTATATGACTTAGACTGTGCCACTAAACCACTGGTCCAATTTCAACACGATTCTTAAATATACTAAAAATGTCTTCCCCTGATATATATATATATATATATATATATACACACTTATGCTTAAGCCCTGTTACGAACAAATGTTTAAAAATAGCTTGACTCTAAATGAATCTCCTCATTTTTTTTATGTCCTATTTCATGAACCTCGTTTTTTACTTGCCATTTGGTCATCTTTTTGTCTCCACATGTCTGTTTGTGCTTAGGAAAACTTTCTATGTTCCATTGTTATAGATTCATATAACCACATAGCCTTCATAGATTTGTTTTAGAGAGCAAACCTCGATATTCCTCGATATGATATTTGTGACTCGCTTCATCAACTCTCCCCAAGAGTTGCATTTTAAATCTCTTTTCATGAATCTTACCATATAATGTTTAATGTATCTCTTTAGTTACTCGGAATATGTGATCTCATTCTTTTTTATGGCCTTATCCGTTTAGTCCGCGTTAATGCTATTCACTTCTTGTTCAGCTAAACGAGCGTTAAAATCACCAACGGTTAATTTCGAGCAGTGGGTCTCCATTTCATGCGCAGTGCCGAATCTGAAAGAAATTTTCTACTTAATCTTTGCTGCTTACTGATATTAATGTCTTTACTTAGATGAATTAATGGAAATAACATATAGATCATTCTATCAGAAGCACTTTGTATTTTCTCCACGTTATATTTCCATTCTTTATCTATAAGAAATCCTACATTTCTCTGTCAGTATTTTTTGTCTCAGTTATGGATTGGGTAACCTCTCAATTCCGATAGTCTTGATTATTTTCTAACTTCACCGTGTCAAATAATATATTCCAAAAACATATTTATGCTACGCTCAGAAGTACTCAGAGTTGGTCTCAGCTCTCTTAGCCTCAATAGTCATCTGCCAAGTATACGAAGCCTGAAAAAGCCCAAGAATGATCAGAAATAAAAATAATAATTTTTTATAGAATATCAAATATGGTCTATTTATATAATATGAAATATTTTACTATATACGGCCCAAAGTGTTCGCAAAATCTTTTTTATTTTATTTTTCAAAGACTGTTGATTGTTTTCAATCTGTCATCCGGCATGAATCTTCTCTTCAAAGTTGTGATTCTTTCCGTAGTTGAGAATGCAGTTTCAAAGTATCAAAATTAACTTGGACAAACGCGAGTTAAGAATGATTCTTGTAATCTGAAAAAGGAAGAGTTTAGAATCGTCTTGCTTTCAAGAAGAGCCTTCGGATTTTCCACATTTCATTTTATTTATTGTATTGTATTGCGTTCCGACAAAGATGAGAATTTACAGTCCCAATTTAGTCTATTAAAGACGTTTTTCTGCATTGAATTGAAGGACTGAATAAGATGCTTAGTTGATTTTCATTTATTTCTTGCAAAAGTGTGAAAACAAAGAAGCGAAACCATATTATTTAGATGAAAGAAGACCTCTCTTGAAACTTTCAGGAGTATCAACCATCCGATTGTGCATGGGAAGTATTATTAAAAATACTGCCCTTTACCTAAATAAATTGAAACCCTGTGTTGGATAGTATTTTAAAAGTATGGCAGCTTTGTATTGCCTGTTTGCACCAATAAGCCTTATATGATTTTTTTGAGTCTGGAATGAAGCATAATTGCCATTTACCAGAGTTGTTTCACATATGAGATCTAACTAATGCGAAGTAACAACGCTTGCTTCCTTTTTCGATCAAGCAATAGGAGGGTAAGTTTAGGATATAAAATCAGCCCGTCAATCCTCTATAATGAGTAGTTTGCCAGAAATCTACGGTATTTGGAGGCGAGAAAGCTGGAAATTAATTCCGAACGACTAATAATACCAAAGGATTTCGATTTGATACGTACCTTACAAAGGTGGAAATCATCTATTTATCGAAAAATCTCTTCATAGCAGGTGCAGATTGGACTCGTGAAATGAAATGCGTTGGTTAACAGCACCACTCGAAGAATACACCCCGATGCATTGAGCTACTTATTCCCTTACTTCTGTACCTCGCAGAGAGTGTTGGAACCGAACCACTTCGTTACCAACTCACTCTCGCCACATGGTTTGCCGCTTTGATTTTTCCATGGGTTATGATTGAATCGCGGAGATAAGTTCTATCTTTTAAAAGCAAAACGCTAATTTTAGAATGTATCCGGGATGCGTATGACCCAACGTGTCAAGTGCAGCAACTATCCACCATACTCGGCAAATATCTGCAGGATTAATTTTTCAGTTTATCATTGAGCGTGCAAAACGTATGATCGACGAAGGCTTTTCAACGTGAAAAGTTTGGCATTTTGAAGTTTGGATTTTCCGTCGCCACTTGGAGTTTTTCGTGAGTGGCTACGCTTTACAGCTGAATTATGGCTGTGCGTGTGCAAGTGGGTGGTGTAAGCCTCTTTGTTCTCCGTGAGCGTATATGGCGTTTCTGATGAAAGGCTTCACCTGTGCAGTGTTTTTTTAATAGAACGTGCAGTGTTTTGGGTTCGATGGGAATCGGTCGAAAAGCTTCTTAAAGCACAACAGCGGGGCTGTTAGAAATTTGTTGCGCATTTTGGCAAGGGACAGCTTGAAAATGGGGCTTAAATCGCTCGTTAACGGTGGAAGTGTGCCGTCTAGAGGATCACGTGGGATATTCCCGATACATTCTCGGAAATGTATCTAAAACGTCCGTTGTCGAGAATGAAAATTTAGCGGTATATGTATATGGTGGGAGCACAGCCAGGATTCTCCTATGGGAGAGGGTGGGGTATGGGAGACTCCAGGAAAAGAACAGTTTTTAAAATCTCCCAGATTGAGGAGTACATCTGTATCTACATTAATACTCTGCAAGCCGCCTCTCGTCGTTTGGCAGAGGATTTCTACATCGAACGTTTGAGCTATTTCTTAAGCCTGCTGTTATCGTGCATGGTTCGCGGAAAGTATGAGTCCTCGAAAAGACTTATCCTAGCATCTGTTTCTCTTATTTTACGCACATTGTCGGATAGGTCGAAGTAACAGGAGAGTCGCATAGTGCCGTTTATATCCTCTATAGACTCTGGGTATTCCTCCCAATTTTACTCAACTTAAGTCATTGCCAGCTTCATACAGTAATTTACCGAATTTTGCAACTTTTTGGAACTAATCTTCTTTTAAATTGTAATTTTTAACCGCCCTGCGCGGTATAAATTATGCTCCTCCTTCCTTTCGAGATATTAAAAAAATTTATCATATATATTTATATTATACTCTTCTCTTGGAAGTTTCTAAGGATAATGTCGCTACAGCTAATTTTTGCGATTCTGTCGTGAAAACCGCGTTAATTTATCCAAAAGTACAGCCCTGGGTAGAACAAAAGCTACAAGTCATTACTCATTTATACCGGTCATTGACAATATAATATATGCTCTACGATGTTTGAGGTTATGCTCGATTAAGAATCCCTCGGAATTTTCACATCTTGGATTGGGTAACTCGCGTAATCGAAAGAGTTGGCGACCCTACAGACATATCAGAAAACGTAAATCAGTCTTTGGTCACTATTTCAAGATACATAAGTACATGTGAATGGCATAGTATTAAGCTAATTTTGCTATATTTCGAGCTGTAAACGATGAGAGCATCATCACTAGTTGCATTTTTATACCGTGGGTACTTCCTTAATGGACATAAATATGGAAGGGCTTAGTAATCTTAGGATAGAGTAAGTATACGGGGAAGTTATGATTAAATAGTATTTAATTTATTTTATTTAATAATATTAATTCAACGAATTATTACGCTACTCCATCTTAGCATTTTATTTTCCCTCATCTCTTATGTTTCTTTCGAATGTCTTTGGAAATGAAGGTATTTTTAACCGTTTGAAAATCATAGAATAGGATTCAGCTTTTCCTAGACCAGTCCCGTCAGTCTTTTCTCTAGTACGTTACTTCTTAGAAGCCATTTGAGAATCTGCGAGATTGCACTTCATCTTTAACCGTGCTATCCTCCGATTATTTATTAGGGGAAATCACAGCATTCCAATGCTTCTTCCAGTGTGACTTCAATGAAGAACACATTTGAGTCCTTGTCATTAAACTGTGATTTATTCAACATTAAGTCTCTGCGAAATCTTCCTTACTTCTTACGAAAATACACGCGAGAAACGACTGCAGAAATCTTCCAGTAATAAAACTTAGACTAGGTGATGACGTGCTCTCAATTCTCAGAAATCCACTGCAGGCATACTTATCTTTTCGAATCAATATTTCGTATATATAATTCGTATTTCCATCGACTTCTTCGCTAAAAACGGCGATTTTAGTCGCATCAATTGGTCTCATGTTTTTGTTTCTGTTGACGTAGTCAGCTTTTGTTTCTTCAATTGTTCCTTTGTTCTTCCACTTCTCACTTATTGCAGTCCTATATGGACCATGACTTTGAAATCTAACCTCTCTACTTTTAATCTACTCCTAATTTTTTTTTAATTGCTTCCATGCCCCTCATAGGAATTTGTTACGAAATTACCTTCTAATCCATCTTAATCTCAGTCCTATTTTATAATTTCTCAGACATCATTTTCAATAGTATTATCAATAACTAGGTCATTCCCAATTCCTTCATCGCTTCTCAATTTTCGAATACCTTCCAGAACAAACCAACACCTTTCTGATACATTCACATTGAAAACTCCATGTCCCCACGTGATAAAATGATCCCTCCTTCTCAGAATACATTCAGTTTTCAACTATTTATCTTCCAATAAAACCATTCATCTTTCTATCTACTTCTTAACTCTGTCCTAACCATGGTTGCAAGTATTCGATCCAATTTATGATCTGAAATTTCCCCTTAAACCCATTTTCTAAATTCTATAAGTTTGTGTTTTGTTTGCTATGTTTTTATACTCTACGCAATTGTTTAATTGTTGATTTTATTTATTCGCTTTTTATCTTCAGTAGTAATTGGCCTCGTTCTGTATGTTGATGTTTGTTTAATAAATAAAAAAATAGAAAGAAACTGGAGGACTCCCGGTAAACGTCGCAACGCCTGCCACTTCCCAGCACACTCTTTGGTACTTCAACTTTCCCGCAATATTCGAAATATAGTAGTTGGCAGTAGAATCAAACCTACAACCAGTGTGGTTAGGCGGGCGCCAGGTGTCGCTAACCAAGCCGGTATCGGCCGTTCGACTTTGACATAAGTTTCTGAAGGAGCTATGGGGAAAACATCGCGTTTTTATAGGGATATTGCAAAAGCCGTTTATTTGCAAGAATCATTTGCGCGGAAACTCAGTTCGGTACCGAAGAAGTGGCTAATCTTGAATCGCAGATTGTAGTTGTCGCGTTGTGATCAGCGGAGGATCCGGCACAAGAGTGAAAGAAAAGAGAGTGAAATCAGAGAAAAGAAAGAAATAATTGGTTCCTTCTGAATGTTTGTGCAGATCGTGCTGCCGGGCGACTACCAGAATTTTAAGATTTCCGCTATGATGAGAAGCGGAAAATAATTCTACGATAACGGTCGAGCTGCAAAATCGACGATTACTCCATCGCTGAATGGCGGACACCCTCTAATGGAAACAAACTTGCGTCCGTAGGAGAATTGGCTGCATCGAATGTTGAGAAGACAAGATTTTCTAAGGAAGAATACTCTAAGGAGAACGGTAGCAGCTCATATTTCACGCTCCGTAGTGATGTATTTGAGTCCGTCGAATTCGTCATAGGTTCTCCGACGAAATAAGGTTGTGACGAATCGATTACGATTACTTCCTAAAAAATTAGTCAACTTTGACCCCCAGTATTCATTTAATGTGACGCATCCAACGTAAATGACCTCCATAGTCGTACGCAGGATTTATTCAAAAACAATCACGCGAAGTTGCGTAGACTGCACTCAAGAAAAGCGTTTTCGTATATTTGGCCAGCTTTTTTCGATTCTAGCCCACTGTGCGCTGTGATGAATATTGGGAAAGTGGCCGCGACAACAGAAAGGCAATCGAGCGACGATTCGGCATCTGACAATTAAATGTAGCAATCAATCACCTCCATAACGAGCGCGACGAGCTTCATCTTATTTACGTAAATTTTCCCATCCCTCTCTCCATTCGTTTGACCCACAACCTTTCGCCTAATGTAGACAATTATCCTCTTTGGCCGGCGTTCTCTCCATTCGCTCCCTAATGGACCCTTAAAACCGCTTCCTTCTATCGCCCTTCTCCGTTTCCACTCCCTCATTCACACGTCCAAATCCTCTTCTTTCAATCCCATCAACTTCTCGCGGACGGATTCTCCTCCCGAATTGGTTCAGGAAGAAAAGAAGTGCTCCCTATAGCGTCCTTATTCGGGGCGCAGAAGGACGTGCTTTGAGGTTGCCGGAGTCTTACGAGTCCATCTCCGCAGTCGTCTTCTTTCTCCCGCACATTTTTCTTCCCGATCGTAGACAGCCTTAACAATTTTTTTGCGTTTCTAAATAAAGCCGGGGGAACCGGTTTAACTCGTGGATGGCTCGTGCTCATGGCCTTGTCTTGCAGCTTCGCGATGCTGGGGAAGGCTCCCTCTGCAAGCCAAGCGTGCGGTAATACCTCGTTATTCCTCCATTTCGGATGTACGAATGCAACGACCGAGAGATTTTTCACGTTATGATTCGGTTAGGAGAGGAGGTTTTCGATTCACGGTAAATGCGGTCGGGGAGTTGAGGAGTACATTGCCATCCGCCGTTCGGAATGGTGCATAAACTGCACGTATGTAGGTGCGAAATAAAATCCGACGAAGCATGCGGTCATCGGGCATAACTATAAGGACTGAATACGCCTGAGCTCATTGACTTCTATGCTTGCCGTAATCAATTCTCCTAACCGACGGTTTCTCCTAGCATGTTTAAATCCTGATTTCTGTGTTATTTCAATTTTTCTCCTTATTAGTGAATGATTGCAATGTGTCCATTTATTAGTTTCATTCTACGTAATTTATGTGAGTTTTCTATTACATATTTTAGACTGTATTATCAGTAAGTTTGCGCATGTTTCTGAACACCTCTTTCTTTTTGTGTTTTCCTGCTGTGGATCTTTTTTCCTTGGATAATACCTTAGGTTTTATTTACATCCACTCCTTCTTAAGTTTTCCTCTCGATTTTTAATTATACCTACATTACTTACATTGTTGTCAATGTTATTCGATAATGATTACATGGAAAAAGAGACTTTTTAGTTTCAATCTCGCCTTAATAAAGACTTATCTCAACTTTAAACTTATTTTCTTTTTGGCCATTCGATATAATTCAACTCAAACCAATCGTGTTGTTGCTTTAATAGATGTGGAATAAACAATTACAATACTTGCTAGAGATTAAATTTTTATACATAATTTTCGTAATGCATGTCTGTACGCCACCCCATCCATTTCAGAAACGGTTTCACAAAGATATATGAAGAAAATTGCATATTTTCCTACGAGGTAAAAATGCCTAGGAAAACTATTGCCCAGAGGGCTCCAAAAATCCGATATTTTCCCGTAAGGATATGTTACGCGGATATTAGAAACATTTTTTAAGGTATTTCCCGGTAATATAGCTAATTACAATCATGGACCTCCTAGGAAGACACAGTCTTTAATAGTAACAATCAAGATACTGCCAAAAAATAACCGTGGGTTCCGCCAATGGACCGTAACAAGCAGGTGTGGAATTCTCCCATTTAAAATATATTACGGCGATTTTAAATATATTTTTGAAGCCCTAAAATTTTTTTGAAGCCGAAAACTTGGAAAAGTATAACCCGACAGGTAAACAAAAGTTATCAATACATTTTATTTAGGCAATCGATCGTTTTCTAACGATCCTTCGTTCAATGCCAGAGCGCCTTTTTGCATTCTACCATACATTTTAGTGCCGATACAAATCCGCCATATTGTTTTAAGCGCAGTGCATCATGGATGTGTTTACAACCATGATGCATTGCGATTGAGCATCATTGTAAAAGTTGAAACTTAGGCGATGTGTGACTAACGTCAAACATCTTTATAAATACTAAGGAAGACTTGAATGCGATATAAAATACGATTCGTAAAAGTTAAAGATAATTGATAAACTCTATATTAAATATAATATATAAAACCAGGCTTCAATATATTGCTTAATATTGCTTTTCTTAATTTTAGTGAATACCACGGAAGGCTAAATCGAAGACAAGTCATCCAGAAGTGAATCTTCTCACCCCATTTATGGCTCAAAAGGTAAGTTTCAAGTTTTTTTGTATTTAGACTACAGAATTACAAAGATGTATCAGTAGCATAATACTAATAAGTTTTTATGACAATCTATTACGTCTATTACATATTATGTACTACATAAAATGACTGATTTACAGATGCATATGTATTGTTGTCTCAAAAGATGTCATAATCATCTCTTCAATGCATGTTTATAAATTGACTAGATAGATAAAAACTTTTTCCTATTTCTGTAATGTTTCGGTGGCAATCAAAATTTCTTTGTAGCAACGTAACTTTTTACGTATATTTGTTCGTACTTTTTTTCGTAAAGTACAAAGTTGTTATTATTAGGGCCGGTTATTTAATGCCCGTTCATATTAGCTTTTCAACTTACGTGAATATTAAGCGAAAATTATACATGCTAGCAGTATGTACTATTATACAATTATTTACTCCAACGTTTTGTTGATAGCTTATAATATTTTAGCCGCAATGCATCATGGATGTGTTTACGACCATGATTCATTGCGATTGAGCATATTCAGACGTCTTAGTAAAAGACTAATAGAAGCGAGCGAGAGACTCTCCGATTGCAGGATTTAGTTTTTTGCAAAATTAAAATATGACTTATTTTATAAATTCTAGATAAGTATCACAAGAAAATTTTGTGAATATTTCTATTTTTATCGTTGCTTATAGGTTTCTATTCCAATTACTAAAACTTTGATAAAATATATTAAAATTTTGTCAAGATTCGTCATTCGAACAACTAATTCCATTGTCGAAGTCGAGTTTATTTACTCGGAATTTTGATAAAATTGCGTTATCCAATGATGAAGTAGAGAAATAATGATAATAGATGAATGACTTTTTATCCGAATTCATATGTATAACATTCTGTTGACGTTTTACCATCACAAAAGGATAGCTTTCTGTTATCTCTCATACTCAGATAGTAAATGAATAAATTTGAATACCGAATGGTAAACATATTTTACAATATTAATATAATTTTTTCTTTAATACAATTTTGGTGAGCTGAATTTTGCTTGAAATATAGTAAAATAGCTTATCGCTGTGTATTATAGGGTGATTGAACAAACAATTCGTGCGTATAGATATGTATCTATTTTTTTTTCAAAAATCTAAGCTTAGATTCGAGCTATTATATTTTCTTCTTTACGAAAACATCTACTGTTGTATCCCCTGCTTTATCATCGTCGTCGGAAATAATTTCAAATGAATACAGTGGATATCGGTTAACATGAAAAGTGAGATCATGAAGTATCGTTTTACGGATTTTCATTGTAGTAAGGGTTTTATTTTTGCAGTGGATTATTTATTGCGTATATTTATTAATATATTATAATTTATTAGCATAATAGAAAGATCTTCGTTCAGGAGTTTTTATTTATATCATTGTTCGTATACCGTAAATTATTTTTCTGATGAGCACGCTTATGTATTATGCCGAAAAAATGTTACAACTGGTTTCAGTTAGTGAAAGGCGTGGCTATGCTTGGAGTTGCGCTTATTATATTCCTAATTATATATTTTCCATGTGTTTGTATGGGACTAGTATAAAATTTGTAGAGCCCGAGCAAAGTTGTAGGACGTAGTTATATACAACAAGTTTATGGGACTTGAATAAGGAAAATTTTGAAGTGACAATATTTGTTTTTCGTTGAGCTGGTGGTTATTTCTCTATCTCGTTAGTTACATTATTTTAAGCATTGTCTTGTTAAGAGTCCAGTAAGCTACAATTGCTACAGAATTTATCGTATTTTTACTTCCCGTTGAGAATCAACTAGCAGTCAGTATTACTAAGTGTACGAAGCTAGTATTACTAAATGTGGGAAGAACTTTATACTTTCATCCCACAGCATACTTCCACTCATGTCAGTAGCGTGACGTACAAGCAGTTATGTTGTAGAAGACCCAGCTCGCCTAACTGTATTCAACAATTGTACTCAGGATGACATATTGGCACCACACAAGTAGAACAAATATAGAAAATGTAAAGGTTGAAGTTTCCCAAAAAGACAAATTTGAAAATCCGAGTAGGTTGGGTAATGCCTCTTCACCATGAATTATAGGTACTTTTGATACACATTCATATCAAATGTGTCGCTCAGAACGCGCTGCGAGCATGGCCTTGCTTTCATTCTATAATTCATGGCTCCTATACGTATTTTGTAGGACCCCACAAGTCACAGTTTTCCAGATATTTTTGGTTTACCACAAAGAACTAAGCTGAGGGATGTTAAATTCTCTTCTGTGCAGGCTAGACTTCCTTACGATTTTATGACTCGATTTTTCAGATCTATAAAGACATTCTGCTATATTATGTATTTGTTTGACGCAAATGTAAAAAGCTCAGCACTCTGTTGAGTAGTTTAGAATTTTTTATCATTTTAAATATCTTGCAGGTATTAAGAACTTAGCAGGACTGCGAAATAAGAGTGATAAAGTATTATCGCTCTGAAACACTTAGTTTTTAGAAATCACTGCCGCGGAAACCTACTCAACCTCATACAAGTATTTTCGCGATTCCTAAAAGGGCTTTGCGGCTATTTAATAGTTCTCTGGGAAACCTTCGAACACGCTTCAACTTGTTAAACAGATTACATATAGTAATTATGATTTTTATATTTTTCGAAGCCATAATTCTGCGAGTGAGAAAAATCAATGTAACATGAAAAAAGTACCCTTTATGGGAAATATTTTAATATTACAATCCAAGTTCCAACAATTGCAACCTTACCTTAGAATCGCTTAGAAATTTTTATTATCAATAACCTCACTGCGAGTACGATTGACAAACTGTCACCTTTCCGCGCTTTTACTCTTTGCTGAGAGGTAAATAGAGATGCAATTATGTAATTGTAAAGAAATTGCGACTTGAAAACATGGGAAAACAACGGTTTTAATAAGTGAAGAATAAAACACCGTCTGGTTTCTTTAACTATGTCTTGGGGGATAGAATACTTTCATTTGCCTATAGGGATAAAATGAAGGAATATGCATCTTCCTCTTAGTTTTATTCTCTCCTCTTAATCAGAAAGCATCATTCCACCTTCAATGACAGTGGGCTTATCGCGGAAGCCTTTTAGTTCAAACAAACTTTCGGACTGAATACTTAACGGCGCACTTGAGAAATCACGGTGAAATACTTCTTTGTAGGTAAATTTAAATATTAGTGAGATCGTCAAGAACTAATTCGATTAGAGTGCAAAGATCCTACTGTAACTGTGATAATGACCATAGAACTATCAAGAAAATTGTTTCCGCAGTAGTTAGATACAGCTTCTTTTCGTTAGTTGTACGCCAATCGAACGACATTGCCCTAGATTTCGATTCTCAAGAGGTAGAAACACGAACGAAATACTAAGGTGTTGTTACACGACGGGGTTAAGTGTAGACTAATGGGATTCCTGGTAAGGTGAGGTCAAAATGACAATGGAGGACTAAATGCTCGTAATCGGAGGAACGTTCGAATTTCCTCAGGTTCATTCCAAAGAACAGAAACAAGAGCTTCCGAGTTGTTACACGTCTGAACGATCTCACTCAAGAGCGACATTCGAAGCATTGGTCAGGATGCCAGTGAAGAAAAACAATACTGATTTACCAGGGAAATTAGCAGTGTCTCAACTATCTACGTTAGGTACGAGTTTCGCGTTAGATAATGTTTATTAACTAAATTAGAAGGAATTGAGAAATATTTACTATATCATCTAATGAATGGAGGAATAGAAAATCGTTCTGACCCCGACAAGCAGAAAAACAGTGATTAGGATGGCAAGTAAAAATCAGTCTTCTACTGTGAACTGTGAATTAAAGTTTTCCAATGGGAGGTTTTATATTTTTGTTTTTTCCTTTTCAAATTTCTATTTACATTGGAACTTTCAAACGCTGAGTTAAGTTTGTCGCGAAGCTAGGTTTGATAAATGGGAGAGTTATGGAAGACAAAAGGTTGGAAAGTAAGGCATTCCTAAGGAATTCCTTTGGAATAGGACAGGTTTGGCGAACATATGGCATGCCCAAAGTGGCAAGCAAAAGAATTTTCCGGCACGCCAAACTCTGTCTGCGCTTTCCTTGTTACGTATTCTTAAAATATGAAGACTATGAGTAAGTAAATGTGAAATTCGTTTATTAGTCAAGATAGTTCATGATTATTTAGGTCAATTACAACATCGTAATCCCATTATTGATATAATTAAATAGATAATATCAGCATCCTACTTCATTGTTTGACGTCACATTGGAACGCAGGTCTCTCATATTTATCATTTTTGGCATTCTCATTGAAAAATATTCGCCATCATAGGAATAAGGTATATTTCTTCACTCTTTGGATTGCGTTTTAGAAAACGTAGGAAGCAAGGATTGTTTCCATCTTCAATTCGGATGGGATTGAACTACTTCGAATACGATAATAAAATCCAAGATCCCACGTTGTTTTCAAGATATTGACCGATCTGCGCTGACCTGAGATTACTTGCACCATAAGAAGGCGTGGATTTCCGTGATCGTATCTAGGAGTAGAACTTGAATTTTAACTGTCATATAAATGTACAGAATCGATAGGGGCCGCTTACGAAGAATACTTGTGGGACTACACTATTGGCTAATCGCAGCGCAGCCATGTGAAAATTTGCTTCATTTTGGCTTACGCAACGAGACGCCCTCAACCCCAAGAGCAGGGCATTGTCCTTGTTGGGAGTTGTCAACCGCGCAGCTGAAGGTGACGATACCACAAGGTGTGATGTCGTAGATGCGGTCAGGGCAATTGCAGTGGCTTCGGATTCTGTTCCTGGAAAGCATATGAAAAGTTGCTTAAAGAAGGCTTGGACGCTCTCGGACATGGGTTCTGTGGACAAAGGAGCTAAGATCGAAAGTGACACGTCTAGAAGTGAAGAATGTTGTTGACACTCATGCCGACCGAATTAAGAAAAAGACGGTGGGTCGAATCCGAATCGTAGTTTATAATGAGTATCACCTATCTAAATCCATACAAAATTACATTCTGCATTTCGGCAGCACGATAATCGTGAATATTCCAGGCATAATAAAATTTAAATAAAACTACCATATTCGATTTATATACAATTCTAGACTATACTAGACAATATCAACAAAATTTTCGTCAGGATTTCGTCAACTCTATTTTTTAGTAACCCATGATTTTTCAGTCCCTTGAGGTTCTTGTCATCGAGTTTTTACTGTGTTTAACAAAAATAATATTCCAATCATCCGGGTTGGTTGATATACATTTAAAACTTAAGTATATTGATTTACTTCGTAGATGATCAGAACCGGCGGAGCAGAGAAGCTGAAGCAAAATATTTCGAACACTTTGTGCTTCGTAAATATTTTCATCTCATTGAGTTCAATATTTATGTGATTTTAATGAGCTTAGTTGGAAAGGCACTAAACTTCCCAAACTTTATTCACAATAATTAAGTGATTTTACCCGAGATTTTTTGTCTATAGAATCGACGCTTCAAGTCGTAACTCAATCAGGTTATGTAAATAATGATATCTTCTATTAATTGGTTTGTTCAATCGATAGTATTTAAATTCTTTCAGATGATTCGAAAAAAATGTTGTAACTTATTATACTTCGATGTAAAATGGGTCAAACATTATAATCGGGTTTTCTATCATCTTTCCGCACTTTTTCTTATAATTTGAAAGTACATTATTCACTTATATATTTTTTTATTTCTAATATAAATAATTTGGAGGCACGAGAAAAGCATTTCAATGGATGAAGAAGGTTTAAAAGGAATAGGCTGTGAGATAGGCAGGCAAATATGATGATGAAATTAAATTAATACCATTTCCGATATTTCTCTAATACCTTCCGATGATATGTATCAACTATCGTATCTATCACAAATTATCTCGACGTAATTATTTCTTCTTTTTCAATGATCACTCATTAAGATCCTCTTATTAAACGCTTACTATAAAGCGTTCGACCTAGGTATCTTTCAAGCTTTTGAAGCAATTTCGAAGCTACTCCTTCTAGGGTAAATTTAACGTGCTATTTCCCTTCATCATTTTATAATGATTGAATGAATGCTGTCTGGAATTCGCGATAAACTTCTCGTTGGATTTTCTTTAGGCGCCGCAATCCTTTATTCGTAACTCTCTGAAGAAGATTGCTCTAAACAAAACTTAAACTTACAACCAAAGTGTTTTAGTACTTTAGATACCTACCATGTTATCATTAAGAAAGATTCTAATTATGAATTAATATATAGCATCATCAGCCATTTTCAGTTTGACGTCCGATCTAGCATCCCCGGTTTTTTTTTACAATTTTCTATTCTGTGCTTTTCGTTACTATATAACCCCATGGGTGCTTGATGATTCCACTGTTCCGTCAGTCATTGGGTGTTTCTCTTGGCCTCTTCAAACTATATATGCTATGTTTATTTATTTACTTTTAACCTGTGCGTCACGACGAAATCGTGGAAAACCAGAAAGGGGGCGTATTCATTTCTATAGATAAAGGTCGCATGTGTCAATGCTTCATCAATATACAGAAAGAGGGTACATAACAATAAACTCAAGGAATGCCCAAGGTATACAGTCATATCTTTCAGTGGAATTCTTCCGTAATTTTGACTTGAAAATCCTCTCGTAGATAATTAGGAGCAGATACTGCATCATCTAATCTCACGGCTCAATAGATCGGAAATAAATGCTTTCAGTTCATTTCCGAAACATCCTCTCAGCGAGAGATTCATTTGCAATATTTTGCGATCGGAAAAGATTTTTTAAAAAGTCTACACCTCTTTGTATGCTTAAAAAATTGAACGGCGCAGATTTTCCGTTTCATTAATTTATTTATGAGCTCCAATCCGGAGGGATTATTATTGAATATCTTCCTGTTACATTATATCTAAACAGGGATATCGTTTACTAATTTTCATAGATACTTCACTAACTTTCATAGCGAAAGCTCGCAGCTTCGTGAGTGGCCCCACACGTTCGTGGGTCCGAATTGACCGCTTACGAATTTCTGAAAGCTTTCTGCAGATCATGAACCTGCTCGGCCTTGAACCTACGCAAGTTCGACGGTCGACTCGCAGGTGACAAGTAACAAGGAAAAGACACGAGACGAAATATACACAGCCAAGTCTGGTGACCGTTTTCTCAAGCTCCTTGTGTTCAAATTTTATGGGGGAGTCTGAGATGTAAATAAATTTTGCTCCTATTACGTGGGGCGGTATTACGTATTAATGACGCGAAGGCAAGTACGACGCGGATGATCTCATCTTCCTTCTGGAAGTTTCTAACAAAAGGATTTAAGATAAAACAGTATACGTCTACATTTACTAAATATCCGATTAATTTCACCTCAAGACTAAATTAAATGAAAATGTCTAGATATCGGTAATATTTGCGAGTAACTTCTTTATTACTATCGTATAATCATATATTGCAATATTTTACTGTCATATTTCACTAATTAATAATGATTCATCTGTCCCAAAATTAGCAATTGTCTAAGAATGTAACTGTCCGGGACAATTTTCTGGACACAGTAGTCCAGGAAAGCAATCGTTCTGGCATTATTATGCATTGAACTTTAATAACTCGGAAGGAAAAGCAAAAATAGACTTTTCTCATAATGGTGAGCTATGAAAGTACTAGAAGAATCGAGGGAAAAGTCAAGGTACCGAGAATCGATCCCGGGTCTCCCTTTTTCCGGATGAGTAACGGAGTGGGATTTTTACCTCCGTTTATCATTGGGTTTAATATTTCGAGGTCCCTCCATCATTTTACACTAACGGACGTTCGAAAATATGAGAATTAATGATATACAGGGTGCTAGAAGTGAAAAAGACTGATTTATGATCACTGTTAGGAAAAATCTAAACAGATCGAAATGACTGAATAGCGGCTCTTTAGTCTCCGATTCTCGGACTCCAAATGAAACACGTCCACTGCAAATCTTTTTTTTCTTATCATTCTCAGACTTCCGAATCGAATACAGCTGAGTTTAAGTCTTTTGTCGCCAAGTATTGTCCTTCCTCATGTAAAACTCGTGCGTGAATATTCGCCTCTTCTCTCTGGCCATGTAGTCTCTTCCACAAGGCTTGCTCTCTACTTCTAGACTTCAACTTTTGTCGCTAGCTGTGAGAGCGCGTTCCCGTCGCCGTTCACTCATGGACCGGTTGTTGTGGTGAGGAAAACCAAAACATTGATTAGCCACCTAGACCTCCGGAAGGGGGCTGTTGAAAGCAATGGTTTGGGGAGAGAAAGGTTGGAGCAGGGCAGGCATTTCGAATGCTGTCACAGTCATCAGGGACAAACAAAACGATCCGAAGCTATTCCCGCGATTCACAAACGCGCTTCACTGTGTATTGAGGACGGATGGCATTTTTGAGAATATATCGCAAACATGAGCGTTTAAGAATAAACGTTGTAATCACGGGACTATTTCTTGCTGGACTAAATGGATCGCAGCGATAGAAACTCACACAATCGGGGCCGTAAATCGATGTCTCTTTTAAGAGAGCTGTGAGCTTTTCCTTCAGGAGATTCCCCACAAATTATCTGTAAATAGGTCCAACATATTCCTGTAGATAAAAAGAATATTGACACTTCTTCGGCTATAAATTCTTTTGTAATGAATATTGATGCAAATCTTTTTCATTTACCGAATTTTTTTGATTATTCAAAGTATCGAATTTTAGTCGAATATTGAAAATTTATGAAAATTCACATATACTAAGATATTTTTAGGTCCTTGTTAATTCAATAATCTCTGTTACGTCTCTGCAATATAGCAAAGTATTTTTTCGATTGCCATTGTTTTCTCTCCCATATAAATGTAAATATATGTATAAGTTTAAGTATAAGTAGTAGTAGTATCGCTAAAAGTGCTAAACAGATAAGATCATTTCGCACGTGGGTTCCCACCAGGAATCGAAGCCGGGACTGCTTTCATCAAAGTCAAACGCGCTGCCCTCATGGCTGTCCGAGAGTCCCACATATAAATAGAAATTCATAATTTAACTTAAATATAAATATATGAGGAATATAAATATAAATTTACAAATACGAGGGTGGTCTGAAAAGTTTCCGACCCTAGATTTCTCAGAAATCTTCAGAAAATTTTCAGAAAAAATATCGAGAAATGTCGGAATGTCGGAAATTTTTCAGACCACCCATGTATTGTAGGCTTTATTATAAACTCATTTGTGGACTGGCCATACTTATTCAGACCCCTTCTATTTCTCTATTTCTCCGACATTTCTTCAGTTTCTTGCTCACTTCTCCGAGGTCTTCTTCTGAGAATGGCCTTACAGTCCATTTCACGTTTTTAGCTAGGGGTTTTGCCGCCATAATTCTACTTCTAGATACCTCAGTTTCCTTTGTTTTCTTCCCTGATCCCGGAATTTTTCGATCATGATGTTCTCCCATTCTTCATAGAACTTTCTTTTCCTTATTTCCTGGAAGTTGAATATCCCTTTTGCTATCCTTATTTTTATTCTTAAGATCTGTCTATAGGATTCCATTCCAGTTTCTGCATCGCAACACGGTCGAGTAATTTATTTTCTCATTATATTTACATTTTTTCGAAATATACTTATTTGCTTCAATCGGTTGAGGAAAGAGCGTCAAATTGATTTTCCTCGATAACTTAGATTCCGAAGGAACTGCGTTCCTTTTTGTACTTCACCTCCGTTCTTAGGTCTAATCATGTGGAATGAAGTGCTCTGCAAACGATTTTATGTCACTGTATCGCAAGGAGGCCTTTCTAAGAGCTTCCTTGAAATGCTTTTCTTCAATTTCTTAGAAGTTACCTACATCTGCAAAACCTATCGGAATTTTATTTCGTTTTCCTCCTTGGAACTGACTGTCATAATCGAAGGGATAAAATGTTCATTTCTTGGTGCAATATCGGCTTTTGAACGTGTGACGTGATAACATCCCTTGCTTCTCAAATTGAATCTAACAGCTGATATTGGTGCGTGCGTCTGATTATCAGTACTTGAGGATTTTCAGTAGTAGATGAAATTGGTTTTGAGGAATTACTTATGCTGCGGAGGATTTAGAATTGACAGTAATTACTCTAAAAAATCCAAATTTCAATTAATCTGAGTGAAGTAAACCGAACAAGTATTAACAATCCTCCGCACGCCTTAATTGTGGGTTCCTGTCAAAACCGTTTATTTCGTAGATATGGCGTTTTAAATTATATGTTAACCTAAGGAAGTTGTGACAGCTTTGAACTTGTAGATGATGGCTTCCCAACCGTTAATTTCCTTCCTGCTATTGAGTGAGAAGAATTATTCCTTCCTCTATTAGTCGTGTCACGAGCTATTGCATATTTTATAATTGCTTTTTCAATTGTGCTAATTTCTCCTCTTTACTCTTATCGGTTACAAAAATATTTTTTGATTTGTTCTGGATTCCAGAAAAATCATGGTTACACCCAGCGGGGAAGGCGGTCGGGTACAATGTATTCACATAAATTTGATAGGAATAATTTTCTGATTATTTGTCATTATTATTTAGAAATAAATTTCTTATATTCGTATATCTCAATGCACATACGTTGCAAATTATAATCGAGCAGTTGGCTAATATGGAGCTTATTCGATTACCTTATGGAAAAATTTAAACATGAAATTCATGATGAGTCTTAGAACGTTCTGACCGGATAGCTTTATAGATATAGAAACAGATCTGTGATTGGATGATGTAGGTTCGAGTGGTAGTCCCATCAGACTGTTTTCACGTTAGCTTCATATTGGGAGTTTTACTTGGTGCAAGCCTCTACATGTAAATTCACATCTTCGTTGAGAAAGAAAATTGATAGTAACAGTATGGCCACTATTCCTTCTATTAAATTTTAATATTGAGTTGGACTATATTATATGATGTAATAATTATAACATTTTAACCCATTGCATATAAATTCTCCTGTTCGTTAGAAATTTAGCGCACATACCCAGTTTGATATTTCAATAGGATACTTCAAAATTCGTTTCCTTTGTTTTTGAAGGCTAATTTAGAACGTGCGCGTCTATACACTAAAAAATCGTATCTGCTCATAAAAAGATATCACAGGTAGTAAATTTTCTGTATATTTCAATGTTAAAAATCAATCAAAGAATTTTATGGAATTGTTTTCATTTCTATGTTCTTTAACATAAGAATCGTTTATGAAGTTAAAAGGTAGTTTACAACGAAATTTATGTTTATTCAACTTCAGTCATTAAAATTCGAGATAGAAAATTGCGTCAAATTTTCAAGGAAGGATTATCTGTCGGGCGAAACGCCGCGGGATGGATTCCTCTATTTTAAATTTATATAGGAAAAATAATGAACGGCTGTTCGGCTGCGCTATATCCTCTCGCTGCCTGAGGATCACAATGGAGATAACTCCTACACATGCCCTTAAACTCTAGTTATTTATATCTAATTGAACTTTCGATTCCGACGCTTCTGACAGAACTTCAGTAGTTTTGCTCCAGTGACCTGTGCCGACTCTCGTTCGATATCTGTATAATAGCGCACCGTTTCTTTTGAAGAGTAATCCCAAAGCAGAACTAGAACAGAGGTATTCGGCGTTTGAGAATTGTCGAAGCAGGTATCTCATCTTTTGCTCCCAAACAATATTCTTTTGTATTTCACCACTAGGAAAGAAAGGATCGAGAAATAGGATTGGAAGCTTTTCCAAAGTTCTCTTTGGGTGTGAATATTTCTGGAAATGTATTCCACATATTGACTTCGACGTGCTAAACTGCCCTATTTTTATCAGATAGGTGATCATTGCCTGTCTCTTCCATTTTTCGCGATATAATACCTGAGAGAGATGATAACAGGTAAAACTTCATATTCGCTCCTTTGGAAGGCTTAGTGTAGACCTACAGGTAGCGACTAATTTTGAAATCGGTAAAAGGGCTTTTGATTTCATTTCAGGGTACATTATCTTATGGAATCATTTGTAAATTTATCTGCAGTAAATCAATATATTCTTAATACTACATTAGTAACCTGGTATTTTTAACGTGGGCGGCATCCTTGCAGAAAAATAAAACTTATAAGGATTACTATAATATGTAAAAAATGAAAATTGAATGTGAAAAGGGAAATGTAGATTATGTCGGCACATCATTGATTAGTCGGGTTTAACAGGTTTTTATCTGAGTTCAGGTAGTGATGCTATAAGTTTTACTATTTTTCACATTCTGCTGCGCGTTATACCAACAAAAAAATTTTTATCGCAAACCATAAAAGAATCATATGAACTTTCGAAATGTACCGTTAAAACAGAATAATCTTCAGAAGATGCGCGTTATCTAGAATATGCGGATTGCAGGAAAATATGGCAATTATAATATAGCACAGGTTTATATGACCTTAGAGCGAATTGAGTAAGTCACTGGTACATTTAAATTTTTATCTCGTTTCTATTGATTGAAGGAGGTTTTTACTGAACTGGCAATCCCGCTTCTAGGATTAATAAAGAGCAAAAATTAGATATAACAGCTTTATTACACTGCGTTGGTTAGGGAGGATTACTTCCGAAATCTAGACAAAGTGTGTCTTTGGGTGTCTGATAAGTCCGACGAAACGCATTTATAATGAGAATAAGTCTTTCAGAACGAGGCTTGGTAATATTTAATTTTAACCAATTGATATTTGCTAATTTCTATAAAAAATAATCATTATGATACTCTTCAACCATTAGGGATGCTCCAGTCCGCCGGTCTTCTTAGTCTGCATAACTCTCACTCCCTTACGTTCATTAACTATTCAGTGAATGCTTGTGTGATTACGGCGTGAACTGAAATCAATTAGGAAGGAAAGCATTCGGATATTTCGCGCACGTTATTGGAGGACATTGTAAGTTTTGTAAGGAAAAATCTCTATTCTTTCTCTTTTCCACAAATGCACTCATTCTATGAACTCTATTGCACTGCTTACACACATAAATTATAAATCATTCTGTTACATTTCGTTCGTGTATTAACATCAGAACAATATCCTTATAACACTAATATCTTTCCGGCGATTCGATTCTACAACAGGGGTTCGAACCGTAATTATTTTTAGCTCCAGTTTTCGCTCCGGTCAATTAAAACTCCTAGTTTCCTGCAACGCTCCGAAAGCAACTGTTGAACCTTTTTTTACGCTCCTATAGAATAATCCTCACGCTAGGATTATGTTATACTCGAACCTCTTTTAGAATTATCTAATCGATACAAGAATAAATCTATTGATATAATTGGAATAATCGAATAATAATGATAATAATGAATAATCGTTATAACTTGAACATTCAAAAGTGTGTTGCAAGTATGCGTTGCATATGTTTATTAAATGTTACCAATTTCAGTTCATGCGCAAGCATTTGGTTTCATTTCCGACAAAATAACGTATTTTCCGGCTTTTGTTTTCGAATCAAATCTGGTTCGATGCTCTATTCTTCTATTATCGGAAGAGGGAAGAACTGAACTTCCATTTTCAAAAACAATCTAAAAAATACTGCGGTGATGACGCACATTTATTTTTATGCTGTAAATCACTGCTATATATATATATTTTGGGTGGAATTCTTTTTCCCTTAGATTACCCGTATCGGTTATTCGATATCAAGTACTCGAAAATTAAATTCTGAAGGCTTTTCTTTTATTTTAATAACAATATTTTTCGAATTATCAGAAATAATTCCGAACGAAACCACATCGTTTCCGAATTCTGAATGGAATTAATGACTGGATTTTTATGGTAGGAGGAGAACGATATTATTAAGAAAATGAGGAAAAAATTTCGATTCGTTTGAATTTCATGTTAGCCACTTCTTATTTGGAAGGAAATGTTAATGAAAATTTTTCAGCTATTCTACTATACACAATAAAGGTCAACCAAAGGACTCATACTTTCTATTAGTTAGCTTTCTGTCCTTTCATAAATTTATCATTTCTTATTCCTCTTAATCAATATATACCTGGTCAACAGCGATTAGAATTTATTACTGATATATCCATTGGTTGTAACTACGATTCATATTTTAAGGGGAAGAACGCAAACAGTATTAGAGATATAATTGTAAAACTGGTTCAAAATGCATGGAATAATGGGCAATAGACCTGTTCAATGAAATCTCAGTTTAGGAATTGATGTAATCCATAGATGCAAGATGTAATCCATGTTATTCATTTTTTCATCCTGTCGATTTACTCGGGTTCACTTAAATTATTCGTGTACGTGTTGAGTTAATAATAATCCAATTAAATTAAATAATAGCTTTGTAATGATTAATTGCTTCGATACGTATAAATGGCTCGAAGGAGATCTCGTTTCTTTTTTACAGCGCAACTCTTCATTTCAAAGGCTTAATCGGCTCTAGAATTTGATGAGATCCATTCCGCCAATAAGAGAGTGCTTGAGACACGCTTGAATTGGGAAAGGTTTTTCGTGGAATGCTCACGGATAAGGTGAGATTTTTCTCATTTAAAACTGGTTTGCGACGGGGCAGCGTGTACAGCGATGGAAGTCTCGCGGTACCTTTACCGACTGGAGCTACTGGGTCGAAACTATCGGAGAGGTCAGGTATATAAACGCGTTTTCATCTATATCTGAAGAAATTTGCGATGAAAGTTCTTACTCAAAAACCCCACGTTTAATCCTTGATGACGAAGCCCCGAAGTTATGAGTCATCCAGTTATTTTCTCTTTCTACTTCTGTCTTCTGTATGTGAATATTCTTTAAGTTAGATTAACTATCGACTTCATATTAAAAATTGATCCAATCATTCCTTTATTCTATATTCTACCGAGAACCTTTTTTTCTCCCGCCTGCAGCAGCCTAGTTTGCAATTATGTCGGCTATGATAACCCCAGCCCACGCGATAGGTATATCTATAATGCCTTAATTTCTATTCACCATAACCTGGTTAAGACGCTTTTTAGGAGTCCATGCGAAAACCGCGTCTTGTGCGAGATAACGTTATCACCGAGTTGGGTAATACTGGTTGCCTTACATGATCTAATATTACCTTACATGATCTTATGGTCTACTTTTCGGCTAAAGAGAGCGTCTCAGTTACTTAATTTTGATAATTTATCATTCTACAATGAAAGAATTTCACCAGATAGATAATTGTGGATGAATACCGGATTTTTAACAGTGGTAGAGAGGGCATCGTGATTTTTCCGAGACTACGCTCACAAAACACTCCAGTCCTTTTCTGGTTTATTTCATATGTAAACAACTTGAGATTGGGGCGAAAGGAAACACCAGTAAAAGAATATTTCATCTAACGTGCTGCCCTGAGAAAAATTTATAAAGATGATCTCACTCTAACTAAGGTTCGTACCAGCTCCAACAGAGGGATGGAGGTTGCTCCGCTTCGTGATATCTTAATTTTATACTCACAAAATTAGTCATTCCAAAGAAGAAATAAACCAGGAATCATTGTAGAGATAACGGGAAGCGTAAGAGGACAACACAGATTATGTACAAAATCCCAAGACAGAACGGACCTGAAATCCCAACAGACCTGAAAAAAGTTCAATAGGACCGTGGCTCGAACTCGGTCTCCTCCGCTTTCCGGGAGCTACTCTATCCGGCTATAGCAATCTTCCATGCCGTTTCATTCAGGGATTCAATGACGAAATTGAAATCCAACTGTTAAACTCAGATTCAATGCACTTCTTGGTAAATGACTTCCATCAACTTTACTATGATTAATTCATCTGCCCTATATTCAGCTATTTTTATCTTTAAGTCGATCAGCTGTCAGCAATTCGTTCTTATGACCCGCAAACATCACCTATTTTAGAATCATTGAAGTTTATCGGATTCAATAATGACGTATTTTTTGTTTTTTGGTATAACTCGTTCTTGGTGTACGAATATTTATATTTCATCCTTGGATCTATCGACTCAGACATCTAATTTCTCTACGAACGAAGATGTTTTTTCGCACTCGGCTAACGAACGGATACGGTCTTGGAGGATACGTCATGAACGCGTAGGCCTACAAAATCGGAATGGCAAAATCGAATTGTCTACTACCAATTACAGCTTGATAGTGAATTATTGATATTTATGGCGATCATCAAGTGTCTTTTGCGGTTGGTAACTTCATATTTCCTTACCTCTCTTCTTGTTTTTTATTATTTTTATATACATTTTATACTAGACTATTCTTGTAATTTATTTTCGGCTTTGATTTCAGTATTTATCTTTTTTATCAGTGTTTATTTCTTTTGTTTTTCTGTTGCTGCAGACCCCCTTCTTGCATGCGTTTTCCTTTTGTGGTGAATCTTTTCCTAAGTGCAAACTTATATTTTAAAAACCACAATGTAGTTTTCTTCTGTATTTTTTCATACTATCTTTTCACTTTAATTTCATGTGACATAGTTAAATGTAAGAAGACGTTTATTAGTCTCATTCTATCCCAAATAGTAATTTATTATGATTATTGTTTTTATTGTTATTATGTGAATTTTATTATTTCGGCCAGCGAGAATGACTCTAAAACGAGAACCGTCGCAATGTATATGCTGGTTTCAGGTCTCAAAAATTAATATTAACTTCAATTTATCGACAGATAATCTCGTCAAACTAGATTTTGGAGCGAGAATATCGAACTGATATGTAAAGGCATACGTATATAGACGGGGTTAAAAAATAAACCTACGATATCGAAAGGAATCGCTACTGATTTAATGGGATTATCCCTGAAATCCATTTAATATGACAAGCGAATTTCAGATCTGTCATGAGCACTCCTCATACATAGAGACTGTCGTCAACAAACAAAGCAACGTCCCTTCGAGGCTGATCACGTAGCTCCTATTGCGCCCCGAACAAAAAATTACCATCCGGATATTACATTAAACTGAGTTACGAGTGATTCTTCGATAATCTGCAATGGAAAAACTGAAATATGGTTACGACATGTGCATTTATTCAATACGGGTATCTTGATGCCGATAACCAATCCAATAGTGAACCAAAAGCAAAGCCAATCACTTTCCATTTCAATGAAAAATAAGGGACGGAAATAGATTTTCGGCTCTCTATTAGATTTGACTTCATTGATATGGCGTAAATTCGGCGGATTTATTTCTCGCGCAGGATAGAGAACGTGTATCTTTCGTTTACTTTTGTCTCTGTCCTCTTCCCAGAGGTGATAATATGAAAGCTAGAGAGATATGCTGAATAACGACATTAACTTTGATCTCTCCATATCGAATGCTGTGAAAACTGTTATTCTTTGGATCATTGGTCGTGGATGTATTCCACGAGGGATATTCTAGTGTGAGCGACGAAAGCAAAGGCAAATTGCTTTTCTTCCTCCTAAAGAAAACATTCCGTCTCTTTATGCACACACAATTTCGTTTATCAATTTCACGAATACTTAAAAATTATCTTGGTTTACGACCTTCAACGTATGCCGTAGTTACTTATATAAGAAGAGTGGATATGACTCATATGGAATGACTCCATTCAAATAAAAAAGAGTGAAAACAAACCAATCACTCCCGAGAGAAATATATGTACGTAGATGAAAAAGTCTAGCAGTACCTGGAATTGAACCCGAGATCTTCCTCTTCTTCATGGAGACTGCCTTAATTAAGCTATCTAAACCATCCGTTCAGAACATTATGCCGTTTAGAATATTTTGTAGGCAAGAATGGGAAGAAAAAGAAGAATAATCTGGTAGAGTAGCTTAGTTGGTTAAAATATTTTATAGGAAAGTGGAAGATTCCGGGTTCGAGTCTCCGTCGTGTCAGATTATTTTCATGTCAGTTTCTTCTTGGAATTTTTACCGATCGTAGATCCGTATTTTCAATATGTCCTATCACCTTTTTCTAGTAGATATATTTTTTGCTTTTGCCGGTAATTACTATGTAAATGTATGTGGTTGGTGTGGTAACTCTCGCTGGTACGAAATTAATCCTGAACCTATGCGTTTCTTTATGCATTTCCTCAGGGAACACATCAAATTCAGAACCTCCGTTCATGTATCTGCTTACTTCCTTTCATCGCTTAAGCACGGGGGAGAGGATGGGTTAGAGGAGTTGGGGTAGAGTGCTCTCTCCTGTTAAGCAACAAGATTGGACGAATTCAGCCCCCTCACGACGAACAAGCAACAAATTTTTCCTCGAACACTCGTTTATCCCGTTTATCCCTTCATAAGAATTATGAAATTAGTAAAAGTTACCAATATTTTTAAGCAGAATTAAATCGCGTGAAAACTTGCCCGTTATCAAAGCACCCTCATTGAAATAATTTACTAGATTCTTATTTGAATGAAGCCGATTGAAGGAATGTTAGAGACGAAATCAAAATGTGTTAGTTCGGTAAATTTAATCTAGTCTACTAATGCAAATCTAGCGAGAAACTCAATGCGTAGTTTCGTAATAACTCCGATTATGCTGTACTGGTCGGATTAGTAAGGGTGAGCTGAAAGTTCTTAAAGCATTGTGAGAGGGCTGTGAGAAACTCTAGAATCTCATATGTATTATTTTAAAACTCGTTCGAACTCTACTACCTCTAAATACCTATTAAAACTTAATTATCTTCTTTTTCTGTTTAATGTAATTTATTTATCAAAAATACCGTAGATTTGATTTGCGAATATCGCCGACGAAATGAATTCAATACAAGCTTGTTTGTGAACCTCTTTTCTTTTAACTGAGATGAGTTGTTAAAGTTGGACTTTTGGCAGTTAAGCAGATATCGATTAATCTGCAATTCAATTCTGAATATAATGTTTCTGTGCTATATCAATACAACCCCGTGAATTATGTAGTCTGAAAGCCAGTTGGATTCTGCTTCACCCCTAGCTACGATAATTTTGAAGAGGAAAAGAGGCTTATTACGCAAGACGAGTAATGAGGTAGTTTGTGCTCGCTTTCTTCCACCAGATAGATTCCATTGAGGTAAAATCCACACGAGAGGATTATAGTTCGATAAAGTCCACAATAAGTCCATAAAGTCCTTTTGAATACCACTTTGCATAGCATTCAATGGGGAAAACAGAATAAATGCCGTTAATCAGCATTACCAATGACTCAATCGATTTAATATCATCACTGACTTTGAACTTCGTCCTCGAATCGAACAAGACAGAAGTCATGAAAGAGACATTTTCCCGATTCCCTACTGAATAAGTGACAAATACTCCACTCATCAGGATGCAGTATTAACAACGCCTAGCGATTGGCTAATTGATAAAATATCACAAAGGTAACATTTCAATTCATTTTACAGGAGAATATTGATTATCAAACATAACAGATTTCTATTTGAAGAGAACCGAAGAGATAAAAATCGTATTCGTTTCAAATATTTCTACGAAAAATGCGATGGAGTGTCTCAGCGATCTTTCGATCGATTCAATGAACATTAGAATTCTAAATTGTAGAATATTATCTACATTAACTTTGTATTACCGTTGAGTCATCGTGGATAGGAGAACGATCCGTTGGATAGGCTGCATCCGGCGTAAGCGCATAGGGAGCAGGTGGGTTGCAGTTGAGAAGTAGAGAGGATACAGCGGAATTGAAATTCTCAGTGATAAAGAGGTAAACGTTACGGATATACTCCTTGGAATCGACCAAATGTCTATGAAGACTAGAAGATTAAAATTTAGGTATTATAAAAGTAGAAAATTCTCAAGTTGTAACTCGCGGAACCATATAGGTTTGCAGATAAACATTTTCAAGTAATTTTACAATAAATTTGAAGATTGATGTAGTATTTTCACTCCCCCGAGTAGAATGGCGGGAAGTCTAGGATAACTCCAAGTTCATAAAAGGCGAATACCTCTGCAAAGAATGGGTCCTTATAGAAAAGGTGGCCCAGAATCCAATCGAATAGGGGTATGGAATTCGAGAAAAAACGAATGAACGTTATCATTTTACGGAGAGAATGCATAGGGGTATGCGGCGGTCATTCCCTCTTCTATCGTAATAGAAATAAAAAAAATAGTCTAATAAAATAATAATAAAGGCGAATAAAACTATCGTGGTGTATGCGAAGGATAAAGGCTACGTTTTAGTAATAATTTTGTCTCGCAATTCTAACCAAAGTATAAGTTAAGATAGAGGAAAAGTGTATAAACCCCTTTAGCTGCGCTCGAATGCTATGGCGGAATATTTTTGCAGAAGCAATCGCTAAAATATTGCACTCGTACATCGCCATTTTTATAATGATTCGTTCACGTTAATTGTAGTGGAAGTAAAAAACCATCTCGTTGGTGGAGAGATGCATTTTGTTAACATTTAGCCCCCTCGTAATAAATTAGTCCCTAAAAGGTAGGAGGATCCGATAAATATTTCGCTAAGCGGCCGGCAAATTGCAGGCCGTCGGTGCCGCGCTGCTGACTACAGGCGCGCATCAGCTTAGGGGTAAAAGTTATCGCCGTTTCTTCTGCGGAACGCAAAAATTCCTCCAACAGGAGCGGGTGGCTCTGAAGGCTTCCGAGCCGTGAACGGACTCAGGCATCTGAATAGCTGCCGTCAATCGCAACGGACACAACCCGTCGAGACCCCCACCCCCTCACGCACATGTCCGCTAATTCCATCCCGAACCCAAATCATACGAATTAAACCGAGAAAAAAAATCCCATCCCCCGAAACAAGCTCGTAAATGAACTTTTAAACGGCGTCCGACGCCGGAATATAGATGGATGGTATATTAATTCGCGTAGGAGTCGAGGAGTTTGGGTAAAGTGCGGGAGCTTCGAAATGAGCTAACTTTCCCACTCTCCTTTCCGGAACCTCTTTCTCCCCTTTTCCCTACCCCCGACTTGACGTTCGACTCTCCCAATCCACCCCATTTTTCCACCCACCCTCCCTCCGAGATGGGGGGGACGTTTGCACCGGCGTCGTAGGCCTCCCTATGACGTTGCCCCTCTCTCAGCCGCTAGGGGCGCAAGCGTCGCTAGATTGTATTCGAACGGCGGGAGCGAAGGGCAGTCAGTTCCAGTGGTGACTTCGAGCGGGCCGAACGGAAAAGCAGGAGAGGCGAGTCGAACCGTAAGCGCGATCCTTTCGTTGGCTGCCTCTCACTCGGGCGCGGAAAACCGGCCCTTCGGAGGGTCATCCCCTCTGGGGAAGCCGCCACTGGGCGAAAATACTTTTATCCGTGTTTTTTTCTGAGCCATAACACGCGACTTGAACCCGCTGTGCGCGAGATCAAAAACTTTTGCGCGACTTGCTCCGCAAGGGTCGCTTGAGGAGAATTCTGACAATTTCCGGGCCAAATTCCGCAAACATGTTTGACCTGAAGGCTTTCCATCGGTTATGGTTGGTAAAGAGCGCAAAATATCAAGCCTACCGGGCTAGGCGCGATCACTGCCTCTTGAAGAACTTCCGCACGCATTTCATTGTTTTAAACCTGTTTCACGGCATTTTGCAAGCGCAAGGGGCGAGAATATTTGGTAAGTTTGTCTGTGTGTGGTTTCTTTGTGTCGGTGTGAGTTCCTATCTGTGTGCACTCCCCTCGCCACTTGAAAGTGTCAGTGTTCAATGTGTTTTCCACCCGTGTTAAGCACGTGTTCTCATAAACCAGTGGTGTCATGCATTCCGGAGTCCCGCTTATGTGGATAAACCCTCTTCCTCGGCCAATTTCCCTACCGGAAACCTGTGTCCAACCGCGGTCTCCGCTAAAGGAGGCTGTTATTAAAAAAAGAGGGGCTTAGCGAAATCTAGAGGCTGTCCGAGGCGTCTGGGAGATGCGGTCGACGCTGTCACTGGCGCCCGCCGAATGGAGAAACGGGGAAGGGGATGTAGAGGGGATAGAAATTTATTAACTTCCACTCGAGATTTTACAAGTCCCACCAACCTTTTCGAAGCTTCGTCCGATGGTAGCAGTAGACGTAAATTCACGAGTTCAATCTCCTTAAGAGATTTGGGAAGGTTCCCGCAGAGATCTCTCAGAGGCGGTTCCTCTCGCTTTGATTCGTCTTTGCATCTGCCGGTCGCGAAATTTTGCACTTTCTCCACCCGCGGAAGAGCATAACTCCCGTTAAATTCGAGAGAAATATTTGCCAAGACCCTAAGAAAGGATATTCTCTTTGCAAGGATGTAGTTTTAAAAGTTAGGAACCGATCACACAATCCCTACTTGCTTTTTCCCCCTTGGAGATGTAAGTGTTAAATATGTACGTTAATCTTAGCTTTCTCATTTGCATTCATATATGTTCATGTGTGTTTTGATGCTGTAAACCTCTCTGGTCATGCATTTTCCTCTTTCTAAACATCTCGTAACTTTCACCCTCCTTTCGTTGAAGACCTTTCCAACGTTACCATTGAAATGCTAAAGTCTCTCTTGTATGTATCTATCCCTATGCAAAACCGTACATGAGTTTCCTGTTTAATTTCTGTCGTTGAAATCCCAAGCTTCTATTTGTTTCTGGCTTTCTCTTCTTTCTGTATTTGCCTCGGACGTAGCCTTGAACAATCCTAAGTTCCACTTCTTTCCCCTCTTCCCCATCCCCGTAAGCAACCTCTTCGACTTTCCGAAAGGGAAAATATCAACGAGAAAATCCGTCGATATCTCAGCCCAAAGTATGGTAAGAAACGTATTTCTTCTCGAACGGGACGAAATTCGGCGACCTTCGTGAAAATCCGACTTCGGCGAAAGTCCGAGAGAGAAAAAGATTTGGGGGGTCGGCGGCAAGAGTAAGTAATTGAATTTGTGTCATCTCTATGCATAACGTTTAATTTCCTTAGCATTCCGTTTCATTTATTCTGCATTCCACTCCAAGCTCCTCGAGCGGTGAAATACGCATGGTATCTCGTGCACGGTGTCCTACGGGATGTATTTGGGTCGTATGTCATTTTCTTTTTTCTTCCAAACCATTGTCTCCGCTCGTATATTACCGCGGAATTCCGGCTTTGTACCACCGTCTACCAGAAGGCAGTGCGTGGATCTTTGTGCTCGAGGCGACCGAAACCTTGCCAACAGCGAATAAAGTTTATCCTCCCGCCAAAACATAGCAGTGACAGGGTGCTCGGCGTATTTCCATTTGAAGTACGAGACGGGTAAACCCTGCCTTGTCTCGAGAGGTAGAGGGAAAAGCAGGGAGACGTTCACAGTAGGCTTTGTAGGGTTAGAGCACCTTCAGCCATAGGCCAAATATCGTCATAGACGGTAGCAGAATAGATTCCATTCTCATCTTCCGTCGTGAAGAGAGAGACAATATTATCTCCGAAGTTCATTCGCTAGGTCGGAATTAAATTAGAGGCAATTCTTCAGCAAAGTTTTAGCGCCTAAGCGAGTAGGGAAAATCAATGCTTGCGAGGTTCTGCCGTACACCTGAAAATTACTATAGTGTTCGGGTGTTGCTTGGATTATACCTCTTTGTTCCAGCACGCGACTTTCCTCGCATGCATTATGAGGGGATTTTGTTTACCGCTCCTAAGTCTGATTCCGCTGGCATGCGATTGAATTCGTCCACTGGTTAGGTTCTCATGGTTCAGTTGATGGGAACGGGAAGGGTAGGTGAAATTCATAAGTTCCGATGCACGCGAATGTTGGAGTTCGTAATGGGAAGGAAGGCTAGATTTGTACGTGGATCGGAGTGGGTTTGCATCTATGCAGGCACGGAAAAGTTGGGGAGGCACGCACAGGAAAGACTGTCGGGAAGCATTACCTCGGAGTCCGGAATGGCCATGAAAGCCGCGGTCGGGATTTGCCGAATTGCGTCTCGGCGGTCTGCACTTAATGCTCGGCATATTTCTGAAACATTCCGCCACAGTTGTCTTCACTTAATGAACTCGATATAGCTTTTAAGATGGGAGTAATTTGGGATGAATTTGAGTTTAGAAAGTTTGAGGGAGTAAGAGAATCGCTTCATTTTAGGATCGTAAAGATTCGCTATCGTGAGAAAGAATTCTCGCAGAAATTGGTCGATTTCGCTAGTATCTTTGTTTTCTCGGGTGTTTTTCTTGCGAATTCCCGCTTTACTGTAATGTTTCGGAGAGTTTCTAGAAGAAAGAGTTAAATTAAAAAGAATCCCACGATTTTCTCAGTCTCTAAATTCCAGAAAATTCTTTTTCTTAGTTTTATAATCGTGGAATTGCTCTATATGTGTCAGGGGAATTTTCCAAGTTATGACTTTTAAATTGCGAATTAAATTTTACTTTTGCATAGTCCCCATTATTTTTGTAAAATAGATTAAGATAGTAAATCACTGGAAGCTACGTAAATTCCGCATTAAATTTTCACTAAGACGATGAAAATAATAAGTGATATGAAGTTATCAGAATCGCTAGAACGCAATAAGAAAAGATTCAGTTCGAGACATCGCAGCTCGGCTCCATAAAATTCGGTGTATACATATATTTGAGTCCGACCGAAAATAGTTCCTTTTCAAACTCCAACTGCAACTTCATGTAGTGAATAATTTATCCCCAACCTTGACGGATCTTTTCTCGTACCTGTTGTTTTTGAGATAAGACTCAAATCGTCAAGTTCAAGCGATCCATTCCGGTACATCTTTTCCGTAGGATCAAGAAAAGTCGGTATATTTTTCATCGACGGAAGTCGGGGGTAAACGTCGGGATTTTTGAGGGAATTGAACATGACGGCCAAGTGGACGAATCCAATGCGTGCCTTTTCGTAGCGCGGAAATCATATCCACCGATCACGGAAGAGCTGGTGAAACGGAGAGATCGAATCCATCGGGACGGGGATAGAGGTTCGAGAGCCGGGAAGCAGGTTTCTTGTTATTGCGAATATTGGAAGAGAGAAAGAAGGGCAGACTTTCTCCAAAGTGGGTGGCTTATTGCTCGCGCTTTCGGATGTTACCGATTTGGACACAACATAAACGATTCAGCCCTCGGTCACAGTCACGCGACTCAATCGATGTCTTTCATCCAGCGCCTTTTTTTATTAGGAAACTGTTGAAGTTGGATAGAGTGGAGATATGGCTCATTTCCCACATCGAAAGGTTTCATTATAGCACGTAGCCGATTGTCTTTTTTCCCCTCGTAATTCCGCTCGTTTCCCCACCGGGGGGTCACGGGACAAAATCCGTTTCAACCGATTCCCACTCGTTATTTCAGCACTACGCTCCGAGCGCGGCTGCTCAAAACCCTCTTAATTTGCGTTATTTTTCGCGCACGCGATATTATTTGGGCGGATGAGAAAAGTCGGGCTTGCGAAAATTCTGGGGTGCGGGGGCTGATGAGCTTGCAGGGGGGGCGGCAGGAGTCCAGATGGGTATAATCCCCCTCCCCAGTGGTCGCTTTAGGGTGCCGAAATTTTTTGAGGGTGTCATACGGTCGGGTTGGATGTACCCCTCCCATTTGGTTGCCCAGTAAAAAAGTAAAGGACGGGACACCATCGGTAGGAACGCCTACGTACTTTGACCGGGTCGGTGTAAAAATGTTCTATGTAGATGTGAGGGGAAAAAAGAGTAGGATCGGGGTCCTGTGGAAAATTCCGCGGGTTTGGGACCCTTGGGAAAAGAATAGCGCTAGCTGTCCAGGGTTCGGGATTCCTATGGGCGTGTACAGGAATGCGCCTGTCGAACGTTCTAGCAAATCGTAGAATTGCGTGCGGGGTGGGGGTGGTAATTCATCGAGGATTTAGCTAATTTTTCCGCGCGAATGAGTTCGAAAAGTATCGCTCGTGCGGAATTGAGCCTTATATTTCGTTCGAATTTTGTCTCGCGTTTATTTTTATTTGATGAGCATGATGATAATCAATTTTTTTACTTGGGTTGACCCAGGCAGAGCTGAGGTACCAAGGTGGTGGGGGATGGGTGGGGCACCCGGGGTGCTGAGCTGTTTCCTTTTAACAACTTTTTAACTTTTTCTAACGCTTGAAATCTTTTCGGGCATCCTTTTCCGCTATGATTTAGAGCGCTTTTTCCTTCGATTTACTTTTAATTTGTGGATTTTTTCGATAATTTTTCGTTTTTTTAACTTAGTTTCCGTTCGCTGTTGCCACAGCCCCCAGGGAGGGCAACTTTCGCTCACATCGGGATTGCAGATTGTTATCTTTGTTTAATTTGTACTTAAATTAAAATCAACGGTAGGGTATCTGCCAGCGAATTAACTTCATTTGCTGCGTAATATTTAAATAGTCGTCATCTAATAAAAAGAATGTTGGTAGAATTTTCTGGAAGTTTCCTTGTGCATATTTCTTAGATGAATTGCAATTACGAGCTAATAAGGCAATCCAATATTTCGAATTATGAATTAGATCCTTTTCCTCTTGGAAATGCTTCGATTGCAGATTTTATATAATTTAATTGAGATTTATCGGGGGACCGCAGATTTCAGCTGAATCAAATAATCGCAGTTTTATTTTGATGTTTTATTTATGAATATTTCAGATAAATCTAGAATATAATCCTAGAATTTATAAATTTATATTATAGATTTATAAATTTTAATATATATTTTTGTAGCTCTTTTTAGTAGATCAACAACCATATCAATATTTTATTGCTTTACATCCCGCAGTTAGACTAAGTGCGTGTTAATTAACTCAAGTATATGGGTTTACGTTAGTTTATGATGACTAAACTAAAATTACTCATAATTGGAAAGATTGTCGGAAACGAGAAGTTTTTCTACCTCGTAATGTTCTTCAGATTTTCCCATTATTGTGAAACTTCTTGATTCATTTCCTCTCGACTCATTTATTTTTTTTCAATGCCATATACTAGGAAAAGGAAGCGTAAAATACAAACTGGGATTTTTCTGGAATCAAGGGATTTTAAACCCCGCAGTTAAATATTTTAATTAATTTAATTCATTATTAAACGATGAGATAATGGCAAGAAAGTAGGAGGTAATATGAAATTAAGTAATGAGTTTTTTCTGTTTATTTCTGAAGAGTTACTTAAGATTTAGGAATGGAGAGCAGAAAGAATATTGCTTCCCAATTACGGATTCAGAAAATTGAGAAAAGCCATATTCCATGTCCTTTATAAGTGGGAGACTGTTCTCAATCGCTTTACTTAGGAGACAGTGGCTGTACGTGATTCGTTCTATTCTTTCCCGATTTGCATGGGAGTCTGAACACTTTCTAAACGCGTATACAATGGCACAGCCCACGCGTCATTTGCTGCGAGTCGTCGCATCTTTCAAGTTTTGACGCCATATGGAGGCGTGATTCACTCCCATAACGATTACCACCTCAAGTTCGTTTTTTATTTTGAATGAAACGTTCCGAGGCGCTCTCCAGACTTTATTACGTGTAGAAATAAGGAGGAAAAGTACGAAGTGCTCATTGTTGGCGTGACAAATCGACAGGGCATGACGAGAATTTCCCGTATTAAGACCGGAGGGTTTGCCTTTTCTTCTTTTCTCGGAGCGTTTTCTTTTAAAAGCTTTCTCATCATCCAGCTCTTCAGTTAGCTTATCGTTTTGTATTATTTTTTGGACAAATACACAGACGAGGAATGTACGTGTTACAGTTTTCAGGTATCGAACCCGGTCCTTTTATACGACGAGCCCACAGACTTGGAGAGAAAGGCAGGAAGGCATCGATTGAATTGCGGCGAATTAAAACCGCTCTCTGCCATTGAGTTACTTGTTTGAAACGTCTTTTAGTAGGTTAATTTACAGGTGATGACGCCCGTATTTCAGCCCTCTCTATAGATCGAACTTTTTATGCGACGAGTCCACCCACTTTGCGAGGGACTTCGAGGAAATTGCGGCAAATTAAAACCGGCGGCGAATTATCCACCGCGATCAATTTTTTACGTGCGATTTCGAGAAGACAATGACACTGCCGAACTCCGGCCGTCTTCTCCCAATCCTCTAATCGAAATTTCGGCGTGGGAGGGATTTTGACCTCCTTTGGGAGCATCTTGGAGGTAGCTTTTGTGTTTCCCAAATGATTTCGGGGCGAAATTAGGCTCCATTTTCGATCGCCATTACTATTGTGCACGTCGCGGAAAACACTTGCTCCGCTTCGCCGCTTAATGGAAGCGCCGTCGAAATTTCCGCCAGGAGTCACTCGGTAATAGTCCCGCCGAAGTGTTTCTCATCCCGCGAAAAAAGGCCACCGAAGGCAATAATCCTCCATCAAAGAAATTAATTTTTTTCCTCTTTCGCCTCCTAAACTGCGCCCGAGCATCGGATCCGATATAAGGGATCGGCCTCTTTTGCAAGATGCTTTGAAGGGTGCCCTTATTCAGGAGGGCCGAGGATTTTAGATATTTCCTCAGGCCAATGGCGGGACTGCGTATTCCCGTCGCCACGGCTGAGAGGCGGGAAGCAATTAATTTTGCTCAGATTGTTTCCCGTTGGTGGAGGACACGATTGGTAGCATTCGATGAGAGAAGGGAGAAAGATGGGTAGGCTTAGAGAGATAGGGATGGGGCACAAAGCTCCTTGGAAGGGGAAATGAGGCGGAGAGGCTTTGGTTGAGAATGGGGAAAGGTCGGAGATACCGGTAGTGGGGTAATGATAGGGTGGGGCAGGTGAGGTTTAGGAGTGTGGGTGGAAAAGGCGGGGGGGCACGCGTTGTGTGGGCGGGTTGGTGGTTGGGTGGGGACTCACCCAAAGGAGAAAGGGAAAATGGAGAGGTTTTTCGACGGGAGAGTCTTAAGACGATGTGCTGAGTGTTGGGGAATTGCCTCATTCCGTGTGGTTTTTACCTTGGCTTTCCTTATCGACTGCTCATAACGACTTGGCGTGTGTGCTCCCGTATGGATCAACCGCGCCGTTTTTCTTTTAATAAATCATTGCGCGAGGGATAATTTTGGGTTTGGCGGCCATGAATAAGCGAAGTTAAGCAGGGGTCGAGCGGAAGTATCGCAAAGGCTGCTGTTTAAAGGTTTGATTATAAATGCTGATGATGCCGTCCGACGTTGTTTTGAGTCAATACGCTCACATGTTGCTGTCTTTCCGTGCAGATAAGATATGCGAGGATTGGGAGAATTTTGAATGATGAAAGGGACGCCATAAAATCACCGCCGTATTCCCTCACCTCGATCCGTTTCTTGAATACTAATCCGAATATTTATCTAGTTTCCAATCCCTAAAATTGTTTTTTTTCTTATTCCTGCATGCATAATTTTTAGTTTAGTTTTAATAGAAAACAGTGTTTAACTTTTGTTGTGTTTGTTTCCAAGTTCTTCGTGAGATCTTCGATACGCTCGGTGGTTTATTTCGATAGTGGTGCTTGATTTTATTCCACGGATATTAATTAGTGTTGTGATATCAGGATATATCGAAAGGTGTTCCAGTGACTTTGGTGACAACTGAAGGTGGTAAAATTCATATTGCCTTGGCCGTATAAATTTCAACAGTTGTCATTATCCAGTTTGACAGTGTAGTGGCTCGTTAACAGTTTAATTTGCCACATTTGTATCGAATGTTTGTGTTTCGATATATTGATTTTTGACGATTCGATAGTGTTGACTGATTCGATACTACCTTTGTGCAATATCGATAAGTGCATATGCGATATATCAGATGCAGTGAATCGGAAAGTGCATCTGATATCGAACTTCGATATGATCGCCATTACATCTAGAATGTTCTATTAGCCTCTGAACTTTTTAGGCGTTTTTGTGTATTATATTCCATGAGATCATCAATGGTTTAGACCTTTTCATATAAAATATTTAACATTTGATAGATTTAATTTATGACATATCAACAAAACTAGCCACTTAGTAGTTGCGAATGATATATATTTGATGGCGTAGTTGTGTATTTGCCTTATTCGTGAAAATGGCGGTGGCGCAACCAGGTTCGATTAAGATGTTTGATGGTGTTTTTTCCTCATTCTATGATGTTTGTGATGATTGAAGATCTTCTGCTGAGGATTAATTTGATTGTATCGGTCGTATATTATCAGTGGCAGTATATTTTATACATATTAGATGAAAGATACTTTAACGATTGTCTTAATCGAAGGTAAATATAAAATTTTGTCATATTCCCCAACTTTTTCAATTTTAGAACTATATTTACTTCGTTATTTTGACTTTTACATGACAGATAATTAGTTTTTTAGGGCTTTTATTATGATAGACATCGGTTACTAGTTTACGAATTTTAATCATCTCATAATTCCGTATTCGTATTTGACTTTGAACTTTGGAGGTATTCGGTGCTAATTATATATTTGAATAATCTTTCGATTGCTTTGACCAAAAGTATTTTCGCATTTGATTTAATGCCTTCTATAAAGTAGAAAGGAGATACTTAAATGATTTAAAAGTCTTTGATTAGGAAATAGCCATTGAGTTAGACCATCTGAATTTCAGATTCGCCTTTTCATTAGGATTTCGATTTATATATGTTCATGTTCCTCAGTATAATCAGTTTTTATCGATTTATATATGGACACATAGAATATTAGCATTCCAAAAAAATTCTCTCAGAATCGATAGTATCGTTCATGTAGTATCGATAGGTGAATATGCGATAAATCAGTTTCAGTGACAGTATTGATCGTAGAGGGCTCTAGTAAATATCGACCTTCGATGTTATCGCCATTAGGGTTAGACATTTTCATGCATAGATTATATCTTCGAAATCTTGCTTAGACAACTAGACCTTTGATACTTATCAGTTCCTTATGTTTAGATTTAACTTGCTTAAATTAATAGTTTTGATTCGTGAATGATAAATTCAGATTTTGATTTTTACTGCTTTTTTGTGCAGATCTCTAAATCAAAGATTCAACTTTTGAAAACACATGATGAATTACGGTGTAGGCGAAATATGATTGACAAATGAGTCTTAATCAAATAATTTAAACTTACCTAAGTCCTATTTATTCTCATCGAAAACTCTAGAAAAGTTTATTGTCAGTTTTACCTCATATATATATTTTTATTCATAACTAATTTATCATACAGGTGTACTGATAATTTTCCCTATAAATTTATATTATATATCATATATGAAGATACATTTTAAAATTTTTATAACATATAAGCCAAAAGATAAAATCTCATGGTTGACACCAATATTTAATTAACTTTCTGTATTTTAAAGCTTGATGTTAGCGTAGAAGAGAATTCGTTAATTTTATTTTCATTACAGAAATTCCTATTTTAATTCTTCTTTACATTTCGTAATTTAAATAAGCAAACATTTGTAAACAAACAAATTAATCTAAAACAAACAAAATAATTTTAAAATTGTCCTTAAATTTTGATAATGGAAATAAAATAAAGTACATATGTCAGGAATAAGCTTTTAAATCCAACCCCTTTCATTCGCCTTAGACCTAAATATGTGAACTGTTAACTACATTAACATAATTTTAGCTATGATCTTTGTATTCCACTATCTTTGCAAACGCCTCTACTGGTATTAGCTTTTTTAGATCTTTCTTGAAAATTAATTTTATCGTTCTTTAGTATAGTTTCTGAAAAATACTTACTTTTTGTTAGTCATAATGAAAACAAATAGACTGTTTTTTTTCTTTAGGCTTAAATTTAAATCGGTTCGTTCTCTTGTATACCGAAATTTTTGAGGACTTACTTGGAGACCAGTATTTCATCGCGCATTGTTCAGCTCTAGGGTTATCATTCCATGCATTTTCTCTTCTCATGTCTCGGTGTATTAAGGGCTAAAGGGGCAGATTTTGTATGATTTTACCGTTTTATATGATTTTACCATCTCCAGGTCACTTAATTCGTCCCCATTTTAACAATGTACTTATTAATCTCATTTTAACTCTATTTAACTTCGCATTTTTTACTAATATTAAAAAGATAGTGATCGGTATTTTTTTTTAATATCATTTTAATAAAAAATTGCTTTAAAAGCGCATATTTTACCTCAGCTGATTCGGGTCGCTAACTACACTCGGGTTATTTTCAGAGGGTATCGTTATAGCGTGGATCGAATAACTTTAATAGAGATTTAATGCATGACCGCTTCTGGACCACCGTGCCTTAAATGTGGTCTACCGAAGTATTCAGCCAAAGTTCTGACCCGTCTCCTAAACAGGTTGAAGACCCTTGCTCCACTTCCCTACCAATGGCTGTGGGTTTGTGGGTTTCCAACGGACGCTGCGGCCGCAAAATGTTTGTTTTGCGTTGTTCTTCCATAGAGGAAAATCAGCGGCGTAAATTATTAACTCTTTTCTAAGACCTGATGGGTGAACCTGCGCCGCCACTGTAGTTCCGGTATTCGAACGCCGCGGCGCGTCGCGACGCCCACAGTGGCGCATTTTGTGACTAGCATAAAAAGACGTGAAATTATTTTCGCGTCAGAGAGAACCTCGCATGTGTGTTGCTTATTTTATACACTGAGAATGGACCTAGTGGCAGAGATTGCGAATCAATAGCACGAGCATCTGAATTGGCAAGTGGGGCAAATCTCTGAGCATGCTTTCTGGACCCATATGCCCTTTAATTTTTCTATTTTTCGAGACTCTTTCATCATTGCATTGCGAAACAATCCCCGCCGTAATTGGAGAATCGACCTCTACTTTATCCGTGTATTTTTATTACGTAATGTATTTTCTGGGCTTAATTAATTAACTGTTACTTATTTTGGGAACCGTTTCAGCTTCCCCGTTTATGCGGATGGTAATATTGATGCTAATTAAGGTTCAGGATTTCAGAGGCTGATTTTTGTCGGTTATTGAACGTATGCAGTTGATGGATATATATTTTTCGTATCCAATAGCCCGGAATTCCAACGTTCGGGGCTTTATTTCCGCAAGATTTTCTTAAGTTTTTGGATCATCGTTGATGGCGATTTTAAGACTGAATGTCCTTTCATATAAATGGTATCATTCATTTTCTGTCTCTGTTTGTTTAAATTCCAATTTCTCTTAACCGTACCACTGCAAGATAAAAGTTTCTCAGTTCAATCTGCCAAGTTTTTCCTCGAGTAATTTTAAAGAATACCATCGATGAAATTCATTTTTGGCTTCCTTGCATTTCAATTCTTCATTTTCATTCATAGATATTTTAATTATGGTTATGGCAAAGAGAGTTTGTCTATTCTTTATTTTACAGCTAACTCATTGCTTAAAATGTACATAAATACCGTATATCATAATGTGTAGTTTTATTCCGTGAATAGATTCACCGCTCCGATTCTTTCATAATATTATAAATTTATATATTTTTTAAATATCCCATTTTTAATTCGAATCTATGTTTCCCCTAAATCATGTAATTCTGCAAATTAAATCAAGCGTATAATTTTTAAAATATACTCAAGTAGACTTAACATGAGGTATTTTTTTATACAAAATAAAATTCATATGTAAAATATATATGTAAAATTATATGTAAAATTCGACGATTAATTAGTAGAAAAAACTTAACTCTCGAAATATATTTTCATCTAAATTCTCAAGCAATAATTAATGAAAGAGATAAAATTTACCATTGATAACGTATAAATGTTGATTTTTATGCTATTAATATCTAAAAAAATAAAGGTGTACGATATTGCGACATTATATTTGAAAGCTTTACTTCCTATAAAGTCGAGCAGGAAATATATCTCGAATTATCGCACATAAATTATATCTATGCTTCTTCTCAAAGATTTGTTGAACGGTATATCTCGTGCACTGGATGACTTTAAAAATTTATATTTGTATTAAAAAATTTACATATGCGCAAGAATATGAGGTGTAATAAATTTAGGTTGCGAAGAATTAATTAGTCTTAAGGAGGAATCGATAGTTAATATGGAACGAAAGAGAATGGTCTTTGTGGAGTAGAACAGTTCTTTGATGCGAGGTTATCAATGAAAAATATTTCAACTGCTTTTACTTTTACTTTCACTATGAGAAAGACGGCAAAAAGCCAGCGAAAGGAAAAGAGAATCTATAACGCGTAGGAATTTGAAAATTCCGATAGCTATCTAAATTGAAAAAAAAACTACTGGCTTTTATTTCGTCTGTAGGATAGAAAATCACTGACTCATAGATGACAGGATTTTATTCTTGAGTATACGAGGATTATAGAGCGAGAAACTTTTCCGGGAACGTCGAAAGTGGCAAAGATATCGTCTTCTGTGGCGAGACAGGATCGAACGTCCAAAAGGAAAATAACGAGGGAAAACTTACATCGACCACGCTTATTTTCCTAATAAAATTCCTCAGAAAAACCGTCTCCTTTCCCCCTCGAAAGCCCCCGTTATATTTAATATTCGTCCCGTGAAAAACACGACCACAAACGGTGGGGGCTGGTAACTTTTTCATAGGTGAGAAGAGGGCTCCCCGCGCCAGCACAATTCGCGACTCTGTCCCACCGTAGAATGGCATTTTTGATGTGAGAGGGAAGTGGCTTCATTGCGACTCCATTCTATCTCGTCTCTTAAAAAAGAGGCAGCTGGGACGAGGGGAGAAAAATGGAAAAATTCACCCCGTGCATAGCTGGAGAATCCGGATGAATGCTTTTTCATACACGGTACGTAACGGCGGCATACCTCGAGGCTCCCGTAGCGGGACCAAGGCTCTAACAAACCGCCCACCCAGGGCTCAACACTAACCTCGCCCATGTTCCACAATCCAACTCACCCCAATTCCCGTTTAAGCGTATGCTTCTACTCTGAAAATCGTTCGTTCTCAGCTCCGTTAGCTCTCCATTCAGCTTACCTCGACCACTTCCCCAACTTTCTTTACCTCCATCCTATCCCCCGTATTTACCATCTAGTTGGAAACAAAAATTTCTTTTCCACGCGCTCCCATAGCTTTTCTGCATTTGGAATAGAAGGGGTAATGTGGTCTGCCTTTCTCGTTAGGATTTTTTTGTTCCGCAGCATGTCGACTTCTCTTTCTCTCACCCTTGTTCTCACGTTCTTTCCTGCCTCGATGTCATTATGTAGGCGCTCTTTCCCTCATAATCCATTATCTCTAATGCTCATTGGCGCGCGAAAGAGCTTGGTCAGCGCGAGTCTGCGATAGCTTTAATGCTCGCAGTTAAGTGTTGTCAAGTATGTACCTGTTATTTTCTGATCGTATCACACGGGCGCTGCAGTTGGAAACTGACCTCTCGCATTCAGAAGACTGTTGGACGCCGATGGTGGCCCACGGGAGGTTCTCACGGATGTAAACGTTTGGGATTTTTCCCTCAAGAGGTGGAATTCTATTACGTCGATATGAACAATTTTACGGGTGTCATTTCATGGAGATTTACACATGCAGGCTTTGAAGTTCCAGCTGGTAGCTCATGAGGGATTGAATGAATGAAAGCTTAGAAGTTGTGCGTACGGATGACTGGGTATGGAAGGGTTTTATCTCGCCAGTAAGGGAGAGGAATTGTAGAAACGAAGCTTTTGAAGGATTAATAAAAATCGTATGAAAAGTACAGGGTATTCCTTCAGCAATTCCAAAATTGTAACTTATTCCTGAGCTTTTCAGCTTTTGATTCTTTTCCTCGAAAATAAAATGAAGGATTGGGTATAGGAAAGAACATTTCCGGTAGCAATATATATGTTAGAATATTTCGGATTACAGTATAGATATAAGGAAATTGTATTTAGATATTTTTAAATATTTTTAGTTATAGAAACCTTCATTCATAAGTAAAAACACGTAGCATTTCGGACGTCTTCTATAATCTTCCATTTAAATTATTCTTTTTTGACAAAGAGCTTATTCCCCTCTCGCACATATTTTTTCAGTTTGCTTCCTTGTATATATTTAAAGGATATCCTTATCAATACATATGTTTATGTACTTTTTTGTGAACAAAGTATGAAAATAGTCATGAAATTTTGTATAATTTAAGGGGAGTAGCCTTTCTCCTGAGAATATTCAGCCTCTAAGCTAATATCTGTGGTCACCAAATTATAACTTGCAATCCTCGTCAATTTTATTAGAGCAATTAATGAGTGATTTTCAGAAAACTAAAAATTATCTTATACTCGAAGCGTTTTCCGTTTTTCCTATTATCTCATCCCGAGGTTGTAATGGAGTGGAATTCCTATGATTCCCGCTATTTAAACATTTCTATCTTTAGGTTGACCCATTTTATCAACTACTAAGTAATTTTTATCCACTTAAATTAAAACAAGAAACCTATAAACGTAAACTTCCAATCGTAAATAATTGACGTCGTTTACGGAGAATACAAACGCAGGATAGAAACTTCAGAAATATATTCACTTAATGCTCCACCATAATTCTGGTATCTTTAGCTTTAACGCGATATTTCCATGTATTTTAAGCATAAAGAGCAGTATCGCTGGAGAACTTTTCCAGTTAGCCTCATAGAACTGTACATAAAGTTTCCAATCGTACGCCATGGAAGAAAATTATTGCAAAAAGTTTTAGTGCTATGGGCCTAGGCTATACGATAAACATAACTATTGACGTACCATTTGGTTTCTTTGTTTCTTTCGAAATTATGGAAGTTATTACGATTGCATTGGGGATATTCTTTCAAGTTTTCTTCTTGCGTGTCAGAAATTTGACTAATATTCCTCCGGAGTCGAATACACCGCGTGAGATACAAATCTATGACTCGGGAAACAACTTAGGCCCTCCAAAGAGTTAGCTAATTTGATACTCATGTATCTAGAAATCCCATGTTAAATTTTAAGTCTGTTAACCGCGGGTAAAGCCTTATTTTAAGATACTTTTATGATTTTCAATATCTGTTACTTCATCGCTTGGCTGTTAATTTACGCGGTAAAAATTAAATTGAAGATTGGTTTTCTATACTCAATCATGTCTAGGACAATTCGCCGCAAGTATTATCCTATATTATGAATGATGTATATTAAAAATGGGAACGGATTAATTAATTTATTCCTCAAGGTTTCCTCATATTGAAGGAATTTCCCGCCGCCCAATACACCTCCAAATGCAATTAACTACGAGCTCCTAGTAACACCTGACTGATGAAAATTGCTTTATTCTATAAAAAAAATAATGAAAAGATTTAATTATGGTGTGAACCGTTTTGATGGTAACTTATGCTCACTTATACCCTTTGACGGCATTGGCTAACTGAAATTTTCGCTTTTTTCTGTGAATGTTCTTGCAGCTTTTTTACCGGCCACCGGAAATTGCGACTTTTATCCTTTGACTATGTTACCGGTCGCTGGAAAATAGTCCCTCCCACTTAGAAAAAATCCGCATTCACGGTATCATCAAGTAATAATCTTCTTCTAAATTGAAACAAAATTTTCCAAATATTCTACTATACTAAGTAATATTTTAATTCTCGAGGAAAACTTAAAGACGGAAAGGGTCTCGCGACGAAATGGCAAGAATGAGTTAGCTATGGAGAATAGCCCCACTCCTGTCTTGAGAGGCTTATTTCAATATACTTTATCGATACTTTTATCTTTCTTCTATCAATGCTCCCAAGATCACTGCACACTGACCTCAAAAATGTACTAGGAAATAAATTAATGAGTTCGGAAGGGGAGAAAATCACCCAGGAAAAAATAATGACAGATTGCTAGCCCCCGATTGTGCTTGCGACAAGTGCAATAGAAAGCGATTATTCCATTCATATAATGCACGCCTTGTAAAGTTTTTCAACGCTCCCGCAAAATTTTCTACCGTACAAATGGAGTTAATGCTATTTCTAACGACGCGAATTACTGTCACGGTTTGAGAACGTGTATTTCCAAACCTTGGAACTAATTAAATTTATTCGAGATGCGCCGCGGAGCAGCAAAGTCCGGGCGAGGGTTAATCAATTAAATTTTCCGGCGAGATAGGTTTCTTTTTTATTTGGAAATTTTCGCTCAATTGGAAGTGGAACGGAGGGTGAGAAGTAGGTAATCAATTTTTACTTTCGAGGTGGACATGCAAAAACCTCCTACCTTTTTTCAAGTCGACTCTTTCCCCCTTTTAAAGAAAAATAATCCAAGTTTCCCGCCTTGAAATAGGAGATGTGAGGTCTCCGTACTTTTTTGTCGAAACGTTGTAGGCGTTAGCTCTGAAACGTTGGGAAGGGTGTAACAGCTTTTTTGCTGCGAAAGATAAGAGCATGCCTTTATGAATTTATGCCTTCTCATTAATAAAATCAACGGAACGTTGGATTCGAAAAGAATATTTTCCGAGGGAAAAGTTCGAGAGATCTAGATTAAAATTTTCCGTGTTGTCTTTTGCAATTTTTTACTTTTGTGGAATTAAGAGTGATTTTTGAATTCTTTTAGTCATCATCCTTGTGTGGGTGGATTGATTAATTACAGGAAAATTCTTCTTGATGATACCAAGCACTGCTTTATTACAACTATGTTTTGTTATTACTTGGGAGATGTCGAAATTTTAATATATTGATTAGTTATGGGAATTACTTATTGTTTATAGTTTTTTCTATTCATTTTTCTATTTCTTAATTTCTCTAGTATAAATAGTATAATGTATTTCTTGGTAAAAATTTAAAAGAGCATCTTTAAGATTGAGTAGTAGGAAGCTTCTTTAAGTTGTTGCACTTTTAGTAATGTGGTACTCAACCGCATAGAGTTAACAAAATTTAAGGCTAATAAATAATTAACTGTATTTTCATAAATTAACATTTCATTTAATACATATTTTAAACTAAAAGTTTTCCAATTTATTTCCCTACATTTTCTCATAGTCTCATAATTATATAGTTTGCGTTGTATTTTGATAACTATTCATAAATAGGTCGTAACAATATACGAATCATTTTGAAGATATTCGATTTGCTAAAATTAATTGATAATTTCATTAGAATCACCGATACTCTCCGGGTTTTATTACAGCTATAATAGCCCTTAAAAGTTATTGAGGCAATATTAAAGTGTTCTCTCAGATCGTTTGATATGCGGAAGGGGAGAAGATTGAAGGCACATAGTCACGCTGTTTCTATAAAAGACGTATTTCCGTCTTTCTCCTCAAGTCCCAATTCCATATGTCACATTGATAACCAAAAAGTTTCCGAAAAGGCTCAAAAAAGAAATAAGTTCGCATAGAATCTGCTTGAATCTATTCGTAATCTGGAAAATATCCTTCTTTTGAGCTCGTCGAGGCATCTTTTGAACTTCGAGTTGACCCTTTGGTCAGTGCTCGTTGGAGGCCGTTTTTATTTAAGTCATTCTTCGACGCAAAAGAAAACTTGTTAGACAAACCTAACTTTGCATTTGTTACCAAACAATTTGATCATTCTCCCGCATTCTATTGCCTGAGATTCGGGGAACTGCTTATGGGACTTTAGATACTTCTCAAGCAAGGTACGATACACTTCCTCTGAAGTGGTTGTCCTCCTCAAGGTTCTATTTATTTGCAATGGTTACTCTTTCTCCTTCTTTCAGTCACAAAGATATGTTCTAATTCCCTCCCGAACTTTTCTCCCGCAGCACTTTGCCATCCGACTCCCATTCTTCTTCTAATCCCTCACATCCACTCAATCTCTTTAAATAAAAGCTATCTCTTATCTGTCTTGCGTCGGCTACACCATCATTTTTCCACTCCGTCTCTGCTTCATTTCTTCCCTGGTCCCCTCCTTAGAGTCTGACTCTTCCTGCTCCCCACATATACCACCACATTCGTTCCATTTGTCCCCTTTTAACTGTCCCTTTCTCCTTTTCTTTCTTCCCTCATTTCCTCTTTTCTTTCACCAACGGTCCATGGATACCGCATGAATTCTCTCCTTTGGTTTCCGCTGGCGATTGTCAAGCTCTGGCCACTTCATATCCTACAATATTTTTTGCGCCTTAAATGCCTTCATTCATGCACGAATGTATCGATTGAAAGCACATATTATATAACTATATAATCTGTTCAAAATAGAAAATTTATGGTTACTCTCCACAGAATGCGATCGGTTCCCGTCCAAATATATAATTAGAAATTTCCTACTCAAAGCCGAAAACTATTTCCCAACGTATTGAATTTCATTACGAAACCCTTTCGAGTAACAATGGGCAGCTTATGAACTAACAATGGAAACCTTGCATGTTCTTATCAAATTGATTTAGCTCACATTGCATGCGCTTCACTTCGTTCTATATTATTTTCTAGTGCTTTTGGTGGGTGTGGAATGTGATTTTACTGTTACTATCTAATCAAATATCAACTTTTTTGAACATTTTAAGGAAAACATTACAGAAAAGTACTGAAGTAATGCAATAAAAATTTATCGTCAAATCTTAAAATTAGCGTTAAGCACTTTCATCATTCTAACTCATAAATAATTTCATTTCGGACTACATTGAAAGAAAAGATAAAAATGTACTGACGATTCGCAATGAAAATTATTCTATCTCATCTCAAAATTGAACTCAAAAGTAATCCCGCTTCCTTCCATCTTTAACTTCTTCGTAATATTGCGTCTCATTTTTATCACGTCTAATTCCGATGTTTTTGTTCGAGAGGGGAAATCGAAAACCTTCATCCCCTTTAATCTCTTTCAATCCTTTTGAAGAGGACTTTTAGCACTTGCATTTATTAATTTTTCATCTCGAAAGTCTTCTTTACTTTCAGTATACGATACTTATATATATCTGATGCCGAAAAAAGAATATATATAAAAGATATCTCCCTTAACTCATACATCACCGCTCGCTCGAGGCTACTTTCTCAAACAATTCATCCAGTTTTTATGCCTTCGCATGAGAAATCACTTTCATATTCGCCTAATTCTTTACCGCTACTTCTCCAACACTCTCTTTCCCTATCCTACGCTTATCATCAGGTCCGCCTTGAAATCACTTTGTCACGTCTTACCCCCGCCACTCAAATAATCCCTCTTCCCGAAGTTTATTCCTTTCTAAATTCCCTGAAACTTCGCATCGCGCTAGCTCTCTGATTCCCGATTCCGCTCCCGAGAACTCTTTTCTCTGCAAGTATATATTCTCTATTCCATGTTTTTATTTTTATCCCTCCGTTGTCGTATCGGTAGTCTTCCGAGCGGACGCTAGCAACGATTTCCTCTTTTGGAGCAAAGGAGCTGTCTCCTTTGAGAGTAATGTTGTGAAAGAGAGGAAAGAAATCGCCTTAAAATTCAGAGGGAGATTTACGGAGGTGAAGGATAGGTAACCACAGCCCCCTCTATTTTACTTACCTTCTTGACGTTCGTTTACTTTGCTGATCCTTGAAGACTTCTGTTGTTTATTCTAGTACTTCGAAGTCGAGATTAAAGCAGAATCGTATATCCTAGGATTTCCTTTGCGATGAAAGGATTACTTAATCAAGAGTCCTCTATTTATTTCTATCAATATTCCACGTAAGAATGATAAGAGAAGAGTTCCATCAGGATGTGCTGTATGGAGCTTTATGACCATAGGTATGCGGTGTAAAGGCCTGTATCAAATTCTAACTAACCCATCTTCAGTCTTGTTTGACATTTCACTTATATCCAACCTCTTCAAGCAAATGAGATTTAATGTATCATAAGTAACGCTCATTACCGTGAATTAATATCCTTTCCTTCCGACGCTTTCTAATACCGTTAAAAGAGTTGAGTTATTGCTTATATAATTAACTTGTTTCAATCTTAAATTATTTGGATATCGAGAGATCTCAACATATCTTTTCACAATGCATGTACTTCAAATATTCCATTCATTACATTACATTACTCAGAGTGTGAGTATAGTTGGTACTCCAGCATGAATTGCGATTTTTAAATACCAATCATTATTTTCTTCATGATTTAGAGATTAAATACTCTGTAATTTGTTACAATACTTTTATATAAAAAACAGGTGAGTTTTAATTTTTTATCATCATTTATGATGCAATAAATTCCGATTCTGTATCCTATCTTTACGCCTTGGTCTAGTAGGTAGTCTAAGTACCCCTTGAACGGCTATGTAGCTAGTTCTGGCGTGAAATAGCATTTTTATAAATTCAGGAGCATTGCGATCGGTTGATAGCAAGCACTCGTTGGTGGAGAAACTGTCTGATCAAACGCTCTGTCCTCGATTTAATCTCATTCCTCTCTGCTTTGTGATTAATTTACTGTGAGGAATTTTGCGTGAAGCGTTTTCAAAATCAATATAAACTGCATTAACTTGCACATTTTTCTTCCCGCACCCCATTAAGTCATCAATAAAAAGACCCAATTGGCGTTTCACGCAAATTACGCGTTTTAAATCCGCTTAGGAAATTAGGGAGAGGATAATGGCTAGCGATCACATTTGAAACACTAATTTCTCAGTTTGAGCTTAATCAAAACCTGCATGGTCTAGCAATTGCCTGCTCCGTATTCATCGCCACTGTATTTTTAATTCTGCGAATCACCCGAACAAATAAAAGAGGGATTTTATGAGGCGCTCGCCTTATTCATTCTCTCGTTATTGGAGAATTAAATTCCCTATGGGTCATTGGAAGGAAATAATTATGGCCTTTTGAATTCCTTCCGTATGAATTACTATTTACAAGAAGTATCAAACGGATACCTATCAGAGAATATTCTCGAGCTAACTTTTTAGAGCATTCGAGGAATTAAATTTCCTTGTGGTGGAATATCATTTCAATGAGTTTTAACATACGATCCTAAAAGCCACAGAAATTATTACCACGAAATTTAGCTATATGTATTCATGGAATTTCTATTATTCTTGTGTGGTATTTAGTTCTTTAATTTTTTTTATTTTGATCGACAAAAGCTTTCATCGTCCTTATATTACTTTCTGCACCCATTCACTGAGGGATTAATTCAAAAACACTCATCTTTCTAAGTGTAACCTTTATATTTGTTTACAATTGCTTGGAGAGGTGTTTTTCATAACTTATCTAAGGGCTACAATCTTATATAGTTATGATTAACATTAATGAATAAACGAATCGTGTTTAAATGAATATAGAACCATGAATTTTTCTCTCAACATCCTAGACTTCAATTATTTCGTGTATTATATATTTACTTACATGCATACACCTTTATCGGTGTTCCATAGTTATTTATCAAATTATTTTGAGGAAATAAATGAGTTATCTAGGAAAGAAACTTCTCTGAATTTTTTTAATTTTCATATTTTGCGTTGATATTTCTATAGCCTTCCAATCTAGTTACTTAGAGACTTCATATCATAATTTATTTTTTTCTATTTTGCACAAAAATCAAGAGAACTGAATTCATACATAGTTTATTTCTGGTGATTATCGTGGCTATTTTTCATTGGGAGATGGTTTATCTCAGATTCGTGGAGATATGATATATCCTCGATATTCAATTTTTCCTTACCGTTTAATTTGAAAAACGCCTTCGTGAAAGGAAAAAGAGGCAATTTCAATTCGAGCAGATGAATCTTTTGTCCCCATTTTAATTCGCGAGAACCTCAACTTCAGGTTTTCTAGACTCCGCCAATTGAAATGGCATTGTTGCTAGATCGGAAATCGAATCTCTTTTGTCTACGGAATATCTGCGGCCGGGCGCTTCCCTCAATTCCAACTCATTTCCACGTACTCGACACAGATTTCTCTCTAAATTCGGTCCAGTCTGTCTCTTCTATGATCTAATGGGACACTTTTATCCATTCCCGATTCTTCTCATGTTCCGACGCTTTTCGTCGAGTTCTCTCAAACGCGTGGAGGCCATTCGCCGCCACCATTGGAACTTCCTGATGCGCCACTTCTTATCTACTTCTACACCTCTTGGCGCCATCTCCAACTCGCTATACGATCCGTGGATTCTCTTTTACTTCCATTAACCTTATTTACTTAGCTGCACGATGGAGTAATAAAAAGTTCGACTCAAATGTGAAGTATTTCACGTTTTTACTCAGGTATTTCCAGCCTTATTGCAGCAGTTTCTGAGACTGCTGGAGTGTAGTGAGCATTCCGTATTTTACTTATTTATTTCACTAGTGGAATTGAAAGATCCTCTTCCTTACACGTTGATAAGGGGATACCTGAATTTAATCGCCTGGCGTAATTGAAAATTTTCTTCGTTATTTAATTGCTCCAAACTCTCCGTTTTCTTTTTCAATGCGTCTTTCTTGGAGGTCATGATTACATCGGCACGCTGTTTTCCAATTATTCCAGTCTGCAAGAGGAAGTTTGCTCCTTTGTCTCGAGAATATATTTGGAAACTCATTTTTACGTTTGATGGCTTTCTCACAGATTGAGTTTTCGAAGTAGCTGATGGATTTCTCAATCCTTGGCTCTCAATTCGAAAAACTCGGCAACTTCGTTACGCATCAGGAGTGACTTGACGTTGGAAAAATCGATGCGGAAATATAAAAATGAATATAAAAATGACTCGAGACGAGTATGAAAATTCCAGTTTTTATTTGGTAGAGGATAGTTAGTGGAAAACGTACATATTATTTACTCTTGTCTCATATGCTTTATAATAGTAATAAAATGGAGGCCACTGAAGTATGAGTTAGACTAATTTGATGTCATCAATCCTGTTTAATCTTTAACTAATTCTTTGAAAAATGCTATTCATAGGATCATTGTACCTCTGTTACGTTGCTATTCTTCTCTAATAGCATTCTGACCCTGTAATAAAGGATGGGCAAGCTACCACACCCCTCATCATGATTCTTTCGATGCTTTTTTATAACTGTTAGTGGAGTGGTTGAGGCCCAGACCATTTTCCAGGCTTATATTTTTAAAGACAGGCTGACTGAATCAGTTGGAAAGAAATTTTAATTTTTTTTAACTCATCTATAAATAGAGAAACTCCAAGTCTTAGGATGTGGCATTAATTCGCTTAATCCTTTATAAATGCAACTGGATATTTCATAGTTACTTAATAACTGATCAACTGATTTAAATATATGACGTGATTTCCCGTGGGCTTCTCTGCGTCACCTTCTTAACGAGTTAAATTATGACAAACTGGAACACGGTGGAATTAATGTTTGAACTACGAGGGTTGATTATTTTAGCAAAATCAGCAAATAATTAATCGTATGTTAATTAGTACGCAATCAAAATAGTAACGCCGAGGTAAAGCTCATATTTTCCTTTATTCGATATACTCGAACGCTTTTATTAAATCTCATTCGATCATTTACATAGTTAAACGAATGCTAGTTGCTCTATGAAAATTTCCCGTTCAATCAAATCTAAATGTGGAAACCAATGTAATGGAGCAGTAGAGAGAATCTCCTCAGCGAAATGAATAAATATTTTGTCAGTTTTCATCTCATGTTTATTTAAACGCGGATTTCCCGTTTCAAAACAGAATATGGCTACCGTAAGCCTTCCATCACTTTTAATTTCATGATAATTTTGGACGGGAGAATTTTTTCATTTCGTTCTTTCGTTTCGTAACCCGAGTGAGGATAAGCAGGGAATAACTCCATAGGATTTGAGGCATCCTGCTTACGGGAGCTGCTCGTGAAAATTGAATCATTTTTTCCGATTCAGTAATTAATAATTAGAGGGGAGAAGGCGCGCAGGACGGAAGGGATTCGAACCCGACGCTTCCGCGCTAAGAGACACCCTAATCCGACACCGGTGAACCCAGCCTACGCATGGCTCCGGGTAGTGTGTTCTTGTTCATTAAGAGTAGTAGATGAGGGAATAATGACCGAGGAGCATTAACTGAATTTATAAAATACAAACAGTGATTTGTAGGTGAAGGTGTAAAATATTGAAAAGGGATTACGGAAGGAAAGCTGGCGGAAACTTAATGAGAAACTAATCTGGGTAACTTGGTTATCCTGGCGGACGCGAAAATTAATTACAAAATGATGCGATCTTTCATAAAACTTGTGTTAAATGTGGCCCAGAGAGTTTTCATCCCTTCATTCGCTAAATTTAATACTTTTGACGTTATTGTCATGTATATCGGGAATCAAAATATAATCCGCTTGAGCCAAGTGGCTGCTCGACGCAAATTTATTTTTTCGCGAGAGGGGTTTTTAATCGAGAGTCGTTGATATGCGAAAGATGAAATAGAGAAAAATGTGTACGTAAGGGATTTGCCTTCATTATTCGTCTGTTGTGATGAATTTTCTCGTTTTTTTATTTCTGTTACCATTCTCTCGTGCAGGATACGTATTCGAAAATATCGCGATAGCTTTATAATGGTTGATATTTGATTGATAGCTATCAATTTCTTATCGAATCGGCTATTGAAATTAGTGACGATTGGTGATGAAATCCTTTTCTCGCTTCCTTTCGATCGATTTTATAAAACTATGGAATCTCTCTGTTGATACATTTAGTAACTAGATTTCCATACAGTAAGATGGGAATGAATTCATTTTATCTTAGCTAGAAACTTTACATTTTCAAACGTATTGCGGCATGAGATACATTGTTTACTCGAAGCTCAAATACAGGTTTTGTAGATCATCGACTTCAATTTAGCTTGCCTGATTAAAGCATAGAATTTCATTGTGGGTAGGAACTTTTCCTATACAAGGGAAGAATGCCATACGCATATATATTTACTCAAGAGAGGGACGAAAAATAAGTGAAAGTGTCAGAAATTATTTACAGATTGTCCCGTTGAAAAATTTATATCTTACGGAATAGCTTCGCGATATATTAGGGAATTTTGTGCTTTTCAAAATAAAACCGAGCTCTTCAGAGTTATAAGGATACACATATTTTCTACTCATTTGGATTTTTACTTTATGACCTCATGCATAAAGACCGATAAAGAGATATTAAACCACCTAATTAAAATGAAATTTAAGTGTAGCTAGTCGGAAAAAAAATTCATTTCATGAGATATTTCTGTGGAAAATCGGAGACTCTTCCGGATATTTCCTCAGCTTCCAATTATAAAAACAAATCTTTGTCACTCTCAAAAATTTTTAAACTTGAATTTTCTGTTTACTTGCAATCTTATAAATTTGGCACGTATATTTTCCAGAAGATGAATTAAGTATTACTCTTCATTTCTTTCTTTATATGTTTAATTCTCAGTTTATCCTTACTTTCGTTATATCACTTTCTTAACAGAAGTTTACCCTCAGGCATTTTTTTCTGTCTTTAGTAAATTTCTTACATAGCTTGCTCTAGTGTTAACAGTCAACGAACTGTGTTTCGCTTACATGATTCATTTAATTTTTATATCACTTTGGGTAAGTCTCGATCAGTTCCTTAAGGAAACCATTTAAAAAATCTGGAAAGTAGGAAAGAGAGTCGGATCTTGTAGTTGTCAAGGAAACGTATCAATTAAATTAGTAGGACTAGGACCCTAAGTTACCTGTTCAACGCAAAAAGGTTATTTTTTATTCCCTAAAGCTGTCCTAGCCTTTCCTATCCGATCCTCACCTTTTCCTTCTTTTGGACGTACCCTATCTCTCTTTTCGCTGTATTTAGTGTCCTCACTCATCATTCTCTAACTGTATTTCCCATTCGCCACTCTTAAATGTGGGTTTTCTCTTTAGGCGCATGTTGATTTCTCTATCTCTCCGCATAACTTTTTTGCTTCCCCCTTTCTGCCTCTTTTCCTTCTTTCCTTTGTAAATCCGACCTTCAGATGGCTTCTTTTTCACATCTCTCCCCGGCCAACATCCCTTTCCCCTAAGTACGTTCATCTTCCACGCTCTCATCTTTCACGAGCCCTCCCATTACAAAAAAAGCGCTGGATACCTGTGAACTTGGCTAATCGGGGTACGCTTTTTTCCCCTCCGCCTCCGACATTTTCCTCCGTACAGCTTTTCCCTCGTTGCCTCAAATTGTTGTCGGCCATTTCGCCCTCAGCCGAAGGTATTTCTCGTTTGTACGAGGGAAATGGACGAGGATTTTCGGACAAACATTGTTTCAGTCGAGGCTTTTCTAGGAAGAGTCAACGCGATGCGTGTATTCTTTTAACGGTCGAATCAAGTCTTTGTATAAACTTTGGGGCCGCAACTGCGGTGGATATCGGAGATGTTACTGCTTCTGAATGGTGACCACCTGCTAAATGAGTAAAGTTTTCGCGAGTGCCCACAGAAATGCGGGGTTTCAATGCAACGTAATCCGGTTCTCTCTATTGTGACCGAGTTTTTGAGGCGAACGCTTTCGGTCTGCCCTCATTCCAGATTTTTTGGCTTTCCTTACTGCAACTCGCTCATAGAGAAAAATGAGACACCCGATGATTGCGAGCTTGGAATGACACATGCATGTTTCGCTTTCGTTTTTCTAATTTGGGCTTAACGCTTTATTCGGAAGTGGACGTCCGTATCTTCCCTCTTATCTCACATGATTTTTCACTTGGCTTTCTCTTATCCTTCCCGTTTCTTGAGACGCGCAATATTTGGTATAAATTTTAATTTCCATATCTTCGCTAATGTCGTGCGGGCGATTTGCCACTTGGAATAATTAGGACAAATGTAGGAGATGCATGGAGATAGCGACAAAGAGCACGAGAAAAGGCTATTACTTTATCTAACTTGCGTAATTACTCCAGAGGTTGTTATCCTCTGATAACGCGGTTAACGACACATTTCGCACGCTAAACTGAATGAAACGAATTTAGAGACGAAATTTTTAAAAAGAATTGCGATTGAAAAGGTAGATGAACTTGGTTCATTTTTAAGGGAAGGACGAGGGTAATGCTAGAGTGATCGTTATGTTTCATTAGATAATCTTAGGAGTGGAGATGGGATATGGTGAGGCTGAAGGTGATTTCGAAATAAGTAAAACGAGTGATTAAGATAAGGAGCGGTATTCATAACGGAAGAGGGGGCGAAGTTACTTCTGGGTTTATCGGGGAATATTCCCACAAAGCAGGTTCCAATACGTGGTCCATATCGCTGGATTTTAGGGGGAATAAATAAAGGTTTCTCGTGAAGAGGTACACATATTCCTCGTTTAGAGGAGTAAATGCGTTCTTGATAAAACCTCGAGCTAAACGAAAATCAATATTCCGTAAGAATGCATGTAGTAATGGTAATATACATCCAGGATCTGTGGCAGGAAATTCAGAAAAAAATCCCGACGTCATTCTGCGCCCCCAATAACATTATAGCCAGATTATGTTGCAAAAGAGTTGAGGGTGATTCAGGTTTAATCATTTTACGCCAGTGTGTTTTTATTTTTCTAAAGCAGGGTTTTCTATTTTTTCTGAACTTGAGAAGTCTCACTACTACACCCAGAACTTTTATCTATTACTTATATCTGTCAAAGTGTCTTGAGGTTACCTGAGACAAAAGATATAAGCTTTTCGTTTATTCAGTTTCATTCACTTTAAAAGAAAGTAGTTTATCAGATATTTTCGATGTTTTCCGTGGTGTAAGATTACGATAAAATTACCCAGAGCTCTTTCACCTACATTGGCTCCGAATACACCTACTGGCTCAATTTTGTAAGTTCAAGAAATTTAGAATTTTCCTGACAATTTTCTACACACTTTCCGAATATATTCTTCACATGGTAAGATTATAAATTTTGTTGACATTATTGCGTGAGAAAATTTATTGAGGCTAGTTCAGTAAATCGAATGTTATCAACTAATAGGAGATGGAAGTCTACAAGGATTAATTTTGAAATACGGGAGAGTACCATCTTCTATTAGTACTTAAACATCAGGTCTTATTTGGATTTTTGGGAGTTTTCTTATTTCAATGTTAAAATCATAGTTATTCAATTCCCTTGCTCCGTTAATGTATCGGTGAAGGTAAAGTGAGAAGATATCTACATAGGACTTAAAACAATCTTCCGAATTTTATCAGTTTCTTTCACGATATCTTTTAGTATAATAAAGGTAGACATTTTTGCTTAAAACTTAACCTCGGTTCCCTTCGACCTAATTTTATACTAGCGCATTTTAAAGAATGGTTTCCCCGATAAATTTCTTCCAAACTATTGTTTACAGCCTCTCATAGGTTTTGTTGCATGGCTAGTAAGTGGCACTTTTCATTTTAAAGCCCTCAATCTCATCCACAGTCTCTAAGATTAGAACCACGTATAGTTGATATGCGTTTACGAGATTCGATCCAGTCGAAGAAATGTTTAGGTAATTAGACACGGGACTAGGTTTATCATTTATGCTGGCCATTGTTGTGGAATATCTTGGCGTTAGCGTGCCAATTTTACCAAGGTGTATCTTTTCCAGCTCGCGTGCCAAAATAAAGACGTGATTTAAAGTTTGTTTGCGTGTCAACCAAATTGAATTTATATTCAACAGATAATTCAAATTAGCGGCTATTTCTATCTCCGTTATACTCTGTAGATCACTTTGGTATCTAAGGGAGAGCACAACGAGCCTGACCTTATTTGCAATCTCAGTTTTTTCTCGTGGATATACTCCATAAATTATAGACACCGTAACTGTTGAATCGATGAAATGTATTCGTTTTGTATTGCTTCAGGCAGAACGAAATTGAGATAGAGTAGCTCTCTCACCGTGGAGTTAAATTTCTGTTGCTTAAAACATGAAAGTTATGCTTGTTAATAGCGAATCATTGTTGCCTTAGTCTCCATTGTAATGGAAAATAAACTGATACGACTTCCCAAATTTTCATGCACACCGAGAGATTGTTGCAATTTCCCTGGCTTTATTTTCTTTATGGAGCGAATTAAGTCTTTTTATAGATAGGAAACCAAAATATTGAATTTTTTAGGAAATATCCCTCTTTAACGAAATTTCTTTTGTGGAAGTAAGAGATCGCAAAACTCCCAAAATAGAAATTGTGCTCACTAAGTAATAATGTATAACATTTTGTCCTAAAAAGATTCTGAAAGTAGATTTACTGGTACTTGTTTTATCTTCATTAAAAAACAGATATATCGTTATTCAAGAGTAATTGCTAGGTAGCTATAACAGTAGATAATGGGTAAGAATAACCTCTCGAAATATATTACGGAATTCTGTATTAGGCTAGAATTTCACCGTTGTTTATTAATTTGCTCTCTAAAAATGGATCAGTCTATTGTTAGAAATCGTTACGAGAACTGAAGGATGCTCATAAAAATGTATCTTAAAGGAAAATCTCTGGTTTAGTTTTAAATCATTCAGGGGCATTCATCGATTGTTCTTTTCCTTATCTGCCAATCGCCTTGCGTGTCGTTAGGCTTGACATTCCCGATGCTGGATACAATATCCTTCATTTCTAATCAGAAAATTTTTTATCACGGCAGAGCTTAATTTTTGTGTATCATTTCGGATTTTTCTGTACCAAACAGAGCAATGTGTTCAAACAGGTATCTAGTAATTCAGAAATCGATAAATGTATTCCAGATCGATTCCTAATGAATCTCACAGCATGGTTCCCCTAATTTTTTTCCCTGTGAACAGTTCCCGAATGAAAGGCGGAGCAAAAAATACATATCTTTTGATAGCTCTTTATTGAAAATCAATGAAAGACAATCTGTAGCTAATATCCTCTAATGTAGTCGAATCTTCCGGAGGAAAAATATCGGATAACCGTTTTTGGAAAGATTGAGATACCTACAGCGCATTTTTTACGGATATGTTAACAAGAGTAATTGCGTGTACTATTTATATTTACATTTACGACTCACGTTTTTCCAGTAGTGAGGTTAAACTGTTTTTCAATCCTTTTCGATGTTTTTTAGAGCTATTTAATATATTAAGTTCCAGAATAATATGAGGCAGTAATGTGAAGTAACGACAATTTTTAAATAGCGAACACTTTGATTACCTTAACTATTATTCGGGTTCGTTATTTTAACATGATTCTAATTCTTCTACAGAGCGCTAGAGAGCATATTGCTAACCATTCTTATAATCTGTTGTTGGCGGATTAAACTAGTATCCTGATAGATGTTTGATATAAACACTCTTGATCCTAGTGCCTTTCATGTTCAAAGTCTAAAATGGTTTAAATTTATAGCTCCTCGTACAAATTTTAGTTAGTAAATTTGTGACTTTTCGCGCAGAAGCACAACATGTAAAGTCAAACCCACCCGGATGCATTTTTGAAAATACTTAAACCTCTAACACTACTAGTTCGCGTTTCCGGCGGAGCTGGCGCTGACGTCGCTTTTTTCTAACATCAAATCTAAGGCGCCGCTTCATTACGGGAACTTCTAGAGTTATAAACAATCGTCATAGGTGACCCAAGTACACGATGTAGGCGAAGAACCCACGAATTCACTCCCACTGAATCGGTTTGAAAAACGAAAACAGAACGGCAACAACATCTCTCCAGCGCCGTGTTGTCTCGGTAATCCATTTACACCGTTACGAAGGCGTTAATAAGTTAGAGGAGCAAACTCTAACTCGATGTTTGAAATTGGATAAAAAGTTGAGGCTCTTCAAGAGCGCATTTTCCTCCCTCGCCACGTACGCCCTCCATGTCGGATTTTTCTATTTGCGTGGTCTGAACTTCTCTCCTTGCAAGTTTTATGTATTTGCCGCCTGCCTCAGCGTTTCCTTCGCGAACTCTTCCCCGGAAGCTTAAGTTCTCGACATTCTGCCCGCCTGGTCATCCTTCCCGGAATCTCACGATCCAACCATCTTCGCCTTTTCTTCCGGCGATACACTCGAGGAAGCTATTGGCGACACACCCGACGTCTCCGGTTTTCCTAACTCAATTTTCGGTAATTGAAATTCAGACAATCTGGTCTTTCCTACGATAGCAACCGGACTCGTGCGTTTAGTCGTTCCGGGTCCTTCGCTAACCAGGCCAAACACCTCACCGCTCGGCATGCTATTCAAAACTTGCCTTGGAGGGGTTGGCGACGTTACGTTATATTAGTCCATCAACTCTATTACCCCTTCATTCCCTTATCTCGGTCCCGGTGTGAACCGCTGACTCCACCCGCAACTCGGAGTTTGAGGGGCCAACTGAAATGTAGAACTCGGGAAAGGGAACAGTGCAAATATGGGGCATTATTGAAGACGGGTGACCTAGGATTAATACCGCTTCATTTCGAAAGCCATGAACAATGATATCAAAAAATTTCGATCAAATGTTTAGACTTCCTTTAGAACTGCATTATTCATACATTAAGTGGTGTTTGTTGTACCTTTTTTCCGTCATAAAAATACAGGGGCGCAAAGTTGGCTGACTTTTACTAAGTGAGGAAGTGTTCTATATTAATCAAAGATTTTCGAATCAGACTGAAGTTAAAGGTTATGTTTAACTATTTACGTAGAAAATGTAGTAACTATTAAAGTGCAAAAGGCATATATAACTCAGATTGTTCACTTCCGAGATAAGCACGTAATTGGCATGATTAATACACACAGGAGATCAAAGTTAGCTTTCCGTATTTATCTGCGTGTAACAAGATTTTTTCATAAAATTTTAGGCTGAAATTCTATGAGCGTCTTATGCTCATTTAATACATATTATTGAACCCATTTGAATGAAATTAGTTAATTCATTTTGACCTATCTTTTCATATTCTATTTCACTATTTGAAATTAAATCTATTTTTAAAATCTTCTTTAATAAATTTGCGTATTGAGTTATGCACAAAATTTGGAGTTCAAATAATTTTACAGAAAAATTCCGCTGAGGAGCATAGGAGTTTAAATACATTTCATTGTCTACCAATAGGTTGGTATATTAAGTGTCTCCTTTTGTGTTTACAATTTCGACTTAAGGTATCATAAAAAAGGGATTTTGTTTTAACGCATGTAAAACATGCGGTTGCTGTGGCTTGCGGTAAACGGTTCTAGGTTAATTTCAAAGATTTACGTGTAGTTATCCAAGGTGAAACTAAGCACGCAGAGAGAGAAAGTGGGAGAGAGTTACAGTTTCCAGAATTCTTTCATATCCTAGTAATGAAAACGTGGAAACAAACAGCGAGAAGGTGTAGGTTGGAATCAATAAGCGAAAATTTCCGTAATTGGGGTGTACCGACCCTCTGGGATGATCTAGGCTTGTAGAGAGGCTTTGTAATTGACCTGCGAAGACATGGTCGTAAATAAATCAGTGTTAATTGCCGGAGACCTAATTTTACCTCTGGTAAACTGGTCAGAATGGGAAGGGTCAGGGGCTAAGGCAAATCAACTAATAAACTCTCCTGTGGAGGATTCACGCAATTGGTAAACAAACTAACGCATATTTGTTGCTTGATAGGTTTTTCCTGATTCGCCTAATTTTTGTAAAGGTATACTGGGGATTGTCGAGTAAACGCAGGCGTGTTTATAGGATTACCGAAAGTGGAATCTCGTGTAGAAGGGTTCTTTTAATTTACTCGATTGTTTGAGAATAAAATTTTAAAATAGTGTAGAGAGAAACCAAGGTGAGGTGATTTAAATTTATTTTGCCAATAAAAATGTTAGTTCGGAAAAAATAAATAAAAATACATGTATCTGTAATTCAATATATTGTGGCGTTTGAAGCTGGAGGTACTTTGGCGTCTTTTAATTCCTGGATGGGATTTACCTTGTAAATTTAAGCCCCTTGTAACTTAACCTTTAACTTTTGTCATTTCCTCGAATTTAATCGAATTATTCTTTATTATTAAATGATTGTAATATTCATCTCCTGATTGCAAATTTCACTTTTGTCTAAATCAGAAATCAATTTATCCAGAGCAATATTTTATTACATGGAATACTGTATCATTCGGCGTTTGCAGTAGTGCATTATCTCTATTTTTCAATAGCGTTTGTAATCAGGGTGAAGCCGGAGTTATGCCATTTATCACCTATAAGCCTCTCATAATAGAAGGAATGCTTGAAACCATTCGTAGAGCTAATTACAGTGATGAATTTGGATAAGTAATCTAAATATTCTAGACATCATTTAAGTATATGATTCTTATTAATTTTACCGGACATAAGTTGTGTATGCTTACACAGTAGTGAGTATAGAAATTATATATGGAAAAAATACAAGAAATTATGATATTGAGAATCATTTGATGACACAGGGCTCATGTAAATTTAATTTAAAAATAAAATCTCGGATGCGTGAATTTAGATAAATAGATTTAGAATATTTAGGGTTATAATGAACCACGAACCTTCCATATGCCTTCTTCAGTCGTAATCACATCATCCGGAGCATTTTAACCGATTCCTATGTGAAATATCATCGCTCCGTTTTTCCACTCCTGTTTTCTTCATTAATTCAAAATCGCGTATTTGTTTAAGTATATAACTTTTGTTTATTCAATTGTGTGATTGTGTGTAAACTAAATTTTAGTCATTCAGAAGAATCCGAAATAATTTGTTAATTAAATGTTAATTCGCCTGTTTAAACTTTCGCTGGAAGCTCCCGAAGGTGATTGAAAAGCAGTAGTTAAACATTTCCACGAAAATCTTTTATTCGCCGTGATTAAATGGAAGCTGTTTCGTAACCCGGTAAAATTCGAGCGCTCAAGCGTTGAAACCTTTCTTCCACTTTTAGTACCTTCATAACTGCGGCCACATTATCTACTCTTCCATCCCTTTCCCATCTATCCACGTACTTACGGCCTCCTTTGCCGACGCTCAAACCCGGCTTCCAATCTACACAAACCAATGCAAACCGAGGATGCGGTTCAAGGATATTTATTTATCTAGTTTGGTGCGGGATCTTAAGGGTAGGATGCGCGGTTAGGTTCCTCTGTGGACATAAGAGGCACTGTAAAGTGACACTTAATTTGCCAAAGCTAGCGTTTGCTCTACATCTTTCGACTTTTATTGAACTCTATATTTATATCGGTATTTCCGCTCCCATTCCCAATCACGGTTCATATATTACCCTTTCTATTCCTTATCTATGGCTTGCACTCTTTATTTGCGTCTTCATACACCCCGCATTTTATCTAACCAAGGGCATTTCCGCTTCCTTTAGTTTCATATCGATCCTCTCCGAAACTCTAACCTCGTATTTTTACGCATCCGAAGCCTCGAACGCTTTTCTCTTCCACTATTTGTGGAGCGCAATTTGTTATTTGGGCGGGCTGATATTTAAACAGTGGATTCGAAATTGATCGATTTTCTTCGGTACGCACCAATGCGCAGATATCAATTTGGTGACGAGCAATCATAGTGCTGGAAGCATAGAGGAGCGATGAATAATTTGGAACTAGAAGAGAAAGCGCTCTTGTTTGAAGTCTCCCTAAATGATAAAGGTACTGCCCATAGAAATTTGCTCGGGAGTAAAACAAAAATTACTTTATCGATTTTGAATGAGAAATAATTGACTAAGGTACACATTCTTATTGTTAAAGATTAAGTATTAATTTTCGTCTTACCCTTTTTTAACTACGGAGACTTTTCGTCTCACTTCATGGGGAAACAGACTAAATTTCGTTTCAAATTAGTTTTTGCGTATTTCATTGTTTACTATATTTATTTGACATCATGGGTTAAAATTAATGCGGTGAGAAAACAGGAAACAATTAAGGTACAAGGTGAATCCCCTACAGAAATCATAACATTCTCCTTTGTGTACTTTAAGTTAACTAAAAGGTTTAGCACCTGATTTCCTCTACTCGAGTAAACGGAATTTGAGTTGCGATAATTCGAGGTATTCATTTAAGCCATCTGCCTACTTGTCGCGATTCATTCGCAAAGACCTCCATAGCGTTATGGAATGTCGAGCAGCTGTCGTTGATGTATATGATGAACAGCAAGGGCCCTAATACACTTCCCTGCGGGACACCTGATGCTACTTTCATAAAATATGAACTTTTCTCATCGATAACTTCCGTCTTCTCTCAATAAAGGAGGAAATCTCGGTATCAACTGACAGTGCTACAGTTAATTCGGAAGAAGTCAGACGCATGGTTGATACTCTCCTTAATTTTCTAAATGCTCATTGTTTGTCTTCTATTCTTCAGACAGAGAAACTTATTCGTGCTTATTCAATTGCTTTACTGATTATTCGATATGGTTATACTTTAAACTTCTGTTGGTTTTAAATTTCTATAAATGTACTGGATCTTGGATCTTCTATGCAATACCTTAAAATTTTCTAAAGAACCACTCTCTCTTAACGTTTCCTCAACTTTATTCGAATATCATGACCAATAAGGTACATAATCATAATCACTCAGTCTTATCATTGATTGTGCTTGGATAAATGTCCATATCGTATAAAAATTAATGTGAGAGATTCATTTTTAATGCAGGGCTTCAAACCTGTTAGTTCTTTCATACCTTCTTTTGTTTTTCATTAAGTCCGCACTGAAAAACTTTGACTCCGATTGGAGTCGGAGGAGGTATGATATGCCAATAACTTATCAAATAAATGAGAGACCGAGTTCTATTCTACGCAAGATTTTTTCATATGACCGAAATAGGTCGATTTTAAAATATTTATGTTTTCTCATTCATGAAAACGCGTTCCACAAAGTCGGGTCGATTCATATAAATCAACTGTGTATATCTGTCGATATACACAGTTTTCGACCTTAGAATTTGAAGTTATTGAGTCTCTGGTACTTAACTTTACCTCCCTCCGCCTGCTCGAGCAGTTTCTTCCTTTATGACATTGTGCTGCCTCTGACATCTGCCATTCTTGTGTAACAATGTGTACACTCAACAAATACGGGCTGAATTTCTGAAGATATGAGACGTATGATATGATACAACCTCGTGGCAGTTCGAGGATAAACTTTTCACAAAAGCCTTTCCCACTACGTAAACTACGGATACTATGTTACATCTGCTTGTAGCCATCAGTTTTAGGATCGTTCTTGCTAACGTAGAGGGGTAATCTTTCTCTGTAGAAGAAAATAAATGGGGCATCAATTAAATAATTTCCAATGTGACCCAATCATTCCCATAGAATCAGGTGCTAAACTTTATAGAACAAATTCTTGTGGCAAATTCAAATGGCGATCGATTCAAAATGTTTACCCAAATTAATTAAAGACTGTAGGAGATTTAATTCTAACCTATCGGAATTCATTCTGATGATATTAGTCTCCTCCCGTATCAATCCAAATAATTTTCTCTAGAGAGATCGAATTAACTTATTTAGTCACGAGAAATAATAAAATTTGATGTTAGAAGCTTAAAAATTTTACAATATTTTTGCTGAAAGCCAAAGTCCATAATAGGTTAGATTATGATCACGTTTTACCATCCCAAGTTATTTGGTAGTGAGTAAATCTAGACGTAGTTCATGTATATTCTCTCGAATAATTTTACTTCATTAAAATTACTTCCTGGTCTACAAATTTTATTGGGAGATAAAATGACGTCATAGCCATCCGCATTCCTACTTTTTCCATATATACCTTTTTCTTTGCGTTAAAATCTTAAATTAGTTTTTTCTTGATAATTACTGTTTTTCCATCTTGACAATGAGCTTATATTTTCTGCATGTGCATGTGTGATTTTTCCTCATTGCATTGGCTCCAGCTTCGTTTACAAGTTTTGAACCTCCATCGAAATGTAAATATGCATGAATTTTAACCACTGTTACAATGAAAATTTAAAAGTTGATAATCTTGCTTTGCGTACACCCCATAAAATTAATGCCTTACTATGAATTTGATAGATCTCAATGTTCTTCCATATGCGTGTACTTTTTCACTTCGAAATTCCCAGCATGAATCATTTTAGAGTTAAATAAACAATGACTTGCGATAGGTACCTCCTAAGGTATTCAGCTATATTCAGTAAGTTAAAGGGTTTATTATTTTGTTAATTATTTTAACGATGATTTATTTAAAGTTTTATGAAAAGTATTTTTATCGTAAGTCATAACCCTTAAAAATCGGGGCTGATGTTACCAATGAGGAAAAAGGAACAAGGAAGTTTTGTCTGAAAGGAATCCCGTACAGAGGATTAATGCGAACCTCATCTAGAATCCATCTTCTATTTCGCCCAGTATCCAGATTTCGTAGTGCTAAAGGTTGGCCGGCAGATGCACTCGTCATGTTCAATCTTCCCTGGAGATTCAAATCTAGGTTGCGAGTACCCCCAAGGGTATATGAAAGTAATTTAGGTGTTGAGCTATCAAAGACGTCTCACCATCTGATGGGCAATACAAGAAAAGCCTCGAGCTGGAAGTAGCAACGGGGAAATAAGGGGAACACTGCGGAAGTACATTAGAGTTAGTTTACTCGCTGACCGTACCTCATCTCATACCGATGTCATTGCAGAAGTTTCTCTAGCCCTCTGCCACCCTCATAAACGGAAGCATTATTAGGTTAGGCGCATGTAACAAGAGTTGTAAATTCAAGGGAATTTTTAGCATGTTTGTAAAAGTGCATTTTTCATTTAGCTTAATATATCGCCTTTCATATTTAGATTTTACTTTATTATTAGCTCTTTCGGTATAATTACTGAATTGAAGTGAAATCTCGTTTAACGGTTCACTACATCTTACGCCGCATTTTCGGCAGCTGACAAAATCGATTACTTTATCTTCGCTAGACATTTCTCCCTTCCAAAGTCATTTCCCTTTCTACTCGTGCAGAAAATTAAATAAAAAGATCGTTATAATCCACGTACCTTTTACTGCAAATTTGCGAAGATAATAGGTTTAATGTGTAAAGCCATGGATCTCATTCGAATAGAATATAGGCTATTCGTGCATTAGATATCCTTAAAGGAATCATATCCATTCAGTTTAAGGGATATTACTCGGATTTTCTTGCTCGGTTTCTTTCCAAAAGATCCACCGAATAAGTGAACTCTCGAATAAGGTAGTTAATTTCAAAACTCTGCATCACATGTCTCCCAATAATTCTTTTCCTTCTCCTCCTAAATGTGCCGCTATCAAACTTCTACTTCTGGAGTTAACTCCTAAATCTCTCCTATTCAAGTTCTTTTATCCCCACACTCAATCCCTCCATCGTAATACATTCCGAAAATTCTCCTCTCCTATATATTCCCTTGCTTTCTCGCTCCTCCATTCCAACTTTTTCTCGCCTTCGAAAGCCTCCCCCTCAACTTTCTCCGCCAAATTTTCTTTCCGTTCACTTTAAACCTTTGAAACTGCATTAAACCCTTCTCATGTCCCTTCCACGCATAACTTTTACCTGTTCCGGCTTCCCCTGAATGGGTCCTTCTTACTCAACCTTTAATTTCACCTTGTTATTTCCACCCAATGCTGCAATTCATTTGGAAGGGTGCTACTGCATCGGACGTAGGATTCTTGGCTGAGAGGAGCGCTTGGCGCAGGTCTTTTATGGGGAAAGTTGTTTATAAGGGTTAGGATATAAGCAAAATAAACTGTAAAATCCGCTCTCTACGTCATATACATTTTGAGTCGAAAAAATTGTTTTGAAAACAAAATGTGGGCGGCGAACGGGGCTTATTTTATTCGTACGCGCGCTTTGTATTTCATTTTCATACATAAATATGAATAAAGGCCTGTAAATTTCCTGATATTTATGAATATACGTACGCTTAGTTATTATCATATAGCAACTGAATATTTTCATGCATATCTTTATTCCCGTTTTCCTGAATGTTTTGAAAAAGTTTCTTGCGTTAGTTATACTCTATGAGGCTTAGTGATGCAGTGACGTATTCAAGTTTACTAATGGAGTAGATTTTGAACTCAACGCTTGTAATAATGATAAATAGAAATGAAATATTTCTGTAGATTTTTTCCACCAGAATTTTGTAGATTAGATCGAAATAGACACTCGGATAAGTTCCCTCTAGAAAAATTATCTCAAATTATTCCTCATTTATCAAGAGTAACCACAAAGTAGATGCCGAAGCGGTAGATTTTGAAATTATTTCTCTTTTTACATAGTTACTGAATATGATATTTCACGTTATATCTCCGTCTAATGATACAGATATCTTTAAAAAGTTCCCAAAAAGATGAAATTTAGGAGTTGACGTATGTTGTTTTTATAATCGTCTCATCAAAGCGTTGTAATAAAATGAAAACACTAAAAAGCGTTTTCCGTGTTCGGCTAACAAAGCATCACTCCAAACAGCAGGATCGTTATGTAGACGTATTTTCCTAACTTTTAGCATAAGATATATTTATAAAAATGGAAAGCGGTACTTTCGCCTCCAAAGTTTGGAATTTTAAAAGTTTTTTTACCTCCTCTTTCGGAACTTCCCGCTTTTCGCTACACCCTGGGCCTCGGAATATCTTTCGGCTTTCTCACCGTAGTTTCCGGATGGATATCCACTTTGCCATTCTTCAGTATCCCCAAAACCTGTCACTCTTCAGCCCAAACTCTCCGACCACCGACATTCTTATCAACTCCATCACTTTGTGCTAAGCCATCCTTTTCAACCCTTTCCAACTCTACTTTCCTCTCACTTTACCATCTCAACCCACGCATTTCATCTTCCAAGGTACACACCTGGCGGAAATTCCTCCCCACAGAGGCCTGCCTTTTTATACCTGATTTTCCTTCTAATCCTTTTATTTGCGCGCCTAATAGACAAATGAATCGCGTCAAAGCGTACCTTTATCGGGGTAATCGTGCGCTGAATGATGACTCGGAGATTAAAGTTATGCGGTATCGAAAGTGGTCCATCTCAAGGACTGCTAATGGAAAATGAGTTTATAATACGCAGACTTAGAATGCCTGGTCAACGAATGCATGGGTGTAAGGTTTACGGTCTTGTGTGTAATCATATATAATTAGAGATTGAAGAATATGGACTGTTGTTTTCCTAAATTTCTTCTAGAGGCATTAGGGAAGTGCTCACTTCCACTTAATTGCCCTTTCTATCTTGTTATTAGTCCGAATTATTTACAAGCACCTTCGGAGGATGTAGAATTTGTCGTTGAAAGACCAAAATATAGGAGTTTTTGAAGTAAATATTGCGCGTCCTTTATGGGAAAGAATTTGCCTTCTTATTTACCTTATTGCTTCTTCTTGAGAATGGAGCTTAAAAATCTTAACCATAAATTAATACATATTCACACTTTCATCGTCGGGATACCGAAGTTAATGATCTTCACAACTATGTCTGTAATATTTCTCTTGCACTCAAACACTGAAGAGGCACGATAAAGAAAGCGTAGTACAAATTTAGTTTCATAATTAGGTGTAACTGTGATTACCGATAAGGTGTAACATTCTGCAAGTTCATAGTTGAGAAATTAAATTTAATAACATTTCCATACAAATTTACTAATCTCGTTTTCTTCTGCGGGTGAGTTTTATATGAAATTATAAAGGGGACCTCGTAGGGGTTCATAAAGGGGAACTCAGCATTTCTGGATTCTTCATTAAGGATGGGGATTTTTTCGTCATCCCAGTTACCGAAGTAACGAACTGTGGCTATATATTAGAAGATTCTCCCTACCTCCATGGACCCCTTTTCCCCCTCATGCATCCATTCGAAAGATCCAATACACCTCGTATCTCTTTTATAATTGATTTCTAATCACATCGTTTGACTCATCAGCTACATCACAAACCCTTCATTCCCCGCGTATTTTACTGCTCTCCGAGGAAGTAAAGGGTTTACGGATATTCTACATCATTGCGTTCAATTCGGTAGAGTAATGGGCGGCAGGGGGTGCATCGGAGCAGGCTTATCCCTATCAATCATCCTTAACCGTCCTGGTTCTCGTGTACCGATCCGTAATAGTCCCCGGGGTTAAACGACGCTTTGTATTGCTCCGGTGGACTGTCATCCTCGGGCTTATCGTCTGCAGACGAAAAGGGGAAAAATTTATCTCCTTGTTTTTCCATCAAAATTTCCCTTCAAGTTGTTAGTGCAATCTTTCAAAAAGCTCATCGAGGAAAGTGTGATGCCTCCAATGACGATGTAACTTTAATGAAGAATTCGGCAAGATCATTGGCGTTTTTCATCGCGTGATAGATTTGGAAGTCTACTTACGCATGCAGATTGGTCTGTTAATACGATTTCCGAACGGACAGCGAGTGCAGTAACGCGATGCCAGGCATAACTTGCATCACCATGCGAAGGAAAAAACGGATAATTAGAACGAGAGGAAAAATTTTATATTTAACTCAATTAGTTCGATAAATTGGTTGCAATTGAGATCGTGTAAAACACTGAGTGTTGCATCGGCCGTTAATGAGGCAAACTCGGTAATTATCCACTCCCCAGTTAAAAAATGCATATTGCGAGATTAAAATGCTTCATGAGGGTGCACGGAGGAGATTTTTATAGTTAAATAATTTTTCCAGCTACGGAAAATAACCAATTAATTCCTAATGACGCGAGAGAAGTGATCACTTATGGCTCGCTTATATCGAGCATTATCCAATTATTATGCTCTAAATGCGCTAAATTACGAGATATAAATGTAATGTAGGGGAGAGAAAATCTTGGTAGCTAGAATTACGGAAACAATATGGTGAAATCTTCTTGGCCGTACTCTTAGAAAATGTCTAAGTTTAGGAATTTTATTCGTAATTTCGTAATCGATAATTTAATTAGGCGCTTATTTCTTTCGAATGCCCTGGCTCACAAGAAAACATGTGTTGCAAAAGGACGGAATAACTGCGTACGGCCTCTACAAGAAACGGGAATTTATTTTCGAAACCCAGATGGTCCCGCCCAGATTGGGAGGGTAAGCAACCCTATGCTGTGGTCAAGCATGTTACTTGATGTCCTCGACTTTGCTCGGGATTCTTTGGCCAGCCCTCCTATCGTGGAAGAATTTCCGGCGCTCGTTTCCTCCTTTCTCAAGCGTTGGGCGGATGATTTAGTCTTAATAAAATGGCTGATGAACGTTGAGAATGAGTTAGGGATAGATTTTATCGGAACATTTTTCAATTAATTTTTGATATTGACAACTTAATTACTTCCAAGAATATATTTCAAGTTCATCTTTGGAATAAAATCCAGCCATTTTAATTCTTCTGACTTATCCTTTATCTGTTTCCCTTGGTATTTCCGTTTTATAGACCTTTTGTCCCTTGAAACATCAAACTTAGTCGGTTGATTAATTCTTACGAGGAGTGTGATGTTATTGGGGAAGAAGTATTTACGTTTGTTTTCAATGAAAATTGTAAGTAACCCAAGGAATTGAATCGTCTTTTAGTATGAGTAAAATCACTTCACCTATTTGAATTATTCAAGTTTTTCGATTATATCTTATGCTATTTTTACTTATTTTTGTCTTTAAACTCATCTTAAATGATTGACGATCGTATTAATCTACACTGAATGATTTTGCTGAAAATTTAACTAAAAAATTTAAAAATTATAGTTCATTATTTATGGACCATATAATTATGAATTTATATTATTATATGCTATCATTTCTATAAGTAAATCTGTATTTCTCAAAATATCATTAGGTTTAATGATATAACTACATCTAAAAACTTTTCAGCTGCTCTGAAACCATTAAAAGAAATCAGAATTTTGAAGTAGTCTAAACCTTTTCAGGATTTATTTTGTAAAGTTCCATAGTAATTGGCAAAATATTTTTGTTTAATTAATAAAAATACTAATTTACTTCCACGCCGATGAAGTTTGACCATCACCTGGCGATGACTCCAAGTGCCAAAGTCGGTCCGTAGTCTGTTTTATATGGTGATATTTGTAAATGAGTATCTTTATATGCTAAAATAAAAGTATTCCTCCATTTATGAGGTCCGAATGTTCCTTTATGCAGAATGCACCGCTCTTCTAATCTAGAAGCAGCCGTCGCTGACAAGACATGTTCTTTCCTCAAAAGCAGGGAGTTGAATTGCTCTCGCGCTGTTTTGTATTGAACCATACGGGCCGTGGTACGTTAAATAGGATATCGATTTCCAGGAGTGAGAACCGCTTTACTTTATGTACGAAGGAAATTAGGCCCCTATCACAGCATTCAATGGCATCTCCCGCCCGCCTCCCAAGAGAATTGTGTCCACCATTTGAACCCTGCGAATGACATCTTCGTTTCCCTCCTCGCTGCCCACAAGTTTTACGTCTCCCCGCCCTTATCATTCTCAGTTCCCTCTTACATCCCCGTTACTCTTCCCCGTCCCTCCATTACTCTTTCCCCGCGTTATCCTCTTCTCCATAATCCCCTTCCAACGCTAAATCTGCACGGAGTAATCTTCCTCCCCGCTGACCATCTCCGCGACTCCCAAAAACAACCTCCTCTACCCATTATTCCCCTTTCTTTCAACCATTGTTCCATTGCGAGCCCTTTCACCTTCCCAAATCCCTAGCCATCGCCTCATTATACTGTGACATTCTCGCGTCACCCTACTTACTCCCCTGACCCCACTCCTTCACGCTTCCTCAAACCCCTAATCCCCGTTCGATAAAGAACGTTTGATGAATTATTAATGACTCGTTCGCGGTGTGTCCCCCTCCATCTCAAGTGACCTACGCAGAAAGTAAACTCATTCATATTGAAGTTTGCTCTCTGCCCATCTCTCCCTTTCTTCTCCTCCCAGCGCTTTCTTTTCCTTTCTGAAGGAACATCACGTCCTCGTCCCCTTTCTCCCGTACGATTCAAAGTTGAACCAAGTTTATGCGCTCCTTTCACAATTGGAAGGTTTTTTTCGTCTGGAAGAGCTGCCACTATCCCTGGCCTATTAGGGGCTCCTTAATTATGTCCACGAGGTGGGTTTTTTTTTAATAGCCCTTGACGCCTCCAACTTTTTCGTCCTCTATGTAAACATCCCTTAGGAGTTCTTTGCGCTCTAGAGGTTAATCTTTTCCTTCCGTCGACAACTTTGGGAAGTCCAAGGTGTTCCTTCATTGGCTTTAATGCAACCTTCCGCATCTTCGCCCATGAATTAATCGCCCCGTGCGTTAATCGTCAATTAAGATAGTCTCATCTCCAGAAGAGGTTACTTCTATTAATGGATTCTAAAACACGGCCTTAAATGACGTGCGTGACTGAAAAAGTGTACTTCGTGCAGAGGCCGGCTCACGGAAGGCTGGCGCCATCAACCTACTCTGCTTTGCCGCCTTTCCTCTTTTCATATTTGTCTGCTGAAATATATACGATTACTCCTTTTCAGCGCTTATCTATTAGTACTGATGTCCCATACGATCGGAGCTAGTCCCATATTATCTCAGTTCTATAACCGGCCCTGACTTCATATTTGAGAATCGATGTAATCACCTAACTGCTACTGCTAACAAGATGAAAATATAAACTATGCTATGGGAAAAACGTAATTCAGAATCGATTGAAACATGGAACTAAAAATACCTTGTGTGGGAAAGAGATTATCTCTATCGAGCGATGAGAATTATCAATTTTTTGTGTTATTATCGCTCTATAAAATTTAAAGGATTTGGGGCATAGGGCATTAATTAATTTGGTTTAGTTAAGGAAAGGCTTTATCATGGAAAGCAGTGATTGGTGTTAAACGCATCATCGGCGCTAAAACACAATCAATCATGAATTATGATCATTATTAATACAGACAATAAAAAACAAAAGAGTAGGCCAAAGTAAACATTGGGTGACTGAGGATGAATTACAAACAATGAATAGCGTTCTGGAAACAGGTGATCTAAATTAATTCGGTATCTGTATCCATGAATTTACTTCCCTTTTAAAATGTTAATTATAGTATGAACTAGAAATAGGAAAAATACGTTGTTCCAAATTCTGCTCAAAGTCCTAGCTCGCTCTGTTATCTGTCAAACGGCAGGATTTTAGAATAATACAGGCATAATAAAACTTGAATATTGCTTCAATATGCAGTTGACAATCATAATAACATAAAGATCAATATTTTTATTTAATTCAAGACTATTTTTTAGTTTCATTTGTTAGAGTCCTTCAATATAATATTCTCTCGTATTTCCATGAAAGTGTAGAAAATAGTTCTTTAATAGGTTATAAGTTTTAATTATGCTTTTATTCACTTTTAATTGTCAGTAACCTATCATTCGGTGTTCCGATACTTCAGCTGCAGTGTACCGGAGACTGCACGTGTGAAAAGGATTGTTGCTCTGTATTTAACAAGTATTTTAGGCGGTGTGCGTTTGTACCGGTTTATTTGAGAAATCCAGCTTCGTGTGATTTACTTCAATCAGGGGAAGAGTGGGTCGGTGGAGGGAAATTCCCATAAGAGTTGCTTGCATGTTGCAACCGTTCTCTAAATTAAAGTAGCAAATGGGAATGATCTGTTCCCGACTTGAGTTCCCATTGCTTCTTTTTAAACTTTAAAAAGCATTTATTTTTAAATAAAATTTTACAGCATATTCGTTCATAATAATTGTGGGAGAACCATATTTTTAATTTCCCAAGATTTCATTACCGAGAGACAGTAGAGTTAAATGAGTTAAGAGAGTTTCTGTTACATACTGGAAGTATTTCTTTTGTACGAACTTAGTTTACAGAGTGATTTTCAATCAGGCATTCGTTTATTTCTGTATCGCCTAAATAGTTTATTGAAAATTCGTCGTTAATAACAATAAATATAGTTTTTTTCACTACTACCGTCTGTTCTTTGATATCTTATTTAACATATAATTTTCGCTAGTTATAAAGTAACACATTTTGATTTAGGGCTAATCTTTCACATTAAATTTGCATAGAAGATCACCAAGATGCCCAGCACTTGAGTATTTTCTTTATCGTAAAATCAATATAATTATAAAATTCAAAACTTTAATGTAGAATGCAGAGCTTTATTCTCTGCTGAAGACTAGGCAGAAAGAGTGGGAAAACTGTTTCGGACTCAAATTTGTTTAAGCTCCCCATGATGAGAGGTAAATAAAAGTAAACATTTTACATTTTACCACAGAACTTGTGTGTTCAAGTTTTATTTATTCCTCTCTTACCAGGAAGTAGCAGTTTAAATACAAGTGCTCACTAAAATTTCCTTCAGTAATCTGTCTCAGTAGATACCTATTACTATATCCTTTTAGAGGTATGAAGCATCGCGTATTTTGCATGACAGTTTATTACCGTTGTATCATCTATAATTTTCCTTTAAAGGGAGCGAATGATATCGTGGGCGATTTAAATACGGGGATGGAGAGATAGGGTCTATGAAATACGTCTCGTTGGAGAATTTTATTTCCGTTACTAATGATTTGGGAAGAACGATCCCCTCTGAGTAATTTTTGCTTAATTAATCCCCATTTACTAGCTCTTCCGCCCTACGCCGCGCTTTTCGTATTTCATTAAAGACACTCTTCAAAGGCATTTCACGGCAGCTACTAAACTACTTTCCTCGAGCGCTATACATCTCCCGTTGTGCCATAGACAACTTATTATCTTATTACCATTAAAAATCCTCTCTGGCGCAACTTATTTTCGACTTCCTTTCGAATCACGCCTTTGCACTAATCCCCTTCATTCAATTTGCAATTATCCCGAGAATCTCTGACGGAACTCAGCCAACTGAGATTATGTTCATGGAGGAATTTAGCTATTCCGCGGGGCGATTGATCTTCTCCGCGGAGTGAACCCCGAAGACTTCCCCATCTCATTCAGGGTTCGGTTCCGGGCGTACGAAGTAGAGCCACGGGAAATAAAACGAAGCCGGGTACTCTTCGAGAATTTCTACTCATGAAAGCGTGTCACCTTCAGAATCTCAAAATTCGATAGCTAGCGAAGTGTTTTTGATTCCAAAGGAGCTGATTGCGGTGCAAATATTTGAATAAATTGGGAGTATTTTTTAACCTCCAAAAAAACCCGGGGCGTTCATTAAACCGACTCCTACATCAGTCGTCTTCGAAAATATTTGCTTTGATACTACATCGGCTCTTCTTCTAGACAAATTTGTCGAGAGGAGTAAAATATTAAATAAGTTTCTCTTGGGAGAGTTTCAGACTTCGGCCTGAAGGGATAGGATTTACGTTTCGGAAGAGAAGAAATATCTCGGGATTTTACGGCTCCTGATTGTAAGGCAAAAGTGACTCAGGTTTGAGGGTTTTCTCATTTTTTTGAGGTCTCCGATGATATTTAAGAATATATTCCGCCTGGTTTACATTTCTACCCCTTTCTCCGAGATATCGATCGGATTTTATTGCCAAATTCAGCCTCGTTTATCTCCTCCGTAAGCCGTAAAGGAATTTGAATATATTTCGTGTATCTAAAAAATTTATCGAGCTCCGGTCTTTTGTTGCGAAATACTCGAATCGTTCCGTGCGTATCTCGAGTAAACATGTAGTTTTAACCGTTTATAACTCGGAATATTTTCCGTGATTTACAACGGAAGGGTGGGACGGGTTCAAAATTCTGCGTGAAATTCAAGAATCTCATTTTCCTGTATCACTCCCGGGCTAGACCCTACTTCACTGGCAACTTCATTGATTCACACAAATGGAAGCTTCCTTTAATCTTCCTTAGCAATTCTTTTCCTCTTCTTGATGGCAACTTTGTTATAAAAGGAAAAAAGTTTGAGCCTTCGGCACGACATGACTAACGAATCGACCAGATATGCGGGGATTAGGGGCTGATGACCGATAGCATTGTTAAGCGAAAGGAAATAGAAGTTCGTGGAAAGGGTGAAAAATAGGGCACAATGAATGAGGGATTACTCGTTAGCAAGTGGGAGGGGGAAAGTGTAAGAAAAACAGGAAGGATGGGGGAAAATGAGGGGATGAATGAGCGTCAGGAGTGGAGGCAATATAAAGTGAAATGGTTTGGAAGAAATGGAATAATGCTTAGTGAAAGAGATTCGGCGGGAATGTAATGGGGGAGTCTGTGATGGAAGAAGATAAAATGAGTCGATGAAGGAAGGAAATGGGATTGTTTAAAAGGAGAAGAGAAGGGGCGGGAATAAGCCAAGAGGTTTTTGTTTTAGGACAACTTCGGAAGGACTTATAAAGGGGAAATGAGCGTAAAGGGAACCTATTATATTTTCATCGGAACTCGATAAAAAACTTACGCCGAACTATCGTAGGCAGTTTGGGCATAAATAACGAGGAGGAATAAATTTTCGTAGATAAGCGAAAGGCAAATGAGGTATTTACCTCGTTAGTTTAAATTAATTACGGAAGCCTTTTGGTCAAAATGCCAAGAATGTATCCATATTTATCGGTTAAAGCGCCTTAGTCTTTCAACGTGGGATTTCAAGATGGGTGTTAATCGCTAAGAAATATTGCCGAATGTTAAAAGTAAAAAATTAGCAGAAATTGGAGAATTAGTATTACTATTAATATATGCACAATAAATTGTTATAAGTTACAGGAAGATGTCTAAACATGATGTAGACATTTTGACTTACCAACTCATAAATTAACAATAGAAAGTAAAACTTTTAAAGCTGCTCAGGTGGAATCAGCTTGAAAGTTAGGAGTGTATGAAAATTAGAGATTGTATTACTACTTTTCTCATCATATTGAATATCTAAGACATCAAAAATGATATTAGGAAGTTGGTTAGATTCTGAAAATATTTCGCTCTTAAAATTTTAAGTAATTTTAACCAATATTAAACTTTTTTGATGCAAATAATATTATAATATCAAATTTTTATTAATCATTATAGATAAAAGCAAATTGTTATAATATTATATGTCTTATATCTATAAATTCATATTTGCTTTCCATTAGAGAATCCTTCTCCTGATCATACGATAACATTCGGCTAAGTCTTCGCTCATTCCGCATTTTAAGGGAATTATGCGATGGCTGCAAGCGAAATGAATTCCAAATTTCGACAGCTTTGTTCGGAAGCACGGGAAATCGCTTTTTTCAGTGGCGTCAGTCTAACTGGCCTTGTCACGTGTCCTTTGATCTCATAGAGCTCTAGGATCTAAACAGCACTTTCACTGAAGCTCCGTCGAATGTTTTCCCGTTGTAGCGGAAGATGTATCTCATGATGATGTGGACTGAAAACATGTGAGAGAAATGACTCTTTTGGAGAAGTTCGATTTATAGTGGAATTTATGCGTGACCTTTTCGTATTAGCGACATGAAAGGATTAAGACCGTATCAAATATAATCTTTATTATATTTTTTGCTTGTTATGATGTCTTTGTCAATCATCACCCCTCTCGCGTCCATTGAAATAATTCATTTACAGAGAGATATATAATTATTTGGTTGATTTTGAAGAGTTATATTATCGCTTTTCTTTGGTTAAAAATTAACAGTTTTTATATTCATATACACATAAATTAACAGTATGTACAGCATACATTTTATACTTCTTTTCGTTCTTATACTGCCTATTTTTCGAAGTTGATTTCCATCATTCATACTCCTCCATGTACATATTTACCTGGAATCATTATACTTGGTGTTCATCTCAAACTTCCCGAACTTCAATTAATCACCACGTTCAAAATACTATGAATTATTATAAATATAAAAAAGAGCAACACCAAATGAAAATCTGGCTATTGCAGTTTTTTCTGTATTATTTAAAGCTGCTGTTTTAGTATGGAAAGTAAAATCTAATAGTTTTTGTTACACCCTCTGTTATTTCATTGCTCTATCATTCGTACTTTCTTCTCTATATGAAATTGGAATTCGGGAGGTCTGAAAAGGACACCCCGTAATTCCTCACCTCTTATGTTTTATTAGATAGTTTTTCCTTTCATCTCCATTGACAAGATTGCAATCTCAAGGCATTTGTTTTGAAGTTTCGCTTGACCGCTTTCACCTATTCGATTAATAAGTGGGAGAAAAAACATTATTTCCCTCATCGGCGAGGGTTGGCCCATGTTTTGTTGATTTCCCCTGCTCTCTTCTCTTTTTCCGCTTTTTACACCCTCGATCCCAGAAACAGAAACAGAATAACTGTAATCATAAACAAAAGCGACAGACTGAGCTTCAACTTACAATCTGATATTGGTTAGGGTTGGATATGGGCTTGTTTGCGAAGAGAACATTTTCGTCGAGATTTACAAAAGCGTCCCCCTTGCGGTAAGATTCGGAACTGAGGCCTTTTGCTTTCTGCCCCCTCTCGGTCTGATTTCGATCTGTAGGTAATATTGAGGATTTCGTTGGCGTATATTTCTGGATTTCGATAGAAATTATTATTCCATTAACTATAAGTGTTCTCAGAATAACGAACTTTTCCTTTTGCGGAAAACAAAAACCTATAACCAAATGAGCGTACGTTTCCCTATTTAGACGTCACTGGCATGGTATGAAAAGCAACCGGAAAGACCAATATAAAATATCAGCAGATAAATACTGAAGTTAAAGCGCGGAAAGTTTTTCATTCGCCCCTGTCCTTATATGTGCAATCTAAAAGTAGTTATGCGTAAATTTATAATGGGAGAAAATATTCGAGACTGAATTTTTGAACTTTATTAAATCTTTGATATTTCCAGGATGGAAATATTTTTTAACATTTTGTGCTATAGACTTGAAAACCTCAAGTTCCACCGAGCAGAAGTGTCTCTTTGGTTTCGATAGAGAAAGTTCTGTCGTTAAATATTAACCCCGCTCAGCTGCGGTTAATTTGAACGCTATTCAAACTCTAAGGAAGAGAATGTTTTCTCTGGCATCCTAAAGGAGCCCGAGAATAAATTTCATTAATGGGATTGATATTCTGTTTCTGTGTTTTTTTGTTTTCTATTTATCCTCAAATTTTTGTAGGAAACTCATAACTCACCATTATTTACATGTAATGGAAGTGTAAATCTACGAAATATCAATATGTTTTCTTAAAGCCTTCTGAATGTCATTAACGATAATTTACCCTGTCCAAAATTAGTTCTATAGAGAGAAACTTATATTTTACTAGCGCTGATTTGATTTAATTAACTTCTAGTAAAAGGATTCGTGTTTGCATCAATCTTATTCTATTGTAATTTTCTGTAAATCGAGTTGGAATTATTGTAATCATACTGATCTTCATTACTTTTAGTTATTCAATTAAATGGTCCTAACTTTACTGTGAGGAGTTCAGAGGGCAACAAATGCAATCTCTTGAATTTATTATTATGAAGTTATAATTTTGAGCGTAGGTTTGCATACATTAGATTTTTCGGCTGATTTATTTCTTTAATAGGCGCATCCCATAGTTAAAATTACATTCATTACCCCAAATTAGATATTTATATTGCTGAATTGCCATCTAACATATTTTCGTTTAAATAGTTCTGCGGTTTCATTATAGTTTTTTGTATCGTTTATTTCGGTTTCCCTTTACCAGGTTTTCCTCATTATATATGTATATGAATTGAGCTTAACTAATACAATAAATGATGAATGTTACTTTCTTATTAAAGGCAGTATTTTGTTTCCTAATAGGAAGCTTCTCAATATATAGAACGCATGCATTCCAGCGGTCTCGTATCTTTCTACTTCCATTACTACTACATTAATATTTTTCATACGCTTAATTTTCCGAGATATTTTATTATTTAATCCTAACTCTTTATTTGGATTCTGAGCTTTGCTTTCCACGGCTTATTTAGTCTGATTTTTTCCGAAGGGAAAACTAATTAACAAGAGATTTATCGAGCCCCTACGTTTAAATTAATATCATATTGTGCCCTAAAAGAGAGGGTGGAGAAGTAATGCGCAAGTGTTACTTTTGCTCATACATATTTACGAATGAAGTATTAGATGATTTAACACTTGCAGTTTTATTGATGACGTCGATGCGCGATTAATCTCGAAAGTAGATTAACAGGAACGATATTCACCTCTTGCATCTCACGTCAGAGCTCCGTAAGCGATACTTAACATCTAATGACCCTTTCGCCCGAGATTGAATTAATATTTCGGGATGTAATGAGGGCTATCTCCTCTCTGTCCTTAAGGCTAGTTGAATATGTAAATGGAGATGTTGGTAAAAAATGGCAAACACTAAGCGTGGTTATTTTTAGTCGGGTTTTTCATACATCATGCTACTTGCTGCTTTGTTTGATTTTCCCCGGCAGCCGACGTATACCTTATTCCTTCCGTGACAAGCCGCGTTGGTCACGCTAACCCAAGTCCCGGCCGCAAAACTATATATGCGCTGGACTACCATTTTCTCCAAGATGACAGACTATCAGAAGACGTAATAGCAGTGGTCGGTAGCCTAACAATGGCCTTCTGAATAACTCCTCTCTCGTGGATGGGAACAAAGAGTTTAAAATGTTTATTTATCGGGTTCTGAGTGACGCAGACGAGATCCAGTCCAAGATTTACGCATTGCCATCATTTCAAAGCTTTTTCTTTGGAAATGGCTCGTTTGAAGTATGCTTTGACAGCTGACAGAGGGACTTTTATTAAATATGGAAGTTCAACGTCGCCGTATCCTTATGTGACTTGTTTGCATCTTTTGGGAATAAACGAATTTTTATTCGCCGAATTCCGGGGGTTACAAATGAAAGCCAAACGGAATAGGAGATAGAACTTACATTGTGGAAGATTTTGTCCTTTTTTGGAACTGTAGGCGTTTCTCATATCGTATGCGTGGAATAAGTAGACTTTTTGGGGAATGGTCAGCATGAAGATTAATCATTGCTTTGTAAGGCCTTGAAAGCTTTTCGTATTATTACGGTCGATGAATAGCGCTTTGTTAGCTGAGCAACGGGCGGTGTTTTTTTATTTAAACAGATGCGGACTGTCTGGATAATCAAGATATCCTTTTATCGACTGTGTCAAGGAAAGAGATATGAAGATATTATTGAGTTCTATTGTTAGTTCTTTGCCATAATTAATTATTATATTTTATTCATAAGTTTGGTAATTAGTAAAACCTTAGGTAATCATACCTTAGGAAAACAAATACATTGTTTTCTTTAAAAGACCTCTCATTTTATTTTTTATATTGGCTACGATTAAATGCTACTATACATTTATTAGGATTATATCTCATAGTGTTAGCCAAGCCTAGCTTATGTGGAAGGAAATAAAACGCTCTTCCCTTTATATGAGAGGAGTTTATGCTAAAGATGGAAAGAGCATCCAAATACTATAATGTTACTCAAATACTCGAAAAGAGATAATTTGTTCGATTTTTACTTCGATGGATATAATTCAAAATTAATTTTTAGTGGGATTTATTTTAAGAATGCGTTAATAGGATTTCGTCGAAGTCCTGTATGTTTACGTGTATATAAATCGTGTATGTTTTATTTTTTATTAAATATTGTTTTATTCTATGGATGGACGTTAAATTTAATTTCAAAAAGTTTTACTTGAATATAATATTTCCTCACCTTTTTTTATTATTTAATGTTTCAAGGGTTTTATCTATGTTCATTGAGATTTTTGTGATTGTTATTGTAAATTTCTCAAGCGTTAACATAATTTAGAATTCCTTCCATTACAACTTATGAACTTGCTTACCTTCTTAGCTTCGTCCCACTTCGGCAGTAAGAGTTAGTTGCCCAATTATTTAAAACCTGTAAAGACTGGTTTAAAAAAATAATTTAAAAGGTAGGTCGTTTCATAAATTAGGAGTTTGTTGTTTGGGTTCTCTTTTCAAGTTGCCAATGCATAGCCTTGGAATTGGCGGAAAACGTCTCGCTTCCTACGCAACTCGAAACTCGTCCAAAATTCATTTCATACGTACTGAGACAAATTTCACGCATGATTTACGTAGAGAATTTACTAAATATCTTTCACCAACAAGTAATCGAGATTTTTCCATCGAACCAGTTTTGTTCCGTACCTCTCTTAAGAGAAAGATTGTTAAGATTCCTGTCTTGCACGTAACCATCTTTGATTGGGCGTACTATGGGGTTTTCCTGAAACGAATCTGACAATTTTTTATCTCGCAAATCGACTTCAATTCGTAAAGTGAACATCGTGGATTTAAATGCAGGAAAATCGGTCCGTGTTTCAATTTGAACCTCCAACCTTATCGTTATAGGCAGCCATGATAAGCAGACGCCAAAGGTTTATTAGCGCACGGGATGGATGTCATGTCGAAGTTAAATACCTGTCGTTGTGTTTATTTTGCGACGATTTTGCACAGAGGTTAATTAACATATAGCATTAATGACACTTGGCAGGGAAGGTTGAATAAATCACGAGGCTCAAAAGGAATAAATCCGCTTTGCAATCACTGTTGCCGTCATTATGCAAGAAATGCGCGAAAGCTTTCGAGTTTCAGAGATATTTTCAAATGGGGGCAGAAAACGAACACTAAAATTGATTACCGTCAGTTTTAACCGTTTTGTAGCCATAATAACTAGCTTAACATTCGTCTTAACGCTTTCACTACGGTAATCGTAGTGACTGACTATGCGCTACGAGCTTACGTGTTTTATTCTCAGCTACTTAGCCAAAGCGACTGGAAATATTAACCTTAATTTCCCATAGATGTGGCCTTAATAAAACGGGGATTTTCTCGCGCAGTCTTTAAGATTTACAGTCCGAGGAAAAGTGACTTATGGAGATTCAAGAAACTTTTTCGACCAAGTATGCGGGAGTTAACAAGTAGCTATTGAAGTCGATAGCGGACGCATTAAAATTTAGGGCTGAACAAGTGGATGGTAGTTAACTTTCTCCTCAACGAATAAATCTGCCATAGTTGGTTATTCCGAGATAATTATTTCATCAAAATTCAAAAGGGCTATAAGTATAGCCTTTCTTAAATTTTAACAAGATGCGCGTTAATTGAGCCATGGGGTCTCGGATAATGAAAATTAAAACAAGTTTCATCATTTCACCCACTGTGGTTATTCGTAGGCCTTTTCAATTGGCAATCTCGAATAATGGAAAAAACTATTTACCCCTCATCCATGCGGAAGTAGTTAAATTACAATTTACTCTCTGAAATTTTGCATTAATTATTACATATGTATAATTCAAAGAGCACAGATTTGATAAAAATTTTACCAAGGGCAAGACTATCGTAGAATCAGAGCTCGTTAATTTTTCTGTAGTAATACACGGATAATTCAGACCGGTATAAGCAATATTTTAAAGTTTTAATGACTTACAATTTACACTTTCTGGTTCAGAAGGACAATGTACGATAATAGATATACATTTTTAAAAAAGCGATGTCATGTTCCGGTATTTTTGACGAATGAGTTCACTTTTTTAAAATATCTTCGTGTTTATTCAAAATTTTTGCTTAAATAAATATATTTTTTAATTTAATTTTTAGGGAGTCTGGTCAAATTTGGAGCTTAAATGATCCGGCTAAGGGTCGGTTCGGTCAACAGATATGTCAAATATTTGATAGAAATATCGTGGCTATTGCAGACGGTTTGACACCTATGTGTAATATTCTAGATAGTAGCGTCACCTCTAATTTTTTGTGCCTTTACCAGACTGTTTATTCCATCATAAAGTTGTCATCTCCCGCGCTATTCTTTCCCGTACGACTTCCTGGTCCGGCAGTCCTTTTGGGAAATAGCAGGATAAGTTGTCAGATAGTATTATACGATATGTCACTCCAGCACGGACTGGAACTCGTCAAAATTGGCACTCGTCTACGGGATGCAAGCAATTTGAATTGAAACGTCCACTTCTTCATCTTTGCTTTCGTGATTCGTTTTTCCCTCTCTATGATTTCCGTGTCGTCGCCACTGGGTACAAAAACCAGGATTTGCACATATCTGTACGAACGCAGAGACCTACTTTTCCCCATATGCTGATATTTGGGGTGACATAACCTATCTCGAAATGGGATAGCAACCTCAAAATCCTTAATTCACGGCAAGCGATGCGTTGCTTGACTCTAGAGCCATATTTAATGCTCTGGTGAGTGATAATTGGGTATCATTCCTATAGATAATGGGTGTTTTAAGTCATAAATATGGCTGAAAACCTATCATCCCTTCTAGATCAGTATGTATCTTGCTTGAGCTAGGATAACCTACTATTTTTTGGTTTGATTTGGATTTATTAGCAACGACGATAGTGACATAGTGTCACTGATCGGAACATGCAGGGACAATCCCATTTGTCGATGTGATGAAGTCGATAAGATATGATGAAGAGTTGACTGGCCCCTATTTAAACTGTGATAAGTTCATACGATGATGATGGAGTATTACATCAGTACTCCTCGATTAGTAACAGATTGCTGAATAAGAAATGAATATGAATGGCATGATCGCATAAACCACCGTGAAACCAAGATATTTCCGGGGGTTTCATATGAATCGTAGGACAGAATAAATTGAGGAAATACGGGTTTAAATTTGTCTCAGAATTTTCACGTCATTTTGTGCATGATTTTATTAATACTTAGAAATTATCAACCCAGTCCATACTTTGCTAAAGAGATGAGGAATTGCGTTTTAGAGTAGTGCATGTCAATTTAAATACTAAGAGGTAAACACCATGAAAATTTCCGATCCGTTAGTATCTCTAACTTTGCTTTTTCGCCTTGGTGGAGAAAGATGAGTCGATTTTTAAACAAAATTTGGACATTCTTTTGCTTCAATGGATGTCAAAGTTCTCTTCATTCTTTCCTAATAACGATCCACGCATTATTCATGGACCAACGAAAACTCCGAATGCTTCGAAGGGACGAAGATTTCAATTTTACCCAAAGCGCGATTCTCCCATCGTAAGATCGATAGTTTATTCATTCGAAAATGTCCTTAACTCGGTCGTTGTTCTATGAATTTTATATGATTCCATCTTCGGCAAGGAGACGCTATATTCAAGTAGAACAACATAAAAAATAAATATGAATGCCCAAGTGTCTGTTAAAGTTATGAGTACGAATGTAGCCATAATGCCGGATAGATTCTCATGATGCACAAAAAGCTTTGGATAGGCAGTAGGTTATACGGTGAGTTAGTTTGCTCTTGTTTTCCCCTTTGAGCTAGAATGCAAGAAAAAGAAAATTTCCATGCTAGTGTCACACAGTTATCTATCAATAATAATTTTATAATATTCGATTTAGATTGACTGAAGGAGATACTATTGTTTAGCATAACTCATACCGTAACTTTCATATTATCACAGACAATAAGGAAAAATAAATATTTGTATATATGAAGTATCCAGCATAGCCAAGTGGATAGTGCGTTGGAATATGATGAAAGAGGTCCCGGGTTCGATATCGGTGGGTATGTGCGACATTGCTTTAGCTGCCGAAGCACTTTTAAAAATTGCTACTGCTACTATTTTCTGCTACTAAAATTATTTTTGAATCGCAACACTTTACGGAGAAATAGATATAAAATAGAAAAAAGCAGATGGAAATCCATTATAAAGTATTAAATTCCATGAGGGATGGTTTAGGAACTCTCAGCAGAGTATTATCTGTAAGTGATATAGGAATGTTGTGGTACTAGAACGTGATTTTTCTGTACTTCTTTGGATTGTTTCGTACCAAAACCTCTTCTCCTCGAAGTGAGTTATCACTACCACTTCACATTTTCGTGGCCCCAGAGTTCGAGTACAAGGTTATGACTCCCACACTCTTTCTCCAAGTCTGAACCGGTTCTGTGGAAGTCAAGAAAAGCGATGGTGATTTACATCGCGCAGACTACCCCTTCCACTTACATTTATTTTGCCAACTCAGTGGCCAATGCCCTGCTCGTACACAACCTTCTTACTTTCCGAATCGGAGTATCAAGACTCGAATGTTTTTGTGGAGTGTTGTGATACTTTACGTCCCGCGAGACTCCTTTCGAATCTTCGCAAAGGCTGGTTACGAAAGAGTTTGAAATGTCGGGTGATGAGTTAATGCTATGACGCAATAGGTTAGAAAGTGAGCGATGCCAAAGACGTGAGGTAAGTCTTTAATAGGGAGATCATGATCGAATAGAATAGAGGATTTATTGCGCGTTCACATCAGTGTAGATATACCCGAGTATCGCAAAATCGCATCATATTCAGGGGATGAAAAGATTTCTAGAATCGTGGAAATGAAGTAATGTAATTATCGGTTTTAAACTTCGAATGATGCCTTCGTTTACGGGTTTTAGTTTCATTGTGCTTGATTTCTATAGTCTTAATGTCAGAAAATAACTCATCGTCCTATTTTTAGCGTAGATTATACTATCTTTAGATTTTCACATGGAATGAAATTTTCGCAAGAAGGTAGGGATTATTAATTAGGCAAAGTTGTGTCAAGGCGACAACTGGTAATTTTGGGAAACATTCAATATTAGTCGACAATTTTCCGCGAACTAATGAATGTCAAGTTAACGTTGTTATTGACGTCAGCTCGCACGATATCATATTGTCCTAAATGATTTATATATTTATTTCGCAATTGCAAAGATGGCATAGGGAGTGAATCTGTAAAATTTCACAGCCACGAAAGGGAAAATATGTGAACATAGATTAATGATATAAGATATTGCTTTGTCATATCCCGTAGCGTGTCATTTGATATTTATTTAAAATCATCATTTACCGGTTGACAAAGATCCTCCCCACAATTTACGAATTACAATCTTAGTTAATTAAGGTAGGTTTCCGCAGGTATCTTAGTGGTTCGCTAACTTGGCATTCTATAACAGATTCTTGGAAGTGTCTACCAGGACGCATAACTTGCGACTGCGACTAATATGTTTTAGATTTCACGCAAGTTAGAAATCACTGCTAATGCGATCCCTCATGAGAAATAGAGAAGTAACTTTATCCCTTGTATCCATTATAACAAAGGGATGATTGAAAAGGCAGATTAGCTAGTGTGGGAAATCTCTGTGGGAGGGAATATTTCACTTATTCAGTGTTACTTAAGATTTTAAATCATCTTATACAAGTGCAGAAAAAGCATATTATTTCAGATATGTTTTTATTTACTCCTTTAAAAATTAAATGAAATTAATTTTACTAATTGTACTTTTTGTCGGCTTAGGTACTCTTGTGAACACGTTCAAGTTAATTCTACCCAAGACCTCACCCGTTTTTGATGATTCATTGGAGTATTTTTATTAATTACTATTAGTCCGTTCTGAATTTATTTTTTTATGGCACACGTTTTCATTTCATTCCTTCATGGGATCATTTGGGGCGAGTTCATCGTTGTTATTTCTTTATCAACACCAAGGGATGGGGTAAATAAGGCATTTTTATGATTGTCGGTTCGAATCTCACCGAGTATGTTTTTGTTCATGTTTTATCATTCTTTTTCCTTCCTTATTTTCGTTGTCATCACCGTCGACTTCACAGCTATCAAAACCACCAACATCACTGGGAACTACGCAAATATTTACAGTAGCCTGTCACCAAGGAAACGTTTATCTTATGACGTTTCTATCATCGCAGAATTTTTCCCCTCTAAATCGCTATTTTCATTCTTTGCTACCGCGCGCTTGTTTGTGCAAAACGTTGCTTTTAAAACATTTTCCCTTTCTCTCGCGCGACTTTCCTCGTGGCTGGATGAAAATCTGTATGGGATCGATGGATTTATCAACCAAGAGGAAGGAGAGCAAGGCGTTTTTATCCTAGTCTTTTTCTCTTTCGTTTTTCCATAGCTTTCGCCCTGTGTTCACTGGGGCTCCGATGAAAATTCTCCGATGCGTCGCTGACGTATACAATGCCGAGGCTTTTTTTGCTCAAGGGATTTCTGTAGTTGATTTTCGAGTCGAAAATTGGGAAAATGGCGATAGATAATCTCAGTCGTTTCAAGAGTGAAACATTTTCGCAGTCTCTGGCGAAGATTGAATTCCTTTTTCCCCTATCAAAAGAGAAAATAGAAATAATCAATGAGGTATCACCGAGCTTACGTGTCCGTTTTAGGATGTTTGTGGTCATTTATGTTTGAAAAACCTCAGAAAGAAGTGTTTATTTTACATTTTATGGATAGAATACCTTACTGTGAGTCCGAAATCCTTTTAATCACCGGAAGATGAAAATGAACGTTGATTTTAATTACTGATTTTGCTACTTAGTTTCTCTCTCCTAATTACATCAGATCTATAAACTTGGTGAGGTGGCGTTAAAACTCATAATCATATTGTCTTTTTGCGATTTATAGCTAAAGAATAAAACATTTCTTTATGCAATAAGTGTAATTACTATACAAATTCTGCATGGATACTTTTCTATTAGTCCTTTTATTAGGGGTATAGTTTTGTTCTCCTTGTATCCCAACCAAATTATAAAGTTTACAAAGTGATTAAGGGAACTATTCACTTCTCTATAGAACTACTAACGACATATATGACATTTTTCTTGAAAAAATTGAATTATATTAGAATCATGTTTTTCCAAGAATGCGCATATTCTTACATCCCTAAGTAAATTTAAAGTCATATATGGTAATAACCTTGATGAAATGCAGCTTTGAATATTTTTTATAACATATGGTAATTAGGTTTTGCGACTAGAATAAATGACATTATCTTGGTGATGATAAAATTCGTATATCGAATGTAATTTTCAATAATGATCCTATACTATTTTTTCAGATACTGTATTGTTCACAGCTTTTTACAAAGGCGCGCGACCTATTTAAAATCCTCTACTTTGGCTAAAATGATTAAATGTCGCTCAAGAAGTGTCATTTACTTCAGAGATTCAATAGCAGTTTCTCAAACACTGATTTCTGCAGGTCTTTTATTCCGCTCCAACGGAAACGAGGCGAATTTTAAAATTATCCACCCACGTATGAACCCGAGAGAGAATATATCCCAAAGTTTGCTACGAAATCTAAGTATGATTGACCAGCAGATGTTCGCGTAATCCCATTACTTCTGTTTCTAAAATCATTACGGAAGGAACTTCAGACTTGCAATTTTTTCGACGAGAACTCCTCAGCTCCTCGGCGAGGAAGGAGAATAACACACTCTTGCACCAATAAGATTCATAAAGGCGAATAATAAATTTCTGGAGACCCAATTCGACAAGAAATATCGCTCCCTCAGAGCTAGCGTGGTGCAGTTTTATTCGGAAGTAACTTCCGGAATCGGAAAACTTCACTAATGGAAAAAAGAATCCCCGTGCTTTAAGAAAGCGCCGTTTAGACAGTCTGACATTGAAATCCTTCCGCGAAGAAGAAAAATGATGGCCGCGCAGAAGAAATTCTGGCTCGCGCACGCATTGGTTTTTTTAATCAGGCCGTTCCTGCATCCTTCCCATCCCTTCTAATATCCGACACAGTTTCCGAATCTCTTCGCGACCGAACAAAATTTATCCCGACCGAATGCAAATATGCCCCAACCCAAGCCAACCTTCTCATAACCCATCACCCTCACTTCGAAGGGGCATTTGACCATAAACCCGTCTCCCCACCCCCACTCACTTCCCCTCAAAACACGCTGAATTGGAAGGGATCGGATTCAACCGTGGAAGGGAAAGACCACGGAACCATATCTCGACGGTAGATTCGAACCCTTGCTTTATTGCCGTACCACACACGGGCTACGCTAATGCCACGGACTGTGTTGGGGTTACATTGAGGTTTCCCGTCTGCCCTACCCCCGCATCTCCCCCCACCTGCGTTTAGCGGCGTACAGCCTTTCATGGTAGCTCGGTACGTTCGAGGTAATGACCACCATACGTTCGCTCAAAGCCTGTCGATCGAGGTTTTTCGGCCTTTCCAGCGTTGTATTTTACGGCTCGTTAAGGCAAAAAAGTGCTGAGACAAAGAGGTAATAGAGGTTTATATTTTTCGTTCAAACATTTGGGATTTTTTCCTGGCGGGGAGGCGGTAGGCCAGACGGTAGTAATCACCCCGGTATTCGGACGGGGAGGGATTAGTGGGGATTAGCATTAGAGATGTTCCGTGGAAAAGTTTTGGGAGAATGCTGTTTGGAGCGTGTAATCCAGTTCTCCTTAGAGAAACCTGTTTTGCCAGCAATTCGGAATATATCTTTTAGATGGGACAAGGCTAAAATTGGACTTAGCTTTTGCCTCATAAATTTGTAATATATGAAAGAAAATTGAAATGGAATAGCAGTCCTTTATTACGCCGGGATGAAGATACATATTCGAGAGATGGAGAAACTTTCAAAAATCAGATAACTAGTGCGACAAGCAGTCAATGTTATTGGACATTGTCTATGATGTCCTTTGTAAGTAAGCAGTTACGATAAGGGGTGATAAATTGAGTTCGGCCCTACAAATCCCTATGAAGTAGAAAAATAAGGAATGAATGAAAATTAAAATTAGTACGCGAATAATTCCTTGTATCAAATAATGGTAATGAGATGGTTTCAGAATTCAATCGTAAAAATATCGAAGGGTACTAGAAGAATTGTATCTTTCAAAACGTTTATCCAATGCTAGGGTGAATCTTAAATTTTCGCGCAATTTACAAGTCTGAATAACACGGGTGAACGTGCTATGAATTCTATTTGTAATGCAGTTTATTCGGTAAAGTTTCATCTTTGCACTTATCACCACTTCAGTCGAGAGTATGGATTTAAAAATGGAAAATGATTCGGGAATAGTTCGACTTGGGGCATCCCATTTCCGTCCAATGTACACACTAGGTAAGGCCTAAAGTTAACTCTTGTTTTACCAATGAACGCAGAGGAGAATAGAATTAACGCAAACTTGCCCGGCTATGATTAGCCAATCATCCTAAAACTTCCCATAAGTTACCCCAAAACTTTCTCGCACAGACGTACTTTACAGCTAACCACGCTTGTCTCAAAATTTCCGATTTCCCGTGCGCGGCCCTTGTTTGTTTGCTCATCACAAACATAACCACGGTTACGGCGGAGGCCATCCTCTAATCCCCCTCACTCTTTCCCGTAAGCTCCAGCAGCCCCGTCTCAAAAGATTTCGCTTAATTTCCGCTCATTTCTGTTCACGCGTCCGACGTTAGCACTTCCCGCGCACTTCATAACGATCCTACACGGAAAGAGTTTCTGCTTAGTTTAAGCAAGTATTAAGACCCCTCCGAGTTGAAGTTCGGTAGTTGGCTGGGAAAATTGAGCGGAGGTTCGGCTCTGGGCGATGAATACGAATGTTAGGGTAGGTGCAATTCGGATGATGGTATGGAGACTTGGGAGGGTTGGCGAGGGTGAGGGTTCAGTCATGCCTTGAGGGCCCTCACATTGGAGATAAGGGTACCGAAATCCGTCGTGGAGGCCAGTAGCTTTGCATGGTGTCGAAGAAATCTTTTTGGAGTTACGGGTCGCGACCCCGGAATTGCCGCGTGAGCTGCCATTACTCGAGCTGAAGCTTTCGGAGTTTCTCGGCACTGCAATCAGCCAAATAACGTGGAGGTTGTTAGGGAAGTAACTCGCTCAAGGGAAATCTACCTGGCCCTTTTTATCCGCACGTGAATTGATCAGAAATGGAGAAGGAAATTCGACGAAATGAAGCGTTTGTTGAGTTTATATAGGAGGATTACATACGAGTATTACTCCAGATTTTTTAATTAAGTAGACAAATAAAGTTTTACACTTAATATCAAGCTCGTCGCGGTCCCTCTCCTTGAATGCAGTAATTTTTACTTTTCTTTTTCTCCGAGATAGCGAAAAAATTAACCTTCATTAACTCTTGTCTTACTCTAGTTAGTATCTGTGAAAATATGAACAATACTGAGGTATGAGAGTTGCTAACTAATGAAATTCATCCCCCATGATCCTCTGATCACTCCCCATTGAATACTATACTTCGTCTACGGAATAGTAGAGAAAAAATATTTGACATAGTTTATTAGTTATTTTAACTAGAGGTAGTCTTTTTAGTAAGTTTTCTTAAAAACGAATTTAATGTACTTCATCAATGTCATGCAGAGACAACGTAAATCTTATGGTCCCATGCATTACTTACGAGGGAATGGCGCAAGTTGTTGCGACTTTTGCATAGAAAAATAAAGTTGGAGATTGATTTTGAAAATATTCAGTATGGAGTAAAATTGATTGCTGATCGGACGCTATGAACACTGCACGCCATAATCCCGTAAAGAATACACGGTGCCATAAGATCTACGAGGTCTCTTCATAAAGTTAAACGATTCGTTATTAATTGGATTTTTTTGCACTAACGTGGATATTTCCTACCGGTAGAAATTAAATAATGAAACATGAAAAATAAGTTTTATCTACTCTTGCGTTGCAATAAGAAGTATTTGAAACCTGTCATTGCTTTATTGGAAACTGATAATCATGTAGAGACATAATCGTTGTGTTTGGGAATATAATATCCACGGACAGATACATCAGCCGCGGAAAGGGAAGTTAATATCGAATACAAAGAGCAAACATGAAGTTCTTAGCCCAAGGGCGTCCACATCTCTGATGCCGCTCAGTTGGCTGAAATCGAAAAAACCTGGTCAAAATTAAAAACGGCTTTTTGAATTCGGTTCTTGAAATTTCGCGTGGGCACTCTTAAATAAATTTAGCTTTGTGACCATGGATGCCATATGTTGATTCTCGCGCGTTAAAATTACACAGGGAGTCAAAGTTGATAAAAGCTCACAAAAATTGCAGTTTTTTTCTTTCGAAATTCAACATGCTCAAGGCGATACCGAACCAAATAGAGGGTATTTGTGTGATGAATGGTGAAGCAATCATATATATCTGTATTTTATCTTTTGCTCTGACTTAGTCTGAGGAGTAATAAATTAGACCGAACTTAATATTTTTCCCAAGATTTTTTTTTTGCAAATCGACCAGTTCCTATTTTGCAAACGATGCGAAATATTTTTTAAGATGAGCATCTTTGCCTATTTTATTTTCAAAGGTTCAACCCGAACTGAGGAACGCAGTTGAATATTGGAATAAGAAGAACGGACTCAGATTTTACGGCAATTTTTTACCGCAAGCGTTGAAAACAGTCGAAAACGACACAGCGCTCCCCGATACTCATGCGAAACTTCACGGTCTGGGCTCTAAAAAACCATTTTTGTATTTTTAGCCGGCTTTTTTGAATTCACCCCAGTGTGCGTCGGTTTCGAAAGAGCGAAGAATGGAAGCCGTGAAAGTAAAAACTTCCGCACATTTTGACGAACGCACATTCACGTATTGCCAATTTTCTATCTCACGGAGAGTTTTACTTCATTCATCCAGCCGCCTTTATTTGGGAAACTCAGCGTCCTTAATTTTCATTTGCACGCCGAGCATTTGTTGACGTTCCCTAAAAAGCGAAATTAATCGAAATCGAAACGTTGCCCGACTTTCGCTTGTCTCTGAGAGGGAAATATTTTACGCAATACCGTCATTCCGCCTGCCACTCGAATGTCGGACGTCTTTTTCCGCTCTCGGCTAAAATGAATGTTCCTTTAAATTCAAGGCTTCCGTTATTTACCTCTCCCATAAGAGCCATCGACGCCATTCCGAAATTGTTTGGTATAAAATAATAAATGGCGCTTGTTGTCGCGGATGTCAGGTTGCGCTTATTTTTGGAGAAATATCGCCTCACGTGCTCCAGTACAGTTGAATGAAATGTAATTTCCGTCCAGGCTAATTAAAAAGGGTTCATTCTTCAAAGTTAACGATGTCGCCTATAATATTCTGTTTGAATATAGAGGATGAGTTGTTAGAAGATGATTCCATTGATTTTGATGCATTTGTATAAAAATGTATACTTGTTGACTTCATATCTGTATGTTTGATGAAATGAGTTTTCCGCTTTGCATTTCTTTCGAAAGAGCATTTCGTTTAATTATAATTGCATACAGTTCATATGCCCTACTGAGAAATATCTGAATTATGCTGACTTCATTCTTTAGCCACTTTATATATTTAACCAGATCGATCCATACTTAATATGTAAGCTGTCAATTCATTTAATTTAGATGATCATTTTAAATTGATATCAGTACTTATAGTGTTACCTTGCTAATTATTCTACCAAAAGTATGATAGGAAATGTAATGAATTAATTGAAATACGGTTCTCCTTTGAGTCAAAATTGCATTCATATATGTATAATTTTGATCATTAATGACTAATTATTACACATTAACGTATTAATTTCAAGAGTTTTCTAATGCGCTTTGCTTATTTTAAGCCTAGAGACTCAAATTTCAGATAAAACCCGCAATTCGGTCAGTGCGCAGCTAAATGGTTAAATAGTAGCATAAAACCTAAAGCAGATTTCAATATGAGTTGTTCTGTATTTCCAACATTTCTGCACACTTTCCTCTCTCTCTATTTTTGCCCCCATTTTCATATTTGCTTCATTGGGCAAATATAGTGGATGCTGGTAAACTAAGTAGAAAAATTATCTCCAGTATTAGTGATAACACCCATCTAAATCTGTCATGAAAACACATTCATACACCTCTACTATGATTCCCTGGTGATCGGTATAGCTCTCTTCATTTTATTTACAACAGCTCAGGTCAAAGGGTATCAAGAGCGTTGCATTTTTACGGGACCTGATTTTGCCACGTGTATAAGGAATTTACGAATGGCTTTGTGAATAGCCGTCTCCAAGGAGATGTCCACGAGAGACATTGTATTCAGGCAAACCTATTAACACTTTCTCTTACATTTTACGAATCAATGAAAATCATTATGCCGAAACAATGCCTACTGTTGACCTTTGAGATTTCACTCGCCATACAGGAGCGCGATATTGCACGCATTTGAAATATTCCCTTGAGATAGAAATACTTTGCCATTTTTTGGAGCCTGTATTCAATTCGAAAATGACACTTTAAGCCTTTTAGAAGGAATATGAATCGCGAATGTTGAATTTTCGGGTATATTAGCATCCTTACTGGAACATAGCCATTCATCAATTTGTTTCAATGAAGTCTTTTGTTTTTATAAGATTTTGGGTAGAACAACCTAGAAGTTTGTTGGTTCATAGCTTGTTCAGATACTATTTGTTTTGAATGCTTAATTAGTTTTGTACGATTTTCGAATCGAATTCCGGCCTTATGATTTATCTCTCAGACTAAGTTACCACTAAGTTATTCATCGTATCTGTGAGTGGGACATATTTAATAAAAATAATTTTGTTATGAATTCCATAATATTTTATTCCCAAGGAGATTATGTTATTAAAAGAGCCATGTGATATTCGATTTCTTGAGCTAAGTGAGCCGAGCTATAACGCAAAAACACTTAAATTACAAAATTTAATGAATTTTTGTGAACTCTTAGCCTCGATTAAATCGGTGATCAGTTCCTCTTAAAATACTCATTTGATATTCTGCACGCATCAACCAGAATTTTGTCTGCAATCCTATCAGCAAAAGTTGTTTGTACGAAGTTCTGCTAAAATTCCGGATTTATTTGAGAGGATAAACTTTGAGTTTCCATTCGCACTCACCTCCGAATATTAATTCAGAACTAAATTATATATTCCGATTTCGTGGAAGAGGCGTTATATGGAGCGAAATCGCTGATTTAGGGCCATATATTCCACATGGGATCCCATTGTCACATACAATATAGGACCGCAGTTTCATCAGGGCAAATAAACTCGTATATTCTTTCACGACTTCTTCCTCCATCCTAATATTTTATCGGTCCCTTTTTACGGTTCCCTTCTTCAGTCACCCATTCATTCCCCAATTCCTTCCCGGTTCCCATTCGTCCCGAGGCCCTCCGTCTCAACTTGAACTTCACTATCCTTAGTACTCATTAACCATTATGCCTACTGCAGCCTCCGAACTTGTTTCCCATCTCTTCCCGTTTTTACTCTCGTTCATCCCTATCTCCCTTTCCCTTCCCAAACTTACCCTTTTTATAGCCTTCCCGTCATTCCCACCCTTCCCCATCCGATCATTACGCCCCGACGCTAGAAAATCCTTATATTAATGACTTCAGCCAAATAGGCGTCCCCGTTACTTTTTCAATTTGGAACTAATCTGGCTCCATATTTCCCTCTCTCTCTATTTTCCTAATGGAGAATGTTGTGGGTTCCTTTTTATTTCCGGGAAAGTTTCTAGGCGCTGGAAGTTTGGGCGTTTTTTCCCATTCAAGAAGGTGGGATGGCAAATAAATTCATCGACTCTTGGGTATTATATGGTGACCGCCATTTAAATGAACTCCCATTAGGGTGCAATTTTTGCTCCATGGAGAGCTATCCATTTTTCCCTACGCTTTGTAGTCATCGTGTTAGCGCGCCAATTACTTGCGCAATTTCACGGTTTTTGTTGGGATAGAGTTTGCATTGCGCTCGGCAGAAGTGCATTCCAATATCGTCATTAGTGTTGTGTTTTCATTTGCCTTCCGGGAATAGTTCATTTAGTTTAGAATTGAACTCGAATGAGGTTTTAATCCATTCATATTTCATCGCGAAATTTAGCGCCTTTCGGGTAGAATCCACTATTTGATACCGGCCAAGACCACTGCGGTCAACAATTGCGAAATTTAATTAAACTTTGCCCTTTGTTTCCTTCATTAGCGATCTTAACTGGAGAAGTGGAGAATTAGCGATTTTGTCGCCGATCGAGTAAATTGTAAGTTTAAAATCAATCACCGATTTCCCCGGTTTGTTTTCCGAGTGATTTTTGTCATTCGAACGCCGGACTTGTTTATTTCCATTTTTACAGGCCGCAGGAGCCATCGAATATTTTATAAGGCTGATTAAAAATGTCGGAATTTTTTTGCGGGCTCATGAATATGTCTATTGTTAATTCATTCGGGTCGTGTAGTCTACGCTTTGAGTATTTGTATCGTATCACTAAAACAGCGGCCCGCTAATGAGGATTGACGAATGACATCTCGACCCAAGTCCTCAGTTAATGCTATGCGGATTAGCTACATGCAAGTAAATGAATAATGAACAGCCACGCAAAGCACGGCAGCAATGATTTCGTTGTTTAACATCGTGCGTCACGTGATGCGGCCTTTTCCGTGTGGGAGATGTGAAAGTTCACAAGAACTTTCATATCCTCCCACTCGTCACAATTTTCCGAGGGTTTCCTTTTTTCAATCGGGTCCCCCAAAAAATAAAGTATCTATCCCTAATGTTGAATAAGGGTCTCGTTGTGTGTTTAGGTGCGGAAACTATTAATTATTCGGAGTGAATGTGAAGGGGTTTTTCTTCCCGGTAAATAACTACGAGTCGAAACCCATGGCTCATCGGTTACTTGGAATAATTCTTATTTAAGCGCCACGGTGGAACAATCGCCATTCGAGGTTGGGAAACCAAATGGGAGGAAAATTCTTCATAAAAACTTTCACAATCGGAAACAACCTACAAAGTTTGTGTTTCTGAAGAGTCTCCAAGATTCTGTCGAATTTTTCCCCTACATTTTCTTTCGAATGCAAGTGGAGTTCCGAACTGCGAACTTCTCCGATCAATTCAAATTCTTTTGGATAGCGTTTGAAACGACTTTTTTAATTTCATCGTCCTCCTTGTTATGTAAGATCCAACTCTAAAATATAAAACTTTCCATCGATTTCAATCAGAAATATAAATAGTTCTGCCGGCTCTCCATCTACTGATTTAATTAATAGTATTCTTTCTGAAATGGCAATTTCGACCATTTTATTCAACTCGCAACTTTTATCTCCCTTTGGGAAATCAGTTTCTACTTTCTTCATAGTCTCGCACGGTAATAAAATCGAAACTTTTGGGCATTGTTTTCAGAGGCACCAATTTAGCGATTGATATTTATTGTTAACTGAAAAATGAAATCGCCGAAATAAATGAGAAAGAGTACCCGTGGAAAACAGGAAAAAGGGATAAAAACTCTAAAGATATCCGGGATTTTCACCAAAGTTTTTGACCGAAAATTTAATTGAAGTAGTCGTCGTAGGATTCTTAAAAATCTTGATAACTCCTGCTAATTGGGAAATTAATCTAATGACGAAAAGTTATTTCTCATTCCATCTATACATGAATTTTGAGGAGTGGTTTGAATTAGAAATAAAATAAAACTTATAAATAAAATAAATAAAACTCATTAAATTGCGTAAATTGTGAAACCTTGAGCCATTAATTTCACCCTACGGTATGGTTACCCTTTTGCTCGATGTTTTTGATGCAAAATCTCTTTAAAAGTTTTAATACTCTAAATTCTTTTAGAAAATGCACAATAAGTGACATTTTTTAGAGAATTGTAATCGTTGGACTTGCTGTAGCTACGACGAGGTTTGGTATGTTTAATCAGTACTTCAAACATTTTAGTCGGATAACAGGAATCAATGATTTTTTCTGCATATTTTTCGTTATATTTTTTCACAGACACTTATATTTCCACTATTATTCTATAAGCTTACCGATATTTTCTATTGTTAAAATATTCTATCATCATTCTGTTTGAATATCCTTTACCATCTTGTTTTCCGCTATGGATTTTATCTTGTGAAAGGAATAGTATATATTCTTCCTTCCTGGTAGCCAAGTGTTCAACTTTGGTTAAAGCGTATCCGGGTTCGATCCCCGATGGGAGCCCGTGTGTACTAAATAACCACAGCTGTATAAGGACTTTTTTAGATTAGTATGCTCCTCATTTTGCTTCGAATGCTTCGAGATAAAAGTAAAATTCAGTCTGTAGTCTATTTAACGTTGCTTCGTCACATTTAATTTCCAATTTTATACATCGCGTAGATATTTTCTTTCCCATTCCTGGGTATCATTACAAGCTTATTAATATATATTACAAGAAATTTCACTTTCAAAATGAGCCTCATTTGTGTTAAACGGTCAATTATGATACATTTATCAATGTAACGCAACCGTCCAACTGCGCTACTGCGAAGCTTTTAATTGGCGTCTACGGGTAAAGGCTATCATTTTCTCATTAACGCATGGATTGCGTCGCCAATTACCACCGTTTGTATTTTTAGATTAATCTCCCAGTTTTTCTATAACCTTCCGCTGTCGTCGAGCGCCACAGAAACCGATATCTGACACCGGATACAACTTTAATCTTTTTCTCATTGAAATTGAATCGAAATAATTATGAATAAATGAGATTTTTATCTCTCGCTTTGTAAAAGTCTCCGACTAAAGCAAATTTCTCTTCCACGATTTTGTAAATTACCGAGATCTTACCCGGAAAAATCCTAAATAAAATGTTGGGACTATTGGGAAATCAGATAGGCATTTCCAATCGATAAAGATTTTAATTCATCCATAATTGGCTATTAGATATCACTGTTGTTAAAATATTTCTCAATTAAAATTTTTTCCAAATTTGATATCATCGCTCGTTTTAACAATCATTTAGATTTAATATGCTGGGAGAAACTATTTTATAACTAATAAAGGTATTTTAGAATTATTAATTGCTAGAATCATAAAATTTAACGCAATTCAGCTTTGTTAAATATGAGAATATTTTATAAGCTGTGTAAATTAGCCATTTTTAATTGCCTATGTTTAAAGTGGCATAAAAATCAAGATACATCGCTTAATATATTTAGATGAATTTTAATCTGAGATCTGAAGATGGAAGATACATAAAAGATTTATTAGCTCAATAGATTATGGGAAAATATTTTTCTCGGTGGATATATCGGTGAGGCATCCTCTGCTGCATTGTCACATCTTTTTTTAATAAAAGAGGAAAGCTGATATTAAGACGTCCTTAAAAGCGAATTTTCCTCTCGGTTGTTACGCAGTACTGAATTAGAGGAAAGTGGGTTGAATAGTGCACGAGCCTTGTCCCACTCACCAAAAGGGAGATAACAGCTTGTATTCACTGAAGTAGATGCGAATGAATAGACGAGAAATTTAACAGCGTGGCTTTAAAAAAAATTTTGTTTCTTTATATGACACATTTCGATTCACAACATTAGCTTTTTTAGTTTAGATTGTTTAAGAGGTAAGCGGAAACCTAATTGGCGAAATTCCGAAAGAGATGCCTTCGATTAACTTCCCCTACATATTTTTCCCAGACATTTCCCGATGCACCCGATCTTTGGTTGACACAACATACCCATAAACTATCTTTAGAAAAGGATTTGATTTCGATGCCTACTCACGCGAACAGCAGAAAGGCAATATTGCTTTCGCGATAGGGAAACATGAAGTGTTAATGGAGCTAGGCAGGCGTGAAAGTCAGCCATTGCGCTTTGAAATTCGTAGCAGTCGTTTCAATTGCAAGGGAATCGCGAGGCGGCGTCAAAGATTGAGTGAAAGGTCTCCTAAACTTCGTTTCACTTCGGGAGCGTTTTCGAACGAAACAAGTCGTATCTCGAAAGAGAAAGGGTGCATTTTCCTCCGCAATGTGATCATACAGCCATCGGGGGGAAAGCTATAAAAGATACCGATAAATATTGGTGCGATTCGGTTCTTTTCGGGAGCGCGCGCTTTAACTTTGGACAAAGTTAATTACCGTAGTTAATTGAAAGGAGAGGAAGTTCCATTCACGGATCCGATTAAAGGGAGGCGAGTGGACACAAAGAGTCTCACGAAGCGAAAGGTCCAGCGCACCGCCCTTGACACTTCAATGGATTTATACCAGATCCCCCGCACGGATATGTTTGATGGTCTGCGGTTTTTCTGTATCCATTTGAGAGCCTTTATACTTGCGATGCGCAATCTATAATGGTGGCCGATAGATAGGAAGGAGTAATTTCGCTAAGTTTCGCTATGGGAAAAGAGGATTGGCGATGTACCGTTCTATGTGGAAGAGATTGGACTGAGATAGCTCTAATTGGATAGTGCATACATACACAGTAGGAACCAATGGAAACGCCAATAGAAAGCTACCGTAAGATATAAACCTACTAAACATTATGGAAACTATCGTAACTTTACCGAAATCTCTATAGAATGAATTAACTCTATGAATCTAATTTCATAAAATGAACTAAATTTAGGTAAAAGTTTTGTTGCAATCCGTACGAAAATCAATTCACCACTAGTTCCAGAATACTAGAAGTCAATGATAACTTTTTCACATGGTTTACTGATGAGCGTAACAAACTACGATTGAAGATATGCAGTTTGCTCTTAGAGTATCTGTATGGCATTGTTGACTTACGTTGTCAGTAAAAACTTTCTCACACATATCTAAAAATAATTCTTCTGTTTTCTCCATAAATAAAGAATATTTCTGTATGATCTATCGTGTCATCTAAACAAGAGAAAATAATTTTCGCCTATATTACGGAGTGAAAATTGTCGCTGAAAAACTCTCCGATGAAACAGAATAAAAGCTAGAATTATACCCACCGAATGCTGTTGTCAATGAAGCATTAGTCAAAGTAACCAGAAAATCATCAGAAAGAACCTTTGTTTAATGAATTTTTTGATCTTGCCATAGAACTGCGAATACCTGTATAGACGACTTTAATTTAACACTTGAATTTTAATAATTATAATTTTGATGGCACACTTATGATTCCAAAATTTAACATTGAAATTCAAAAAGGGTATCATCAGCGACGTATTTATGGGACATTCAGATCTTACTTGTGAACCGCATTAAGCTCACCACTGCTTTTGAGTCATCGAGCAACTTCGTGCTGCATCGGAGTTATCTAGCTAAGATTTCGAGGCGGCTCACTTCTCGTTGGTTATTCCGATGTCAATTTGCTCTCTAGGGACGTGCATGGTGATTAATCAAATTCTTCTCCTGTCCTTCCGTGAGTGGTTACCGTATAAAATGACGAAAGCGGTTGAATGTCACTCATGCAATGTGTTCTTGTCCGCTTTTATGGTGCCGGCTTGTTTGGTGTGGACTTCCATGCAGTATGTTTTTGTGCCACGGGCCTTTTTTGGGACTAAGAGACGACTATATGGCGTGATATGTCCATCAGGGAAGCGCAGTTATATTCTTAGGAACAGTGGTTGGGTGCTGTTCATGAATTTTCAAAGGATACTCATTAATGCGTTTCTGTAATTGCGTCCCGTATAGCAATGATAACATAGTTCCTTTTAGTACATAGTACATGTAGCTCCAATTTATTAACACAAGTTCATCAATTGAATGGTAGATCTACGTCTTAAATCATTACATTTCCTCGTTCATTAATATAATTACACTATATCATTGTATTTCATCATAGAATTACCTTAAATTACGTAACTCATCCATATTTCTTAGGGAATCAAATAGATTCAAATTCAGGGTGGGATTGAGACTAATGTAGTTTTTCCCCCTTGAAAACTTTTGTCAATTTTAGTTAAGTATGAAACGGAATTTTTAAGGCAATCTTGTGGTTGATGGACTCATATGAAATACGAATGGATTATTTTGATTGTATTATACTTCTGTAAAATCCATATAAACTTAACATAATGCATGCCTATATAAATTCACAATGCTTATTATTTTATCCAATGGCTGTGTTCAGTAGGGAAGACGTCGTACGGTGGAGAGAAATAATATTATGTGATATTTAAATGATTATTACTAAATAGAACCTCATTTAATACTTTCGTAATATCTCATAACTTTTTACTGTATTTACCACAAGTCGATGAAGAAACTTTTCTTAGAAAAATTATTTTTGTTGCGAACAAATCGTGGATAGATAAAAGATTTTAACATCAAAGAGACCAACCGTTTGGAAAATATACGGATTCCTATATTAGTATTCTAACGATCGGTCAGAATCCATCCATCATGCAAAAGATATCTAGAAGGTATTTTTGACCAGAATTGGGAAGGAATAGAGATTGATAGAAAGTCCCACACGAAGTTCAACATACTGTTGGCAAAAGAGGTTTTTCGCTATGGCCGGTGCTCAGATAACGCTTTGAACGAATTTGTAACAATGCGATGAGATTTTGGACCTTTGCATTGCGTAGCTCCATTGGTAGTCCTTCCTTTCCAAGCAACTTAAAGATTTGTTTGTTGGGATCGATCATCATGAAAAGTCCCAATTATTTTCTACTTATTTTCCGACCGTGGACGTTCGGTATACCTCCCATGAATCATGTATCAGTCTGTTTGACCACAAAGGTGAAATCCGGGGACTATATTTCAAAGGATTTAGAATCTGAAAATGATTGTTATCCTTCAAGTATAGCTATGAATGGAAATCGGGGATTTCTCGGTAACGAAAGAAACATCACAATAGATATATGGCGCTATTAACCCGTGAAATAGAAAATATTCAGACCATGAGAGTCTTAAAGATTTCATCATTCCAAACTGAATGAATCGAACAGGAAATATTCCTTTTACCACGAATGTATTAAAGGCAATTCATTAGAGGAAAAAGAAGATCTTACTTTCCCCGCGAAAAATATTTGGGGCTTGGAAATGAATATTGTGAGGAAGAAGCATTCCATGTCTTATCCGATCCTCGGTTTCAATTTTTCTTCGTGTGCCATCGATGTCGCCTTTTTTGACTCCAAGAAAGAATAACTTCCGTCTGTCCTCTGAAATGAATGCACGAGTTTTTATATATATCGGCTCAGAAATATCGAGAATATTGTAATATCGGGGGAGAATTCCAACTTTCTGTAGAAACCCTTACTTTTACTTATCTTCCGGGCTTGAACCCACCAAAAGAATGTTCTTTTGTATGTTTTTATTCAGTTCCCGAAGGTTAGAAACTTTTAATAATGCATGAAAATTTACACATGTAGCCGATAACTTTCACCTGACGGAGTGTACTAAAATATTTTACCCCTACGGGAAGTATGATTCACGGACTCATTTACTACGAATTATTTGGAAAGAAATGATTTAATATTCATACATATTCTCGCTTGAGCTTTAATGAATTTGTTTCACTTTCGTTTTATTATTATTATTAAAAAATTGCAGTTAGACCGACCAAAATTCTACAATATTATTACTCACCAGTTAATGACACAGTACTATATTACCCATACTAATATTCTTACTAATCATATATATTCACATAAAACCAACTTACTAAGTACAAATTTACATGCATCAGATATTATCAAATACTATGCATCCCTTGTTAGTCGTACAAGTTTTTTCAGATCTTTATGGCCACCGTGGTGGTCCCAACATGAAATATTCTTCTGTAGGAAAATCATTCCATTCTATAATAGTGAGATTTAGAAACGAGAATGTACTTATATTCTTTGTTTCACAGTAACAGTTTAGAGGAGAGCAGAAAGAAAAATGTAAGCATTATTTTTCAAGCTGTACACGTAAGTTGAGTACTTCAAGAGATTATCAGCTACCGTTGATAATTCCTTGAAGTACTCAACTCCCGGGTATAATTTTTAAAAATAATGCTAAAATATTCTCCGTTCTCCCCTCCTTCCAACTAATTAATCTATGCTAATATATCATGGTATCTACCGAGCACTACACGAACAGTACATTTTCGCTTTCGGTCTTTTCTTCACTGCAGTTTCCTACTCACTCGTAAGATAAAAAGCTCTTACGGAAGATTGCAAATTGGCTCTCAATTACATTACCACCAAGATTCAAACTTCTTACATTAGGGATTAGATTGCACTTTGGGTAAGAAAATCAGACGTTCTGAGGAACTTGTCGTTGAAGCTTGGTCGTTCTATCTTGATTACTCGAGATCGTCACGATGCTCACGGAAAGTGTGGGTGACGTTAGAGTTCCTACTTGATTTCCTAACTTTGATGTGCATTCATTTTCATCAAAAGCAACGCCAAGAAGCGGGATTTTGCGCCCCGAAATAACGCCGGATCGTCAGACGTCTTAAAAAAACTCACTTTTGAGCCAACGTTGATTTTCATTGGAAATCGAGGCATCGTTGGTGATGTTCCGATTTTTATCTCTGATAGCAAATACGGGGAAATATTCGGTTTTGATGGCTTAATTGAAATGGAAGTGACGTGATACCGCGATAATCCATTCGCCTAGTTCAGAGGTGGCTTGTCAAATGAAGTAGAAAACAACTTGTACTAGGATGTGTAGCTCGGATGCTTCCTTGACGTGATCGCAGAAGTTTTTGCAGAAATGTATGCGGATGTGCATAGCTACTGAAAATATCATAGCGAAGATTTAATCAAACGAATTAAGAACCGGAGATGGAAGGTCTTTATCCGTTAAATCAGAGAGTGAAGATTGACGTTTCCTGGATGAAACTCATTTTAATACTTCACATTTTCAAAACATTCCTTTGTGAAATGTAGATATTTTGGTTATTTTTTATTGTTAAACGCTGCAGTATTCCGTTACGGGATATTCTGATAACTGTTCCATACAATACATATCTAATATCGGTCGAAATTTAGACAGAAGAACCAATCTTCCATTTATTTCGTAATCAGAATATAACATAAAATACATGCATACATGAATTCAAATTTTAAGCACTATACAATAGGATGCATACCAAAATAAGAAAAGAAAGATTGCTTTTTTGGAGAGAAAAAAGCTGTGGTATTTTTTATCACGGAGATATATATCCGCTGCAGAAAAATATATAATCTATACACCCTGCTTGTTAAGATTTCATATTTGATTAGATAAGGGTATATTTTTACATTTTCTGCCACTTTTTCTCTATCCGGTTGGTGGTGCACGCGCAGTACAACCTATTTTCCTATTTGGGTTTAAATTTTTTGACAATCTGAAATTCCACTTAATGATCTAATTGACGACCGGTTTCTAACTAGTCAGTTAATCCTCAGTGGAATGAATCAGTTCGAAATCGGGTATGTATTAAAGTTTGTTGACTGGAATTCATTGCGAACTTTATTTTACCTCTTATGGAGTTCCACAAATAAAGGCTATATGTAATGCTTTTATTTCCCCAGTCTTTAACGGAAGCACACTTTCGCGGAATAATCGAACACTCCAAGAGTTTAATTGGCCGATTTTTCCTCGCGTATGCAATGTTTCATGTATATGTTTCCTGGTTTAATAAGGAAATATAGACGATAATACCCTCTTGAAATTCTGAGAACGTGTATTTTTTATCAATTTTTGAGCAAGTTTAAGTTCCAATGGTACCCTCTATTCACCTCGTGTGTCACGTGGCATTGATGGTAGGTGAAGCTCGCAAATTAATCACAAAGCCTTATAAATATCGGTTGGGATTATAAACAAAATAATTACAACATAAGATAATAATATCATGCAATATCACAACGTATAATAATTCATAACATTATGACACACAGAATTATCACATATATCATTATGACATGCAACATATAACATAATAACATATATAATTATACCATATAGCATTATAACATATAGCATAATAATAACAAAAGGGTTATAAACCACTGTATTCTCCTTTTTTGAGATTTCTTTAATTTCTCTTAGAATTTGAGTCTTCTCGTGGTGTTTATGGTAATTATCGCTTCAGATAACGGTTTTTCCGACTGTAGTGTTCATTCTCCCGAGCGCCTAACTAATTCTTACTAATCTAATTACGATTGTACCCCGGAGGAAGAACGGATATATAAGGCGAATAAGAAAGATTGTTTCACCGCCACCATCACATTTCTCGAGTACTACCTTCGACAAATTGGTAAACGTAATATTTGTCCCGCAAATTGCGCTTGAAAACAAACGTGGATACGCGAATTTATGTTTCGGGTTAAGAGCTCGGCGACGGCAAAGCGATCGACTTGCCTCAGCGCCTAGGAAAATAACCAACAAAACCAAACTCCAGGCAGCGAAAACTTTGAGAGGGTTTGCAAATCCCAAATATCCCCGAAATTTCCGCAATTATCCTTCCCTCTCTCACTTCGCCCTTATTCAATTTCCACCGCTGCTCTCTTTCCTTCTCTCTACGTCTATCCCGCACATCCTTTTATGCCTTATCATTACCATCGCATTTATACTTCCAGCCCACATTGTTGCCACATCCATCTCTCATTCAGCATTCCCTCTAATTTCCTTCTCCCTGCGTCTCATGCTGACACAGCCTTCCTATTCCCTTCGTTTACACATATTCCCTGTCCCTTCTTGTGCCCCACGCTCTCTCCCAAACCTCTTCGTCAAATGCCTTCTGACGCTACGCCAACTTCGGGAGCAATGGTATCCATGGATACTCCCTCTCCGGTATTGAGGCTCCCGGATTTCGGGAAGGAGTATTTCTTTTTCCGGCGGAGTTGAAGGAGAAATACGATAGAGAAGGGGGTAAAAAACCCCCGACCACTCCCTGCCATCCCTCAAACCACTCCAGTCCGTTCATTTATCCAATATTTTTCCGTTCTGAGAGTGAGTTAGCTCACGGGAGACGCCGTGAGGTCCGTTTCCAGCGTGAATTTCTCGCGCAGCTGTTCCGCGGGAGCAATAATATAATTTAACGGGATTACTTTTGGGGCCTTGTGGAAATACTAAAATGGATTTTCTTATGGGAATGTGACTAGGGCTTTATAGTTTTGCGCTAGGATGTTGGGAAAGGATTGTATTGGATAAAAGATAGGGTGATATATTTTGGGTGACGGAAAAGAATTTGCATCTTGAATTAAGACCGGGGCTTTACAATATTTGCACAACTCAGCGAATCAAATTACAGATCATATTTTTTGCTGTACATTTTGAAAAAGCTTTAGATAGATTTGTTTGAAAATAATTTATTTAGTCTCTCGAAGTTCTAGTTCACAATATTTATTCTTCAACTCAGTATTTATCTTTATGTTTTCAGAGATATTTACTGTTATATCTGTGGTTAAAGTCATCAAATCATGTTGTTTTCTTTTCACAAATGCAGATGAAAGCAATCGATGCCCCGATATTTATATTTTGGTAAACAATATCAATATCATCCATTCAGTAACATTTGCTTCTGAATTGTTTAGTTGGCAAATATTTCGACTTCAATCAGCGAATTCACTTTTAGATTTATATACTGAGAAACACCTGATCACATTTATTATATAGTTATAGAATTCAAGAATTGTAATTTTTAAAACTTGTTGATATAATATAGAAATCTCATACGGTACCACTTCGTTTGCACCTCTGATATCGGAGTCCGCGGTTCGGATCCCTGCGAAATTCCTGCATTATATCCTATTTTTTACCATTTTGAGGAAGATGGTATTCACAAGACCATATTACATTTTCACGAAACCCCTGCATGTATTTTACTTACTTTTGTTTATAAGTCCTTCCGTTATCCGCTAAGGCTCACGTAAATTCACAAGCGTTATCCTATATTCAAATTTCACCTTCTCTTTCTTTCCTAAAACTCCAAGTAACTTCCAGCTCACACTCCTTTTTCCGTATAATCTCCCACCTCCGCCCCCGACCATTCTCTTCACTTTCCTGCATCACTTCTCTCTTTCCTCGCCCAGCCCCTCCATTTCTCTTCCCTAACTCGTATATTTCCCCTTCTCACTGCCACACTCCTTCTTTCCCACTAACGCCCCCTCGCGCCATCTTTTGCGTAAAACCCCGCCATCCATTCTTTTCCTCTCGGTTGTCATTGCTGTTTCCCTCTTTTCATTTACCCTCATTCCCTTTCCTTCCTTTGCAGTACTCAATGTGCACGAGTCATAACCCTCCTTTGTATACGCATTCGTCTACATTCGTTTTGAGTGCATGATGGATTTTTTGTCGTTTAAACCCTTTTACCCGATCACAACTTTACTCACATCAATGCTAATTCTTTGTGTTGTTAGTACGCCCTCTAATTTCCTGCTGCTCTTCTCTCTCATTGTGTGACGCCCATTAAATTCCCCTGCTGTATGTAAGCATGTACGAAGTAGTTTTATCCATTTGCCCGCTGTTTGTACATTGAGTGTCCACTTATTATATTTACTGTTTCCACGTATTCTAGTTCTTCTATCATGTGTACTATGGAATGAAAAAATCTTTTCTCTCTATTTTCGGCTATTTATGTCAATTTTGATTCTCTCAAAATGCTGTAACTTCGAAGTCCTGGGATCTTTGGTAAGAAGTTTTAACTACTAGGGGTAATGCATTACGTTAACCTTTGACTTTGAAAAGGTATAGTGAAGGTATAAGAATTTATAACCGTTTCTTTACCTTCCGTATTATGTTTATTTCGGCATAAGTACCTTATGAAGCACTGTAACATTCTTAATTCTAGAGTAAGATAAGACGGAAACTCGTAGAAAATTATTTCTAAATTTTTCAACTAGCGTTTTACCTGAATTTTAGTCGATATTTGACGGGAATGGTTAGTTCAATAGGATTCAATTTACGATTAAACATCTGAAAATGTAGAGGTAATACTTTCTTAGAAAAAGTATATTATTTCTCCACCCGGTCTTTCTATCAGATACTGCAACAAGAATTAGGAAAAGAGATGTAAGGACTATCCGTTCGAAGATTCGTTATCTTAGGAGAACACGAGACAATAACAGACCAGAGAATTGGTTACTACACCAATCCAAAAGGCGGCTTGCAGCACGCGTGTAGATGTAGATAAAACTTCCTTTGTATCAAATAAGATAGGTATTTCTGCTTACTTATTCATATGAAATGAAAATATCTTAGCGTATTTGTCACATTATATCTAGAATGATTTCTTCAATTTATATAAGAGTCAGCCTCTTCATAGGGATTTATTTTTCCCGAGTGAAATGTAGAGTACAGATTTTAGATTGGGTCTTTAATAGCTGTTCGAAGTGTTACTATCGGTATTTAAAACCGAGCTCAATACTATTAGCGGTTCAAGTTTTAATCCAATTTCTAAGTTTTGAAAGTAATTAAAAACTACTTCATAAAATGCCAAAGTTGTTATTCATGACAGAGTTACGAAGGAAAGCCGACTCATCAGGCAAGTTTCATCACGGCTCAAGAGTCACCCTTTTCAATTTTCACTTTTCACGTCGATATCCCATCATAGAATGCGCTAGTTCATCGTTAAACGTCGTGTTTTCCGTATTTCTCAAAGTGTGGTGCGCCTTTACACTTAAACGAAAGTATATCGGACGTCGCATCTTGATTATTTCCTCTTCTCCCTTCCTCTATATCTCTCCCCACATCTCCTGTTAATCAATCAATCAGTCTCCCCCCTCTTTAACCCTCTCTTATAACCGCTCCCTTACTCTCCACCATGTCTTCTTCAATAACACGCTTTTTCTTTCCGCCTTTTCTTCCCTTTTTCCTCTTTTAGATTATCCCTGTCGCGCTTCGGCGTCGTGAGGGCGAAGTTCTTAAGGACAAACGTCAAAGGCAGAAAAGAGAAGTGTAAAATGTTGACTGTTAAAGGAAAGGGAAGGGGAAGCGTCGAAAGACTTGCCGACATAATGAATAACATTTCCTTGCGAGTTCATAGCGCGAGAATTTTCACAAACGTACGGACATTGTCGCTACTTTTAGCGCAGCGTTTCCGCCTCTGAACTCTGCGTAACGTGAACTTTGAGGAAAACCCTAAACGGTTACTGATATCGGCGATCCTTCTTACTTGCAATCCCCATGGACCCAAACTTACAACTGCACAGTCATCCGATTGAGGGGCGTGGCAGAGGGTGAAGGAGCAAATCGACTTATTTGCTTCCTCAGTGCTGATCGTAAGATTTTGTGGAAGAAATCTGAGAGCAATTTGCAGTCTCACTTCTGGATCAGTCTTCCATTCTCTGTTGCTATTGGTAAAAAAACTCGGAAATATCAATTAATTATCAAGCTTTATGGTCCTTGTTGTTTATTGACATCTTTAAGTTTCAAGCTACGATATTGATAAATTGTTTATATATTTTATTTATGATACATGTTGATTAATTTTAGTACCATTAGCCGTAGTTGCTTAAGATATTAGAATGTTTACAAAGTAGTTGGAAATGTTTTTTCTTAAGAGATGATGAGAATTCGACATAATTTATATAATTTATTCCAAAAATATTCATTTAATGTGTCATTCATAGTTTGGTGAATGATAATGAAATACTGCGGCTGTATTTGATTTTTAGTTTTCCATCAAAAATGTCGGTTTACAATACTTGCTTACCCTGAAGGAAGTCATAAGCTGTCAAATTTGTGATGATTTCTTCATAAACAAATCCATGTGGTAAAGATAACGGCTATTGATTTTCCGAATAATTTGTATATTCCCAAATAGCGGTGATTATTGTATAACTAAAAAAGTAGGATGTAAACGTAAAAAAACGAATAAATGAGTATGAATAATAAATTACTTTAATTTCCCCTCACTCTTACAACGGACTGTTTCAAAACAGTGGTTAAAACAAACATCAATTTGATGTATTTAAGATCGAATTTCGCTTCAATTACTCGCAATCCCATCCATCCTCTTTCTATTACGTCGTTTGAAGTTGTCCGCTTAACCTTCCTTTCTCCTCGCCTTTTCCGCATTCCTTTCGATGTTAGCTCTTATGAAGTTCGCCCTTTGCAGCAAATCTTTCCTCGCCCATATTACTTCGTCCTATAGGCGCCCTCTTTCCCTCTCCTGTTTTCCTAACTCCCTTTTCCTATCCACATTCTCTCCCTATATCCCATTTAAGTCCCCATTCCCTTTGCAACACTCTCTTTTCCCCCGCTTCTTCCACTCTCATACTCTAATCCCCAGACTTATTCTCCCCTCTTAACGTTCACATCTCCTTTCCCCATACGGCCTCATCTTCTTTCTTCAACACTCCGCTTCTTCTCTCGCCTCCTTTTCACCTCTCGTTTTTCCTTTCCCATATCCCCGAGACTCAAGTTCTTTTATAGACGGCCAAGTCCGGAATAACACCGTTTTTCAGGGAGACGCGCGTCAGCTTTATTATATCAATATTCCCCACGGAGCGTATGCGAAAGTGCACGAAAGTTCTCAGGCTTTCTGAAGTCACTTGTCTATATACTGATGCGTACGGCGGTGTGGATATCCTGACATTTCTGTTTATGTCCAGTGGGTCGTTTATGTAGATGTGGGTAAATAGTGGAACGAGGACACCTCCCTGAGGCATCGGAGGAGTTACATATAATGCCCAAAATGGAGAGGAGGCTCTCTGAATTGCATTCGTCAAGGGCTCGTTAATACAATCAAAGGTGGGAGAGGTAGAGGTGGGATGTGCCTTAAAAATTTTAATTGAGAATGGCGTCTAATAATTTTTTCCGTCCGATGTTTGTCCTCCCGATCGGTTGTTTAACGAGTTGCGCGAGGCTTAATTGGATGAGGGTAATTGTATCTTATGAGGAAGGGCACGATGAATCTGTATTCGAGAGCAAAACTGTTGGTACTTCAAGGACAAACGACCCAATACTGGTCCTTTACCTTCCTCTATATTCCTTCATACTCTGCCCCAAAAATATTTTTTATGAATAAAGAAATGACGATTTTATGTAGAAAATTTTTTGATTAAAATTCAAATTAGAAAACAATATTATTGCAATCTTTGAAGCACATTTTGGTGATGTTGCACGAGGAGGCAGCTTGGTTAAGGTCGGTTTGGGGACCCTTATTTATAGTTGACCTCGAACTGTCTATTTTTTGCTCTCGGCTATGATTTGATTTTTACCTTCGAGTCTATTGGGTTACGTTAAATCTCGTGCGCTCGATTTCCGGCGATTTGCGTCGTTTCCTTCGTTTATATTTCTCGTTCGCATTAAATGCGTGAGCTAGCATAGGCTTCCGATTGAATAATAAACACGTGTCCAAATAACATTACTGATAAGCATGTGAAGGAGTAACTTCTTTTGCACCTATAGAACGAGAGAGAGTTTATATATGGACATTTTTCAAAGGCAGCTGTAGATATAAATACCATAAATTGTTCTACTGTGAGGTTCTGTCATATACAAGTAATTTTGCACATATTATCAGCCATTACATTTCATCATTGTTGAAGGTTCATCACGTAACTCTTACCAAACAGTTGAACATTTATTTAAGGATTTTAATCATTATCACAATTAATTAGTTCTTTACCGCAAGACCGATCCGAGCTCTCGTTTCATAACTAAAGATTCCGATCGCATTTTCTTTAACCGTATTGATTTACCATCTTCATATTATTTATCTAATTTTTACCGAGAAGATAGTTTCGCAGATTGCATGCCGGGATCCCTTGGGTCGTCCAAAGTTCAACGCCGAGTTTCGAAATAAAAATATTGGTCGATAATTGAATGAATAAATAATGCTTCTCCTTTGTTAGCTCTATATCTGTAAATAGTTCCTCGCCGAAAAGCTCTAATTTGCGCTTTATCTCCGTGAAGCTATTAATTCAAACCCTTAATTAATGAATAAATAATTTCGCCGGCGGAAAATTTTAATTTTCATCCGGGACTAAAATCAATGAAAGTCGTGGGAAATAATTCATGAAACGTTCACGAGATACAAACATTCCCTTCCTGAGAGACTTGATGCATTGTTTAGTCGAAATAGTTCGCTAGAACGTGGGAACAGGTTAATCCGTAAAGGCCAGAGCACATAAACCGTCCACGCATAAGCCCAGTAGGTTAGTTTAGCTTCCTCTCTTATACGGTATAGTAGTTTATCAACCTTGATACTCAAGAGATTTGGAATATTTCTCACGCTGAGGCTAGGAATGATAAGTTCACAGTCTATGAAAAGGCGTTTGGGCAGCTTCCATCACTAATCCTCCCTTCGATCCGCGTGTTCAACTTAATTTTCAGCCACGGAAAAGCAAAATATACAATCCCATCCTTCTATTCCACCGCCCAAAATTCACCCACACGCAACGTAAACTCGGTTTTATTTTGATTCCTCGATACGGAAATGAATGGCCCGGCCAAATTTTAACGCTTTTCCAAGTCCCCTTTCGAATAAAAGAGGATGACGTTTCCAGCGGAGCGAGAAACGCAAGGAAATTCTCAAGTGGATGCCCCCGCAAAATTATGAAACGGATCAGCATAAAAGGGCTGCATTATTCGGGGAAGGGATCGAAGCGGGCGGACCGAATCTCTTTAATTGCTGGATATTTCTGAGCGAGCCGGATATTTGACGCTTCCATTGGTTTCGCCCGTGATTCCTGGCCGAGTAACGGAAGAACTTCACTTAGTCGCACGCACGTGAAGTTTAAACATTGACGGGGGGAACACGGTGTCCGAGCCGATCGTAATTGTGGCAACACTCGTCACCCCTGCCTGCGTGCGGGTGGTGTGTGCGTAGCGGCTTGTTTGCCCGTTTTCGCATAAGTCGGGGAATTGAATAACTTGTCTTTGGCGCCGAAAAAGGGATTAGAGGCAGAAATTCTGGGGTGTAATTCGAAGAGAGATACCATCAAGGGCTTAATTAATGGTCCATTATGGTGTTGAACATGGTTCGACGTTATGGACTCGGGAGAGGCGAAACAAATGTTTTGGGAGACGCGTTGTGGGATAAAAATTGTCTGACTTGAGCTGTGTAAAACAAGCCCATATCGTGGTGTTGTATGTTAAAAGGGTACCTATCGGCGGCTTACTTTGCTGTTGAGGGGAAAATGTCCCTCACTCACCTCCGTCCGAGGGAGTTTCAAATGGCGATTTTCGGGTTGAGATGCGTAAAAGTTATCTTTAGCGTTTCTTATCCAGGGTACATGTAGACCGGAGTTGGGGTACCGGTGGCATTTTAGGGAGTTTATTGCGGCTTTCACATACGCAAACATGCATATTTAAAGGTATTAGAAAAGAAGAGAGTTGATCTTTAAAATTTTGAAATGAATTTTTAGTTCAATATTTGATTCAAATGTGGAAAATTGTAGTTCAACACAAATTATTGCTCCGTCAAAAGATTATAGAACATGTAATTTTAACCATAATCATCAATACCGATATATCTTTATCTTGTATCTTTTATATTGTTTCAATTTATACGTTTTTTATATGTCCCTTATCTCCGTTGATAATTCGTGTTTGCAAAAGGAAATCTTATAACAATCAGCTTATCTAAAAAGATATGTTCACATTTTATACTAAACAAATATTATTTGGTATTTCATAGTAGCTCTTCGCTCTCAGATGCTCTGGTATATATTGACCCTTGGCCTCTAGCATATACTCCCTGATATGAGCTGAGATAAAGAGGGTTCGACTTAGTTGATTTAATCGAATATTTTAATTCGGCCTCTACTTTGCAGTTGTCTATTATTATGAAATAATTACTAAAAAGTACTTATATCTATACCAATATTTTATTAAGCTAAATATTGGTGGTAAAAGTATAACCTCTTTCTAGTAATTTTCCATTATTCTGCTGACTTATTCAACTCTTCAGACCAAGCAGGCTAATTAGATTTTAAAGAGGTCTAAAGACTTGTCGATTGTTTAACCGAAAGCCATATTCAATTTAATAATTCCCGAATCTATTTCAACTAGGAGATTGTTATCGTTAAAATATGAACAACCGCGTAAGAGCTTCTTAATTTTCTCAGTAATTGTTTCCCTTTTCTAAAGAATTGATGGGAAATTTTACAAACTTTGGCTTCATATTTGAGCTTCAGTCTTTGGTTAAATAAAAGAAAATTAGCACCTTTGAGATATTTTCAGCAAATTCATTCAGTGTTCACCTCTAGTCATAACTTAACAATATAGTCTTGCTCACTTGGTAGATCTAAGTCGAATATAGTAATATCACGCCTTTGATGTTAGGGATTAACGCTTCGTTCAATTAATATTACCAGTAAGGATAGCACTCTACAGACGTGCAGCACTACTTAATTTTCAATTCTTTGTTGTGGGTTGGTTGAGGTAAGGCTTCATTTCTAATTACGAGGAAGTAATATCACAGTTTGAACTCTTCTTTATTTATTAAATTAAAATTCTTTACGGAAAGATTTGCTATAAGTGATATCTTTATTTAGGCCTTTGGATAGCCAAAGGTGTGGCGGGTTTGTCTTCGGCGAATGAGGTCCTGTACTCGATTCCTGGGTGGGGTTCATGATGTTAACTGTATTTTCTAAAGATTGTTAATTACCTGAATTAATGGATAGCGAGTCCAAGAGATCTATAAAAGCTAACTACGGCGCTGACGACGTTTCACCCTTTGTGAATGCCGTATGACTATACAGTGTCGCAAATTACGCCCTTTGGAGTTGACTTTAATTTCCTTTATTTTCTTATGAAATATTGTGATAAGAGGAGATGGAGGAAAATTCTGTGCAGATTTTATATCTTACTTGGAACTTTTTCTATGTCCGAGTTGTATTTTATGATAGGGGTGGAATATTGAGTGAATATCAAGCTATGAGATTAATGATGACATGGATACCATTCAAGTTTTCCTTTCTCTCTCTTCTTACAATACCAGCGGAGGTTTAGTTTCTATTCACATCCGCCCAGAATACTGCAATATGATATACATAGAGGGATCGTGTTAGCCTTTGACTCACATGCAAAGCTAAAATCCAGTATTTATACTAAGGCATAGGAGCAGTTCGCCTTTAATCATTAGAAGTGACAAAGCATCAAGTATCGAAAGAGGATATGGCGAAGCAGGATCACACTTTAACCAGCTCATTTTCATAGACATAAACTTAAAAAGAGCCACAGAAGTTTGTTCCGTTTACACTCGGTTTACTTAATAAGATAATCATCCAGATTTCCCTGCGGAGATTGATATCACCTATTCTTCCTTCAGTAATAATTTCCGTAAATATTTTTCAATAAAATTTCAATAATATATTTTAAGGCTACCTGTATTTCCTCCATAAACCTATTCTTTCCTTTTCTTATTATTCGTTTCAATGCATCAAACTCCATACGGATAAAAGCCGAAGAGTGGCTTACACTAATCTTCTCCAATAAAGGATCCATATAATCTGATCTATTACAAATTAGAGCACTGAGAGATTGCGCAATGAGGTCTACAAATTCAAAATTCAACTCCGGTAAACATTCGTTGGAAGTTTACTTTACTCATTCCCTTAATAAATATAAACAGCCTTCGGCGAAAGATTATTTATAGAGTACATAGCTGTTTCTAATATTTTTGTATCCCTCATGTTAACCGAAGGGCAGGTGATAAAAGTTAAGGTACCGGCTTCCGATTGGGATTTTGTAACATATAGGAAAAAAGACGATACTGAACTAACGCATAAACTGCTACGAGCATCCATTAAGTGCACGCGGGAAACATAACGCGAGTTAACGCGAAAATTCAAACTTACGGTCACAATTCGGCTTCGTTCGATAGAATATTGATTTAATTCCGTAGGAATGGCTTTGTCACCTCGTACGTACCAGCGGCTACATTTCAAACAAAGCGGAGAATAACATGTATACCGTTACTATAATAACCTTTTATTGACGTATGATTCTTCCTTTATTTGCCCCGTGGCGTGTCGAACCGTTGCTGCGAGCGATATAATCCTGCAATAAAATGCGAAAATAATAGGATCGCGACGGAAATCAGTGAATATCCAATCGGAAGCGTTCCCATTTTAATGCTGAATGCGACTGTGGGTGGAGCGTAAATCCTACTACTGGATTCAGACGGTTGACGGTAATGTTTGGTTTAACTTCCGATCCGTCCTCTATTATCAGAGAATGTAACTACTGTTTGCTCTTTACAACTAAACCTCAAGAGTACTTAGATGATAAAACAGGGGCTCCTGTTGGTCGTGTCCGAGACGTAAATATTTGCGCGAAAAAACAAACAGCTCTCCCGGCTCTTCCTTGCATTCTTTCCGGAGATTCGTTTTGTCCGACTCCCCCACACCGGGGCGCTCCTTGCCCAATCTCATGCCATCAATTGGCGGCGGTCCACCTCAGCCACTTAGTAATTCTCGTTTCCCTCCCCGATGCAAAATCAATCTCGATTCGACCGAATGAGAAAATTCCATTTCCGACCTCTCATTTTTTTTTGTCCGAATCTCCCTTCACCCTGTCTCTTTCGTTGTTGGTATTGATGTGACAGACCCCTCGGCTGTTTATGGATTGTTTCGAAGAGTTGGGTGGAACTCACTGTCCTTCCTCTTCCTCCAGTGTGGTAATCATCTTCTCCCCGTTACACTTCTGTTCTCGAGTGAGTCGTGGAGAAGGTTTCGTCAGAGAGAAATTTTTACGGGAGTTTAGCATGAGAATTCTACGATTTATCAAGAGGCTGGTTAGAGCGATAAATTTTATGCTTATAAATCTGATAAATTTATCAACCTTATTTATTCATTATAATTATTGTGATCACAATTGTATAGCTAGTTTCCTCAAGCGAAAATTTCGCACGAAACTCTCTAAAGTGATGTTATTTTAGGTATGATTTAATGTTTGCGTTAGTAAAGGGCCTAAAAAACTTCCATAAGTTAGTAGGTCATACGATTCTGTTACAAACTTAACGATTTCGATTGAAGTTTTCCAAATATTTTAAGTATTAACACAATTGAGGTATGAATTTAACTATATGACTCTTAATATACATAATTTGCTATATAAAAATCACATTGCTGTCACATCACAAAATCTTTCTGACCCGACCTAATTTAATATCAAATCAAGTATGCTCTTCATTAGCCGATGGCAGTTAAATAGCCCGAATAAGCTTGAGTTTGCATCTATGTGGATGCAATTAAATACTCTCGTTGCTGTTATTTGGAATATGGTAAACTAAAATCTACCTAAGAAATCCATTTGTAAATAAAGAACATTGAATTCCTCAGCTTTGCCGCATTCGAAATCATCATATCCAAATTCAGTTCGTACTCTGCTTACTTAAGCTACATACGGTTTAGATGTAGCGAAATCTAGATTGTTAGTTAAAATTTTGGACTTAACATGTTTCTAATTATGCTGAGATTTTATCATGTTACACAAATATGCAATGTTATTGATAAAGTTTTGATATCGATAATAATTTTGTGTGCGTTAAGTAATTCCACATAAAATTCGCCTTCTATAAGTAATATTTTTCTCGCATTTTGCGAATCAGCCAGCGGCTTGTTTATTCAGCGATTTTGATAGTAGTGGAAGTACTATTAAAATTACTTTGACGTCTATGGTCGTGGTTTCCTATCGTGAATCGAACCCGGGATCGTTTTCACCAAAGTCACGACCGCACTGCGCGCACAGCTATCAGGGAGCCCTGCGATTTTCATTTCGAACTATATCAGATAACCGAGCGTCTTCTGTATTCCTAAATAATCGTGAATTTTCAATTCTCTCTTTTAATAGGGAGGTCTGTTTACATAAATTAAGATATTCATATAAATTAGAGCAGATACTTATTCTTGGACCTCTTTGTAATAGTGATGATGCGTGTTTGAAATTATGGTGTAACGGACGGATGCGTTACATGACTTTTCCATAGTGCCAGTTTAGGTTTTTAGATTCATAGATAGATATTCTTGAATTTCACAAAAGAATATTTAAGATGAGCAATTCTAGACTCTCGAAGCAAGTTAAAACGTACAACTGGGTAATCCGACGTAGAAATATATCCGTAAAATTCACGAATGAATACATTAAATATGAAAAGTCCGTGGCTCAGAAGACGAATTAAAACGCCGATTTGCCATTTCGCGCATAATTTTACGAAACAGCCTCCCGGCCGAAGAAAAGTTGGACGTGCAAATAAAATGCCAATATTTATGCGAAAAGGGGAATTTACGGTGTGCATAAATTTCAAAGAAAAGGGCACCTTTTGCATCCACCACTTCTATTACCAAAGCTCTAGAACAGCTGCGCTTTCCTCTAGAAATACTCTTTAGGGGTATTTTTATAGCGTGTGACTAGATGTAAATTACATTCTTGGTGTACAATTCAAATTTTCTGTGTTCCCAGTCCAAAGGGCTATGCGAAAGCTTCGTTTATAAACGGCCCAAAGAAAAAAATATGCTGAATAAATATCATTCCGAAAAAGGCATGCTAAAGGAGAATATTACCTCGAAATGTTCTCACTTAAATATACTTCTCTTAAAGAGTTCTCTTTTTTGAGGCTTTGCGGCATTTATTTATTGAGAAATGCTTACATTATTGCCGCTTTTCAAAATGCTGTTTACTGTGAATTTTTTTGCTTCTTTCTCCTTCGATGTCGAAATGTTTTCAGAGGTGACTTTTAAGGGAATATTTACGAAAGATCGTTTGATAAATTCTTTGGAAGGCCATAACCTCAAATTATCTTACTTTGTATTTTCTTCAGTAAATTTACTTCGTCTTCAATTTCTCCAGTCCATCTATATGCATAGAGTAAGTCTCATTTCAATTTTCATAGTACTAATCGTTCCATCGATTTAAAATATGGGCTTTCTTTCTTCCAATTTTATGATAATTAGCACATTTGTATACATTTATTATTTATTACTGCGGTTAGAATTTCTTCACGTGGCATACTCAACTATTCTCTAACAACACTTATAATATATACACACACTACAATCTCATACACTAGAAGGTCTTAGATTTAATCATACAGATTAAATTCCGATATAACATTGCTCTATTTATGAAAAATATTGGAACACAAAAACAAACCTAAATTTATACAGTATTCCATGGTGCGTATATTCTTCTTATATTGCGTATATTATTCTTTAATATATTCACACCTCAGATATCCCACAATTACGATTGCTACGTTGTCACAGTTTATATACTTCTTTTGCTGAACCGCGCATCATTTCATGTTTGTCAACCATTGCACTAAATATTTGCAAAGTAATTACAGATATATAGTTTTGAAATGTTTGTCTAAAAAAATTACCACTTTAACGATTATATCGCTCCAGTTGCTTGATTTAAGCGATAAGCAAATTTGAAAAAATGAACTTCGTTTCGCAAAGCGGGGTTTGAATTAAAGGGGTATTTGATATCTCATAGCTGAGTTTTCCTTCGTCATCCGAAATTCTCTTCAATAATATCCCTGAATCATCATTATTCATACGCATTATATCCATCTTCTGTCTCCGAAATGGGATCATTCGGCTCGAGCGGACGTTTCGGCGACGAACTTTATCGCGATGTTTTGTTTCTGTAGCTGACGTCATAAGGCAATTAATCAATCATCAAGATAAATCCCAGTGAAATGTTGGAGCTACTTTTTTTATTTTTCTCGCAATACTTCGCTGGAAGTGGAAAGGGGGTCATCGAATATTGATGATCGCGATGCGAAGATGAAGAAATATAGAATTACTCCATTGCCGTTTCAAAGCATTTCTAGTTGATAGTGCTCGTATTTTAGACAAGCTCACCATGGAACCCATTATTGCCCCTTTTATGCTGAATAAGAGCTTAAGCTTCGTATCTCCTCGCTCGTATATTCCTGCTTGCCGTTTTTGTTCGCGGACTCGAATGAATTCAACCATTCGACGAACTTAAATGTTTCTTTTTGTCCTACGTCGTACGTACGCCCTGAAATACGGTGAAGTTTACTTTGATGTCTGCTCTCTCTATCAATTGGCTCTTTCTTAATGATTTCAAACTATACAACTAAAATTCGACGCCTTTGCTGCAGAATTGCATAACATTGCGTAAATATAATATCGAAGGAACCATATAAAGAGACACAATTAGTGATATGGGTGGGGGAAAGAGGAATAGTCAGGGCTCCCAGATATCCAAGTGGGTAGCACGTTTACATTCGGTGAAAAAAGACCCGGGTTCGACTCCCTACGGTAGCCCATGTGTGCGAAATAACCTCAGCTGTCAGAGTACTTTCATAAGTACCATAATAAGAGGAATTGTTGAAATGAAATTTCAAGAAATGCTGTATTGGGATTCACCGAATTTTTCCTTTTACTTAAATTGATGCTTTTTGGATAAAAATACGACCGTGTCATAGCATACAAATAGATATAAAAAATGTTATGTTATGATATGAAAGTTATATATAATATAATAGTATAATAGCGAAGAATTTTCAATTAACCTTGAAGCATTACACTCCAACATGTAAAAAAGTAGCTCACGAGGTATCTGAATCATATCGCTTCCCCTGCAAAGATGCGAGGACATATATTATATATATATTCCCCTATAGCAAACTCATAACCACAAGTATATATTAGCCTTCATGTTCCACAAAAATCAATCAATTGATGAATTATGCATTTTCGATAAATCTTGAGTTGATTCATTGATCGATGACAATCTGGCATATATATTTATCAAAGTAATTTCGTCTCTCCATGATAGGCTATAAATAATCGAGAATATTATCATTTGGCCATTCAATTTTGCCCGCAACAGTGATTTTTTTCTACTCATTCGATGTATGTTGCGATCAAGAGATTCTTTTGACCACGCGCTGCTTGATTGAATCGGAGATTAAAAAGATAGGATTTATCAAGCAACCAGCCGCTCAAATCTGAAGCCGTGCAATATCAATCCACAGAGATTAATTGCTAGCGAAATTTTAGCGTTGCATTTGTGTCGCGCTTAGAATAATTCCTCCGATTACGGAATTTGAGAAAATGTTTGGAAATATTGGTACAGGGCGTGCAACCAGGAAAAATCTATAGGAAAAACTCATTTGAAAATAGTGCGACTAGAACACTCCGGGAATCTAACCTGGGATCTTCCTCTACCGGGAGGTTGCTATCCAACAGAATTTTTTTAAGTCCATATTTGCTTGGAATTACGGAATTATTTAAAAGTCGCCAGCCAAGTCGCTTCCATTTCCCATTTCAAATAGAGGGAACAATTTTGGAATAAAAAGTACTTAAAGAAAGAAGATTTAATCAAAGATTCAATTTACTTAATAAGTTCCGAGAGAGTATGTTCATAGTAGATATAGTCGACATTATTAGTCCTCGTTGTTATATACGCCGTTCTGATACTGCGAGAAAGATCACAGAAATAGATGCTAAAACCACTCGATTCAATACTTCATCTTTTTCGAAAACGATATGCGAAAGTAATCAATTAGGAAAGTAGAATCATGGTACATGCACCCCCTGCCATACGCTGAAAGCCGGCTTGCAGGGTACATATGTAGATGTAGATCATAGACTAATATTAAGCGCTTTTTCAAGTTAATTTGCATAGTATTTTTTAATATTTCAATTTGTCAAAATCTATGGAGCAAGAATGTGATACACGGTTGATAATAATCTGCAAATAATAATCCATTACTGTAATAGAAAAAAAACTATTTTTGCGTTCAAAACCTCCCTTAGCATTGTCGACTCCCGGCCTTTTCAGTACTAGAATTTTCTTTTTATTCTCCTTCCGCATGACACTGTAAAAACGAAAAGCGTTGGTCTCCCAGCGGTGAACCTATTCGCTAATATTTCCTCACTCAGTTCTGTTCCACATGCGCCATTCATCGTCCACGATACGGCTCGCCGACAAATTGTCAGCGATCAATTTTAATACTTATAATTAGAAAGCGCTGAGTAATTGGTAGCTAAATGGAAAACCGTATATTGTGCCGAGGTTCATTAAACTCGTTATAATTTCGCGTTACCTTTTTAAGGAGGCGATGAAACTCCATTCAAGTTGCCGCTCTGATTTGTGGATACGTTTGTTCGAAATAATTTTCCCTTAGAGAGTAATGGGCTATTCCTGGCAGCTGGGAGGTTATTTATTAATTAAACTAGCGAAAATTCCACTGCTTATCCCCACATTTGTTACCACGTAATCCATCGCTCCAGATTAACTCAGAAATTGAAAATTTAAAACCTATGTAAGCGAATTTGGTAGGAGGTTCTTTCCAATGCTTACCCATAGCAGAATGGGTAGTTTTGAACTTCTTTGGCAAGTAGGGCAATTAACGAGATAATACACTAATTACTTATTGATAAATTCTTCACGAAGCGAAGATATAAAATTCTTATAAATCTTGATGATTTTGACCTCAGAAACATGAATAGAAAATAGGAAAAAAACTGTAAATATCTTTCGATTTATATGACAATTCTCCACAGTAATCGTTCTTTGGATATCTTTCTTGCTAGCAATGCGAAGCAACTAACATCTTAAACATTGTCACTCAGGGAGATACAATAATTAATCATTCTAAGTTAAAGTAAGTAGGGCCTTTGTGTTCCTTTTACTAATAGAAGGTATAAAAAATCAACTTCATAATTAGAAAAATCCGGTTAACCGGGGATCGAACCCGGCACCTAGGGGTTGAAGCTCTAGCAAGCTAATCACTCCTCCACCGATAGACTAGGTAGACGATTAAATAATAACGTGATCTCTTTCGGAAAATTTCGGTTAAACCTCTGCGCAAGAGTTATCTTAAGTATGTTTTTAATCGAAAGAAATTAAGTTAAAGGAGAAAGCTTACCCAAGGAATAAATTAGATTTCGTGTATCAAGTGACAAGGAAGGAAGCCCAATCTCCAAGCAATTTATATAGTTTTTCTCCGATTAAATACAAAGTCGACAGGGAATTATAACTGTTATTTTGCTCGCGCGAGCGTAAAATTATTTTTAAGAAATATCACTACCTTGTTAAAAACTCCTTTATTTATTTAGCTCAAATAAGTGTTCAGTTTTCATCCCAGGAGAAACATGATGAAAATACTCAAAGCTTAAGTAATAACAATATCAGGCTGCGTGATAGGTGACATCTTGGCGTTGTCTTATCTGGTTGTTTTGATTATGTTAGGCTCAAATCTTTAGCCCTTTGAGAAAGTTTTGATTTTGTCACTTTTATGTCACTTTTTATATGCAAAATTATCTAATTGGTATCCTCTCACTATTGGAGATAAGTGGAAGAGTCAATTGAAATTAGTATTTTTATAATACGGGTCAACTAGGTCTAAGGGTAATGAGGAAGGTAGAAAACATTTCAATTTTTTACTGACGATTTTCTTCTCTAAAGCCCAATTTAATGGGCTATTTTATATGTAATTGTACTTTATTTAAGAGTCCTTTTCACTCTCCAGTTAAGGAAATTTAATTTCATTTTCATCTGATCATGCACTGCTCATCTTAGCCGAAGGAACGATCTGGGGAGAGGACAGGTTTCAATGTCAAATTTATGGCTTGATAATTTTTTAGGTTCTGTTTATATAGAAATTTCATTTAAAATTAATGCTGTGAGGAGTTTTCTGTATATTAGAGATTTTTCGGGAAATTAGAAAGCGTTAAGTTTATTACGAATGAAACGTTTATATAAGTATGAGGTGGAAATATCGTTATTCATACGTACTTGAGAATTTGGAAATTTTAGAGTGAAATTTTCGGAATTTTCAAATTTGATATATCTTATATATACACTTTACGTTGCTTTTCCGCTAACCGCATATATTCGAATAATGTTGGCGTTTCTTAACATGACAGGCTGGTCTAACCCGTTCTTTACATCAGATGATGAGCTGTGGCTGACATACGTCAGGGCCAGCCTAAGGGTTTAACTTCCCACAAGAACATACCAATAACTGAACTTTGTTGCGGGGAGAAACTCTTTGCAGATCTAAGCAACTCTTATCTCAACTTGACTGCATTAATGTATATACCTTTACCTAAACCTCAAGGAAGCGATATAGAGTAGGTTTAAATTAACCGATATTAATACCAGACTGGCTATTTTCATAGGCCCTCGTATTATTAAAGAATAACACAGTGTACTTTTTAGTTGTTCATACTTTGAGAGAGATGCGTTTCAATTTACTGCGGTATGCTACTTTTAGAGGAAAGGACGCTTATCTTGATTCTAAACTAAGAAAGTGAAAATTTTCGGGCCTGAGGATGGCATGACGGAACATGAGGGAAATTGAGAATTGTTATCTTGATGCCTTGCTTTTCACCACCAAACTTCCAAAAGTTGGAGTCTTTCCTACGGGAAAATTTTCCTGGATGTTTGTAGATTAATATTGCCATTTTCCTATGGGTTATATGTACGGTTGACGAGAATGCTAAGAGGTATTTAATTGTAGATTTTTTACAAACTATAAGAACGGTGCGGCCGTATTTCCTTTGCCTGTGATAAAAAAAAACTTTGCTTCAGCATAATTGAAATGATATTTTACACGATTTGATTAACCATGGAAAATTAAATAATTATCTGTCGGGTAGGATTTTTGTTTTCATCTATCAGATCTATTTTTGCTAGAATGTAGCCAAAGGAAACGCATAAATATCTTAAATAAAAAGAATAAATTAAAAAATACAATCAATTTTTCTTATAAATTGATACAAATTGTTCTGGTACAAACAAACTTTGTCAAATATTTTGGTATACATTATGATTATTACTCATACTAATCAGGAAGCTTGCTTATAGAGGTGATAGGTCACCTTTTCATAAAAAATAATTTTATTGCATCAAATTTATTATGAGTTATTTATTATAGCATTATTAGCGTTTACAAATGCAATGTGCATAATATAGAGCTAGATCAATGACCTTGCCTTCCCCAGCCCTACTATTAATCGTAGATTTTACATATGAATAATGTTGCACTTGACATTTATAACATTAATGACGTATTATTTTGCTATTTTAATTAATTTAACAAGTAATAATATTAATATCCTCTCTGAGTTTTGTCAGCAATAGTATTCTTCATTCTGTACATGATTAAATAGTGAAATAACAATAAATGTCTCATTACTGAGAAGTTGACTAGAGCAGTTATAAAATTGATCTAGACATAAACAATTACAATTGATTAATTAACTGTAATACCGTCACGGCCCTGAAATAAAAATGAAACTCTACGTGGTTAATACGCATGTATTTTTAAAAGTAATGTATTTTTCTTTTATTTAGTAACCTTTCAGTTACTCTTTTTACACTGAATTAAATTTTTTGTTAGTTCTCCGTTGCTTTTACAGTAATTCAGCGATTTATATATCCACAAATTGATAGCATGTCATTCTGCTGGTTGAAATGCTGCATAGCATCATGGGTGATGTAAAAATGTCGAAAAATCAAATTTAAATTCGTATTGGGAGTATTGAATTTAAAAACCTTAATTTTTGTTGTGGGAATGATACGTCGTCGGAAATAAAACGTACATGTTTAATTAAAAGTATGAAGATTTGGAATGGATCTGATTGACGTGTAATTAATTTTGATTTTATCAGACGAAAAACTAATCAATTCTCTCACAAAATTCCATTGAAATTTCTCGACAACTTGTTTAGACAAAACATAGCGGTGCATTGGTGTGGTTAGCCGTTAATACGACCTAATAATAATAATGACCTTTTATATAAGTTCGCCCATAATCACTCATGCTATAAATAAAAGCATAAAACGCACCGACGCCAGAGTTAATTAGCCTCTATCTCTCGATTACAACTTAAGGATAAGCAGACACACCTTTTTTTAATGTTACAAAAATAAAGACGTGTGTTCGAAATTTTGAGTCTTTTGGAGCCTACCGAAATAACTGAATATATAGAGTCCTATTCACGAAGCCTTAGCGAGGCACATTACGTTATCTCACAACTCGTTTGCCCTCCAAAGTTTTACAGTATTGCACGCGAAGAGCCCCCGATATTGCAGACTTCCCCGAACAGCCACTTAGCACGCTACTGTTTTATCTACTTCACCCGGCGAGATTCCGACTGCCCTGCACGGATTTCAACCTCGTGGACAAATCTGAAATTCCGCCACCGAACGAGTAAGATCTTAGTCTTTTATTTTGATACGTTTTTCCTCCTTAGATATACAAAAAGATTACTCTTTCATTGTATTCTTTACGAAGTATTTCTTCCCTCAACCACGGGTTAGTAACAGGAGGATAGTAAATATCCTGTTGGTACGAACGTGAAATCCGCGAATATCTTGTTGTATGCGGTTACTTGAAAGCCGTATTTGTTTATTCTTGCGACTTAATTTGGGAGGAAATATTCCAAGTTATATCTATATTCCGTCTTACATAAGCTTTATAAACCGTTATCTTTCACTAAGTTTATATAATCCTCGGGCTCCTTGTTCTATGCGGTAACTTGCAAGCAGTGTTTTTTAAAACTCTTACGACTACATTTTGGAGTAATATTCCAAGTTATATCTATATTTTCTGTTTCCTAGGCTGTTGAAACTGTTATCTTTCCCTAAATTTATGTATGTTATTTTTTAAAAATATTCGCCGAACTGTAAATATATCATTCTGCGGAGTTTATCAGCTTTTATTCCGGGTATGCTGCGGAAATTTTCGAAATTCTTGCATGAAATAATATCTCGAATCATTATAATGCTAAGCAAAGAGTTATTCTAAACTGTTCCGCTACTACCAAAAATATTATTGTTTGGAAAAATCACGGAATCTCTTCTTGCCTCTGGAATATTTTCTGGCCACTTTTCGGAGCGGTGTCTGGACTCTCATGCCGTGAGGAAAATTACTTTGCCAAAAAATTTCTTTCTGGAGTCGCCCTCATTGCCTCTTACTACTCTCCGCTAATTGAAATTAGAGCCAATTAGCAGAAGGTAAATAACTACGTGTGTATCTGTGCTATTAGAAAAACATTTGATCGGAAATGCAAACTTCCTCCCAACTCAAACGATTTTATCGGGGTCTGCTTTCGCTGGCTAGGATTTTTAACGACGTAAATTCGGATTAGAAAGTTGTATCCCATATTGAAACATGAAAATCTACATTTTATCGAACAAGGGGCATAATTTATTAAAGTAAACGCGTATCATGTGAAAAATGGCCGGACTTTAATTGAAATCTGCACGCAACGCAGGAATGACATGGACGATCGACAAGTTATGGTTTGTGTTTCCCTCGTAGTATTTGGAATCGTTATAGATTAGATTGCAGCAAATAATAACAACCGCGATATTTTTATTTATTGGAGTTTAACGGTCAGCGTAGAGATTGCATGATTCATATAAGAAAGTAGCATAAAAATAAGGTATATAAGTAAGGGGATGCATGAATGTTTATTGAGATTAGCTTCGAAATATTTTAAATTCTCTCTTTATAACGTAGACTAAATAAAGCCACGCCTAAACTTCAAGATAATAATTTAAAAATTAATACTTTACTATTCGCTGCTTAGTAAAACAGAATTTGTATTTAATCATCAGTTTTTACTTAGAGTAGTTGAAGCGTTTTTTCTATAAGTTTTAGGTCGTATTTTAGAATCTTCGGATAGTTAGGATTTGACGGCAGGTAAATTGACTACCTCAAAATTCGTGCCAGAGCAAAAATAATTTAATCGATGGTATTTTGATAAATTACCCGTTTTTTCTCTCTGTATACACGAATCTATACTTAGCACTCTCAAACCTTGATGATGAACACTTTCGCTTGCCTCTATCCCTCTAAATTATGTCTGCTTTTTCCTCAAATAGCACAGACTTCACAAATCCACCAAGTCACCGTTATTTGGCTAATGGGGATTTCCTTAAGGTCACGCCCTCTCGCATTGATTATAGCCAAGAGTAACATTTGTCATTTGCGTGTATTTATTAGTTGTTTCTTTTTTATAAATCGCTCTTTCGCAACTGCTGGAACTCTGCGGGCCATTATCAACAAGTTACGCTGTTAGTATTAATGTCCTCTCCGGCGTGCTTTCTTTCTTCATTATCTTCGAAATTTTCTCTTTTATTAGCTTAAGCTCGGGAGGGGAATCTTTATTTAAGGGAAGGACGCACGTGATACCATGTGGCCGCAATCGAGTTGCATGCAGCGTCGATTAAAAAAAGACATACATCAAAATAACACGTAGGAAGGTAAATTTAATCGCTACATGAACAAAAGTATTCATCAATTTATATTCTCTTTAATGGATACATAAGGGTGATGAAAAATTTCATTTAAATGTCGAACTACTGTTATGGAGTTATAGAAAAAGCCGCATTGAACGCCTAAAAATTCCAATCTGGTCTGTTAGTCTTATGTTCTCCTATCTGGCTCAGGTGATATCTAGATTTTCAAGTCTTTAGACTTCTTTTGAATAGTAATAATATTACATAGAAGACTTAGTGCAGTAAATAAATTACTTTCCGAGAGCGATTCTCACTGTCCTAGAATGGATAAATATGTTTATTACCCCAATCAAAGATTGCTTATTATGAAACTTTTATTAGCTAGCCGTATACTCTAGTTTAACGGAAGAAAATATAACCTAGTTTTTTTAAATTGCTAGTTTCTCTAAACCTAGTTTCTACGATAGTTCGAAGCATCAAATTGAGCACTCATTGCTGTATCGAAGCCTTTTTAATTTCATGTCTGTCTTGCTTCGAGTCTAGATTACCCTATTCCGCAATTTCAAGCTATTCATGCGGTGAATAAGTACCCATACGCTGATTCGTAAGTGAAAAGAGAAGTCGTGTGGGCGTCGTAGCCCTTTTCCCGTCAGAGGAAACCGGGGAAAATAACATTGCGGAGGCAGAAATCAAGTTGCGATCCCCGCAGCATGTGGGAGGCGAAAATCCTTCACCCAATGTCAAATTCTTCACATCTTCCGTCATCAGACCTAACAACTCTGCTTGGGCACTGTGGAGGGAATAAACCGCCGATGTGGTGCTACTTAGCGTTCGCTCGCAAAAAATAAACTCTGCCCACCAGTGACAATTTGTGGGAGCAAACACTTCATACGAAGTATATAAAACTGTGTTTCTAAATTGAACTGCTCAAAAGGGTACCTTAATTGGTCCCAATTGGAGTTTACGTTAAAGCCGATACGTAAACAGTGTCTGTATAGTCATTAGTCCTAAGGCTGCTTGGATCTCCAACGTTAGCTACTCAAAGCTTTGGGGAGGGAATGAGGTATAATGCTATATGAGGATTGAAGTAATTTTCTCTTGCTTTCCTATTAAAGCCATAACTTAGCATCGCTCATATCTCAGTAGCTTTCACATTAATACGAGGATCATCCGGAAAGTAGTACCCGTTCGTGAAATAAAGACACAAAAGTAAATATTAACAAACATAAAAAATTTTATTTGAAAGAGGATACTTTAAACTACTTCTCAACATAATCTCCAAGCAAATTAAGGCATTTGTCATAACGTGTGACAAGTTTCTGTATTCCTGCTGCATAGTCCGCCGCCAGCTCATTGAGATACAGGGTCACTCCTTCTTTAAGTTCTTCATCGCTGTCAAATCTTTTCCCCGCCAAAAAGTCTTTAAGCTTTGTAAAGAGATGAAAATCTGAAGGGGCCAAGTCCGGGCTATACGGTGGATGGTCGAAAGTTTCCCATTTGAATTGCTGCAAAAGTCTTTGTGTTATCCCAGCTGCATGAGGCCTGGCATTGTCATGAACGAGAATGACACCAGTAGACAATAGACCTCGCCGCCGATTTTGTATTGCCCGCCGTAATTTCTTTAATGTTTCACAATACGCATTGGCATTAATAGTGTCTCCACGGGCCATAAAATAAATAAGCAATACACCTCGTCGATCCCAGAAAATGGTTGCCATGAGTTTCCTGGTGGACAGAACTGTCTTGAATTTTTTTGGTTTGTTTGGTGAATGAGCATGATGCCACTCCATTGACTGTCGTTTACTCTCAGGTGATGCATAACAAACCCATGTTTCGTCACCAGTAATTATGCGAGTCAAGAAAGAGTCTCCTTCATCAGAATAACGTCCCAAAAACGTTAGTGCTGCAGCCATACGCTTGGTTTTGTGCTCATCTGTAAGCATGCGAGGGACCCATCTTGCACAAATTTTTGCATAATGCAGATGGTCTTTAACAATTTCATGAACAATTGTTCGAGAAACATTGGGAAAATGCTCACAGATGTCATCAATTGTGACGCGCCGATCGTTCCTCACGAATTCGTCAACTGAGCTCACCAGTTGGTCTGTATTGACAGACGGTCTCCCCGAACGCTCATCGTCGTGTGTGTTCCCCCTCCCCATGTTGAACTTGCGACACCACCGCCGAACAGACGACTCGTCTATTACATTGTCTCCATACACCTCCTTTAATTGGCGATGAATATCACATGGGCGAACGTTTCTTGCATTGAGGAATTTAATCACTGCCCTCACTTCACAACTGGCGGCGTTCTCAATTTTTTTAAACATTGTAAACAATCACAGAAACAACACAGGCAATGCTAGCGTCACGCAACTTGGCTCAGAGAAGGCAGACAAGCCACTGAAGCTATCTGACCTTTATTCCAGCGGCTACTCGCGTCGTCAGCACTTCATGCGGCACTAACGGGTACTACTTTCCGGATGACCCTCGTATATTCATAAGCGGGACTGATACTAAAGTGAATAGAAGACACATTTTCTTACCCCCGTACCAAATGAGAATTGAAATACAATTAGAATATTCACATGGATAAACAGAAGCAAAACACATCGACTTAACTGGGAATCGAATCCAGATCTCTCATTTCCCGGGCAGTAATTATCCACTTCACTACATTAACTTCGTTGATATGATACCGACCCAGAAATACATGTGTTTGACTCCCATTCACATTAATGCTTCTCATTACTGTATATCCTTTATTTATAAGACGTACCCCTCTATGTACAAAATATAATACCTCTCACTAGTCATTGAAATGTAGCCGATACATCAAAATATGGTAGTAAGGAAACTTATGTATGTACGATTAAAAGCCTGCGTACTTATTTTTTCTCTAACTATTACCTTCCTGTGTGAGATGTTTTAGCATCCGAAAGAAATAGACTTTGGGACACCCTTGTCGGTATAATTTTTGTTTGTATCCACTCTATTAGATAATCTAACGGTACAGGTTAACAAACATGAAAGAGTAAAATTTTACAGTAATGCCATATATTTTTGGTGCATATATTCTACATTTATCAAAAATAAGGAATGAAAGCATAGAAAATCTCTACCTCGCTGGACAGATGTAAATCGAAAACTGTCCGTTGAGAAATATTTGCAAGGACCCCAAGACGAAGAAATTTTGAGTCTAGTATAACGCTTAGATAATTATTATTTCCTTGTTGCCTCTCCAAGATTATTTAACGACATAAGGAAGTTTTCTACCTGTTCGCAGCTTCTGATATCATTCTTGACTTTCGTCAGCTGTCGATGGAAAAGACTATGGATATTTTCTCTCGAATCGAGATCTTTGCTTCCGAAACTTCGTCGCCCCAAGCTATTCTTGGTTCACTCGTATTGTTTGGCCGTCCATTCCCCCAACTTGTAAGGTTTTTAGGATTGGCAATGTGAATGGAAAGGTAAGAAAGTTACCTTTCAAAACGGAGAAACGGGACTCATATGAATAGTTTACGTAAGATAACCTTTCCATTAAGGAACGAACTTTTTTTACCTTACGGAGAATTGAACTTCATTGGATCCTTTTTGAAACAATACGTTAAGACCTTCAAAGCTATTTATTATTAATATTGGTCTCTTCTCCTGTCTTTTAAAACGGTCATTGCTCACTCCCTTCCTGGCCTCATAACCTCTTTTGTTTCCCTTAGTTTATAAATTATGAAGGGATTTTAAACTTTCCATTCCTCTCCAGAACCCGAAAAAGTGTAATTGATGCTGAATTATTCACCCACTATCCTTTCTTTTCAAGAGCTCCCATTCGGAATGCTTAATGTTTTACGAAGGTAAATTTTTACCGCATTATGGAGGAATTCCGGTTTATTCTACCGTTTTCTCGAATTGCCCTTGCCCATATATCTGTGAATGCTATTCCAAGCTGCTAGGAAATTCCATTGTAAATTACAGAAAAGACTGACATCTCGTGACATATACTGAACAAGACTAGATTTATTAATGCTCACACATTGTTAAAATTTTTAGTTACGAATACTATACTATTTACTGAAATAATTAAATGATCACCTTCTTGTTAGATGAATGTGACAATCAACTTGCTGCTGAATATCTCATGCATATAAATAAGCATAGGCCTGTAGGATTTGAAAATTAATACAGTGGACCATGTAGTTACATTCCAAACGGAATAATCAATTGCCTTACACCCGTCCTCGTTCCTTTGCCTCTCATTCTGATAATTATTTATTGAGCATGTACATGAAGTACTCTACTCACGAAGTCCATAACTTAGAGTCACATATAGTATCAAATGGATTTCCGCTAATACATAAATACAGTTTGAATTTATTAATTTCCGTAAATCGTTGAAATTATTAGTCTTTCGTGTGTTATCCAGGAGTTTACGGAACTCCACGAACATTCAAAAAAATTGTTTATGGGTATATTCGTTCTTATGCGAATAGGTTTGGTAAGTCCGTTCTGGTTGATACTAGTCCTTTTCGATAAATGTGGAGAAATTTTGAAATACTCTTTAATCCTTGTTTTAATTACTGTTTGATTTTATATTGGGTACGAGCTGAGGCGCCCGTTGATTCTCAACGGGATATATAAATAAGCAGAAGATAATATATTAGGTAATAACTTGTGCAGAGGAGAATCTAACATCTCTCACGTAGCTTGGATCAATGTAAATGTTATCCTAAATGAAAATGAATTTGCATATTTTATAATATATAATAATAATTCAAACTGATTAGAATTTGAAACCAAATCTAGAATCCAGAATAACAAAAGGAATCATCTTAGATTTTCTTTCCTCAAATTTGTAAGAATATTCTTCCTTGAGATTTTTCCTGGGTGCACGTCATTTCGTGCAATAATCACCCATTTCCTTATGTTTCTTTTAAATTTACTTATTAAGATAGTATTGCTTAACTTCACATTGAATCCTATAAGGGAGAAAATTTTGATGGAGACTATACTACTTGCGGTTTGCTCACGAAAACAAAAGATCACCCGTATAAAAAATGAGGCGATTGATTAAGTTATCATTTACCCGAAATGCTTATGTAATACACAGTATTAGAGTCATAGCACAGACACCCACTGCCACACGCCGCAAGGCTGCACGCAGTATACATTTGTCAATTTAAAAATTTCCAGCGTGCATCACCTTTAGTAGCTTCATTATTTTCAAATAGAGTCGGCAAATTCGAGGTGATGAAGAAACATTCCCTAAATGATCGTACGTTGCCTCCTGTGAATCAACAGTGAAAATTGTTCGAAAATGCAATTTCAGAATATTACCTGCATTGAACATATACTATAATTCATTCCAATCATTACTTTCATATGGACCTAAAATACCCGTGTATTCTTATGTATGGGAAAACGCAATACCTCGGTTTCAACAATCGCATTCGTCGTCAAGGGGACTCGTTGTTTATAGCCTCAAAATTTCACGAAATTTCCGTTTATTTTAACCGAATTCTCATCATTTCGACTCGATAACGATATTTCACGACCAAATTAAGAATCTTTATTCATTTCTCTTTCTTTTGGTGCTTATCTCGATTTCGTAAGCCTATTATTTCTAATTTAATTTTGCAAAAGAAATGTAGCCAGCAACCGATAAAAGTGAGGTTTACGTGCATTTCTTATGAGAACAGTTTTTCTTGCCTGGGATCGAACTGGGGACATTTAAGTAAATGAAAAGTAGCCTATTATCTGCGCAGGGAGCACATTTAACAATCGTGAAAGTTTGAAAGTTGTGCCATTTATGGTTCTCGAGTTTTAGGCGAACATACATACACACATACACACACACACCTTATTTTATTATATTAGATTTATAATAAATAGACTGGAATATTCGCTGGAAGGCAACTGAATAAAATTCCTCTGTTCTTAACTAGACGGAATGTCCTTGGATAAACATTTTCACATCCGCGAAGCTAATAAAAACGAATCGTTTCGTCGTAATCGAATGCAATTTTAAGCGCGATTGCTCTCAATCAACTTATCCCGATCTGCTTCGCGATAAAATGACGGGGATGTCACCTTTTTAAAAATTCCTCCTTCAGCCTCGCCAATTCACCTTTCGCAACCAAAGGGAAAGAATGTAGGTTTATGGAGCAAAGTTTTTAATAGAGTTGGCGGAGGCGGAGAATTGCCCTACGATAACAACTCCGCCCCGCCGCAAAGATGGTCATACTTTGGAAGGCGTAATGCATTTTATCTTCGTTCCTCTTGTTATAATCTCACGCCTTGCTCTCGTAATGACCGTACTCGGATGGATTTAGTCTCCGGCGCACCACTAACCCTGCTGTTTCCACTCCGTGATTCGCGTCGCGGGAGTAAGACAATGGCCTGACGTGCTTATAAAAGAAACTCCCACAGCCACTTCTAAGGCGCTACCCACCCGAGACTTTCCCACGAGGGAGGAGATTTTTGAAATTAAGATCCTCGATAGGTGCTTTTTCACCGGTATTGTTATCACTTCGCCTTTCTTAAATCTTTCTTCGTTCCCGGATTACGTTCTGTAGCATCCTCTTGGCTTGCTCATTCTATCGCAGTGGTATGGCGGGGGTGGACTTTTGTCGTGGGCCGACCAAGTGCCTAAATTTACAGAAATGTGTTGCGAGAAATTTTTCCCGAGGGGAAACGGGTCTCGCTTTCCTATCGCCAACCCCTATGTTTCCGTGTTAAGGAATATGTATCTTTTATGCTTGTAAAGACGGAGGTGAATGCGTTTACACAGTTGCTATTTGATGCCCCAGCTCTTTCGGGAAGTTCTGAATAGGAGATGATTTTTAAGGCGCTCGTGAAGATAATGCGATATATTGTTTCTTTCTCCATTGTTCCTTTGAAGAAATGAGTTTTAAATTTCCCGTTTCTGAACTACCTTCTTAAATCAGGTTTTGAAGTTATCTTTGTGTTATTACCCTTTGAAATGTATCATTCGCGGTAAATAGCAATTCTTTCCATGCAATGCAGCAGCGCGGAGTGGAACTAGTTCAAGTTACTTTTAGATTGTATAATGAGCGTAAGACTTATAAAGTGGCTTAGTTTTAATGGACATTCTTCTGAGATTGCGGAACAGGAAAAATTACCTTGTGAAGTTTTTTTGAAAATTTCTACGCATCTGTAAAACTTTAAAGAGTTAGTTTCTTGTTACAGTTACTAAGGTTCTTCACTTGAGAACATTCTACCGTCTTGTTAGTTACGTAACTTATGTACTTTATTTGCGATTATCGAGTTGTAGTTAGGACACCTTCATCGGAGAATGGCTATAATGTTGAGCATTCGAATTAAAAGTGATATTTTCTTGAATTCACTCCAAAATCTCGAGCAGAACATAGGCATATTTTGGGTGAAAAATGGTCACCCTTTTCACTTTTATAGTTTCCTGATATAGAAAGGGTCAAGGAAATCATGTATCTGTCAAAAGTAACATCCACGACATGAACAGATGGTGGGAATCGCTTTTTACCTCTATTTCCAAACATGGATGAGAAAGCGTATGTCTGGGAGAAAAATGAGATGACTTTATTCCTCAAGTTGCGCTTATCTCTCATGTAAGCCTTCGTGGTATTGTGAGTTACTTTTAGGCAATGCATGACCGAAGAGGCTTTGCGTTTGGCAGGAAAATTGCTATGAACTCGAGGTGCCCTAGATTTCCCTGCCATATTTCTTAGCATAATCTCTCGTATGTTAGTGTACCTCGAACTGAAGTCATATATTTAGTGAAAGAGGTGTGCAATTCCGACCCACCTGTCATTCATATTGTCATATAACTGTCGGTAATGAAAAAAAGTTTTGTTTGTGAAAGAGAAAGAATTTGTAATTTTCAATACTTAGGTTCAGTAAGCCATTATGATAGATGATCAGAGACCACGTTTAGAAAAAATAAATAGAGCTAATTAGGAATACGCTGTAAGATCATTAATAATTATATATAATGGCGATTAAGTTTCATTATTAATATTTTCATAGATTGGCATGCCGATAAATTACACGAGTTATGCATAACTTAGAAGAAAAGAAGGACCGCCTGGATACTTCAAAAATTATCGCGAGCCGCAAATAAAGAATTTTAGGAGAATTAAAGTAATTTCATAAATTACTAAGATTATTCAGTTAAGCGTTAACGCTCGATTAAATAATACAGCTTGCATTTTTCACCGCTAAGCTTTTCATAATTTTTGAGTGCATCATCATCAAATCCATTTTTGGTTTTTCCCTGATTCTCAAGTTTTAAACGATTGCCAGTTTTTCTGAATAAATATATTTTCCAACCCACAGCGGTCCGCGGAGAAATCCCTAGCTCGCCTCATGTTGCGCTGGCCTGACTTAAGCCAATTAATTATAACTGCATGATTTTGGCTTCCGTATCTTGAATCCACGTCGAAAAAAATGTCGGCACGAAGCATTCACGCCTCCGTGAATATTAAGGCAGCGAAATTTTCGCAATTAGCGGTGAATGTCTGCGATAAGATATACGTATTCCTCCGTCGCAATCCGTTATAAGGTAATCAGGATAGATCTATTCGCGCAAGAAGTTTGCGAGAGCATAGTTTTGAATTGATGAGTTCCAGCCGTATCTTAATGGGAGTATGTTCGAACCCCGGCGACAGTCGCCACACAAACCACTTCCCCGGCCCAGATATTCATCCATTCGCCCACTCTTCGTTTGCATCGGTCAAGAGATGCGTTCAGAACTCCGTCATCCAACTTCCTAATCTTGGCGTTATCCTCAAATTTCAGTCCGAATACTTAGGCCTCCTATTCAAACATCCATTTTAAATGATCTGTCCCGGAGTTGGGACGCTTACTTATTCCCTTTTAAAGATTTCTCCCTTTGGCCGCCGACGTTTATGCCTGGAAAGAGTGCCCGTAAGTCCAAGTTGGCCCGTAAGAATGGGCTGCCGTTAGTCGCGAAGATGTGGATTTGCTGACAACCTCGCCGGCTTTATCAAAGTTGTCCTCCCTAATCTTCATTTTTTGCCGTTACCCCGGTGAGGATAAGGCCGCTCAGAAAGTAATTAGGGCAAGTTCGACTGGAATTATCAAAGAGACGCAATAAAGCGGCGCATTTAATTTGCATATAGATTTTAGTTTCTGATCAAGAGGCGTTTGAGTATACGATAAGAGGCATCCGAATGGGGCTGGCGGAAGATTTTTTGCGGAGATAACGGATGCGTTAGCAAGGCGGGGAATAGGTTATGGATTAAAGGGTGAAAGTTTTCTGCAATCAAATTACTTCCCATGAATTATTCACTATGAAGATTTCCGCCGAAAAGCCGAGAGAGAAAGTATTCGTGCTAGAAGTGCAAAAAATGCGTTTGAATAAGAGCTCGGAATTTGGATTAGACGTGTCGAAGCTGGGATGTTGTGCTACCTAAAATATTCTGAAATATTTTACTATTGTCGCAGAGTGAAAAAAAGTTCCTTCTGAAGCGTTATCTTTTCTACAAGTATTTTCCATTTTCTTCAATCGAAACTGCGGAGAAATACAGGGTAATTTTGATGCTGTAAAGTGGTAATTAGCTAACGGTGACTGCTGAAACAAATTATTAGTGGTTATTAACATATATGGTCTGAAATACCTATAATGTAATAATAACTTATATTTATATGTGTCTACAAAGCACAATAGGAAATATTTTTCTAGTTTTACAACTTGGTGAATAGAAATCTGACGTGAGTAAATGAAAGATAATTTTTTCCTTACTGCGCCAACGACATATGAAAAATCCACTAATCTTAAAATGGTAACAAGTAAATTGATCATTAAACATGATGCAATTATTTTTATTACATTAAATTAAAAGAGTTGATAATTATTCCAAAATTGAGTTATAGTAGTAATAAAACTCACTTGAATATTTAACGTTGGAGATAGGCGACATAACAGAGATTAGTTTAAAATAAAACGATAATAAATTCGGATTATCGAGATATTCTGAAAAAAGAACCTTAGAATCATAGCGTATAACTTCACAGTTGTGCATCCTTTTGAGTGAAGGCTGCCGTAGCATCGCGCCTCGCGTCGGGTATCGCATTTTCTCGCATGATCTCCATTTTCAGTTCGATTCGTATTCATCTTTAAAAACTTTTGAACCCTCGTAGTATTTGTTCTACTTTTGTATCGCCGTGTAAAATACTGGGGATAGAGACTATGTGGAGCGCGTAACGGAAGGAATAAAAACGAACGCTAAGGTCAGTACCGCTCTCCAGAAATTTTTGATACGTTTCGACCGCGCTACGTTTACCGAATAACTCAAACTGTAAAACTCGAATACTATGAGACACTCGAGGAATGCATATTCGATGCAGTATATTCGTTTGGACAGATCGCCATCTCCTGCATCCCCTTCCCCCGTCTTTTCTACTACTTCCAAACATATCGGGTGCATATCTACCCTTTGAAAAAGATGCGCATTCGGAACGAGATAAAAATTGAGCAACTTTCCGGAAGCGATGGATATGTTATCACCGTTCCAACGTGTTATGGGAAGCATAAGTTTAGAAGGAGAAATTTATATTTTAATGGTCGTTACCTTTTGAATAGCCTGGAAACCTGATAAGGAGTTGTTAAAAATGGCAATTGAATATCTCCGAAATAGGTCGGTGTATACCACAAATGATAGCTATGAAATTCCCATATCTATAGTGAGATAGTTGGTGAAGTATAAACACAGAACCATCATTGAACAATGTTACTGCAGGACAATTTATTATTTCGGAAGATTTTTTAAAATTCAGTAAAAATAGAGCGACCTTATGAGTATTATAGTTGTATGTATTCAGACAGTGATATGAATTAGAGATTTGCTCGAATACAGATTTCCAAGTTTGCATCAGAGCCTTAATTCCACACCATCCTAGTTCCCAAAAGTTTGTAAATTTTGTTACCCAATTGGACTTGTAAGAATAAGATAATTTAATCTGATCTATATACCGGATATCCGCGGATCTGGTCGGATAAGTCGCAGGGTTTCAGAACTCTTATAACAATATCTCACCAATATCTCAACGAATATTAGTACCAAACGGCTCCCCGGACAATATTATTTGTCATCTTTTGGGTCAGAGGAAAAATACTTAATATTTCTTCCAGAATTGGGAAAGCAGAATACTTCGAAGATCATTGAGTAAGAATTATTTTTCCAGGGAAAAGTATATAATACTCCTTACTATAAAATAAAAGTTATGATTATAGTTACTCTAGAGTTCCCTAATAGCCACCTGGGCAAGACGTTCGCCCTCAGTGAAAGTTGCTATGGGTTCGATTCCCAGTGGGGAAAATTACTCTTACAAATTACCTCAGTTGTGGAAGCATAATCTTGAAAGTACTATCATTGTTATAGATTTTTGTTTCATTCAAATTCATCGGATAGGGCTTAGATCAAGTGTGTCACCACGCTAAGAATGAATAATTACACATCTCACTCATTTTTTTCATTTTGGCATCGTTAGGAGTGAAAAATGTATTCGCCGTCAAACGCGTCGACGCACATGACCGGAACAAACAAAAAACGCACGCTTAGAGGTTTCCTTGGACGCAGAATATATTTATGGAAAGAGTATTGAATTCTTTTTTTGTCTTCCCCTTCCATATCAGCCCATCTTTCCCTTTTAAAGCCATCTCTTTCGGTACCGCATTGCCCTTACGCCATAATCCACCGCCAGTTTTCGCGCAACATCCATACTGTCTTTCGTACTTAGCCCTTATCGACTGATAGAGGGATATCGTTTTATAACCCGTAGTTTTTTTGGGTTTCTTTCACGATGTCCAAATTTAATGCGCAAATAATCCGGGGGGTAAGTAGTCACTGCGGAAAGGATGACGAAAGGATGTAGTCAATAAAATACTAGCTCGTAAAACATCCTGTCCCTGGCTTTGGAGGTAAGGTTCCTGAAATTGGGATATTTGGTGGGATTTAGATCAGTTTGGCACGGTCGTTTCAATGCGACAATTTGGGCGAAAAAGGATTCGGAAATAGACAGAGGGGTACACTTTCATGGTCTAGATGTATATTAACGGTAATAAGAATATCCTACATCTATGTTGGCGAATAATAACTTGATGGGTAGTGTAGGCAGAGTTTACAAGTTGTATAACAAAACTTACGTACATACAAATGTAAAGAAACACTCATAGATAGTTGTTTGCGACTGAGTTACTCCTACTTCCTCATCGGAAATTTCTATTCGTTTTCATCAAAATATTGCAATATAAATGCCAACGAAGGTACTTACTTACTTTTAAACAGTCATAAATGTACGAAAGAGACTTTTTAAAAGTAGAAAAAATCTTTCTGCTATCATTGATTCGTTAATGAGGTCGTTTGTATTTCAAAAACGTTAAAAAAAACAGCGGTCTTAGAAGAGTTACTCATTCCCTAAGGATAATTACGAAAGCAGCGTTTATAGGTTAGTATAAGATCAAGCGAACGACAAGGTATTGATAAAATCCTCAGAAGTACAGAAATAGTGAGTTTGGATGACTTTGGAGGAAAAATTTTGAGACTTATTCGACCTTAAGGAAGTAGACTCGATCCGGAGGAAATTTTCAAAATAGCGCACCTAAGAGGAAATAGGGAGAAGCCCTAATGTATAATGAGAAAGTCTCCTAATTAGGCGGAAACCTTTAAGATAGTTAATGAGTTTAAAGAGTAAGTAATAGTATTCGGCCTCTCGGATTCAAAAGAACGTCGATTGATTTATTCAGTTTTCTTCTCATAAACGTAAGGAGTGAAGTCCGCGTCCTGGATATCGAAGTCTAATTTGCGTCCTTTAAGAAGCTGAGTTCTTGAAAAGAGACGAACCTTCTTTAATTAAGAAGTTTAAATTTCATTCTTTAACTTCTGAAATCCCCACTTACCATCAATTTCCCCTAATTGAAACTCGTGTCATGAATGGGTTACATCTAAGACTGCAGCGAAACAGACGTTATTAGAAATTTCACAATTTCACCCTTGGATAAAAACAATCAATTTAGCTGAGCAAGAATATTGGCAAATGTATATCCTTCTCCTCTTTTCTGCATTTTATTAACTTAAGTACCGTTAAATATAGAATGCATATTCATTAATTACACCTTTAAAATTTTGAAGCTATAACTAAGGTAGATGTCATACAGATAATAATGTTTTCGCAAATTTAGAATTGCATCTCAGGAATATGATTATTCTGATGCCTTTTATTTAATTTTCAGTATACAAGTGAAATGCTTATCTCATTCCAAGAATTTTACGCTCGTAGATAGTCTAAGAGCCGTCGTTTTATAATTGCAAAAAAGTTTAGAAGTGGATTCAAAATTAATTTTCCTGGTAAGGTTTACGGTGTTTCCGTTTGCATTAATATCTTGCAAAAAATTATTTAAATGTTGTAAATCTACTGTTATAAACTATATAACTATGAACTGTATGCACTGTAATTGTCTACAATCTTTAGTCTAAAATCGGATTTTCAAATGGAGGTAAAATTCATTGAGTTGTTAAGATTTTTATAATCAATTCCCTGCCGGTTTGATTGTAACTAAAAATTTCTGCACGAATTTCAATTTATATATCCATTTTGGTTCAGTAGACGGTTATATTAAACTCTGAGAATTAAAAAATTCATATGTTAAAGGTGAATGAATCTATTATTGTAGTTGAATTTATTGCGATATACGTATTTAGGTCAGGTCTCTTTATACCACAAAAAGATGTTTGGGTAAAATAAATTACAGTTACTCTAAGCTGTTATTTTGAGAATAGCTTTTCAACATCTTGTATATTTTCTCAGAAATATAAACGCATAATCGCAGCGAAGTAAAGAATTTCGGAGAACGAAAGTAAAATGAATGAAGAAGTTAATTCTTGCAAATGACCGTAAAAATGTTTCTTGCTTTAGGACCTTTAAAATGAAAAATCTTCATTTCCATCATTAGTGGGTCACTTGCCTTTAAGGTTAACCTCGGGAGAAAATTGAAACAAATATGAAAGGGAATTCAAGAGCCCAAATTTTCTTCTGCGGAATGCGCTGTCACCCAATCGCTCTTCCCTCTCCACCAAAAGCTGAGAAACTCTCTCGGTTAATTAACACCAGAATGACTTAATAAGATTTCATTAGCCCTCCATCTTAACGCTGCCTGCAATTTCCCCATATTTGCCCATGTACAATCTCTTCAGCTGAAGCCGAACAGAGACTCAATTCCCTAGACTGAACATACACTATCGAATTCGTTTAAGTAGGGTGTAAATAAGGAGGAGTAAGCAATCGCGCAACCTTTGGGGTGTTCCATTCTGCCAACGTAGTGGTTACAAGAAGGATATTCCATTTGGCATCGTGCCTTTTTAAAGGAAGGGGATTAGTTCCCACTGAGGGGCTGGGTGTCAGTAGCCGAAAGAGAATGTGAATAGTTAAATCTTACCTCTTTCTCCGCCAACTCTGGCTTTATCCTCACGCCGCATCTTTGAGGTTTTGAAGTCGTAAATTCGCATCGGAAATTGTAATGCGGTGCAGTTTGAAAGTGTTGTAATTTTCCCAACGAGGTCTCGAAATTTTGCGGAAGATCCGAATTTACTGCAAAGTAAGTAGTGATACTGAAACTGGGGTAATTTTTCGGTCCGAAGAATTGGCCGAATTCGTTAGAGAACACATAAGTAATGTGGTACAATATGTTAGGCTTCTCTTTTGAAACTAATCAACGTACGTTTGTAATAGTTTAAAAATATATTCATCATCTTGATTTCCATCAATTATCTATCATTTCTTATATTCCCGTGTAAAGACTAGGGATATTTTATTTAAAAAATTCGCTCTCATATCATAGTTCTTATAAAATGAGTAAATAAACGTGAAAGGACATATAGGAAACCTATATTCCTTTGAAATATGTAAAAATATCTAGTTCCACCTTTGCAATAAAGACTGCCAGAATTTTTCTTTATTTTTAACTATAGTTAACAGGACCGTTATATCTCCTTCACGGGAGAACGGAGGTGGAAAATCCTTTGAGTTATGATATCAAGAGAATTTTACGTTTTATAATTTCTTCCGATTGATTACCCCGGTATCGATTGATTCTCCGCGAGCGTAGTCCGAAGAGAAAATGTATTAACGGAAAATGTGAAAATATAGAAGCTGAGCGCAAAAACTAGATTTCCGGACTCGAAGCATATTTGGATATATCGCATTCGGAACGTAAATATTTAACGCATGTGATCTAAAGGAAAAATTTTAGTGTGTAATATTGAGATGAGCATCAATTAAATGATTGAAAAACTAAAATACAACTACGTATACTGTGCTCTCTGTAGTAATTAATTTAAGTGAGATAATTTTAGCCTAGTGACCTCTCAAAACAGAGCGTACTAGTCAAGTGGGTTGGCAGATTAAAATGTAATGGACGGTTTTAGGCATAACGTTCAATATTCATATGAGTTTTATTCGGTATTAATTGTATTAATTGACCTCTTGAACTAGGTTCATTATATCTAAAGCTCTCCGTCATTAATATTTATTTTGCTGAAATATGATCATCGAACATCAGCTATAGAAATGGGAATATTGTATTAGCGTTCATTAGTGAATAGTAAGAAACAACTATAAGTAAAATAAGATTGAAAAACAGTGAGTGGGTAACTTCTCTATCCATTCGACTAGTATGATTATAATTTCCGGGGTTCCTTTATTCTGACTACAAATTTTCAATCAATTATTGCTGTCAAAATAAAACCCATTCAGACAAAGCCCCGACAGAATTGCGAATTTTTTCACTTCCCGAGTCACCGCAAACATTCAATCAAAATCGTCGGACAAAAGAGTAACTTTTTGAGTAGTAGATTCATATCGATTCGAAAACTGAACGAATGAGAACTGATGATACGATGCTTAAAATAGATATCCAAGGTTTAGTATTCTACAGATCAATTCGAATGATTTATAGTCACCTTAGTATATTATATTGAGAGACATGTTATATGTTACAACTAGGGATGGAAGATGGTTAATGAGCCACAAAATATTGACAACTGCGTATGGGGAGTTTCTTATTGTGTTAAGGCTTTCTATGGAGTCATTCAGAAAATCTTTCTTTGTCGTCGTGGGTTCGCTTCTATAACAAAGACATCATTTTAGATGACTCGACTCTTTCCTCAATTATCATAGAGCACTGAGGTTTTTGAGTATTTGACAATCACTATGTTTACAATAGGTCTGCACCTCTCCATACATTTATTGCCGATTTCCTTGGGGAATAAGGTCGAATTCAAAGAAGATGGTTATCGGCCGAATTCTTCAGAAAGTTCAGTTGTATTCCTTTTCCTCCTCTTAAACATACCGATTGTAACCTGAATAGTATGCTTGCTGCATCAATCGAGGATGTCTTTCAATTAAATGCTTTGAGTTTGCCTTTTCCATTCTGTAGTTTTTCAAGTTTTTTTACTCATTTCCTACGCAGCCTGAATCTACTTTTAGTTCTCGTCCCATTTATCTTGGGAAAAAAGAGTACCATTTTTCTTAGAGAGCGACTATTCACGGAGGATTTTTCTTTGAAGGAAATAGGTTGGAAATTCTCATGGTCACGCAAGTCTGCTTCGTGATAGGATATTTCAAACTGTACCTTACTTTATTTCCTATTTGTCTGGAGGATTTTTTCCGACATCCTGCCGCAGCCATACCTCCAGAAAAAGCAGAAATTATACAAAACGGATAACTTTGCTATTAAACGCGTCTTTAGGAGCGGAAGTTCACTTTTGAGTTCATGATGAGGCTCTTAGAGATGCATAAAATATGAGTTTCTGTGTGTGACAGTAAAGTAAGCTCTTGAACGAAGCCGAGTCATTAATTAATCAGGCGTTTACTAAAACGATCTTTCAACGGTCGTCGTTTCCATGCGATAGATTCTTTCTCTCGGATGCCTCTAATTTCCATCGCATGAATACTTATGCGGTGAATAATTTTATACTCGGTTTAATCCCAATAGGTTTAAAATAAGTGGAAGAAAACCTACCCGTAGCTTTCTTGTTGGAAGGCTCCTCGGTTTTAATTCGCCCTCCCGTATACCTCTCTTGTTTCATGAAATATTTGCCGGGCTTAAGTCTTCCTTCGGTGAACTTTGCGTTCTGCCTCTAAATTGAGGAGTTTTAGGAAATAGTCCAACAAAATATTTTAGTGCGCGTCGTATCATTGACGAGTCATTGCTTTTGGGTTTAATATCTGAATGTTATTAATAAAGAGTACATGCCATAGTATGTAAAGAGTTAATATATAGAGTATAACTACAATATATGCAAAAGATAGCACATATTGATGATATTCCATATACAGTATATATTACATTGATTCATATTGTTGAACATCCACTCACCGTTTTACTTTAAGTTAAAGATGATAGCAAATTCAGCATTCGTCGATAATATTTTTAATCGGGCTTAGCTTCCCATTTAAAGTCTCTTTATTTCCCTTCAACAAATATATATTATTTTGCCTTATGCATCATATTAATGGTTAAATGTAAGAAAAGGCACACTAGTTTCTATCATCTCCTATAAAAGTCGTTTAATCTTTAATATTTTATGTATTATTTCACCTAAAATGTTATTATTATCATATAATTGCCAACTGAACGTTAATTACTTTTTTATATCTATTATAAACTGAAGGAAATCCTACATACATATGAATATGAATTCCGATTACCAACAAGTTAATTAACCATTAGCTGATTTTATTATTTAATAGTGTTAGCTTTCTCAGTACTAGTACCCCTTCTGTTGACTGAATGACCATAATGTTTCCTTTTGTTCTTCAAAATTCGGGCAGATGATATGTGTGCGTTGCCACCAGCGGCAGAAGAATATATATTTCAGTTTTTTAGATTATAATACACATTTACTAGTTTTCTCGGTATCTTTCCTTCTGTTTATTCCAACGCTTGCTATCCATTAACCGCTCCTCCCAGTTGAGTAATCTTGGCCCTTTTGTGTCTAACGTAACCCATAAAATGGCAACGATTTCTATTAGTAGACCTTTTTGTTGAAGTACTTGAACCGTTCGTAACCGCCTCCTCGTTTGGAAGGATTCTTGACCGGCGTTCTCTTTAATTAAGAACATCGCGGCCATCTCCAAAACCAACTCTGATTCTTTGGATCATCTCTTTCAATCGTCCTCTAGCAGTTACTTTTATTAGCCGATAATGGTTCGTGAATTGGGAAAGTTTCACTTAGCTGCCGTTCACCTTCTGTTCCCGCAGGGTCATTTCCATTTGAATCATTCGCTCGCCTCAGGCTGGAGTTAATTGATTTTGGGTCGTTTCTTAAAGGAAAAATTAATAGGAAAATGTATTTCCGCGCGTATTTCCTTGTACCAGTCACTGTGGGTGTGGTGTCGATATTTTTAGTTACGTAGGAATATTGATTAACAATATTTGGGAGAGAAATTTAACCAATCGTTAAAATGGGATCATGATGTAGCATCCTGTTTTTTCGTTTAAAAAACTGTTATGAAAAATCTCTTTTATACGTAACCTAGAGTACGTAGTCCTTTGAAAACTGATTTTCTAGGCTGGTGTCCAACCTAAAGCTTGCACTAATCCTTCAAACAAGGATAATTAGATATAAAGTAAAGTCCCTGGCGCGACATCCCTTTGAGGGATAACGGTATTCCCCGTTGGTGACGCGTGGTCAGCGCCTCCTATGCAGCCGTGTTTGGCTTTTGGATGATTAGGAATACAAGCTTAAAAAGTTTTGAAGATTTACTTAGGTAAAATAGGATTGAACGTGATTACATACAATATGAAATGGTAAAAAATTTATCATTAATGAATTACAGCTACAAAATACGTAAGATCAAGTATATAGGAAGTGTTTCAATACAAGTAACCATTAATCTATAATAAAATTAGCCACAATTCTCCTTTTGTAAACAATTCATTACATTTCAGTTCCAGAGATACATAGCAATATTTAGCACTGTAGGATTCTAGAACATTAAACAACTAATTTTACTAAATTGTTTTAAGAATTAGTGAAATAAAATTTCGCCAAGATATATTTTTATTATTTGATGCAGTTGAACTGAAGTAAGGTGACAGGTTCAATAATTAATTATAAGCCACTATTCCAATTATTAAATTATGTTATATTATGCAAGTGCAAGTGACATTCGTTAGATAGGTACTAAAATTCCCAATACTGCCGAAAGTCAATCTTCAAAATACTTGAAGGAGAGAAAGAGAGAGATCATAGTGATCATGAGATTTAATGAGATGTTTGTTCATCTTCATGAGGGTATACTACCGAAGAAGTCAGCAATATTCTGTTTCCTTTGACTCGTAGATAGTATCATTCTTCATTCCAGCGATGTATCATTGTTTCTGGGTCGCACACGTAACCTCATGATAATACCTGAAAAAATAGAGGCACCATCCTCGGAAAGTAGAGGGGCATCCTGTTACATGTAGCTCTTTTGACTTTCTCGAGGAAGAAAAAAATTCAAGATGTTTTATTCCGGGGCGACAGTGCTCGTGGATTTCCAAGTGAAATGTCTAGTTTTTCCGCGACGTCGTCATACGCCGGTATACGTGGGTCAAAACATCGAGAAGGTCAGCGACCCCGTGCGTCGACCTGTTTGTGAGTCCTCCACTACGAAAGTGCGGTCATTGTTGAAGGGAGTGTACCGCTCCGACGTCTTAAGTCCTCTCAGCGATGTTTCCCAGAGTGCTTCGCGTGGAATTTCATCGGTTTCAGCGGTCGTGTTACCAAGTTTACAGCTGAACTTGGAGTAAACTTACTGCTCCTTTAACACATCCGTTTTGCCACGGGACGAATGAGAAAACACACTTGCACTTTTGAGGGACTTCATCATCACTCAGTCACGCAAACATCTGTACTCATGCTCGGAGACGCGAGGGATTAGAACAATAGCTCGCGATTTGATTTAATATTTGTGTGAATGGGTTCCTTTTTTTGGAAAAGTAATGTAGTGGTCATATAGTCTGATGTTTTATTGTACAAGATGAAGAGTAGTTTTACTTACGTATAATTCAGGGACTAGCATAGCTTCAAGGGAATATTCCTTTAGACGGTAACCTATTTGCATTGATTTAAATGGTGAATTTGTATTTTAATAATTAAACCGTCAAACTTTGCAAACTACCAAATGTTCCCTGGTCTTAGAGTAGGCAGCTTTAAGTGTATTAGAGAGTACGCAACTTTAAGCTTACCTTACCTTGGCTTACCTAAGTCTCAGATTCAACTCAAGATTACCTGGATCAAATTCTAAATACATCGCATTTGTTTATATTTCTTATAGGCTTTAATTCTTTTGTAGGATTATTTCAAAGACGTTAGTCCTCAGAGCTCAGTAGCTGTCATAAGAGACATTACTCAATGAACAGTGAAGAGGGAAAAATGAACTTATTTTTTATAATCGACTTTCGTTTTCAACTCAATATCGGAGGAACTTTCACAAAATATTATAAAATTTCTCGGAATTCAGCGCTATTTCTGAATCTTCCTTTTAGAATTCCGTGCCATTCTTGAAAAGATGCGGAAAATCTCGCTCAAAGAGCACCAATGGAGGAACAGATTTTATCCTGTTTAGAGGAATTGCCGTTTCCCTTCATAAAATTATGAATTCTTCCTCCAAGAATTAGTGGTTGCGGAGCGGGGGCTGTTGGATTGTGTTTAGATGCTATAGGTGTTTAGGGGTTTAATCGCTTTAGATTGTGTGTCCGCGATTTCAAATAATTTCTTAAAGGTGACACTAATTATTTTCATGTTTCAAACGGGATCTGTGATCTTTTAAAATATTTTTATAATTTAATATAATATTTATATAAAAATATACATGAAAAATTCTTTGTTAGAACTTATTAAGGGTCAGATTATCATTTTAAATAGCTTTTATAATAATCTATACCATGTGATCAATTGGAAATAAGACATGCTTAAAATAGCTCTTCGAAAAATAATTAGATACTTGATTTTACAAGTGAAGCTTACACTTCTATATTATCTATAGATACTATATTACTCATTCTTAAAGGTCATGGCTAAAGGTACGGAGAGCGAAAAGTCTGCATATTAGGTTGGATTTAAGTCTCCTGTACCCTGTCTCCAATATTGAAATTGATGGCATTTACGGCCTTCCCTTGTATGCGCTGGGAAAAATTCTTCATGCTTTCAGATAAGTCCATCTTCAGTACGTTACATTGACAGCATCGGTCACTTCCTCAGATTTATAACACCTGTGGATACGAGGTACATGTTTCTCATGGTGTGATTGATTTCCATGCTACTGAAAGGAGTCTGAGAGGGAGAGAGTGAAATGCCTGTAGGTTGTAATAGCGCTAAAGTTTAATGCAGATGTCGTAGAGGCTCTGGATTCCCTTAGCACAGCCTTATCGTTTGTATTAACGCTGTTTTCGATATACAGGAAATTTAGATACAAGCATTATCGGTTGTTGGGTGAAAGTTTGATGGGATCCGAGGTTAATTTGGTACATATTGGGCGTCGAAGGGAGGGATATGGATGAAAGAGTTTGATTATAGGGTTGATTTCTTGCGGGAAGTGTTTTATCCGAGGTGATGTTGAAAACAGCCTTTTGATTCCCGAAATTGATTTCTGAAAGTTCAGGCAGAGTTTGCAATAGAAGCGGGGCTATTAAGATAACAAAGTCCCGAGGAGAAAGTACAAGAAATTGCGCTAGGGCTCAAAGGTCACCGATAATGGGTTAATTGAGTTAAAATTCATATGTCAGGTAGTTAGGAACGGATGTACATCCGTTCGTGATATTCCTTGCCTTATTTTGCTGATTTAGTATGGATAGTTATTAAAGGGTTGTCAGTTTTTCCCAAAGTAGCATACGTAAAATATTTTTAAGATTATTGATTTTCATAAAATATTTAAAAGTTTTTATAAAGTATTTTTAGGTTGAAGTGTTATGAATATTGGTGCCTTTTATTATGTAGCTACTTTTAATACCATGTTATCAGGTCGATAAATTTTAACGAATTAATAGGTTTCCTTTGCATCAATCTCTGGTCATTCTTTAATGACTTTGAAATATATTTATGATTTCTTTCCTCTTGTTCTGTAATGGATTTTACGGCGGACGATATGTATGCTAAAGTCAATTCAATTATGGTTAGAAAATTAATAAAGTCACTCATTCGGTTCGAGAATTTATGCACATAAAAATGACCTACCGTGACAGCATTCTTTAAAACATAAGAAATTCATAAGGGCTGCCATTTAAATTATTTGTCTATGATCATTAATAGCAACAAGCATACCTCGTTACCTATTCGATATACATTGTGTATGTCTGCGGATTACAAGATACGCATGTGAGTGAGGTAAATAAAATATCAGCATCCAGGTGAATAGGAGAAATTTGCACATTTGATTACATCTCTTGTACCGGTTGGTACCCGTAGCATGTCAGGGCTTCATCACGCCCCGATGTCCTTGGTGAGTTTCCCGTTCTCAACCGAAGGTGGAGAGTGTACCAAGGGATGGCCTGGTCAACTAGGGACCACCGTGGCTCTCTCTCATTCCAATTGTTGAATATTTATAGCCTTGCTGATGGTTATACATCCGGCGATTGGAGGTTAATTCTGTTTACTTACCAACATATCCACGTAGAAATGATGCGAAAAATTTTATGGCCGTTTCACATGTAGATTACGGTTTTCTTACGGGTTACTTTTTATATCCATTACTGAAGTTAAAGTAGAAGGTTTTTTATGAATAGCGCCAAAATATGTATCAAATAATTGGAATCGAATTTTTTTTAAGTGACTAAAATCGTTAAGCAAAACGAAGTTTTAGAAACAAGTGACTTATACTTATCCACATAAGTTCTCCTTGTTTCGGCTAAAAGTAGCCGAAATTCTTCTAACTCTTTCTCTATATACACCTATTTCCAGCATGAAATGTCAACGGCTTGTGATGAATGTAACTTCCCCGGTGTTAACCTGGTAATAAGTGTTGCTGTTTTGCTGTTTTAATTGTAGATATTGCATAAGATCGAATTCTTCTAAATCTATCGTGAATGATTTCCGCTAGAGATAACTACGGATGATTCTACTTATTCCTCTCTGTTGCACATATATGGCCCCTCTTTATGCCTCTTACTTCTTTTCTATTAGAGGAATGAAAATATAACTATTCAAACGTCATTTAGACAGTTTATGTCCAATTAAATTTCAATTTTCCATTCATATTATTCCATATTATATATTTTCTACCAAAGAAATTAAATTAAAATTTTATATAACAACGACGTCAAAAAGTTTGAATATCAAATTTAAGCTTCTTCCAATTTAGATAACTATGCCCGAGCTAGGACATAAGATATGTGAAATGCATTTCTCTGTAAATTTGTGTCGACAAAAAATACAAATTTACTCTAAATATTCCGCTTATTTAAATGAGAACCTCTGGTTTATCCAAACACTGAAATTGTTATTGAAACTCTTGATTAGAGTTTCTACTAAAATATCTTTCCAAGCAAAATACTTAAATAACTTAAGAGCCTACACTAGATAAACTAACATCTCTATACTATCTACTCTATACTATCTACTCTACTATACTATACTACTAACTTCTACAACCTTAAAATGAGTCTGAAATGCATTATTTTACTAAATTATTTTTTAGGGCCTCACAAGAGCAACTCTCGACGCTCCTTGCCGGAGATCTCATATTCATCACTTTGGGGTGAGTTTTGAATGATGTGTCTACTTAATTCTAATTTTAATATTCTAATCGTCATATGCGAGTCTTTTTACCTAGGTGATCAAACAAATACATGTTGAAACTTCACTACAAAATTGCTTCAGTCGACCACTTTTGCATCCAATCCCCAGAATGCTTATCATTGAATTTGGAATTCCAAATCCTATTGGATACCACCAATCGGGTCGATGACACAGAGCAATAAATCCTTTCAATGGCAATATTCTATTTTAAGAATTACAGCCGTGACAGCATGTTTTTACGTGGATTTCGAAACACCCTGTATTTTGTACAATTCAGCTTATAAATTTTAATCGAAACCGACGCGGAGAAATTACAAAGTTTTGATTGAATTCCCAGCGAAAACTTTGTTTTTCCACGCCGCTGAAGTTGTCAGCATTCCTTCTTTTACGAGGTTTAAGCTAATTTTTTCCGCAGTTGCATCCTCGCTTATCCAATTGACATCGACGCCCAGCGGATTCAATGAAGGATCACATTGTGAAGTTGAGGAAACAGAGTCGTGGGCTTATTGTAGCCCAGAGAATTCCGCTTGTTGCAACAAATAAAGAAATAGTTAACCCGCGAGGTTATCCGATGAATTTTGAATAGCCTTTACTCAGCAGTAGCAGCACCCAATTCCCAGAGCGACCCACGAAACTCTCCTAGCAATAGTTTTCTATCGAGTTTGAATTGCGCCTGAGTTTGTTTCCCTCTATAGTTGCGTTGAAACGTGTCCTGCTTATAGACGATGAATGTTTGATATAATTTTTAGCTGTTAAAATTGATGACAAATTTTGTTCAGAATCGCTTATTTTATGTGTGGGATTTTGTTTCTATTTGTCATTTAATTCCCATTTCTTTCCGTATTATTGGACGATTTCCGCGCTGAAGCAAGTCTTATCGGAGATTAAAAATATTTGAGAATTACTTTTTAACAGAGATGTAGTAGTCAAAGTCGTAATTGCACAAATAAATTAACATAAAAGTAAACTGTACACTTAATAAATGATTTTGTGTGAGGGAATTCCACCATGAATCGATTTAATTTAAAAGACATAACAGTACTAAATAAATTTGAAATGTTCACTGACATTTAAATTGATGAAATAACAATGAAAGAGTAGATTTTGAAAGCTATAAAAGTGAATAAGGTATATTTTTATTCGTATCACTTTTATGCGAATTCGATGTTTTGCTCTGTCCATTCCATGCAAATCCCATACATGATAATCATTGTAAAGCTATATCGATGGCATAATTTAGAAAACAACAAGTATTTTTATTGTAAGACTTTTTCTAGTATTAAAAAATTTGCTTTTGCCCTAAGTTTTTACGTTTGTAATATATAGTAAAGCTTTGAAATAAATTTGACAGTATCTTTCTCATGAAAGAAATGAGTAGACAATTCGAATTTTACCTAATATTCTTCCCTTATTTTTCGCAGTCTCAGATAAATATGTACTTGAGTAACGCACATATAACAATTAACACATGTAACGTACATAAGAATATCTCGAATGTATTTTGTGCGACGTTTTTCGTCGTCATTCATTATGATTTTCTACCGCATAAAAAGACACCTCGCTGTAGACATGATTAAATATCGCTTGTCGCTTAAATATCGAGTACGCTTGACATATAATTTTCAATATATTTTACCTTTTACTTCTTATTTTTGTTAAATTTGTAAATTTTTGTTTTTAAATTAATTAAAATTTTAATTAAATTTTAAATTTGAACAGGACGAGTTAGCAGTCACACTTAGTCATTTTGACGTCTAATAACTTTAGTTAAAGATATATACAAACATTGGACTAAACTAAGTATTTTAATTACCATCATTTATAGATTTGAATACATTTTGCGTTACGTAAAGTTATTATTTTTTCTTTTGGCTGATTAAACTTCTGAATGTCACGCTACACCAAATTAATATAAAGATATATGAGAGTCCTCTTGATAAATACTATATAAACTCCTTTTCTTCTAACACGTTGCTATTATCGAAGAGAGAGATAGCCCTATATGATTTAGTATTCCGTGCAAATTATTCTCATCCAAAAGCTTAGTTAGGGTAATCTGAGAAAATGGTACATGGATTACGTTGATCTCACAATAGTGACTTGCACGTGTAACATATAAACGCTCCATTTATATTCCAACCTAAAAGCTCAATTCATATCCCAAAATCCCTGGATTATTTTTCGTATTAACCTTAGAGCGCGGGTATTGATCTTGCCTTCAAACATTCGGATCCCCGTACATTTCATACGCTGGCTATCTAAGAAATTCATAGGTTTTCTGCCCCTTGATCTTATGCCTCCGGTGGTACTTGAATTACGCGACATGAAATTTTCTCCGTGCTGTCATTTGAGTGGAAACCATTACTCCTTCCCATATAAAGGTTCCATATACTCCTGTAGAATTGTATTCACACAACGTAATTATGTTTGATCAGAATGTTAGCGTTGGAGTCGTTATACTATTACATACAAGCCTCTTTCTATGTAATTATGGAAGCCAGAGAGGCCGGTCTGTGTACATGTCCTATTTTATTTCATGCGGGATTCGTTTCATTGTTATCGCACCGTTCATTGAGTTAGTCTCCGTCGAGCATATCATTATTGTCGAATTGAACGTACTTCCATTTTCTCGCATGTTCTCTATTTCCTTTGTTTTTATCCTTGGCTCGATCTGAATTATTTGGCGGCGACTCGCGATCATCTCCCGTATTTACCCGTCCTTAAATTACGCAAAATCCCACACATATTCTGCCCATTCCCGCGGTTGCGTCAGAAAGCTTTAAAACGGGATAGAGTAGCCGCACGATGGTACTCCGTTCCATGACGCCGACTAGGAATGGTCGTAAAGCAAATCCCGGCTACGGGAACATGATAAACACACGTTCCGAGCCGAAAAATTACGGCCCCAAAGACCTGTTTTTTCTATCTACATTTCGCCGCATCCATTTAATTGCATTTTCAATCTCCTCCATCATTATTTCGCCGCCGCATCACGGCGTTATTACCCATATATATAACCCCCTTTCCATTTTCCCCTCACATATCTCTTAAAACATCCTCCCTCACCTATCCCTCTACTTTAATCTCACTCCTCTACAAACGATGCCCCCTTAACTCCTCCCAATCTCTTTCTCGCCTTGCTGCTTCTCCCACCACTGCCTTCACTACCGATCATCCACTCCAACCTATGGAGCCAACAATCTCGTCTTTACGGCTGCTTTAACGTCTTATACGAAAAAGAAAAGCCTCTTCGATCCCTGAAATTGGTTGCCGACGACATCGGAATACCGAAACGCCGCGGAAGGCTATTGGAGAAACATTGTTACGGTGTGCGAGCGGAGTCCTTTTCGAGAAAGATTTAAAACCCCCATTTGGGCAAAGTTCAATTTCCGTTTTAATACGAGAGGGATATAGAGGTTGGCTCGGCGGGCGATGTATTAATTTGTATTTAACCAATCTTAATGCGGCTTTGAGAGAGGATGGGTTTGGGTTGAATAATCGCTTGAAGTTAGGAAAGTGCTCTTCCGTCAGGGATGCGGGGTTTTCTCGGAAATCGTTACGGAATTTTTTGCTTCGACGCTGTTTAAAAAGTTGCGCTCTTCTATCTCACCGAATTGGTAAAGGATACAATGAGTCTGTGGTGAATCAATATGCTTTCTTAAGAAGCAATCGACGCAGTGAGGTTAAGAAGTAAAGGCTTTACCAACAAGGTTAAACTCGGTAAGAGACGGTGGTTTCAATTTAGGGAGCTATCCTGCAACAATAACCCAGAAGAACGTTGACACTAGTGAGCAGCTAAGTCGAAGAATACATGAATTTTGCTATCGAGACAACGAAAATTTTCGATATCCAGTGAGAGTTATATCAGATGTGGTTTATATGTAAATATTGGGCGATAATTTCAGATAGTAGAATTATGATATAACGCAAAACAAGAGAAACCTTCAATAAGTTTTATGTCAGAGGAAGGGAATTTTAAAAAATTATGAAAATTCCCTCGAATAATGATGAATGCTAAACTTTGTTGGACTTTGAGCTAATTTTCTATATTATAATTCCTTTAACGGAAACAGGAAACCCTAGTTATATCCGTTTCAATAATTTAAATGGTCGCGGGCGCTAACAACCAAAAAATATTTGTCTTAGAATTGAAATATTAGACTTTTGCTTTGTCAAAAAAGTGTTTGCTAAATGTTATAATCATGATAAATTTAGCTTTTAATTATATATTAGTTTAGTGTCGCGTATAAAAATCGGAGATAGGCTCATTCTCCTTCTTCAGGAAATTAATTTCTGATTCTAAATATACCTTATTATCTTACAGTAAATACTGATTTACGTTGCTTGAATATTTCAATATTATCTGTATATATTTTCTATGCTAAACATGGAACCTCCTGATGAGCCTTTCTCTGGCTCAGGGGGACCTTAAAGTTCTCAATGGAGAGAAAATTATTGTATTTTGTGACAAAGAAGAATAACTATTATTATAACTAAAAAAAAAAATAATAATATTAGTTTGAAAATTCAATATGATGTTGGCCGTATTTCACAATAATAACTCCACGACAGGCACTTATACCTTACTAGTATTTTAAAACAAAGTGAAAAATACCTTTGGTAAAATTTAGATTTATTAAGAATAGTAGAATGGGAAGGGTGAATATTTGAGAATCAATGAACTCACTTGACCAAGATACGTTGAAAATTATCCAGACTTAGAAAATCTGCCGATAAGGGCAGCTTGGCAAATGCGGAAAATGTAACGGAGAAATTCTTTCCTTCGCCTCTATATCCACCCAAGTTTCTGATAAAGGAATTGATTTTCCATCATTACCCAAATTGCTTAAGGAAGGACTATGCGATGGAGCAGATGTGTAATTTAACCAACTTAATATACACGGCCCACGGATTTCCGGAACAGGAGTTTTGGGTCGGATACGGATGTGGAAAAGACGGAATGTATAAATCCCCAACTTTTCCGTTATTAGAAGAGGGGACCGATGAGAAAACATAAAATTCACCCACCGTTTCGATTTTATCCTTCGATATTTGGAAAGGAGATAACGTGAGTTCAGAAATCGCTGCTGAGGGCCCTTGGAATGTTTCGTTCCATTTCATCTCGCAAAATTGAAGTATCGCACAATCTTCGATGGGTATAAAACGAGGGATAATTCGTACGATAATGGGTCACTTTCAGTTCTTCGGTAAGGAATGCGGAAATACCTGCAAAAAAACATGGTTTATAGTTTATTTGTTTTCTTTTTCACTCTTTATACTTGAAATATTTTCTGCGTCGTTAAGCATAGAGCAAACTACAATTTTTTGCCAATAGACATCGAGTGAAAAAGTATTCTTGGTATGCTTCGAAAAAAATACGAGGACCAAATTTCCTTATGAAATATGCTTAATTTTCGCTTAGTTATTTCAAGGATAATTAATAATCGGAAAACCCGGCCTTGTCTCGGAACTAGGAATCCTTATCATTAATTACTGCACTTGATGAACTTTATTTATAAAAGGAGCAAAATTTGTATTTTCTAAACGAAATTCCTAATTAAATTCTTTAATGTATTTCCATGAGAGGATTAGAAGTTCCCAAAGCTGTATAAAGTGTAGGGGCAGACTCACTATCCTAGTGTATAAATGTAAAGTGTAAATGTATAAATATTAATCTTGTCAATGAAAGCAAATTTTAACTTTTAGAAACCTTCAGCAGCACGTAGGAAAATGGCTTATTCGAGGCGTTACATCGATTCTGTTGAAATTACGTATATATACGTCTTCGGCCTTTCGCACATTCGGTTCATTCTTTTCTTTTAGTTTGCATATATTCCCTCGATACCAATTATGCACATTGTAGTTGAACGTGCGTTAGACGTCTACCACATAGTTTGTTCTTTAGTTCCCGAGTAACTACTCTTCTTTTACTTCTTGATAAGTAACCCTGCCTTCTTATAAGATAAAGTAACTTTTCTTTAGTCTTACCATGACTAGTCTACTTTCAATTATATCAAGTTTCATTCAATTCCTTCTCAATATCTGATCCACCCCATTCCTTTACCTCCGCTATTTCATTCGATTAAAACCCTTCTCCTACCATTCACCAGTACTTCTTTGTTCGCTTATCTTTTAACTCAACTTACTTCGAATCATCTGAACTCCGTCGTACACAGCACTCACATCTTAAGCCTTGTGATGCACTCCTACCTTAAGGTCCATGTTGCAAACCCATACAACAAAGTACTCCAGATTAAGGAACTGATTATAACCTGATTCCAAGGCTATTCGTTATCATTTCCTTTAATGCAAGTTTCCATAGTTTCAGCCTTATTTTTTAGCCTTCTTTGTGTTCCTCCGATTTCAGGAAATAATGCAACAGGAATAAGGAAATTTCTTTACCTTTACCTATTTGTGCAGTATACTTTGATTACTATCTCAGAATGGTGCACAATTAAGGTAAATTCGAGTTTTTTTTACTGTTAACTCAATATTTCACGGCAGTCGCAATTCACTGGGGTACCCAGAATAGCGTTCCCTTTTTAGTCTGCGTTATAAAAAGCAACCCAGTTGGTCTTGGATTAAGCAATAAATCTATAACAATATGACGTTAACTAAGCCACAATGTATATTTCAACACGCGACCCACTTTTCAAGCAGAGCCATCGTCACCTGATGACGGAGACAAACATTTAAATCAGAGCTATGTTGAAATATGCACACTGTTTGACTTCACCGGAGCGCTTTTTTATGATTTATATAAAAGTTTTATTCAAATCTGGCGATGATGTAAATCTGGTTTAAATCCATGAACTTATTCAAAAGTTAGGGCTAGTTAAATGACTTTAGCATACTCCAGGAATCGCGAACTTCATAACGTTAAACTTTTTCTCCATTTAAATTATATCATGCCTGAAATGTATAATAGCTAGTCAGAAATCGAATTTTCATTACGTTATTCAAGGCAAAGTATTCTTTCTTTACCTTCTGGCGTTGGCCTAAAAGGGTTTCTAGACGTAGCCGTTATAAGAAAGTTCTTCATTGTATTCTAAGGATAAAATAAATTTCGCTGACCTGTTAATGCAAAAACTTCGTTCTATTCTTTATCTTTTAGTTCCCCTTATCGAGCTAGCTCTTCTCAGAGATCTTCCAAGTTTTCATAAACTGTATATACCGTTTGCTCCAGCACTTCACTCCACATTGACTTTTCCGAAAGTATAGAGACTTCATCATCGCGCAGATGGTGAACCCAGTGCAGTTCGGAGCGTCTCTGTAAAGGATTGGAAATACGAAGTAAGAGATTGGAAAGTTCGGGAGAATTAGAAATCCGGGAAGTGCATCTATTTCTTTTTTAACGCAACCGAGTTTTAGCGTTTCCATCAGCGATTGTCGTCGGTCATTCGAAAGGTAGCCAAAGTGTGCGATTGTTAAACTCCATTCCATTAAGTAAATGGAAAATCATCCAACTTCAACAGACGTAATCTAATAAGTGAGGTCACCGAGAGGGATCAAAATTCTTGAACTGTGACGTAAAGTTTTTGTTACATAGGGTTAATTTTTCGCTATATCGTTCATGATTCCCTTTCGAAAACTTTTCCATCTCTTACTTGCCCACATAGAAATATCTTTGAGATAAATAACTAAGTCATTTACTGTGGCTGCAAAAGTTATAGGTCATATATTTTATTTCGTGGAATTGTGGATAATGAATCAGTGTCGCAGCAGTATTGAGCTCTGAAAGTATAATATATGTTGTAAAGAATTTCATACCAATTTAGACTTTTCTTTAATTAAAACTGCGAAACGAATTACAGATGATGAAATGTGGAAGGACAATTGTAGAGATACTGCGTTTGACGTTAAATTTTCCGTTTATTTTGTTTCTTATCAACAATAACGCTTCTTATAATTAAAATGATCACATGTAGCTTCTCCTAAATTATCTTATTCAAGATTTATAACGGTATGTCGGTAAAATAAAATGAATCCAAGTTAGGAAAGTGCAATCTTGTTGCTTTGTTATCAGATATGTAATATATTCCAGTTCTTATCCAGACTTTAATTAAATACCAACTTATTTTGGCTAAAGTTAATTTTGCACTACATGAAAGAAATTACTGTTAAAAAAAGATGGAACTTTGTAATATCGTGTGGAAATGTTACAAATATCTTCAATATTAACATAACTTTCTACAAAGACATTCCAAACCATGTTGAATTTATTCATCAAAATTGGTTATTTCTCTTTAATCATTTCCCTTACTATCGCGAAGTCCAAACTATACATCGTAGACGTATCATACTTTATCGCGGAAATGATATAATTTTTCATGTTTTAAGAGCTGAAGCACACTTTATACATATTCCATGTCTCTAAGCACACGCTATACATATTGAATTCCTAAGAGGCGCCTCTTTCACGAGTAGGAATTCGGAATTCCATATCACGAGAAAAAGGCGGGAAACTCGCAAAACTGCCGATTCTTACATTCACGAGTAGAATTACTTTCTGCTATAACGTGAGCATTTTTGCAGAACTCTCCGCGAGTTTCGAATGCTTCCAGTCTCTAGAAAGTATTCTTTCAAAAGGATCGTTGCTACCAAAGAATCAGAGAGTAGGAACGAATTTCGAGGCGAAATGGGTGACCGAGTTGATAAAGTTAGTGGCGTAAACTGGCTGATATAACGCGAAAAATCTTCCGAAAGGTCTCACATCGAGATGTAGTTAATGGGCTAAATGTCATAACTAGATGAGATACATTTAAGGAGTGGAGACTGGTACATCGGCAGGAGTGTTTAGTGCTCACATAGCGGGAAAAGGATTTCTTAGCTTTAACTGTAGATATATATCGAAATTTCACGCGATATGCGTATTCTGATCAATAAAATTAGCATGTTTTCTTCTCTACAGTAATTACACCTTTTCTAGTCTGCATGCCTTATGTTGGACTGGAGAAAAGCGTTGCATTTACAAATTGGAGAAGGTTCACCGTCGATGTGCATTTTCTTAAAAACTGCTACGATAATTTGATAACTATCATCAAGTTGCTCCTAGGCATAGGAAGGATCGTTAAAAAAAGGAGATGGAATTTTACGTTAAATTTGAGGGATAAATTCAGAGATAATACGTCATCCAAAGACGAAATATATACTCAACTCCTGCACTGATACGTAGCCTGATAGATATTGCAAGAAAAAAAAGGGAAATGGTTGCTTGAACTAGTCGCTTATAGCAACAGACTAAAGGATCACTATTATGGTGGTAAATTTTAAATTGATTTAAATTATATTATCGATCTCTATCTCCTATATTGGTACACATTCACCCCCTCACAAATTATAATGAACGAAAAGGAAGTTATGTTAATCCAAAAAAACTAGCAGTATGACGCTGGGTCATGTGAAGATGTTGACTTGCTCAACGTTTAACAACTAATTTAAACAATACTACGAATAATAAAAAATACAAATGCAAAAAATAGGTTCACGAACAACGTTACCGAATAATTACGACAAATTGCTAAATAAAATAATATACAATTTAAATAGCAAAAATTTACATGTTAATATGCAAATACTCCAAACCGCTTGTAATTTTAACAGTCACTCTAAGAATTCCACATGTACAGTTACAGAATATCTAAACATAAACTAAATTGCAAACTAAATACAGCAATTCAGCACTCTGAAATGCAACTCCATACTATTCTCGCTGAAATCTAGCCTAGCACAATCATCTCTTTTATCAAATCTGTATATTTCACCGCTCAATTTGAAGATTTCATGCCACACAATGGAAAATAACCCTAGATTTTATTATAATGCAGTCTCGTTCGGAGGGGTATAGAATTTAAGCCCGATTTATGCTCGTTACGTTTGAATTGGCCGTTCCGTCAATTTGAATTCACACGTAAATATGCTATGTTTGTTCGCTTAAGTGGAATTCGGGGCTAAATAGCCTAAGAAGTGCCGTTAAATAAATAAAGGGCACCAATTCCCTCCCTCTACACCACAACTCGACCTACATATTCCATGGCTGCCTCTTTCCCACGACCCAAACCCCTTTGGTCACCCGTTCTACCCTCACACAAAAATACATACCACATTCCAAACACATTATCCGCACTATTCGGTTATTGCTGATGTTGGCGCAAATCCAACACACACGTGCCTTGCTTTTTTATCGATTGACGTAAATGCGCTAAATGTTTAAGTAGGTGGTTGTTTGCGATACTCTTTTAAAATGGGAAAGTCGGTATATGCTATTAAAGGGGAGCCCATCAGTGTTGACTCTAATTATTTTTACGGAAAAAAGTATCCAAATTGTATCGGGTGTCACCACACATTTTTTCCATTTTTCCGATGGTGAAGTGATACTAATTAAAAGTTTTTGTTTCATCATCTCAGCAATCATGATCAATCATGCAGTAATGAATCCATGTTTTAAGTAGATTCAGAATGCATAAATGTTCAGCACAAATAAGATATAAAAGTAGCGAGTTCCAAATAATCTTATTTTAAGAAAATATCCACTCATCCATATAAGTTGGTGGAAGTAAGCGTATTGTCTGATGCTTCAAATTATCGTACATTTATAAATTGATATATTTATGTGTTAACGCCTCTCGCTGAACCTAAGGTATAGAGAAAGGTAATAAAAGACTATATTAAAAGTATTTACACTAAGGACATGCGTATCCTGCTTACGATCTATCGTTATAGTTGGTAGTATAGTTTAGGCCTTATATTAGAATGTTTCGTTTTGTAGAATGACCGTATCCCAACTTCTTGAAAATGGTACATATCTCTGCCGCAAAACGGTACATAATGGAAGAAAAGTTTTCGATTTTCATAGGGGATATTTTTGTTATTTCAAAGCAAATATGATTAGGAAGAACTTTGCCCGTTTTTATATAAATCGTATCTTAAAACGAGTAAAAGTACCCTATCTTCCTGAAAACAAACTAAAAAGCACACGTGATTAATATTTTTTATGGAAATTACTTCATTTTTGGAAGTTTCTAACCAAAAGCATGACATAACAATTTTTTAAAAGTTAGCGATGCCCATGATGGTCATATTTTCAACAAAAATATTAGGTTATTTGAGAGATTTAAATCCTGTGTAATTGAAAACTTTATCCGTAGCCAACAAATTTACATTTTGCTACTGAATATCATGAGACTATCACTTTTATGACAAAGGAGGAACAACTGATAAAGTATATTATATGACGATACGGGCAGGACGGAAAGACCGGAACTAGACAGCGCCGACGAAAACGCACGGTCAGTCTACTTTGAAATAACTCGATATTTTATTAAAGAGCAGTCTTCACCGAATGGCGTTGGAATTGTTCGGTCTAACAGACGAATCCTTCTGCAGAGGGGGGATTAGTAGGCATGAGTGCTGATTCACGCGAGTGGTTTTAATCCTGAAGCCTTCAGCCTCGCCGTGGATTCAACCCAAATTTCCTCTTGATTATCTCTTCGCACGCTATGACCAATACCAGTCGTATTTCCCTTTCTATTAGTTGGTAATTACATAGAATATTTAGGCCCCCTTCCCTACGTTATACTCGTGTGATTAACCGCTTCGATTATTGAACATGAGAAATTGAATTTTCCGAAAGCTATCTTCCTTCATCTCATGCAGCTATATCTCACATGAAGGAATACGTTCACTGTCGTTGTAGTTGTTTAAGCTATGATTATTGTAGTTTCGTTTAGGTTTGATATCTCAAAAAATTACATAAGAGAGGCCTCGTTGATGAGTTCAACGTGAAATCACGTATGGAGTGAGCTGTTCTTTGGTCGAACAAAAGCCATAGAAATCATAATGAGACGCCATAAAAAAATAATACATCATAGGGTTAATGCCAGTATTGTTTAAGATACTCAAGAATAAACTTTCAAGTATTGCACCGATATAAGAAATATAGGTATGTTAAAGCGTAACTCTATAGAATAAACATGCAAACATCTTGAAGAAAAACATACCACAGGAGAATGTTATTCTATCGTTTTCGTCAACTTGTTAACATCTTCATCACCTGAGGATATTGAAAAGTTGAAAGATGCCGAAATCGGTCGAATATAGTTCTCTTTTGAAGTATTTTCTGTAAGATTATTGTTGAGCCAACACGTTCAGGCTGTTACAGCAAGAAATGATTCTCTTACGTATGTTACTCATGATAAACGAACATCTCGTTTATTTATTAAGTTAAAACCTACCTGGAATTAATAGTTCTTATCCAACTCTTTGTTCAAAGTTTATTATTAGTTAAAATTGTTTATAGTCAACCATATGTAACCATGGAAGGAAAAAAAACCTTTACTCTCAAATATGAGATAAAGAACTTGAGACTGATTCTTTCTCTGCATCAAATAGAGGCACAAAAGTCTAAAAAGCTTTTAGTCTCCTTTGCTACGTTGAGAGAATGTTAAATGAAGAATATTTCAGTTCATGAAGCAGTCAGATTCGTATATCGTAGCAATTCATTCCTATTCGCACGCATATGCATAAATAGTGTATAAAAATTCATTTATTCATAGGCAAAATTGACCTGAAAATTTCACATGCGGCGGTGGGAAAAGTTTCTCCACCCAACCTTAGGCTGATAGCGCATATGGCATATTACTTGGAGAATAAAAAAAATCGTTAGTTTCGATATTTAGACAGCCAGTGTAGTTCCGATTTACTTGGGCTTTAAAGATACACCAGGGCTGACCGTTGGTCATTCAGCACGTATTGCAGCGTTCCCATATCGTTTTTTAAAGGTCTCTGGTTAGTTAAAGTTGTGCGACGATTTTGAGCCCTAGTGAATGGTTTTTAAAATGGAAAAAATTGGGACACGTAACGAACCACGTACGATTGTCACGTATGTGTAGTAAGTTACGTGCTTTTGCACACGTCCGAGTGTGCGCACGTGATTGCCGTACGGAATGCACGAAACTAAAGGGATCTTCTTGATCTTGCCTCTTTAGCCATTTTGCTTCGGTTCGTTTTCACCTGCCGGTTTCTCACTTGCTATCGATCGCAACCTCGCTTTAAAATGTCACTTTCTGAGAAGGAGGATTGGCTAACGGAGAAAGAGCCTTAGCGACTCACATCGGATGAAAGAAAGAAGTGCGGGAGAAAATGTGAGATGGAGGGGATCGCCCCGAGGAAGGCGGCAGCTTTCTGACGTTTTATCCCTCTCACCGACTGTCGTAGAAAATTGCTGTTGCATGAGCTGGGCTCATTTCGTGAATCTTCATAAGGCCTAGGAAAGTTTACGTGGAAAGTGATGCCCGAGGAATTCCTTTAGTGTACGTCGATTGAAATTGAGCGTGATTAAATTCAAGGTCCGCGTTCCTATGTAAATACGTGACTCCTAATGAGAGATATCGCGTTTGTGTTTATCCTCGGGATTTGGACGTTAAAGAGAAGCGTTTTAGAGGAAAATATTCCTCGTATTTGATACTATGTGGAAGCCTATGCTTCTTACGTGTCTCTGATTTTTTGCTGATGAGTTTTCTGGCCTTGACGTACTTTATTTGTATACTAAAACTATGACAGATAAAATCAACACACGAAATTTGCATAACCTACTACATACGTCTAAAATGATAAAAACTAAAGCTTCTTTCTCTAGATACGGGATATAATGTTATTGCGTTACTCAAGTTATCTCTTAACTTATCTATCTCTAAGTTATATCCTATTTTGACTATTTCGACACATTTATACTATTTTATGTCAACAGTCTATGCTAATAATTTAATTACTCCTTGTATCTAGAGTAGTTCAATTCTTTGGAGGTTGTATATCAATGAATTGAGGATTCCATTTCCAGTTATAAAAAATTTCAGTGTTGGATTTTAGATCGTTTTACTTTGGAGTTACAGATGTACTTCGTTTCATTGGCACGTTAAACATCTATATTTTTTCTGAATCTGAAGAAAAAAGCATCTACACTTGCTTGCCAAAGAATCAGGCCACAGATGAATAGCTTCTTAGTGAGACCGAAGTCACGTAGAGAATCCTAGTTTTCCAAGAACATGGGACAAAGAATCTAGCTACGCGATACGCTGTTTATCCTGTTCTTTCCTATATGGTCCATCTCTGATAGGTGTCTTTGTCATCCTGTTACAGATCTGTCGCTCTCATACGCCATTGTTTGCAAATTAAAATTGAGTCATCTCGTTGATATAAGCTACGTGTTTTCCTCCCAGGGGCAACATTTGTTCAGCTTTACCCTCTTTCTTCCTTGAATTTTTGATTTGTATCGTGGAGTAGCGAACGTTAATTGCTACTCATCAAACCTTTGCTTTGATGAGAATGTGTGGAGACGGCCAATTTTTACTCTATCCGAAAAGGGTCGGTAGGGAATTCGAAAATCAAAGTTATTGGGATTATTCTGTTTTTGATTCATTAAAATACACAAAGGTTCCACAAGAGTATGGAAAATGCAGATTTATCATAGATTGACTAACTTCTTTAGGAATTTATTCTCTGCATTAATTTATAACGAGATATTGGTGCAAATGAAAATATAAATGTTATGTATACTGTCATGCATACTGTCAAGCAAAATTACGGTCACACGTAAGTAGATAAATTAATAACGTTTGAGTGAAATTGAGACATTTACGTGTCCCTTTGCATTTAACCAATTGGCTGTGAAAAAAGATATAATAAGTAATTGTAGTACAATTAATAATAACGGTTAATTTAAATTAAAAGAATATAGGCAAAATACAATGTGCCATAGGTTTCAGAAAGCGAATAATTATAAGTAGAATGTTGTATTTCGCTTAGGCTAACGATACTTAATGAATCACTATTCCTGATTTATTATTTTCACGTCCTAATCTTTTGTTTCCTAATATCCTCCAATAAATTCTAAAAATTAAGGTTTTATTCGTGAGCGATTCATAGGATTAAAGAGGTTATGCATTGACCCAAGTTGAAAAAAATCTCCACATTTCATTCACTAATACACAGTCTGTTCCCCCGCTAACATTCTTTTTATGGCGTTGAGTTGGTAAAAGCAGACATCTTTGTCGAAAATGGAGCATCATAGTGTAGGCCATTGTAGACGGTCGTTTTGCCGCTTGCTACAGAAAATATCGTTCTAGACTCATCTCTCTTTGTTCGTGGGAGTGTGGAGCAAAAGAAAGACAGATATATCTGTGGGATGCTCCATGCGATTCCAACATCCACAAATATGGTCATCGGGTCGAAGCATTTTCGCCATTTCGCATTGGTGCAAGGGGAGAGAATAAAGGGCTCGTGACAACACTTATGAACATTAAATCGGGCATAAAAGCTGGGAGAAAAATAAAAAAGCTATGTGTAACTTGATTCATCTCACCGTTAAAGAAACATTCGGCAGGTTTTAATGGGGCTAGAATAATGACAGGGATTTAAAGAGTTTAAGTTACAGCCCTATTGTTTTTCATTTATCACAGGGGTTTTTCCCCGCACATCTATCATTATTCTCATTAACTCTTTCCTTTCCCATAGCTGGATCATCTTTCACCAAATTTTCTTGTATCTCCCCAGCGTTCTCAGAAATTTTTGTTAATGATTTCACCCAGCGTATTCTTCCCCCTCGCTGTTATTTCAGCGTCTCGGGTTTCGCATTGGGAAACTTTTGTCCATTGAAGCTTGTCGAAATATCCCTTCGATTTCTCTTTGTCTTGGGACCGAAAGTTTTGGCCAACTTGGTGACCCTGTCGAAATTCTTGCGTATGCTTTTCACGAGTGAAAATTAGAAATTTCTGTGCCCGAAGGGGAACAACATTTAATCCTGAATGTTGATGGGTAATCGTGTAGCTGAGAATTATATAGGGAATATCCACGATTTCATAGTGATGATTAAAATGAAGTATATTCATGAATCTGTAAAATTTCTTTCGTGTAAATTATCTAATGAGGCTATATGCGAAAAAATAATGTTATATTCCTCAGAGATAATTTTTGAGGAAATGTGTTGATGCTGAATTATTTTGTATAAGTATTAAATTTTATCATCGAGTGTTGCCAAAGACTATTGACTATTGATACACTTCCGTAAGGTAGCTTGATCTCTAGCGTTTTCATTAATTAATGAAGAAAATTTCCTAGGAAATGGATTATAGAAAATGATTAATTAGCTAAAGTGTAAGGTTGGCACTTTTGATTTAGTAATTGCGTGAAGTATCAAGCTAATAAAATGTGCATTTTCAATTAAACCAACAGAACATAAAACTATTCTCTCTTTTCACATAGCGTTGGTGTGGGTTTGGGTGGATATACTAAATAATTTCTATGTAATTTCTTTCCATACCGCATTATAATGCGTAGCTTAAGTCAAATTTTAAAGATTGATGTTTAAGTAATTAATTTACCTCTATAACTTCGGAAGGTAGTAATGTATAATTGCTTGTTTCAAATTTTTGACACCTTATCTTACGGAGTGCTTTCAGTTATGGATAATACATTCATTATATACTTCATTTCCTTTTATGTGGAGAGGTTTAATTTTTGAAACCTTATAGCTAGTGTCCACTCAATTCACACCCATTTAATACCACGCTAACTGTATAATCTCTGTCATATGCTTCACTTTGTTTTCATTTAATTCGCAGCTCTATAATTTACATTCTTTTTTTGAGATAAGCACGTTGCGGATGGGCTGAATAGAACGGAAACCCTTAAACTTAATCTCACTCTAATGAAGATATATATTAATTTTTTACTCCTTAGCATTCCTCAATTGTTACAAACTAGAGCCAAATATTGCTAACTAATAGCATAATGAATAGCTTTTAAGGCCTTCACGGGGTCTCAAAAAGAAATAAATGCACCGGATTATGAAAAGTCAGATTCATAATACGATTTACGCATTCAAAATGTGTGGATAATTTAAAGCGTGAAAATGAGTAAGGAAATTGCACACCGCTAATTTTTGACAGCAAAGACGATAGGTGACATCGATTGTCCCCAAATTCGCCCTTTTGCATCCCCCAATAACCTCGATCCGTTGGAAAACTATACGTTATTCTCGTTAATCCCACTCAATCGCGTCCGAATGAAAGAGGAGGGAATTTCGGACAAAAAACACCACCGCCATTGCTTTGACTACGTTTATAACGCGAACATGAAATTCGTTTTGCGAAAAGATTTGCAGAGTTCGCCGTCGCTCTCGCTTTATAATTGATATTTAAAACAAACATTTTCCCTAACGAGATGGAATTTGTGGCGTCATTGTGAGTTCCTCTTCGGCGAAACAATTTTCTCTCGCGCCGTAATTTAAGTTATCGCGCTCGGGAAATGTTTTGCGGAAATTTCGTTTTAAAATTAAATTTTGCGCCCCGCTACGGAAATTTCCCCATTGGTTTCCGCTATTCTAACGCGTGATTTTATTATTCCATTCCCCGCCCGTTAAGGAAGAATATGGCAAAAGTACATTTTAAACGGTGGAAAAATATCTATTACCACTTGTTAATCATAATTCCACTCTCCAATTGTATGCCACGGGATGCTTTCATAAATGATAAAATTTTTAATAAATAGGATGATTCGATAGGGGGAAAAGGCACTCTTTACATCAATGATACCCGCTTGGCAATATAAAGCCGAATCCTCCTTGATTAGGAGCATTGTGCACTCTATATGGGCACGTTGGTCCTTTATTTATTTCCAATAAAATGCCGCGAAATAACTTCCTGGATGGGTTTTTACAAGCTAAATTCACAGAAATGAATTTGACTCTTCACAAAGAAATAGTGATATAAAAGGTTGAAATCTCTATTCGTATGAAAACCGGGCTTTTGTCAATTTTCGACCAGATACAGACTGGTAATTCAAAACGAATGCATAATATGATATATGCTAATAATTCGCAATATTTAAATTAAATGAAGGAATATGAGAGGTAATGGAAAATATTCAATGGGAATAATTCCAAAATAATGGAAAATTTCTAGGCTGAAAGACTTAAATTTCAACTTTTAATTTTTATAGAAATATTTCGAGATATATTCCAATAAAGCTCTAATTAATATTTATTGTTTGTGGTGAATGAAAATGAGATAATCGATAATATGCCGAAGCAAGGGTTGTGGCCCCATGATTACCTACGAAGATTAATCCTTTTGAAACGGAATGTTATTCCACGATAGCAACCTCGTTATTTTTTCAACCAAAGCGGATAAGGGAAGCATACACTTGGTTATATAGGTGAATATCATCTTGAAGTGTTCGGTACGATTGCAGCCTTTTGGGACGGTGTCTGCGGGACTTGTTGTCCGGTGATGAGTGGGTTGGCCATATAAATTGATAAAGCAACCGGAGCTTGGGGACGTGGTGATTCTGCGAAACTGGATACACGTGTAATGTTCTGGAATGGCTGATATTGGTGGAACAGGGAGGATCTCTAGTGGTGGAAGAGTCGAGCTAGGACCGCATCCGACTCAGGGGAAGGCTATTAGGGAACTCCCATATGCTCTCTACTCTCCCAGCACTACTATGGTTATCCCCTCTATCCCATCGGTATGTGAACTCTTGCGTACAAAGATTATCTCCAAAATAAAAGGTGCAAAACTCGTACCGTGCAGTGTTCCTGCGGTAGACACCGCCTGAAAATAATCTGTGGGTTCTCGAACGCATGTTTAGTTGGAATTTCCGTAATTTGCCATGTAATACTGGCAAAATTTTATCAAACATACGTGTTCATGATGTTTAAAGAGCTTCAATTGTATACAGGGAAGAACTTACAGTTTTTTTACGTAGCGATGTATGTGCTTTGGTATCATTTCATTCGAAGTATGTTTAAATTAATAAATATTGCGATGCATAACTTAAGCAACATAGTAAAATAATAATACAATAACGGAAATTTAACGTTAGAAAACCATCTAAAATGAGACTCTTCCAATTTTCAAGTTTTTAAGCTAATTGGTAATTGTATAAATCAATTCTAAATTAACTTTAATACCTCCGTAAAATCACGTATATGCTTCTCTACACTATTCGTTTAGGATTATGTATCTTAGAGATATACTCAAAAATGGTATGAATGTTTTTGCGGTATTTTGAGAGCTCTCTAAATTTTGTCTTCCCATTCATTTCCTCCAATTTTTTGAAAAAGCCTGAAAAATATAATAAGCCGAGTTCTGGACAATAGCAACAAATTTTGCGGAGTAATTAAAGAATTTCCTGAGTGAATAACGAATCCGAGGAGAAAAAAAACGTTGATGACACTCTCATTTGCCAATGTTTACAAATGAAATTTCGATACAATGAAACACTCCTGTTTTGTTTGCGGCGATTTTGTATCGGATTGCGAAATCCAATTGAATCTGGCCTGATAACGCTCAAATACAGAAGTTCCGATGGAAATTTTCAAAAGTAAACTCCGCCCGTTCCATTTTTCCAACTTTGCGCTTGTGTTAGACCGTGGAAAATGGATGCATAAACCGTAATTTAGGGGGAACGAAACGCATGCTCAACCCATTGATATATCTATCGCGTAGTTTTTCAGAAAATGAGTGACGATTTTGCTATCGTGACTTTATTTTATCGTAAATATGGACAAAGCGGTTCTGTCTCCATATCCTGACGAATTGAATGTTTTGGTATATTTTGTTTTTGTCTTTTCGAACAGGACCAGAATAATTTATCCTTGATTTACTTTTCTCTCCGTCTTGTTCATAGTTTGATAATATGGTAGTTACTGAGGTATGAGGGGTGTTGAAAATGGCATTTATTAAGGTAACTGTTTATGCAATACTATGAAAAGTGTATTTCGTAGGGTCATTCTGCTTCACTTCTACTGTGGACCTGTTCCGCTTATAGCATTCTGGCACAGTGAGGAAATCAGGTGCAAACTTCCCCATTTCTTATTTTGCCTGTGATTTGTGCAGTAGACCTGATGAATCTCATTCAGCATTATCAAAGAAAGCCTTTAGTGTCCTAGTTTTGCAAAGTTCGATTTAAAATTTTAGATCGAATTGAGAAAAATCTCACGAATTTTTATATTAAATGGATACAGAGGGTTGAATTTTTTGTTCTTATACCATCCTCATGTCTTGAGCCGAAGAATAGGATAAGTTATCCTGGGAGGGTAAGAATGAATTTTCTGCGAGTAATAATGCTTCAGTTAGCATAAATAAAACCCAGTATAGCGTTTATTATTTAATTAATAAAAAAGCCAGATGAGTCTTTTTCAATCCTAGGTGAAGGGAAAAATACTTAAATGCCTGCATAACGAACGATTGCCTTTATTCCATTATATATGGTCTTTACATTTCAATGTAAGGGTATCATACCAGCATATTTAAACATCACCGTTACATTAGGAATCATGACTAAAATTGGAAACTTTTATCCAAATCGTTACCGAGGTAGATAAATATTCCACTTGGAAGATTAAAATTAGATTATGAGTTACGAGGCTGCATATTCCATGCAATAACGTTCATTGCATACCTCTTACTTAACAAATGAATCCGTCGTAAAAGTTACCGTTTAACCAAGAATTCGAGGCTGCGGGAATTACTTCCGCTTTTTGGCCGAAATTTCGACCAGTCTCCAGATGAGCTTATATTCTGGCCCAGCATTCGATTAGCCCAAAACGAAAGCCCACGGTCGGTGCTTAGCAGACTGAAAACTCCTGCATTAGCTTTATACCATAAGAGGAGTACTATTTTGGGCGCATGAATTGCAGCTTTTCCGTGGCTCCTATACGGGAGGCAGTTTCATAATTGGGCTTTCTCCAGGATTTTTGAAGGTCCAAAAACCGGCCAACCAATTAACCACTGACCCTGTGGCTTTTTTCGACATTATCAAGAACGTCTAAGGGTTCTGGGATTTTCAACTCCCCAGCTCCTCGTTTCCTTTTACGTGCCTTCCGGATTGAATAGGCGTGCACTCATCAAGCTTATAAAATGCGGTATTTACAAGTTATAAGGCGGAGGTTATTACAGGAGTGGTTAATCTTCTGTTAATTGCGTGTTGATTAACTCTCGTACCATCCCCAAAACCAACACCTAAGTGCTTTGCATGGTAATAACTTTTCAATTAACGCTGATATTCCATGTGCGATGTTCGCTAGATGAATTTTCTTGGTGAATTAAACGGCTATTTTCCGTAGGTTCAAATATTCCTGCTTTTTCATCCAAATATTTCATAACCACTTTGACTTGCTTTGATTTTATTAGGTCTACTGCGTCCCTTTGATCCAATGTTTGTCTATTTTTGCTTAACTGCCGATAGCATTAAAGGAAATAAAATTACAAAAGGAGATAATTTAAATTTAATCAGTTTTTGTAATTTCAATATATTCAAATCAACATTCAGGTTAATCATATTCCCATTAATTCAAATATGATCAAAATTAAATATTTTAGGCATTTCAAATTAAATATTGTATTTTCAGGGGAATCAAGCCATCCGATGTTCCAATTGATTTTATTTGATGTTTACGAAATATCGGTGTTTCATATCTTCGGTTTTCCTTAGCTATTAAAATAGTAAACTTAATTAATTTAAATTTGTTAATTTTAGGCTCGTTAAATATTGTATCGTCTTCTGGTACTTGACATTTTTGCACTCTTGATATAACTTGAATTTTCTATCCTTTGACTGTCCCGTTTTTAAGGTAATGAAGTATTTGTTCAGAGTTGCATTCCTATCCGTTTTTCGTATCATCTCAGGTGAAACAGTTGCAAATATTAGTAATGAGGTAACAAAGGTAAATATTCGCTATGAATCCGTTCATGTGCCTTGCAATCTGAGTAATTTGCATTTCTCATCTAAGAAGTCGTGATCAAATTTCCCTCTGATCCTGCAGGGTCTATCATAAACAGCGAAGCATTTCATTTAGGTAATTCGGCCGCGGAGTAATCCAAGAGGGCTTAACTTAGAAAGCAAGACTTGTGAACTAGTTGCAGTAAGATTACGTAACAAAGAAGCAAAATCCGCGCTAAGAAGACAGACTTTGTCGAAACATTTAACTTGAGTAAGAAACCGAAAACTATTCCCATCACAACTTCTATTTCTCTCGCGAATGATTTTCCGCAGTATTAGGGCTTAACTCTTTATATCAGGAATTACGTGAAAAATCAACTAGATTAACAGAGCAAAAACTGCTTGCCTTAATCTTCGTTTGTCTTCCCTCGTGAGATTGCGAGCATTAACTCCTTCGCTCTACACTTTACAAACTTCTGTACGTTTGCTTAAGTAATTTTCCCCAAGATGTCGTCGCCCCCATACTTTAAACTGTTTAACAAGAAAGAAGACATTTAGAGGAGACTTCCGTGATGTTATGTATCGCCTGACGTAGGAGTTATGAATGTTACTCATAAAACTGTCTTTTCATACCGAAATTTCAATGAATTTTTCGCAATAGTTTTTGGGTTATACAACTAATATTTACTACCATTTGAGTTATGTAACTAACATTGCGAATTACTCTTTTAAAGAGCAAGCTCACGCTTGGAGACATTTTAAGGAAATCTCTTTGTAGGGCTGTGCGATGGAATACTCGCCCTAGATTTGAGATATTCCGGGAATATTTAATCATGCTGCTAAAATTTTGCAGCAATAAGTATGAGGAAAGACATATATCTCTGCAAACATTCCGTGTCTTACCAGTTTCCTCATGGCGAAGATATATTTTTATTTCCTCATGTTTGAGTAGTATTATCAAGAAGGAACTAGAATCCTTTACTTCTTATCGCAAAGATGAAGCAAGTATCACCGAGTTCCAATGAAGTTTTAGGGGAAAGCTTAAATGATTATATATTCTTACATTACCCAAACGTTTTAAATATATTTTATACCAGTATTATACAGTTAATGATTATATATGATGATTACACAATGGATTTCCTCCATAAATGGGTTGCAGTGGTAGTATTTGGCGAAATATCACTCTGAAGAATTATTTATTGGCTATTTTTATTTAATTTATTGGAATAATGCTAGACAAGTCTTAATAAATTTTTCGTTGATTTTGAAGAATGTCTTACCAATAAGACTATTTTAAAAAAATCTGGACATAATTACTTTCTCATAATATACTACTATACGTGCATTAAAAAATCGTCCTATTATAAAAGTTCACTTAAAATTGTAGCAGCGTATTCTTTCAACAACTCCGGTTGTTTATATAATATTAAAATAGATTACAAAGAGAATTAGCCGATTCAGTTGCATTTGATTCATTGTAAAACGTACATAAATTTAATTATATAATTGTAATAAGACCTCAAATATTTAGATTAAAGTAGTGTTAACACAAACTTAAATGTAGTTTAATATATCACAAGCCACAACAGCATAACAGTATCCTTGTTGATATTGTTTGCATTTGCGGGTATTATGCCTTTTAATCCTGGATCATTCCTGGAATTAGGGTATATGCACATACTGAGGTTTGAAAAGATAGCTTCAGACTGCTCGTTTAACCTAGAGGACTCTTTCTGAGGAGATGTTATGGTCAGACATTCCATAGTAAAAGCATGTGTATACAGAACAAGAACGAAAATTTTCCACATGGGTTAACTAGACACGAAAAAAATTAATTGGTATGCCCATAAAGACAGGAGAATCCTTGATATCTTGTCTCAAAATCCTCGGGATCTAGCTTCAGCTGCAGAGAAACATAGGAGGCTATATTTTTCTCTTATAACCAGAACTAAAGTTAGAAGGAAATTCCTTTTTTACCTCCCAGTTATAGTCATTGTTGGAAATTGTAAATTATCGTTACATTTTCCATGCTTCTACTGCCAGGAGACAGCGAATTCAAGCGATATTTGCGAGAGCTTGAAAGTGTATGTGAGATCGAGAATTAATTAATTCGAGAAACTCGGGAGTTTGCTGTTTAAACATGCTAAGGTAGCTTCTGTTTGGGATGTGTATCTAACCTTATCCGTTAAACGCTGTATTGGATGACGCACACTGATTTGCTCTAGCAATTTCAAGTTTATTTTCGGAGCAAACGTAAATAAAAATCAATTGCAATGAATTAGCGCTGGTGGGTCGCGAAGGATTTTGGCGGCTGTTTTCTGTCAAGCATTACTACGCTATGCATAGCACGAATCTTGAGCAAATATCATTGATAGGTCACAAGTTTTTTAGTTCAGCTATTTAATGTATATTCTTTTACGTTTTTACTTTTACGAATCGAGAGCAATAAATTAATGTATTCCGATAAATTTAATATATGAATACTTTGAGATATTTCCCTTTCTTCTACATCATTACTTTAACTTCCGGTCTCCTAATAGGTCTCCTGTGGCAATATTTAAATTATTTTTTTGTTATATTTACGCCTTGTCATTCAATTCAAATGTAGACTTATTGTCTCTTTCATCTGGTACAATTACTATTTAGCGTCTCAAGAAATAATCAATTATGTCACGAGAGGATCTGGTTTTTATAATCATCAGCTTCATTATATTTTGTGGAGAAAAGAAAGGAAATTAGATTGAGGGATACAATAAGATGAGCTTCATTTTGTTTCAGTGACTTCCTTGGGATAGGAAATTAGTAGTAACTACATCTCTAAGATTTGATAATTGAGAGCTCTTTTACTAAGATGTTGACATAGCTACTACAGGAAATGGAGGAAAATTATATAAGGATAGAGAGAAGCTTGAACGTGACAAGACATACAATTTCATCTAATGGAGGTTGAAGAGGGGAAAATATCGGCTTATGCCTTAGATTAGCGTTTGTGAAGTCGCCCCTTCTTCTTGAGTAATGATGTCATTCTAAAGAACGCTGGAAAATTTTCAAAATTTTTCCATTGTCACAAAACTACTGATTCCGTATTTTTATGAATTATTTATTGGGACATAACTTCATATAAAAAGAGACTCCTAGACGTGATTCAGGTTATTATCATAAGGGGATGTTATTTCGAACTCTTTCGTGTTTTCATTGTACTTTTTTTAAAACTTGGATTCAATTTTCATCTGGAATAGAGTACAACAGTTACAGATTAATGAAAATTTTTATGTACCAACCATAGGATATAATTGATTTTCCTTGAGCTTTCACCGTGAGCGGTTGTTTTGAAAATAATGAAAATGACGAAAAATTAGGAGAATATTTGAATGATTAAAATTGTCAGTGAGAGATCAAATTCACACAAATTTTCAGCGGTATCATCTACATAGGATATTTTCCATAAAACCCTAGAGCTTTCGGAACCCTGTCGAGATAAAGTAACGTAAAGTCGAACAGCACAGCCATACTTGGAATAACATTTTCGGAAAATTTTTCCCTTCCTGTAAAAAAATTCCTCTTTCAGCATCTTTGACGTCATTTGGTACCAATCCCGATGTCCTTCGAACGTCATACGGTGCCCGGCGCGGCAAAGAGATTGAAATACCCTGCTTCAAAAGTGAGAATCATTTAAGACGAGGTCACGACTACCGCCTCCCATCCCAACTCCTCCCATTTGGACCCTTTGCTACCGAAATGCTTCTCCCTTCCATTCTACATCTCCGTCCCTTACCATATCCCTTATTCCAGTCTTCCTTCATTCACCATCTTATCCCAGTTCCCAGAATAATTTCCCTCCTGCTAGCCACACATTCTTCGTTGCTTCCTCCATCTTTCAGCAAACTAAACAGCTTCACAATCTCCACCTCACCTTCCTCCTCGTTCCTCATCTGCTTGAAATCTTCCAGCTACGACCATCTTCACTTTTTCACGCTGTTCCCCCAACTTCCTCACATGGGCAACAGATCTGCGGGTTCTCTAAACCTTTTATTACGTTATTTTCCTTCAGGATCAGGGGGTGATGCCCAACTCGTTTCATCTTTGAAATATTCCTTTGTTTTTCCCCATCACCCCCTGTTTGGCGGAGGAACTTTTTGAGGGGCGTTGCCTTTTTCATCTTTTTTATAAGCTAGTTAAGACCCGACTCGTAAAGAAGGACGATTATGAAATTATATTTTTCTCGCCTTCCGTTCCGTTTTTCCCGCTATCCCCATCTTCATCCTTCGCGTTTTTTTCAAATTTAGCGGCGAAAATAAGCTGCCCAGTATTATTTTCGTGTCAAACGTGCGCAAGTTTGTGCGTAATTTAATCTCTTCTGGGGTAGGAGTGATTAGATTATAACCCCTGCAGAATATCTCTTGGACCATGAATGATGCTAATGGTAATGCGATGATACGTTGCCTCCCTTGAAGATTCCTGTATCTCCCTTGAAGATTCCTGTATCTCCCTTGAAGAAGATAAATATCAGTTAGGTGTACAGGAGGGTCCTATAGCGCATTGAAGAATTGATTATGTAACATTTTTACTTTGGGCCATGATGGGGAAGTCATTTTACTTTTGTCCCAGCCTTGCTCGTTGATGTGATAATATAAGAGAGGGATGTGAGTGTGAATTTTGTTAATGAAGCGAATTTGAGTTATGAATGAATAACGGTATACAGTTATATCTCAACGTATTGAACACTATGATAAGCGTGATTCACAAGCATTGTGTTGCATATTATGGCATTCTGGCTCACCGAAATAGGAAGGGTAAACTACCTCACTCCTCATCTTCGTTAATAAGCCTCATTCCTCTGCAATACTTATGCGAAATATTATACATCGGCGCTGCAATTGGAGAAGACAATGGTGTCTTGGCAGTATCTTTTACATATGCATCTTCACGGATTTCTTTAACTCTACTTGATTGAAAATCGCTGTCGTGAGAAAAAAGTATGATCGTTGAAAAACGCACCCATGCAGAATCTATCTTCAGGTGATTATTTATCCGATCTCTCAGATAATTACTTTATTTGGCAAGGCTGCATTTAAATTCAAACCCCAATACAGATTTTTACATGATATTCGCGTAGAAACTTATGTCATTTTAAACTGATGTGAGGCGGCTCTGAAATTTTCCTTTCGACCAAAATCTTGCGCTATTGGAATGAAATCTGTTTATCTTAGAAGGCGTCATGCCTCAGGCAACTTTCTTCTTGCGGGAATCAATAGAAAGTCGATACGTTCGGGAATCGATTCATATTTTATCGATAATTCGCGTCATTTCCATTCCCCTTCAGAATTCATGTAGTAGATCACGTATTATATGGAGGCGCAAGCGCGGTTGGCTCCGTATGTGGCAACTCCATGATCATTTGTCCGTTAGCAATGCGTAAAAAATAAACCGAGGGGCATAATCGAGATTTAATGCGCATATAATGACTCATCCCACATCGTCGACAGAATTCCACGAGGCGTTTTATCATAAGCTTCCCACACATCACTCCCGCAATCCTCCCCAGAATTTTTCAATTTCTTCGTGCGGCCAGAGATGGAGCCGTTGCTGGAAGCGTTGTCTCGGCCCACATTTATGAGACATCCTATTGGCTTCCTCGCAGAATTTAAAACCACCACCTTATATATGTACGGATCCCCACCCCACATAAGAGCCCGTGTTTGCAAACGGCCCACTATACGACATATGCTTCTTTCGGTCCCATTTAGTAGCATAGCTTTATTTTCGGTGGGCTTACAAAGAGATGGAGGTTTAGTGATGTGGAATGGGAGCAGAGGAGCAGCTCCACTTGATCTATGATCAGTCCGAACTCTCATTCTTTATCAAGGCGAAGAGGCACGGAGTCCCCGGCTCGGGCGCGCAAGAACAATTGCTACCCTACGAGCGGGAAAAGAAAAGAAAAGCGCGGGAAAACAAGAGACGGCGAATGCCGTAAGGGGTTGATAGTTCTTCTGGGTTAGAAGGCGAGAGAAGAGGGAGTGGGTAAGATAGATGGTGGTAAGATGAATGAGGATACTTTGGCCAAGGGAATTACGGAGGGGTATGGAAATAGAGAAGATTAGGAAGGTATATTGAGCCGAAGGAAAGTGAATAGAGAAGGTCGAAGCGAGGGCAGGGAAAATGGGTTAAATGTCTTCGAGGTCGACTGAAGAGGATTCGGAAATGCCTTCCGTGTGTATGTGGATATGCGACGGCTATGGGAGATTGAAGAGCCGCCTTTTGTAAAGAGTGCGGCGGTGAAAAAGTCGGGCGACAGATTTTCTTTTAGTCCGTCAATTCTTTTTGTCCTTTCGCTTATCTGGAGAAAAATTCCGAGAAGTATAACTCTCCATCTTTTTCCGGAACGCTATCGGAACGTGGATGTGGGCTGGTGTCGCACGAAATGGGAGGTGAGCTATTTTTCTCGGGCTGCAAAATTTCGGGAGGAAATAGAAAAACATCAAAGTGTTCCGAGGCGAGCATTATATGGCTGTGCATGCAAAGATTATTTCTCAAATTGAGTCATAGTGATAAAATATCGCATTTTTGAATCGCTGGCAATTTATTGCCTTCGATGGAAAAATGATTTCAATTTATAATCGGAATGACTCTTTAAGGATCAGAGGAGTTGATTGAAAATGTGCTTATTATTCTTCGTAAGTTTTAAAATTCATCCGACATTCTGAGTTAAAAATTAATTTTGGAAGGATGAAAAGATCTAAATCTACTTTTTATAAACGAAATTAATTTTCTTTCTAAAGCAATATTAGACCTGTCACCTTTTATTTCCTCAATAAACACCAATACAAGTGTGTATTAATTTGAATCGAATCTCGCAATTAAATTTCATATTTAAGTTCTCATCTTTTGATTTTCATATTTGTGTTTTAAAATACATTTTATAAGCTGCACTGGATAATCGTAATTTGAAAATTATGAATACAGTAAATTGTTCTTAAAAGGTGGAAAGTTTTTAATCATAACGACCTTCATTTTAATCATAAGACGTCAGCTACGAAATCAGTTCTTAAAAATTACGTCGCATTATAAACATCATATTAAATCATTAGATTCATGAATTAAACCTTTATGAAACTCATAAATATATATTTACTATTGATGTTGTTTTTATTCGTTTTATTTTATGCTCGTTGAAATTTAATTTCGTATACTACCCAGATTTTCCATTTATTAATATTTTCATTCTTTCATCATAGTCAGATCACGTTTCTTTTATAGATACTTTACCTTGAAATCTAATCTTGAAAATACAGATCTATGAACAATATAAATCGTGGGAGCATGTCTAGTAAGAAGAGATATTTCGCCAGTAAACCTCACCTGCTTCCTCAGCTTTTCCTTCGATTTTTGCAGACGCTTGAAATGATAGACCTATGTGCGACATTTTGGTAGCTTCGAAGCTGTCGGGGTATTTTTCGAGGGAAGTGAAATATAAGGGTTGGCTAAGGACGCAAAAACATTCCATGATATATCCCTTCCTTTTCCACGACATCTTCTTCTCTTTCTCAGTTTATGCGAAAGGCAAGACTGAAGAAATTTCGCTTTGATTTGTGCTAAAAAGACTGGAGTAGAAGAAAAACTATCTACAGCTTAGGAAAATGGCTTTTTCAGCTCACGCAAATCGGATTTAATCCAAAGTAGTGCATTCTGTTCCTAAAGGAGGTGCAAAACAAGGTTTTCAATATATCTAGGCGATGCAATCTTGCGTTGCTCCTTATTTTCCAAACGTTAGAATAAATTCATTAAAACAACAAAGATTGTAGCTTACGATTATAATCTCATGAGAAATACGTGCGCCGTATCTTGCAATTTAAAGGGTTGTTTTCGCACTAAATACATTAGAATTTATGTATTTTTCAGCTCCATGAGTTCTGTTATAACTTTGTTGAAAGCTTTTTTAAAAATAACTTACAATATTTTCTTAAGACGTAGCTCAAAAATAAAATTGTAACATTTTTATAGTTTTAAATTTGATTTTTAGCTAATATTACAACTAAAAGTTATAACGTTAGTTTAATATAATGAAATGATATGAATGAAGGTCGTGCAGCTCATATTAAAACCTACTTAGATATTTGACTAAAGTAAATGCGTGCAGCTTAATTGTATAAATTAAACAACCGTACAACTTTTAAAACCTAATCAGAGCAATTAAAATCAGAATTACGAGTATTTAACAATTTCATATTATTTCCGAGTTTTTTCTAGAGTTCTTATTTGATATGAATTTCATTGGGCCTTAATAAACTTTGAGCATATAGGGAATCACATTTTTCCGAAAATTCTCCGGAATGCAAGTCATTATATTGCTTATTAAACGTTACGTATCTTAAATTATTCTCTTTACCTTGCTGCTACCATGGGACAGCTCTTTACTATTTCCCTTATATTCCTATTAAAATCTTGTTCTTTCAATTGCAATCAATGAATCAAAAATAAGATAAGCAAATAAAGAATGCAGTCTTCTACTCCATTAATTACATATTAGTAACATCTTAAAGTAAAACTACACCTTTGCCTGCATAGAACGTTCTACTAAAACATCTTGGAAAGATCCAGTAGTAGATTTCATGTAAGAAAAATCGTTCCCTAAATGATATCCTTGTCAGAGCTTCGAACAGCAAAAATACGTCCGTTGCGTTCTAGGAGGGTAGGCGTTCAATATTAGCAGATATTCCTAGAAGCTAGAATGCTGGCCTGTGCGGTATATAGATCAACGTAACTGTTGCATCAAGGTTCTGTCACGGGTTGGCTGCTCAAGTCGTTACAGATAGAGAAACGATTAGGTAATCACATTGGAGGAATCGATTAGCATCCGGGATTTATGGATGTGAGTATGAGGAAGAGCCGAAGATGTCCTTGACAGCAGGAAGAAATCGGTGCCGCTGCAGAAATCAAAAGGGTAAAGGGAAAGGCATTTGAGGTGAGGAGGGAGAGAATAAAGATGGGTGGTAGAGGAGGTTCAATTTGGAGTTTTATCGTCAGAGACATCCTGCCTTTCGCCCTACACGAGATTTTATGGGAGAAGGTTGACTAGAACGTGAGATGGTATCGGAGAGTGGAGCCTCGACGTGACAAATGGGAGAATACAACGATCCCCACACCCCGCTTCTCTAACTCTCCATCCTACACCTCGTGCCCATAGCATAGCTCTTCCCTTCCACTTCTAACCAGGTGAATCCTAATTCCATGCCTTAATCGCGATTCTAAATACGTCACAGTCCAACAACACGGGGCTCCGTGGCCCAAATTCTTCCTACCCTTCAATGCATCTCAAGCCCAGAAGCCCTCAGACAGTTTCCGAATCTTTTCAACTTGTGCCAATGAATCACCAAATTCGAGCGTCTTCCAATTCGCTCCACTGCTCTCCCCGACATGTTTATGACCTTTATAAATATCGCTATAGAGGCATACATCTATATCACCCCAGTCTACGGTACAGGAAGTGCTTAACATATTCGAATTCAGGAGAGGCACGGAAGCAATCGCCAGATTCTTCGCCATTTGCACTTCATCTTGAGTCATCCTCTACAAAAACCCACCTCCTGGCGCCGGGTACGAATATTTAGGGTTTCTTCCAGGCCCCATCATATTGTCAATACGCACTTTGGTTTAAGGGGAGATTTTCTGAGTGGATGAACTTTGAGCAGATATTCATCCAGCCCACTGCTGCAAATCCATTTATTTGGCACTTAACCTAGAAAAATCATGCACTTATTCACATGTTAGTTCTTGTGATGCTCGAAATACATTCCGATTTTCTTACGAATCATTGTCGTCTATGTTAAATATAAATCTCTTTCCTTGCCTTCTCTCCATATCTCATGTTGACCTTTTAACAAGGGAAGGGAATTTTTCAATGAAAATTTCTCGATCAGATCATAATTTACGTTGGACTAATAATCTATTTCCTTCTACTCATTATATAATGGTAATGTTTAATGAAAATTTCAGGGAATTTTATGTTGTGTAGTATCCCTATCCTTCTGTTGCTTTTTCCAGGAGGATGGATACTTTGAGTTTTTACTTAGTAACTTGTTATAGATAGAAGTTAAACATCTTAAAGGGGATTCAAAGAACGCTTTGAAATTTCCATATAAAATTTATACTAATTCAAGTTCCTATTTATTCGCTAGATTATGGTCCAACCAAATGTAGACTTCTTAATGCAGAATTAATAATATTTTTATTTACATTCAAATAATAATTCTTTTATACGTAGGAGACTATGATATATAATATAATATATAATAATTCTTAACATAAAACTCAAATGGTAAAAGAATCTTCTAAAACTAGGGTTTTATAAAACTTCATATATATTTATTAACTTTGTTATTTTCTGTCGATATCTATAAAACTTTTTACCTATTCCTAGAGCTTGTAATAGCTTGTGAGCTGGTAGTTTTACTTTTCGTAACTTTTAATTTGGCTTATCGGATGTTTACTATGTTTACAAAAAAACGTTTTTGGTTCGTAACATCCCTTATCTCAAATTAAGTTTGAAATCGATCATAATTTGCCATTAGGCCTTCTTTGGGTTGGATGAGCATCATTTCAATTCGTGTAACTCGGCATAATTTTGTAACTCTGGATAATCAAGCGACAAACTTCTCACTCTGATAGTGTATGCGCTAATGGAAAAGGTTGATGCATGATTTAAAGTTTTTAATCGTATTTCGAAGACATGCTATGAGTCTCAACGAGATCTAGAAAATCAAAATTCTGCTCAGCGAAGGGCGTCATTCAATTTATATTACCCAGTCATTTTTTCTCCTTTTCCAACGTAAATGTGTCTTCATAAAAACGTTGCGAAGATATTTTTACGCATGTCCATCAAAGGCGTGCTGAAAATATTAATGGTCAATCTCCATTACATTATTATATTGTAGGGGATATAGTAGTATTTATAGGTCTTGATTCAGCAGATTGACGTCTTTAGCGTACTTAAGCTTAGAAATTTATTTACCGCAGAGAGGAAATTCTCTTTCATTCGGATTGTATCAATAATAAATGCGTATAAACTCGTCTAATGTTCACTGTGTTTAATGCATGGAAAATATCGATAAGGTAGTAATTGATTGTAAAATTTCATATTTCGTGATAAATCTGTTTTTATATGTTAGATTCGTCTACGTAAAACAGCACTAAAACCGTACAAAAATGGCCTTTCTTTCAGGATCTAGAAAAGAGTATTTCTTAAATACGTATCTTCACATCTATGTATTTACCCTGCAAACCACCTTTCGGCGTGTGTTATTATTATGGGTAATGTTATTATGATTTTGTGAATAGATTATTTTTGCCTATTGTTCGTGGAAATATGAATTCTTTGGTTCCAGTGTCTTTAGCAGCCTGCAAATCATAGCATCACATTATTATATTAATTTTAGAATGTAAAATAACGTATACGATATTCTATTTCCTAAAGAAGACAAATTAAATTGCCAAATATAATTTTCACTTTTTGAAATAGAAATATCAAATTTCCTCCAAAGCCTTATCAATTACTTGGTGCATTTAACTTTATGGCATTGGCAATAATTCATTTCTAATGAAAATAATTTATCGCTATGTCCTTCTCTAAGAATGGAATCTCTAATTTAACTTTGCCTAAGAAGCAGACCTATAATAACTCTAATAGGAATTTTCATACTAATCAGTATATTTTATAAATTACAGTTAGCGAGAGAACGCTCTAACCTCAAAGATTAGAGTCCATACTAATCCGATTTTTCTTGCTAAGGAACATTTTTGTTCGTAGATTAGGTCATTTTTAAAATGCTAGTACTTGGGGTCCTCCTATTTGCATCAAATAAATTATTACTATTATTAATCATATGAATTTTAAAATATGCTTAATGACTTAAAATAGGTAGCTGCCATTACGAATTCCCGATGTATAAATATTATAGTTCAATCAGGGTGTTGTTAAAAAATGTAAACAAGATATAGAAGAATAAGCGCTTTATTAACTATAGATATCTGCATTTTGAGGGAAGCTTTATCTCACGTGTGTTTAACGCTTAGAGAGGAAAATCTCATCTCGAAATCACCTGTTTTAAAGCATGATCGCTCCTTTCACGCCAACCTCTTTAACCTTCTCTTCCCTCTATATTTAATATCCGGAGCTAGGCGGAGAGAAAGAAAATTCCTTCGGCAATAATAAAAGGGATCGCTTCGAAAGTAACTCGCGACAGAATTCCTTCCTAATACCTCCTTTTTTCTCAACCTGGCGCGGAACCCGAGCGCTCTCGAAATCGGCAATTTACCGCTCAAATTCGCATTCATCCAAAAGTAATGCATCGCGAGTGCTTTCCGCTCAAGGATGATAAGAGACATTTTTCAATCGTTAGACCCCCTCAATTATAGGCACCGGAATAAATAAGCGACGGAATGGCCTTTTCACCGATGACGGAATCGATGCTGAAGACTCCAACGGAGGAATTCTGACCACGGACAGTTTTTTTCCCGTTTCCCTTTGCTAGACCGTGGCTCGTCACATCCTCTCCATACAGTTCAACCTAGAATAAAATACAAAGATTTCATCCGAAGGCGTGCTCCTTTTACTCGGCCCGTTTCATTATCAGCTACTCTCCGTGACCTCCGACCCAGTGATGGTTGCGAGTCCTATATAACTCTTTCTCCTCGCGAAAACCGATCCACAAATACTGTGCTTCCTATCATGTCGACATCAGACCATTTTATTTCTTCCTCCTCTCGCCCTAAATGCTTCCTGCGCCCTTATTCCTTGGGCATCTTATTTCGGCTCATACTCGTAAATTCAACGCTTCGCTCATAACTGTTTTTTAGATTGAGGAGATGACTTGGTATCTTATAGGCTATCTTCTCGGCGGGAATATTTAGGTAAGATGCAATATCGAAGTGGGAGAGACGGCGGAATTTTTTATGAAGATTGGTAACGTTGCAACAGATGGGCCGGGTGTTAATAAACATAAAGTTCATCGTGGGAGAATGATGAAATGGGAAATAATTAGGGTGGGAGCTTTTTCCGATAAGTCGTAAACAGAAGATGTTCCCGGTTATTAAATTATCAATGCTCTCGCCGAAGCTTCTGTTTGGAAAAATTAGGAACTTTTGATTACTACTATCACTTTTGCTGTGATATTTGAAGTTGCTATCGATCTCTATATTTGCTATAGCGTCGATGTCAAGATGGAGTTTTTTATAAATTGACTTGATACATTATTAAACTTCATTTAATATAACATCTGCGTATTTAAGTCTACGCATCCGACTCCAATTCAAAATATTTGCTGGAATGTTATTAAATTTAGAAGTGAAAGGTTCTAATTTGAAACTGTCGGAGGAGGCCTTAGCCTTTAGTTATTCTCTTCTAATTACTATTGCCATTCCTACGAATGTAACTGAGGAAGAGAAAGCTAATAAGATCTCACCTATTTAGTCTGTTACCTCACTACCTATTCAATATCAATACTGTTGTGAGCGTACTGTGGAATTCTTAGGAGTAGACTAACAAAAATAGTTTGTGAGCGAACAACCAAATTTCCATGGAAATTTCCATTAAGATGAAATTTAATTAAATATCCTTTTCAAACTCTATTATTTTGAAGTTAAATTTACTTCAAAGAATCTCTAAAGATAGGATATCACTTCATTGCTGCAGCAAATTTCTAATTTTAATTTTCTGAAGTAGCTTAACTAAGTAGCTTTCAAAAAATAATCGGGAAGAATTTTAAAAATATTGCTTAGAAATTATTTAGCGCAAGAATTTTACCTTGTACGGTTAAGGATATAATGAAATCTAAATAGAACGTAAAATAATAATGGTTCTCGGACAATGAATGCATCAGCAGAATATTCATTCTTCCTGAAATGTATCTGTTCCATGCGTTCTCATGAATAATTTTTGCTCCCTCTTCGAAATCTTTTTCATTTCTTTTTTATCTACTTTTCTCGTGATTGAAACGGATTGCCAATAGTTTTTAATTTTATGGAATTATCAGAATGTACGGCGGATTGATTCTGCGCTCGATATCTCTGCCACATCCATTGCCAAACTTCTGTGGTCTCTAGGAATGTAACATAATTCAAAGTTTAATTTCCAAATTATTCCAACAAAGTTCCGAAGGTAAAATTTAATAATATAATACAGTTATCCGTTTATTCGAGGCAGTTTTTTAGATTGCGAGCCATGTCACGGGGAGGCCCGATATAGAATTGAAAGAAAATCTAGATAAACCGTCTGCCAAGAAATAGCATCTCGTGAAACACTGGTGATATAATCTAACGCTGAATGTGTAGGTCATTCTCCTATCTCCTTTTGCTTACATTAATGCCATTCCCCCACGAGTGGTTTATGGTTTGCATACCTAATATTCTCCCCAGCGTTCAACACACCCTTGATCTTGTATCGCCTCTTTATCGATTGCATTGCTTTCCTTTCCTTAGGAGACCCTGTGTTATGGCGAAAGCGAACATATCTGTCAAACCATCTATTCAAGAAAATAACCGAGCTGATAACGGCGGAAACCGAATAGGAAGCGGTCAGAAATTTCGGGGATAAAGTGGAAGGCCGATAAAGGCGAATGCTTCCTCATATTGGGGCTGTCCAATATCCCATTCTATACCATTCTTCTCAATGGTGGAAGTAGAACTCATTTCATTAGTGGCCTGCTAACCCCCTTCAGCCCGCATTATGTAATTGTCAAGATTTGTATGAGCGATTCTTCCTATCACGGTCGACTTACATGTATTGGAAATAATTTTTCCCTTCTCCGGAAAATCGCACCCTTGAAGAAATGGCCTCCTCTTTCGGGAAATCTCCCCTCTAGGGAACCTTATAGATCCCCTCTTGTTTTCGACCCATTGAAAATGCTCGCTACCATGCTTCTCATCCCTCTGCTTCATGGAACACACAAAAAGCATCACCTTTATACACCACTCTGTCGCCGCACTTTCGTTCCCCTCTTTACTTCTTGGTTTCTTCCTTTTTTCGCATTATCCCCTGCTTTTTTACCATGATTCTTTCTTCCTCCTTTTCTCACATTTATATTGTATACCCTACCATTTCCCCAATCCATTGTAGCCGTAACTTATCCTCTTATTCAGTCCTCCGTGGTAGGAATTGAAATTCCAGCGGTGGAATTCACACACATCCGTGCTCTGAATGGGGTTCGAATCGGTGGCTACAGAGTTGGAGACGTCACCATGGTCGACCTCAGCCCATTTTTGCTCTGTAAGAATGTTTCTGTTCGATAAATGGGTTGCTCTTTATCGTTGCCTACTTGCGTACCCACTTTGCACGATACACGTTCACGATTCTATTCAGTTTTCCCCGACGTTCTTTAGATGTACGATGATCTGAGCGATAGCCTCTCTCAGCGATTACATGTTTAACGGCTAAAAATATCTGTCTTCTTTAAATTTTATTCAGTGATGCGACAACTGAAGAAGAGATTTACAGTGTCTATTGATACGGCGACTTATTTAAAGATAGTATGTAACAGAAAATGACGAATGGGAATAATCTTTAGCATACGCCATCAATTACTAAATTAAGATGGTACTCCTCTGGGTCGGGGGAATTGATTTATGTAATCCATAACTTTGAATATCATAAATGTTTTAATGTTTAAAATATACTAAAGTATATAAAATATACACACTAACATAACTATTTTACGACATAGGTTATCATTAAAATAAGACCCGACGAATTACTTCATTGCTTAAAAAAGCTGAAAGGTTTACGGTAAATTTTACATCTCTGTAAGTTACTTTTGTTTGTTAGGTTAGTTTTGCATAGTTTTCGATATTAGATTAACCATTTGATATTATTTCAGAATTAATTATAATTTAGTAATCACTGAAAAGAATGTCGCTCAATCGTTGCTCTGCTCTGTTGCTATTTTCTAAGATGTTGCGGAAGTATGTTTATCATAATAGTCACTGTTAGTAATTAACACGACGATAATTGTTTATCGACTTGTTATGTCAGAAAACCTTCCTAACAATCTCTGTTATTCTATAGAATTTACCTAGTTACATTAACTGATTACTTTTAAAGATAAATCAATCTTAATCACCGGCAATTTCGGACTTCCAATGTCACAAAAATTTCATAAGAAAAGATATGATCCTCATTTCCCGTCGAGCTAAGCGATACTTTAAGAAGATAGGAAAACAATCTTTTGATTTCCAGTCATGGTAAACATAAGGCTCTTTCTCATACTGGATCTGTCTTGTCATTTACCTAATTTACAATTTAATAATAATTTATATATTTATAGTCGGAGTATATTTCGAATTTACTCCTTTAGATATTGAAAATCAAATTTTAAATTAATTTACTAACGCTTCTTATGAGTATCTTGGAAGGTTTTTTCACAATTCTGTCATTTTCGAGTGTGACTGATTTTCATATTCATCTTATTGTAACGAAGTTTGTGATCTCTCTTGTTGTTTTCCTGATGATGCTTTATTCCGAATGTTGCGATAATTGTCGAAATCTATAAAAATTTTACGGTGTGTTTTACTGTATAATTGTACATGTATTGTTTCCTTTAAGCATTGGCCATTTGAATAAAAAGGCATGCTATTCCTGGCATAGAAGTTTAAGTAAAAGTGTAGCTCACTACGACCTAACATCGCCTAATTAAAGGTTTCATTACCCTGTGACCATAACTGTTGGGATTTGCCCTAATGACATTGCGTCGTTAGCCGTTGGGTTCTTTTAATTCGATCGCGTAAAAGACTTCACTTAACGTAATCAACGTGCGCTATTCCGAATCCGAATGTGGTTCTTTCACTTTTCCCTTTTGATCGGTTTCTATCTCTGAAACGCATTCCCGTCTTTTCACTAGCGACGGTACGTGCACTCCATTCTATCCGAGACCACGCCGACTAGATTGGTACATTAAATTTTTCCAACCGGTGGATCCGAGGTCATACACAAGCATCGTATATTCACCCACACACGCGGCTGCATCTGCCATTTGGCATCGGGGCCAAGTAGCACGCTATCCTTTTCCCTACCGCATAGACACGATCATTCCGCCACCCTCAAGATTCTATTTCGCTTCTTCCTTTGGTGGATACTCTCCGGGTGGGATAAATCGATAGTATTTCAATGCCGACGGCTTCCGTGCCCTTTCCGATACCACCGTATTTCATTTCCGTCGTGAAAAATGTCAGTCAAGTGGTAGGTTTGAGAGCGGGACTATCCCGAAGCGTGTGAGATAAAGCTATAAAGGTTTTTGAACGAGGGGAACTGCTCCGGAAAATTCTAGACGCGAAAAAAATCGTCTAAGGAACTGTTGAGTGGAGTCTTCTCCAAAATACATTCTTTCCTCTCCGGAGAGGACACAGGGAATGATGCGGGGGTCCTTACTTTTTCTGGAAGTACGGTTAACTCTTGAAGAGTTCGATAAATCAGGGGGTTGCGTCGCTCGCCTACTCCGAAAACTCCGCTATTCTAACCCAGTCCAACACAATCAGGTCTTTTTCTCTGTCTTCTCCCCATTTCTCCCCTCTTTCTCCCGCCCACACCCACCTTTTTCCAGACGGACCATAGCCCGCTTGCACCCCCTAGGGGTACGTCAGATAAGCTTGTATTTATGGGACGCCTTCCCTTCCCCCCTTTCTGGTGCCTCCGTGGTCCTATTGCAAGTCTCAGCGCCACCTATAAGAGTCTGAGGGCGTACAATTCTGAAGGGATGTTTCATTTGCTCCGGGTTGCCACGGATGGATGACTCCGTGTCCTGGATCCTACGACTCGGTCTTTTCATTTTTGCGCCCGTGAAAATTGTACCGCGCCAGATCGCGGCATTGTTTGGTATATAACGCTGCGCGGACGTGGGATCCTGGGAAGTTATATTGGAAATATGTCGGCTGATGAAGGATACGGGAGGAACGATGGTTTAACACTTGCACGTTACTGCGGTAGTTTTCCAACTGTGTCGCGTACTCAAATAAAAGCTGTTTCGTAGAGTTCGGTTATAAAGTTTTGAGTGGCGGAATGCTATGAGAGCTTGGAACGTTTATGAAGGTCCGCATGCGTAATAAATGCTATGCGCATGACTGAAATTTATATATAGTAGTATCCGACCCTCGGACAATGGACATTTTATCCTGAACTGCTCCTCCTCATTTTATGTATCGTGAGGGAGTCCATTCGGAAGGCTGAAAGCCATCCACTATTTATATTTCTCGCAAAACATTTTGCTTTAAAGCCGAAGTAAACTTCTCGTTTCCAATTTATTGGAGAATTCAGTTCTCGATGCTTTTCTCTTCTTATGGTTTTAGCGACTCAATCGCAGAGAGGATACGGAAATAAATTTAATTTCCCATACTTCTGTGTTTATGCATTTCCTGAGGCCACTTTTAATTTTGAGGTCAGATGTTAATTTTAAGATTTTAATTTTCGTGTTCATATTTATGAATGGAGAAATCTTTGTTCTCCCTGAGCAAAATGTGTTTATGAGAGCGCGTGTGTGTGAGAACGGATGTATATCTACGTTTTTTCATTAACATACATTCTTACGTGCATAATCTAAGGCACTAACACACGGATTTTATCGATAGGAGAAAAGATTTAAAACGTTTTTTAGGAGTAAGTTTGGACCATCCTTCATTTAAAATCCCTTATAATTATTTGACGATATATTGGACACCTTTCTTTTATTCTGGCACCACGTAGTTATGACGGCAGAATTATAAATGAATAGGGCAAAGTATCGAAATTCTGATCATATATATATTAAATTAAATAAATTGCGAAATAATTTTGTGTATCCAAAAATTATTATATTTTTAAGTGTGCATAGGAACTTTTTTAATTTCGCCGTAATGGCCATTCTGTAAATGCTACGTTCTCAAAAATGTTTCAAAATACGTGCTCGCGTTATAAAGTAATTTCCGAAACTTAATTAAGCTTACATTTTAATGCATGCGTTTCACCGTAAAATTATTTTCTACGGGGAAAATATTCTCTGGAGGCTTCGCGGTACATGTAACAGAGTTTCATTTTGTTTAAATCAGGCAACGAATGTTTTGAAGTTGAAATTTCGGCGGTGGATAAGGTGGAATCTCCCGCAAGGAACATTTTTTACGAGAACTCTTAGCGAGAGGACAGCATTACAGACACTTCTCGCCGGGATGTTTATTTTTTCAGGGAGCTGGTCATGAGTGTAGAAAATTTCATGTCAGTTGCTCTCTTCACAATGAAAACTCGTACTCTCTGCAGGAAAAACGGTCACTTTAATCCAAATCCTTTATAATCTCCCATTAAATCGTTCTTTGACTATTTGCCAGACTAACCGTGAAGATCTTGATGGAGGGTTTTTCTTTATTTTTCAAATTAGCCTAATAATTCAAACAAAAAGAGTTAGCAATGCACACAGTTTAAAAAGAGGAGAATGTTCTCGACGATGGAAGTGTTTCTTTCATACAAATAAAATGCGGCATTCAAAGACGAATTAAATGTTTTAACGAGTTTGTAAAATCCTAGAATTGCCGTCAACCATCTCGATTGTTCCTTTTTCCACTATAATTTTTTAATATTAATAGAATAGAAGATGCCTTTTTAGTATTGATTAAATTAAAATATTCATAGCTTTTAATTATACGGGTTCTATAAATCGCAATTTTAACTTCGGTTTCACTCCAAATATTAATATTAAGTTTTTAAACGAAATGTTCATAGCATATTCACCTCCCATTCCAAATTCATATAACCCATGCGAACAAAGCACGATAAAAGAAAAACTTAGTATGCTCAGGTATCCATTTCATTTCGGATATTAAAATTATTACAGCTTTGTAAAACAAGGAAAGTTATCGCAGAAAAAAAGGGGCGTGGATTTAAATTCATAAATATTAGTGTTTAATTTATCTGTGATTATATCGAGTGTATATTTTATAACCGATTTCGCTCTTGGAAATTTTCCTTCTTCGACGTGAATAAACCTTCCCATATAGAAGCACAACGTAAAAATAAAGTTTGGTATCTTAGACCCGTGTTCGTCATTAAAGAAAGCACCACCCTTGGTTTGCGCAAACTTAGACGAAAATGTTAATGATAACATATTGCTTCCGCTTGCACTCTCTGAACTCGGCTTTTGAAAAGTGAAAGTTTCGCAACCGATCCCGCATCGCTTATAATTTTCGAAATCATTGGTCGCTCTATTGGGGCAAGTACATATTCAAAGGCGAGCTCTAACAGATCGGCCGTAATTAATCTTAAAACGCAGAATTGGATTCGCAGGCGGAAAATTGGTCAGAATCCAGGAGTGATAGAGGATCCTGGGCAATGGATTTAAATCGAACCAACGATGGATAACGTTACGCACTGAAGTAACCGAATGGCCCATTTTCGGTATAACTAAGCGGAAAGTTAATGGATTTTGGATGAGAATGGAAAAAACTTAAAATTCTTTTTTTCTCGGTTAACGCCATAGGACATTTGTCTCGGGGGGTATCTAACGATTTAATGGACCAAATGTGCTTTTCTCTGTAATTTCGGGAAAGGATGCTCTACCTTAAATGCAGCTGCTTAGGATGTACACTTAATAAACGACTAAAGCATTGGGGGTTAATTAACTGCAGTTTGTTGACTTTTTGTGTTTTGGGTGGTTACGATGTTGGAAAAAAAGCGGAGTGGGGAAGATGAGGAGGAGCGACGATTATTAGTTTAAGAACGTCATTATTATCATTATAGACATAGAACTGCAGTTAGGCATAGAACCTGGTAGCAGGGGTTACTATTTAGAAAATAATTACTTTAAACACTTAGAATTATTTACAATTACAAACTGAACAGTTACTTGTATAAGGAGAACGCTCATCTGCCTGGCATTTATCCTAATAAGATGGAGAAACCCCCTCAGAATATCTCCCTTAGGTATTAGTCTCACTACGTACAAAAAATGAATTCATACCTTATAATATCATTTCACCAACACAGCTCACATACATAAGGTAATAATCACCCTCTGAATAACAGTTGTCTATAAAAGTAAATGTTCATTAATCCACTTGTCAACCAAATTACAATGTCTTAAGAAAATCTTCACTCGCACCTTTTTTCATAAAAGACTTACTTCGACTTTGCCTTAAAGGTACGCACACAAGGAGAGAACGGGTCAAAAACACTCCGGCAAGGTTATTCCATTTCTCCTTTGTTCTAATACAAAAATAGAATTTCCTACATTAGGTGAGGAAGGGGTTTAATTTTATGCCTATGTTTATCCTTTTAATTTCCCAACTTTGATCGAACGCTTTTCCGAGCGTGGCAAAATGGATGGGAATTGAAATCTTCCAAGGGTACATAACATGGGGATGGGCTAACGATAGGAAACCGAGGAAAAGAATAATTAAACGGCACCCTGGTTTCCGATCCTTTCTGGTGTAAACTATATGTGATGACAGTGGCATTCGCTCAGAGGGATAAAGTGAGGAAATCGATCCCACATCAACGCCCACTTTCATATAATTGCTCAGGATGTTTGTGGAACTTTTGACCGCGAAACAGGCAACCAGATACGCAAACAAAGGATAATGGCGATGGAGCAGAATTTAATGACTAAGAGATGAGGGAGGCAGAGAAAAAGATCACGGAGTTAACCCTCCCCGTAATCTTTGGGAGAGGAGATGTAAGTGAAACCACGTTGGCGTACTCCCCGATCCTCGACAAAGATTCACGTTTTTTTGTCTTCACCGCCAGCGCCAGGGATGGCTTTTTTGTCACGTGGTCACATTATACCAGGATGTTGACTCGAAAAATCTCCGAGAACGTATCACAACGGTCACACTGTCAACATCAGTGGCGTAATGATCGAGGTTTGTTCTTTGTAAGGTATTTAAATGTTTCGGTCTGACCTTTAAAAAAGGCTGAGTGAAAGGTAGCGAGGTGATGACGCATACGGTGGTGAAAGGGAGTTGTAAATCGGTCACTATTCATCACGCCCTTGTGTTTACGCAAATGCTCTTGTAAGCGACTAGTTTTGCGGGATTCTAGTATTGATTTTAATGGTGTCGTTCCCTGCCGTAATTGAATCATTGTTTTCGTGTTCGGTGACTCCGCAATCGTCCAGTTGTTTTTGTCGTTTTCCCACCCCTCGGCGCTCTCCCGGCCGTCTTCCTTCCTTTGTCTCACTTCGCGAATACTTCTCCATTAATCTGTTACACTTGGCGATTTTGACAGTCAATCTGCCGAATTGAACGATGTGTACGACTACTTTTTGTTGAAGTGGTTATTGAGTCATCGTCGGGAAATATGCTTCGTGCTCCTGACAAACAAAGCTTTGTCATATGTTAGATCGTACGTTACATTTCGCGATTTTCTATCGTCGAAATTCAGCTGAGATCAGACTATTATTGGCAAATTTGTAAAATTAATTTATCATTAATTCGGGAGGGCTGAAATGCATGAGCAAGCTTTAAGCGCGTTATACAACCAATTCAGGAAATTGTTTATTCATTTTGATCAGCTGAATCTCTGCGTAATTTAACATTATTTCTGAATAAAATTTAGTTCGCTCCACTTTCTCTGTGCAATATCTTCACGCCAGATAACTTACAATTATTTTACAACTTTTTCCGACATTTTTATTCTTCAAATACCTATGAGACTGCTTTTTTGTTATTTAAGTAAGCGGTCATTAAACGTAGCTACAAAGATGTAAAAATAAAAGACTTAATGAAATCTTTCATAATGAAAAATGAATGAAATCACAATGAAAAGACATTCATTGTGATAGATATATGGACGCTTACTAGAAAACCCTTAATGTAGAAATATGAAAGATTCATTTAAATATTTCAGGCTTATTTGATCATCATCACATTGCATGGTGAATCACATTTTTGTGACAGTTATATTAATTCTGTGATAGAGGTTAGATATGGGCACATAGAAGTGAGTCTGGACGATATTTTTTGTTAGAGATCGTAGATAATATTCGTGTTTTCGCGTCTTTCAATATAAGTGGTACTAGGTTCAATTCTCGGCAAATATTTAAAAATAAAAAACCTCAACCTTTGATGCTCTAATGTATAATAAGTCTTGTGGAGGGTAAATCATGGCTATGTTACACCTTAATCTTCGCTATCAACCTGATTGAATTGCATTTCGCCTTTAGGAATTCAAAAATTCACGGTGGGCACTAATCAATTCTGAGAACCTCTCCCTTCAACTCGAAGAATGCAAGAAGAAACGTATTCCACCTCACCTTTGTCTCCCTCCCCGTCGTACATTCCCTCGAATTAGCCTCTCTATCTTCTCACTTCACCATAGCTTTTTCTTTCCCCTTCTCCCCTAGATTACCGACTACCCTACTCATCCATACTTTCCATCTCAAACACCTACACGTTCTGTCCAATTTGTGGATGTTCATACAACCACCTAATGAAGCCCTCTACATCCATCCTCCGGCGGATTTTCCATGCCCTCACATCCCCTTTCGCTTTATTCCGGTCCTCTCCAACAAATCAATTATTCACGCCTCAGGAATCCGTTTCCCCGTTAGGAGGCTGCGTTATACGGCGGAGTCATTTGGGCTAGGTGGTGGGTGGATGGGGCTCTTCTACATAAGGGCGGGGCCACAAGGGGCAGGGGTTAAGTCCAACGTGGTCAGATCCATTGGAGAACTCAACTCTTCGCGGCATCCGGATTCTGGGAAGAAGATAAGGGATAAAGGATTTATGGTCCAATTTCTCGATCAGCCTGGGTAACGGGTAGACGCAGGAGACTACATTAGTAATGCCCTCTATGGGTCTACAGCCCGGTGTCGGTGCATGCGACACTTTCGGGGATGTTAGTTGTTTGTGGCCGAAATCCCCTTACAAATTGAGGTTTAATATGATTGTTTTTCGTTCGGGGAATGCATGGGGCTGAGGGGCTCTTCGATAATTGAGAGATAATTATACGAGTTTGGAGATCGCGAGAGATTGAACACTTTATAGAGATTTGGTTGGCTTGGGTGATCTCATGAATAAGTATCTTTCTCTTTTTCTTATCAGCTTTTGGGATATTAATTTATGGGCTCCGTTGATGATGATAATTAATCTCGTGATAAATTTCTGTTTTCGTGCAGTTTCACTGCAGCAATTTGGGAGAGTAAAGAGGTCTCTCTAGACATCTTCCCGCACTTATTAAATTTAATCAAATCCCGATTCCTAACCGGGGCTCGAACCCGAGCCTTGGTGCTTAAACACCCATCCGAGGTCTGGTTTATAAATTGAATGAATTAACTCCTTAGAGTTATTGACTTTTCCTGAAAGCATTATTTATATAAGGAAACTTATTTTTGATCCCGCATCTGGATAAGGACTTAATAATTTTATTTTTCATATTGTTCTGCTTTCTCATACACTTCTCTGTGAGATTTTTATTATTACTGTATTTTGAGGATATGCTCGGTAGTTCACTTCAAACTTAAGAATAAATAAAAATGAATTTGAAAAGTTCGTAGCTTTACTTAGTATTTGAAAAAAAAAATTTCAGGTAAATGCTTTAAACACATTTTCTGTGCGCCATTAATGCGCGACTTTATGATATTTTATGTTTGGAAAATATCAGAAAGATTGATACTTCTTGAGAATTTCAACAGACCGCAAAATTCTACCATATAAGTTTACAATCATTGTGAGTGACAATGGTGATATGTTCAGCACGAGAATTTCCTCTAAATAAAATTATTTCTGAATTCGAAAACATAAAATATTTCCAATTCGCTCAACATTTAAATTGCAGATGAAATTAAACCATCGGACGTAACTCGAAAGGCGTTTTAAAGGGCTTAAATACACTAATTCTCCATTAACCTCGCCACGACCTAAGGGGTCACCGCTCCTGGGACAAACTCCAAATCCGTCCTTGACGAAACATGACTTTCGTTTGAGTTTCTGTAACTTCCTTTGCTCTCTAGGGTTCTAGCACCCTTTGAATGCCCTACGCTGTACTTCTCTCGCCTGTCGCGGTTTTTCCTGCACTGAATTTAAATTCCAATGGTGCACTGATGCAGCTTTCGACCGTATCTTGAGGACGATTCCGCGTTTACTCTAAGGTCCCTCTGCCACGCTTGCTTTCCTAAGATCTGACAACGGAGAATTTTTTGAGATCGGATGACGTCACCCCACGTCGTTTATATATCTCCGGCTCTAAGGTCGTGGACAATCTCAGCTGTTCGTATAGGGAAGGATTTAGAAATCTCTTACGTGTTATATTGAGAGATTTATTTTTGAAGTATAAACTTTGGGAAAACGTATCATAGGAAACTCTTTTTCGAATCCTTGGATAAGTTTAGTTTTTATGATGGTGTAGAAATCTTTTTCGTTTTCTCTCTTGGGAACAACAAATATGTTCTTATAAGATTTCAAACGAGGATTGGTTTTATTAAATAGGGATAAATCCAGTTTATCTATCAATTTCCTCTACATATGTAGTAGTTGCTACAGTTCCGGATTTTTATCTCGTACATTTTTAATTTCGTTTCCGCAATTTCTTTATTCAAAACGAATGGGGTAATTTATAATTACTTTGGTAGTTGGAGACTTAAATCCATTGTCTTAAATCTGCATTATGCAATTTTTATTCAGAAAAGAGTCCAAAATATCTTAAATGAATGTATTCTTGCTATGCTATGCGAACATGGTGAAGTTTACATCACCTTTTCTGCAAGTTTCTTCATAACCCAGGGGTCAAAGACTTTATTACAGTAGTATAATTCCTTTCGGTAGAGACGCAGTAGTAATGGCATTGAAGTAAAAGCACTGATTTTTATTTACAGTTAAGAGCGGAAAGGGAATAAAATTCTTGTCACTTTAAGTTAGAATACGATATTCGGGTATTTCCGTACAAGTTTCCCCTTCAAGACACTCTTCAGTAAGTTGAGATGTTTGATTCGAAGGGGGATTATTTATGCTCGTAAAAACATTCACGGATGTGCGGAGATTACGTCTTGAACGCTATGGAAATATGTTTTTTCTCACAGAATAATTCCGTCCCCCATCAGCAATATCTCATATTTAATGCCCCCATGGAAGCAATTTTATCACCTCCTACGCATTGTCGGAAAGTCATCGGGTATTAAACATGGAGTTGCACGAGAACGATTTTCGGTCAGTCTTATAATTTCTGAGGAAAGGACGCCTTTTTTTGCCTCTTTCAGCTAAACAGTATCTCAGAAGTTGAAAGTTCTGATGTATATAGAAAAGAATAACAGGGCCGTATTCTTCCCCGTAACATCCAGCTCCGGACGGGGAAAAAATGAAACTGGAGGAAAACATAAAGAATGCCCGAAAGAAATGTCACATAACACAGTGGGAGGCGTTACGGCAGTTAAATCGAATGAACTTTATTTCGCCCCAACCACCAGTTCAGGGTAGTTGCTCCACGGAAAAATGGTAGCTCCCACCAAGTTCGCCTTGGTTCCGCAACAACCATTCCCCACTTTCCTATTCCCCTACTTCAATCCCTGCCATCTATTCTCCTCTCTTCCATTTGCTTCCACTTCCCACCTCCCCCCACGTCTTACACTGTTACCACGCCCTCTGACTAATGCATGCCCCGTGGGAGGTTCCTCCCCCAACCCACCGCTCTTCTCTCTCACTTCTATACAACTCACCTCGCTTCCTTCCTTCATCTCACGAACATCCACCCTACGATGTTTATTCTCCTACTCGATACACCTTACTCCTCTGCAGGGGGATCCCACCCCTTAAACTCCCAGCTTTCTTCATCTATTTCCTCCGCACTCCTTTCACGTCTGTGTCGCCTATAGGCACTCCCAAATATCTCTCTCCCCATCTCCGCCTTGGCCCACTTTATTAATGAATTTTCTTCCCCTACGAGGCTTCCATCTTTCATTTCGTTTCTCTTTTTCCTAGCGCCGCTGCTGCCGCCTATCGGCCGATTCTTTTCCCTTTCATCGCCTTCTTTTGGGAAGTCGCGGATTCCTGCCTTTCCATTTACGAGGTTTTTGTTTCGATGCTCCTCGACGATGCTTTTTATCCATATCGCTTCCCTTCTCTTTTTCCGTGGAATTTACCGCGGTGGAAAAATGCGTCTCCGCCCGTTCTGGTGCGTGCGCGATATCCAGGTACATATGTATTTTACGTTCTTCTATATCCAGTCTAGGGAAAGGATTGTGACGTGAATAAATTCCATTTAGGTTCTTTGACGGATTTACTAGTTTTACGTGTCGGGGAGTAGGAATCGATGTTTTATGTAAAAACGTCAATCTCTTTGTCGTCAGCTGTACTTAGGTCGCAGTATGATGCGATCTCGACTTCATATACCATCACAGTTTCCCTTCTTCTAGAGACTTCGGTTACAAGGAGTCAGATTATAATATGAAGCGTGAATGGAATTAAAGGGGGCCAAAATATCGTTAAGAATATCCCCATTATCTGGATATAAAAAACAATAAACTCGTTTGAAAATGTCGTAATCCATTAGAAAGAGCATTGTTGTTTTTTTCTTATAAAGAATCTGTTAAATGTTTCACGAGCTATCATTTTGGTATAAAACTCCTTTTCTAATATTTCAAAATGTTATTCCATTTCATGGATTTAAAGATGCTTTAATCTAAGACAAAACCGTTACTGCATCATTTCCATTTTTTTAAAGAGCAAGGTCATACTTTAATCTCGGAATTTTCCATTGCTGCAAGATATTCAAAGAATTTCTCATAACAGCGTCAGTCGATTATTTTATTAACGGGCCAAGCAAACGATGACTTGATCTTTCTTACTTCCTTTAAGAACTCAAAAGAAAAAAGAACATTTTAATTCTAAATCTAAGAGTATTTTAATTGAAGAAATTCGATTAGTTCCTCCGTGAATTTTCTTCGGTCTAAACAACTTCTGCAGTATCAAATGACATAACAAATTTGTATTTGAAATACTCCAGATTGAGGTTGACATGGTGAAAAAATACTTTTTCAAAATTTAAGTTTCTTAATCTGTCACTGATAAATTCATATGTGCCCCCTCACTAAAATTGTTAAAAGAATTGTAAATCATAAGTTAAGGATTGTACCAAAAGAGCCGGGAGTCTAAACCTAATGCCCACTGTTATTCAATCACTTTCACGATTGGTGTTAAACCCAATGAATGATGGACTGTTGCCATAATGGTAGCAAATCTAGGTAACTGTCTATTGCCAATTTAAAGATAAAGTCTTAGAGATTGTATATCTCTATCGTATGAGAAGAGAAAGAGAATCATGGACACGATCACAAATATGTCTTCAAGGGAGTATAAGTCAGCAATATCGCGGCTAGGGTAGAGATGGCTCAGCAATAAAAGTTGACACGAATGTGGCAGGTTATGAAAAAATTATGAAAAGATCATATGTTACGGGCGTGTGACATACCCTTCTCTCAAATTCCCCCAATTGTGTCCCCTCTTTCCATAAGAACTTTTCCCATAAAAGTTGTTTGTCGTAGACACGTGCTTGCTTTTAAAAATGTACAGAACCTCTCGATATTTTAGGTAAAAAGGTCCCTTTACATTCGTCTTACCCGTATAACTGCATTAAAGGAAACATAGATATATCCTTTATGGAAATCAAGTTTTTAGCGCTATAACGCTTACCAAATAGCGTCAGGCGATGTGCGAGCAAAATAAAAAATCAAGTGTTACCTGGAGCATTTAGTTAATGTTTTAAATATTCTTTTGGTGGCTTGCTGAATATTTTCAGATTGAAAATGGTATACAAGCAAGGGCAAGGAATAGATTTCTAGTTTTGCACATAGATCTGGGCGTCGTAAAACCTAGATATTATCAGAATGGAAAAAAATTGACATGAGCGGGATTCGAACCGAGTTTTACCAGTTTCTGGGCAGGAATTCCAACTCCATTATAGTGGTATGTTAGTATAATGGCTAAAATGACCGCACGAAAATTTATAACCTAGGTTTTGGTTCTAGTCATGGAAACATTTTTCACTTCTGATTAAAGATGGCATATAAGGTAAAAAGAATGAAATATCGTGCATTAATGTGTGACAGAATTCCTTCAAGTAACATATCTACCAATTCAAAGTTTAGTGTTAAAGAAGAAGCTTGTTGTATTTTTTTGAGGTAAAGGTTAGTTTCACTCAATCCTGTTCGACATGTGATTATCAATTATTCGCGCGATCCTCCAGAACTATAACGGCGAATCACATGCAATGCAGAACATTGTGAGAACCCCCAGTTCGTTTCCATTTTACAAACATTTGCAATTAAAGTATGATGTTGGAAATAATTGTGTTTAAAAATACAAAAGACCGCTAATCCGCGCCCGTTATATTCATGTAATTCGTTTTCATGCCGCGTGAGTTCAATTTTATCCCTGATTTGATTCCTATAGTTTTAAACACGCTAATTGTCGGCAGCGAGCCTCTACATTATGCAATAACTGTTCACAGTTCACGGAATTCCATCGGGGGAGCTTGTTTTAGCTTGTTTATGATAATTTTCATTCCATTAAATAAAATAAAATTTTTACAAATGAATATGTGAGGCATTGTAACCGATGTAGAATAGAATTCGAAATTAAAAATGATCCGCTCAATTTAAAGGGGCTTGAATTTGCTGCGTCGATAAAAAGGTTTGAAATTCGTACAGATTCCTGAACAAATTGCACTGATTCAGTATAGAAAATTATATCTATACATAACTGTTCATATCACTAATAGATATTTTTATCTTGCGTTACTGCCACTAAGATTACGTCATGCACTTGGAACGCAGAGCTTTTTAGTAAAGTCTTCTCACTGCAATGCTATATTGGGGATCGCTTTGTATTAGGAGCACAAGGAACTGCCCGAGCAATAACGCACCATCTATTATATTTCTCTCCAGATGAATCGTACGACATCTGGATGCACAAAGCACATCTAGAGAGATGATTGGATGAAACCTAGCTTTGATGGTCTCTTTATTAGATACCTAAATATCTCAAACGCGTGCGTTTTCCTTTGACGAAATCCTTCCATTGGTATTGAGGGTTCATAACTCGTAATTGTCGCTGTAATACATAGGGTTTAGAACACCCAGTAGCTTCTAGTATGGTAAGTCCGAGAAATCCTTTGATTCAAGAGGTTTTGGTCCTGTAGACCGATGAGCGTTCTTTAATTGTTGTAAATTTCAGGGGGCAATCTAGGAAGCTTCGTTATTGATAATGCAAGATTCTGTTGGGTTGCGGTAACACCAGTGGGGTCCTGAAAGATGGGAAATGTGGTACACAAAGAAGGACTACAATGAGAGAATGGTGGAATTTTCATTAGGACCGATGCACAAATTAGTTTGATGTCAATGGGAACCAAAGGGGTTGGTTCTGATGAGATATGGGCACAGTACAGGGTTATATTGCGGTACCTGATGTATCTGGAAGCGAAGATAATTCCTTTTGGAAGCATTTTTACCGAAAAAAATTCAGGCTATACAGACGTTCTCACTGCATTCAGGCTATACAACTGTTCTTAAGATTTCTCTATTATTTTAATAGGTGCTTTAAGATCAAGAAAGAAGGAAGGATCCTTACATCTTTGTAAATTATTTAACATAAGAAATTTCACTACAGAAAATCTTGCAGATAGTTGTAAGTTTCGATAAATTTAAGTTATAAGAAGAATTAAAAATAAGAATAATAAATGTGAATTAAAAATGATGGTGACTCTACTGAAATACGCGTTCCTGGGAAATTCCAAAACGGCATTTCTGAATATTCTGGCGAGTTAGTTCATTTAGTTTGAGCAATCACCTGGCAATAAAAAGATTGTTTGAGTTCCGGTTTCATCAGTCTATTTTCAGTCCTTTTTTCCGTAAAAATCAGAATAATTTCATGGTAATTAAAAGAAATTGCCGCCGAGGTGGTTGAAGAATGAGTCGAAAAAGTCGATAATTTAGTCGAAATAAGTCGAAAGCAATTATTACTTGCAAACATTAATACACTTACAGGCTATACCAACAGAAAGCGAATGAAGATACACGTAACTTTACCAACTCAACTGTTTTGGAGGTTCTCTAAATATTACTCCTACCCATAATTTTTTTATTCAACCCATCGAGAGAAATCCACAAAGAGGTCTTTTCACCATTAACAATTGCCATGAAGGGATAGGGAGCCGGATTTAATTTGACAGCATACATGCAGTGATGTGCCTTCCTTTTCTCTTGGGACAACTGGAAATGTGGTGGCGGCGATTTTGAAGTGACAGGGAGAAATTTGCAGCAATGTCTCCAGGGAGATGGAAAAAGAAAGGGATGCGTGGATTGCGAGTGTATGCGAAAGATTGGAGAGAGGATTATGAATTAGGTTGTTGGAGGCATGAAAAACAAGGGGGCGAAAACAGCGTTTTAGAAGGAGGTGATGAGTAAAACAAGAAGGATTAATGGAGCGAAAGGGCAAAAAGTGCAAGAAAAACCATGGGAGCCGTGCACAGGTGGCCATGATTGTCAACACTTTTATTAGCTTTCTTCGGAGAAGAGTACTTTATTTATAACAGATGTTGAAAAGGCGCGTCGTGCCCATCCAACTACGGTAGCTTGGGAGATGAAGGTCAAGCAGGATTGAGGGTAATTAAAAGATGATTACTAGCTGAAGGAACGGTGACGAAATGGAGGATAAAAGGTAAAATTTATGAGGATAATTACAGGACTGCTAAGGATGAATCTATGCAGAGAGGAGGATAGAACATCCTCCAAGAGAGACTCTCATTTTTAATTCTAATTACCTTCAACTGTTATCACGATTGTCATAAAGGTACTATTTATAAGAAGATGGCCTAAGGTGTGACAGAACAGGTATGTTAGGGAGTGACAGTTAGTCTTAACTAGATACTTCCTTTGAAATAGAGGCCACGGAACATATGTAACTGAATGTAAAGGAATGATATTTTGTACAAAAGAGGGGAATCCGCTAATTCTATTTTGGAAACGGAAGATTGCAAAAATATACCGAAATAACCTTTGATACTGTAGTGTTTATAATGTGGGACTAGATCCCGCAGTATTTAAGCCCTGATAATTTGTACAAGGAAATACATTTAAATGTGTCAACCACTCAACGTAACGAAATTGCCAACCTAATTTCCTCGAAAATTAAAGTAAATACGAGGTGATTTTCTATAAATTTGTTAATAAGGGTAGAACCAATTTGGAAGCAATCGCTTTCCAATATTCATCTCATTATCGCTGGTGATATTAAAACAAATATATGAAAATTTAATTGAGGGAGCGATACTTCAAACGAAAAGCTTAATAACCTACAGTCATGAAGGAATTGCGTTATTGGAGGTCCATGACGTAATTCTTCGTACCAAAGAAACTCTAGATGGAATTTATATTTATGGAATCCCTCTACATCACTTCAATAAATCTCTTTGTGCCGTGAGTTTTTCAGTCTGTATTTATTGAATGAGTCGAATTCCAGTTAATGTCGTATTGTTGAGAATCCAACTCTGATGGAAAGATGAAATAATCAAAAAGTAAAAGAAAGTAATTTCTCTCCGGTAATTCTTCAAAACGTTTTGATTGGAATTTTACCATTAGTTCCTGTCGTCACTAATTGCAGAAATTTTTCCTTTTAACGGCTTAAAGTTTAAAAATCAGCAGTCATAATCTTTCATTAATAGGAAGGATGTTATTTATAAGTACTTTTCCTTGATTTTTTATGTTCCGTATCGATGTCCAAGGTTATGAGTAATATTATACGTAACGTAAATAAACTTATCCGGTAATCAGGTCTTATGTCAGTTTAGGAAAAAATATAATATCTTCATGAAACCTATGTGTTACAGTGGAAAATTCATGTGATGATTACGAAGGATATGAGAATGTACGTTAATTGAATACCGTAACATTTTTACTTACACTACACGGAAATTTTGCGATTTTAATACTTCGAAGCTGTGATGCAACTAGGCTTTACTCTTGTCTTCAATAAGGTTACATATTTTTAATAAACGGAACATTTTTACATAGTTTAGAATTTTACCTTACGTAATAGCAGATTCAAAATATTAAAAACTCCATTAATCCTTTTGTAAACTCCTCTATCAGAATAAGGTCCTCATTTTTAGGCTAATAATATCCTTGGATTTAAATTTCAGACGCAGCGTCTATAGTATTTCTTATGATATGAGATTTAGCCGTCGATCAAATTTTGGCATAATTCGAATCTTTCTGCTCAAAGAATCTTATGCATGTCACAGAAGAGTCAAAACGCTATAGCATGTAAATTAAAGTTTACTGTTGCAGAGTAGTGCAGGAACATTCTTCTATGAATATTTTGTATCTAATAAAAGTAGGTCTTGTTTACAACAGTATGAAAAAGATAAAATCGTAGAAGAGCTTCTTCATAAAATTAATGTGCTCAATATTTACTTGGTGGAATTCTGCAGCAGAAATTTCTTCTGCGGAAATTACTTAGTTTTTCATTTCAACATGGGAATAGCTTCTCCCGAGCGGAAATACAAGAGAATAATTTTTATGAAATTAATTTTAAAATTCATGGAGTACTGAACTCCGTCCTAAATTATTAACGATATATTTACGATTAATGTATCGTTTATTTCTAAAACAGGAATGATTTTTTAATCAAACAAATTATTTTTCGCTGAATTTTTGCAACAATTTGAGACAATCCTCACAAGTATAAACACAGGGAATGAAGACCATATAAGAAGGCATAAATTTTTAAGATCATTTAAATAATGTGATCTTTTATTTAAAATTAATTATTTGCTCAGGAAGTACATGTAGATGGAAAATTATTGAATTTTTAAGGCTCAACTAACGTTTCTGCTGCTTTTGATCTTCAGAAAGCTATTTCGAGTACTGTAATCTTATCAAACTTTATGTATTTAATATTGAGGATTTAGGATTGAGTATTCATTATTATGGATTTATTATTGTGGATTTACTGTTACGTATTTATTTTTCTACCTTTATTATAATTACCATGGCTTAAAAATAGTATTTATGCCCGGTTGTAGTCATTATCAAAATCGATTACTCAAGTTGCTTCTTCTCCCCTTGTAAGATTAGCATCTTCAGATCCCTCGGGTTAAACATGTACCGACATAAACATCAGGAGCACAAAGAAGCTTTATTTGCAAGTAAGGAAATTCCAGCACCTCAGTTCGTCGCTGTAGATTTCCTTTCCACTTTATTCTAGCGAGATATTGTAACCGGAATTGTAAGTAAGGTTTTACGAGAGAAAAGGTCACACCCGAGGAAAAATTAACGCTTTAAGATTTGAGGCAAGGGGCATAAAAATGTTATGCTTTCGCGATGAAACCACAGAGAATAAAAAGGCGCTTTATACGGAAGCCATCAACATTGGCATTATTACCGCGAATAAGAACGAAGTGAGCGAGCCTGTTATTTTCGCTTTTCTTCACACGTGATAAAGTTGGTGGGTGTAGGTATTGATCCCGGGACTTTGAACATTTATTCGCACAAAACCTCTTTTCTCTATCCTTCAACTCTCTACTTTACATTCCTTCCTCATTACCTCTGACCATATTCCCGTCTCTGACCTCTATTTCCCTTCCCAACGTCCCGTTTACCTCAACTCGTAATTTTCCCTTTTGTAACCCGCTCTCATGGGGATAAAATATGGAACCATTTAGGCTGGCGGGAGAGCGGAGAAGAATCGCCTGCGCGATATGTGCGGAAAATCTGGAAAAAAGTAAAATTCAATTAAAAATAGAAGGCGCTACCTGGAGAGGAAAGGCATGCGGTGGAAGGGATCCTTTTTTTCGCCTACTACGAGGTTACTAGAGATTAATCTCACCAGGGGAAGTGTCAGGATAGGGACGTGGGATCCGTTAAGAGGTGGCGAAACGACGGTACATCCCGATTTGCAGGGTGCGTGCCTGTTTCCGCGAGAGATATTGACTGATTGATTGATTGCTTATACCCTTTTATCTGCCGGTTTGAGCCTTTGAGGTCCGTTTGGCTGGTTCCCATTGTGCGGAGATGCAACGGGAGTTAATAACGACTCTCGCTGCAAAGTAGCGAAGCCAACATCCGCAACGGATTCCGAGGCTGCGAAACATTTTTAGGCCACGTTTGACACAGCTCTCGCTAATAGCGCTCCGGAGTTCTATAACAAGATAGAAATTAAAGAAGTATTCGGAATGGGGAAGTGTGGTCCTTTCTCCCTCCGGATCGATTAAATACGAAAGGCGAGGAAAAGTGTTTGCCTTGAGGTTTTATGCGGGCGTCTCTAAAAGTGATTGTTTAGATTCTCTCAAAGGGCTTTTTCCTTCCGTAATATACAGAACGGAAGCGTGGGTCCATATCAATGAGGAGAGTAAAGGGAGGGTTGCAGAAAGAGCTCGGTGGGAAAAGGGAAAGAAAAGTGGCATTTATTAAGTGGAATTAAATTAGTTTCTGCCTCTGATTCGTTTAAAATTTCACGGGAAACACCTTGAATTTAAAAATCTTTCCCCAAAGTATGGACCCTAACTTGAAAGTTCAAATGGAATTTATTATCCGTTCGCATCCCCTTAAAACACGGGTAGCGGTTGAATTAATTCCAGGGTTAGAGGGTATATCGCGTACGTGACTTAGATATGCATCCACACATACGTCTTATACATATATGATCCGTGACTTAACTATAGCATAAGGTTGTTGTCTTCTATTTACCTCAGTTTGTATTTAAATGCATCAAGTGTGAGCATATATGAGAAAGGATTTTTTAATGTGGAGCATCCCCTTTTTTTGGCATATAGAAATCGATAAAATAATATCCTTATATTTATAATGTAACTCCCCCATTTCTATGATTAATTTCTATTCCTTAACATAGGGTTCGAAATATAATCAATTTCTTCGACCGGACGTTATGGATAGCCATGATAAAGTTTTAAAATTAACCGAAGGCTCTTCGTATCTTCCAACAGTTTTTTAGACTTATAGCCATTCTCTGGAAAAAAACTGGTCGTTGTTTAAAATTCTGATGGAAGATACGAGTCTTTTGGTTTCATTTTTAGAATTTGGTTCAAGATAATTGATGACAACAAATAATAATAAATAAAACAACTGATTTAAGTTACACCAGAGATACACTTAATACTGATCTTTAACAGGAAGGAGGAATCAGAAACAGGCATCGCCGATCTTCTATATCGTTGATAATTACAGCTTAAAACTAGCGTTAGATACGTCTTTTTTACTCTATCAGTCTAACCACAGAAAAATTATGGATAAAGATTTTGTCTGAATTTGTTGATTCGTTAGTTATCCACCATGTAGAGACATATTTTCGCCCGAATCTTTCCTTTGAAATACAAATGCTGCATTAGGATCAATGACGTAATGTAATGAGTTCTGACTGAGGAGAGAGGAGACGCAAAAATTCCCGAAAATCCTCGAATACGTTCCTAAATTAATTGCATATTTCTCGAAGGACTTGTGATCTTATCCGATGAAACTCTAACGCTAACTTTGAATCCACGACGTGACGTAGCCAAAGAAACATTTATGAGCAAAGCTTATCTCGTGGAGGTCACAATGGCGTTTCCACTCATTTCTTCGGCCTTCAGAAAATCCCGCTGACTCCCAGAGGGACCGTGAGAGCAATAGCAGCATGACGCAGATGGCGCTCCGGTGAGGCCGAAATTTTTTGCCTTGTTGCATCTGATACCGTGACGTCAGGGCATTAAACTTAATGCGCAAAATTAAGGGGGCATAACTTGCTCAGTGCAAACCCATGCAGGGTTTTAGCGGCCCTGAATGTTTAGAGGCAATCAGGAAAAAACTTATTTCCTCGTCTGAAGTCGCAAAGAAATTTGGAAGTTTACCCCGATAGGAAATCAATTTCCAAGCAAAACTTCCACCCCAACGTCTAATGATTCTTTCTCTCCGGGCTTGGGAAGAAAGAAAAAAGTACAGCCCTCATTTTGCCGTATTCGTTTTGGGCTTCTTTTGCGAATATTAGTATCTGTCAGTAAACTCATCAGCCTCAGGACTGGTTGAATCCTTATAACCTCCTTAGCTTGGAAAAGCTTCGGAGAAGGATTGAAGCAAGTAGAGATGAAGAGTGAGGTTGTTTATCCTTGAATTACTCTCTGAGCCAAAATTATTAAAGTGGAGCAAGTACACAGTAAGTACAGCTTGATGATTCTACAAGTAACACTTTTCATAACATCCTATGAGGACTAATTTATAAGAACAGCACTCATTCAGCATCACTCATACCTTATTATCTGGAAAATGTTACTGTATTTATGAGATATCTGGGATGTAGGTATATAAGAGTGGAAGCCAGGGGATGCTGTAAAATTTAAGGCTTGCTGCAGTAATTTTGTGTTCTAATATCTTTTGATAATACAGAGACTGTTTCCAAGTTGTTGATTAGTGACAGACTTTATAGTGTTAAGAGATTTTGGAGGGATATGGTGTTGTAAATATTTTAGTAAGTTTAATTATTTGTTCCTGCCAACTGGCCACAGTCAAACTGCAGTATATATGATGAATAATAAATAAGTAATTACAGCCATGGACAAGGCTGAGGCAAGACTAAATGACAGTTTTCTCTCTCTCTCATGTACCAAATATTGCCAGATTAAAGACGTATTATTATTACTATTACAAAAAGAAAGGTAAAAATTATTCAACTCATCAAGTTTGGGTAGAAAGAGCAGACCTTTAATTTTAAAACCTTTAATTTTGCTTATCTACACATTGGATGGTAAATATAGCTTAACTGAATCTAGATTGAATGGCGGAAACAGTTCTGAAAAACTTTTACGAAACGTTCCGTCAATTCTCATCCGCGAGGGGCATGCATGGCAAACATTAACGATTAACTCTCACTTAGACCACAATCTTCGTCAAATTTCATCCCGCCCCGTTCTCCGCTCATTCTAAAGAGGGAGTGGAGATAATTTTGCCCATTCACTAACATTGTTATCCCATAATTAACTCGGAAACTTCTTTAATTGGTATACGATAGTCCATACTAATTTCTCCCACTCATTTTGCAAACCCGACACTGGATACTGGAGAGCGTGAGAACGTGTGTGTGCAGATGCTCCTTGTGTCCACTGGCTCGTCTTTTGGGATCCAATCTGCTTTCCTTCACACTCCTGCCACCTCTTGCCCTTTGAGCCGGCTCGTTAACGTCCCTTCCCTACCTTTCTCCTAACTTAATTTCCTTGTCCCTTTTTATGCTTTCTATGTGTGCTACTTCTATTTATGCACATGTGACACGTTGTAAAACTGGAGTGCGCTTAAAGGGTAATTAATCGCTGTCTTTATAAGGAATTCGTTGGGAATAACAAAACGGATTCGCAGTTCTTTTTCTTGTGTTAAGGATTCTCAGCGGACGACGTAAGTGGTAAGTTCTAATCTAATCGGAAAGGAAGCAATAATAAAACGTTTGAACATCAATTATCTCATCTATGAAGGATTGTGGATACATAAAAAGGGATCCGAATGTGAATATACTATTTCCATCGTTTGCTCATAACTTATGGATTTTCGACGTGTATCATTCTCGTATGACAACGGATTTTAGTAATAAAGGTTTATTTCTTAGCGTTGCTACCAATAGTCATCCCTCTTGTTATACCCATTTTTCTGAAAAATGTCTTTTTAAGCAGTTTGTTTGACAGAGCAATTTCAAATTGTGCGTAGTTAAAGACTTGTCAATAAACATACCCACGACACGATAAATTTCAAATTTTATAACCAACTTTGAATGTATATTCTTAAATTTTGTATCCTTATGTGCTGAATCTGATTTTTGGGCTCCATTGTTTTATTTAACCAAATTGATTTTAATGTCCATCTAATTTTCAATCGTTCTTCTCTTTTGGTGTTTATGGAGAAAATCTCGCGCTTTCTCACTTTTTCTGACAATTCTAACAAAGATGTACTCGATTACTAAATCTTAAACTATAGACTCTTTTTCCCCTCTGTGAACTTAAATCTGACTTCTGCGCAGGAACTTTGTGGAGTTTAACGATTTTCTTCCACCATTGTATATATTTAGAGAATATGTAGCTATTTTGATAAGAAGTAATTATGATAAAGGTTTATGGAATAATTTTCTTTTGTGATTATTTCATGCGTGCTACTATGTTAAGTTGTATCCACTACGATATATCCTTCAAAATGGTTTGGTAAAACAGGACGCATTTGTCTGACTCACATAGATACAAATCATTATCAAGTTTTCCAATCTTACGAGTTGGTTTTTCGTCCAGACCGGCGAAATTTTCCAAACGTCTAATTCAGGAAGTATTTGTCTCATTAATTACGCCTTTCTTTTTATCTACTCCACAGATATCACAGAAGAGCCTGTAGAAACGGTGTACACAGAAGCTGGAGCCAATGTCACAATGCCCTGTCCTGGTGTGAGTGAAAGATCTCTTGTGGCCACCCTCGAATGGAGTTGCAAAGGCTGCTCATTCTCTGGTGGCACTGGTACTAGTATCAAGATAGCTAAGTACATGGGAGAGTTCAAGACCTTAGTGGAGAGTCAGAAGCGCATGACGCTTGTGCCCGAAAACTTTGCGATCCACTTCCAGCCGGTGTCTGCCGAAGATAGTGGAGATTACTACTGTCTAGTTAACAACAGGCCTAAGCCGGAGGCCGTACTGAGGCTGGTCGTTCAAGGTAAAGTGTCATTTGTTTCCTCTTTTCCTTTTTGGCTTGTGTGAAAGATAAATTGCATGGCTTTTCTATCCGCAATGGACGCGATTAAAGAAAATACCGAAGCGGTTTGCATCCGAGCGAGATTAAAATTAGCTAAGTAGGTCGAACATGGAGGTAGCCTCAGACTTGTGGTTATTACTCCCCCACAGCTTTACTTATCAGGAGTATTGATAAATATACTTGGAGAGAGTCACAATCAGATACGTCCAAGATGAATGAATGTACAGCTAATTTTGCTATGAGGGCAGATTGGATGCTTGTATTTTAAAATATAAAATTTTTTACCGTAGTGAAAAATATGCATTTTCCGCCACTTGCTTTTTGCTTGATTCATTGCTTATACCTCACCAAACAGTGCACATTTATCTGACATCTATAATAACTTTTCATTATTTGGATAATTTTGATATGACTTACTTTGATTTTTAAGATAACTAAATCCATAGTTTTGTTTTTCTTTCAAGATATTACTTTTGTTGCTGTATTATTTCCTTTTTAATATTTCGATAGAAATATTCATTTGATTTATAAATATTTGCTTTATTGAAACACTTCTCTTATTCATTACCTTGATGTTTAATAGACTATCCATTAATTAATAATACTCATTCATGAATACTCTAGATTCACAGAGATTTAGTGATAATAAAATTAATTATGAATGGGATGGAAGTTCGTAGGACGAATTGTAAATGTAAATAGGATTAATTTGCACAAAGGCGCAGGACTAGGAAAGTTCCCAAGGAAAAACGGACATTAAAAATCATCTGTCAGTCCCCGAATCTTCCATTTTTAGGAAGTTTGCTCTTAACCTTTACTCTTATTAAAGTACTCTAAATTACGTACTGCGGGCTGTTTGTCAAATTTTACGTCTTAATATGCAATCACATCGAAATTTTAGCATTGATTAGACATCGTAAAACAAATATTATTCAAGGGAATATTGTTGCTAAAAATGAGACACATCATCTCGATAAAATATATCCCTTCGTTTGATTCGTCCAGATTTACATGTCATGCCCTTTAATTTGGAAAAAATTAGAGACAGGATAAAAATTTTAGTGCTGCTAGAATTCGTTATACGATTTACAAAAAGCCCCACCAGATTCTTTTGTTTGAGGCTCTGCTTTGTATGAAACTGCAGAATTATACATGGGTATGAAATAAAAGTCCGAAACAATGTGCGCTTCGAATTCCATTCCTTTTTGCTAACGTAGTGATGTTTGGCACGCAATCTTCTCGTGAATTATAAAACGCTGTCTAGATTGGAATTTTACTTCGCTCCTTTAAATGAATTGTGCCCAAGGGTACTCTCACTTTCCATTACCCTCGGCGAAAGTGAAGTTAAACATTATTTTGGTAAACGAGGAATGAATGATGCCCGGGGAAATCTTCATTTTATATCGCAATTTTCTGAAATTTAGTACGGATTTCAAGTATTTGAAGTTGAATATTTTTCCTCTGTCAGTGGCAGTCACCGTGATTAAACCGTCATGTAAAACCTTGAAATTGGATTTTATATTAATTATAAGGGAGAGGTCACGACTTTTGGTTAGGATGAGCCGCAAAAACTTTTAAAAATCAGGTTTACGATAAAGTCTAATTTTACTTGCTCAATTTCACCGGATAATGAAACATTTATTGCTCTAAATATAGAATCGAAAATAACTTATTTAATTTGTTAAATCTTAGCGGGATCGACGTCGAGTCATCAGCGGATGGATCCTCATTGGCAAAGAAGTAGCAATTTATCCTTAGAGTTCGTAATTAATGGTAAAATTTTGAGATTAAGCATATTAAGGAATTCTACCATCTTATCATCTTCAGAATCAAAGAATATATATTTATCATTTAAACGGAAAAGCCTCTGTCTGAGATTTCGAAGAATATTGAAAATATAATTAGTATTGTCGATATTAAAATCATTTCAATAACAAGGAGTGTATTAGTATTCTTTGAGTCGGGCACAAATGATTTGCTAATAAATTATGGTGTCAATGACTCTACCTAACGCAAAAGTTAATACAACGAGAATCGTATGTCTCTTGAATCATTAATATATAAATATATTATTTAAATCATATATAACATGCAATCAGCTTAATGGTGCTCTTTTGTTGACATAGTTAACAATCACTGTCATAATTATATTCAATGTCATAATTACAATCGTGAAATTGAGGTAATAAATGCATAAATTTCCATTCTAAATAAAATTTCTTTCCTTTAAACACAAACTGATTCATGAATTATAAATTTCAATTTCCGTCGTGATCAACTCCTATGAATGAAATTATTTCATTTACAAAACAGCATAATTGTATTAAAATTTGTTTTAATTTTACTGCATTTCTAAACTTCCGCATTACACTCGGAGTATTACGTAGGGTATTTATTGGCCGTGACATTCATTAAGCGTCTGATCTTTTAGAATTTTTTTTTATTATTAAGAGGGAACTTTTACAAGCTAGCTCATTTATAGACAGCGTCCGGTTGTGTTGCATTAAGGTTGGATCGGTTCTGATTATGCATTACGGAAAGCCTATTTTACATATTTCATATATTGCTGACCATATCTTGTTTAAATGGTTTTCATTTCCAATTGACTGACGCATTGGTCTATGCCTATATCTGAACATGAAATTCAAATGTTACATTCAAGTATACAGTAATATTCCTTTAGTTAGTTGCTCATGAGCGGCTGAAATTTCCATCCTTTTAAGCTAATTATTGAGGTCTTTAGCATGCTTCTAAATACGAAACGACGCGAAATATAAGCGATAAAAATTAAGCTGTTCTTTTATGTATGTAGCCTCTGATTACACTGGCCAACAAAAATGAAATTTTTTCAGGTTCCAAGATGAAATTAGTTAATTATAACTTATTTTTGTCGATAAACATGAATATGACCTTCAAATCCTTTCAATCCAGCACTTGTTTATTTAATATCTGATGTCTCTGATAACATTATTTTATACGGAATAGGTTCTAATATTCGAAATTCTATATGCAAATTTAGGAAAAATATGTGATTTTTTCATTTTTTCCTCATTTTTACATGGAATCCAAGTAAATAAAAGGAAAAATTTTAGTTAATAGGATTTATATTTGTAAATACTATTTATGAATGTGGAAGTTCACAACCAAGCTAACTTATTCCATTGTACGCCTTCTCTTTGCCTTGTCTTTTAAAATTTGTCTGGAATATTACGACTCAGAAAACAGCAGCAATCGGCGAGCATGGACACATTACACTTACATTGATATCCTTTTTCCATAGCACCAATGTGTTGATGAAAACACTCCATGTTCATCACTCACTGTGGCACAGTTTTCTCGGGAAAAATCGGGGTGAAAGCCCAGAAAATGCATTTTAAGGTACATGTTGCATCTTAGGTTTTGGTATTTCTAGAAGGTCATCAACAAGCTCAGCATTGTTTTTTCTTTTTGATTTCTAAGAAATCGACGAAGTACAGCTTTAAAGGCCTCCCACGCCTACTTTTCAGATCAGAACAATCCAGCCTTCAAATTTTGCTTAGAGGATTCTATGAATAGTCTCCAGTTTTTCGGCTGAAGTCTATATTCAAAATTTTCATCAGGTCAATGACATTGCAGCCAAAGACAGCATTACTTTTCTTCTTGAAGACGTGGCTAATTTCACTTTGCTTACTCCTAAATATGGAAAGTTTGACTTTAGTGCTTAAAAAATTCTTGATGCAAGGAGCTCTGCATGAGATCGCTTAATTCTTCTTGAGTGATCCTATGGGACTCATTCAGTTATTCAAACTGAGGCTCAAACTCAGGATTCTGCAATGTAGAGGGCTTATTCTCATCTCCTTCCGAATTTTCTTCATTTTCATATTCATCCACTATTTTGTATTTTTCTGGAGGTACTCGAACGGGAAAAGCATCTGGATTTGGTGCTAGCCGTATAGCAGAAGAAATATTTTTGTTGTTTATTATCCACTTCTTTATCCTTGTCAGTCCATTTGTAAGAGAAGGCACCATGCCAAAGTAACAATCATACACATGATTGGACGGTTCTGGCCAGATCATCGGGATGGCAAAACGCATAGATTGTCTTCTTTTTTTCAATCACCCACGTAACCTTACTGCACAGTTTCTTAAGAAAAAATAATTTTTCTTCATCTTCAACGCCGAAATAAAGTCGATAAGTTCTTTTCACAATGGAAGTTAACTCTTACTTCTGAGTCCGGAAAGTCGCTTCACCTCATACGTAACAAAAATTGTCCACTATATTGCCACACTTTCGTGGCATAATGATTATTGGGATAAAATCCAAACTCAAAAAAATAAATTCAGAGAAATCCACGAAACAACCTCACAACGCCTGAAATGAAGCATACATCTACTTTGCATAATTTTCTGAAACATTGATTGTATAAACGGAACCATTTTCACTGTTGTTCAGTGTTATCATCACCATATTTACTATCTAGAGGTACATAACGAAAATCCTAAAATTTAGCGTAAAATCTGTGCAAAGTTTTATAGGCAGTAATAGCTTTTGATTATATGGCATATATAAATTGAATAAATGGCAGAAAGTAAAGCGTTTGAAGGAATATATTCTTAAGAAAAGAGAGCCAAGAATTCTCCATTCCGTATGCCGGTGACCGTCGGAAGATATTCTTGCATTTGTTAGGAATTAGATTAGGAATAAAAATGGAGCATAAGGGGATATTTCAAAAATCCTCCAAAACAATTAAAGTCCTATTTATCTTAGAAAAATTGAGAATCGGTTTTGATTGCATTAAATCCGTGCTTCCCTACAAACACTAAACTCATTTCCTTAACCGTTCAACTGCTCTTCTCTTCTGCATATTCCAAAAAATCTATCACCTATATTTCTCTTCGCTTTAACCCATTTCCATACAGGCTTGTTTATTTTTTCTCCTAATATCCGCATACATCCTCCTTGCAAATGCTTCATGATTCCGAAATTTTCTTTTTCGTCCCTATGCTACATAAATACCGTATGCATACATGGAGATCTAGTAACGTACTCCTTTCGGATTGATTTATGATCCCATATTCCTGACTCCTTCCAGTTTTCCCACTCATATTTCACGTATCTCATGCGCATTACATTTTCTGAAGAGATTCTTCTTACCCATCAGAAATCTACTTCCATAACTCATATGCAAGAACGCAATAGTGCTCATGCGTACTCATATCCTATAGCAGCTCTCATATGCTCAACGTACTGTCGAAATCCCCAATATTCCCACTTTTCAGGTGATAGAATCGTATGACAGGGATACATCCTGGTAGGTTTCTCATTTATAAAGCCCGCCTACGGAGGAAAACAATTATCTTAGTCTGAGGGAGGGCTGAAACATCTGCTTTTAGGGTTCGGCGTATGAAATGTGTATAGCACGCCCATCAATATTTCCGATTAGGAAGCTTTTTCAATTTCGAGTTCTCTGCTTTTGAGACATTTTAGAAGTACAATCGTTCATTTCTGAATCATCTCAGTATGTCAATCAATCAAATTTCCCTGAGTAGAGACAGATATGTTGCAGTGTTTGTAAGGAGTATATTTTAATTAAAATTTTCCCAACGCGGATACCATAGTAATTAAGTAAGGAATGTTATAACACTGTACAACACATAAAATTTTTTCTGCCCTCTGAATCAGATTATGTAAGTTAAATAATCTTAAATGAGGTGAATAAGAAACTAGAAGTATAATCTCTCTATCACTTACAATTTCACATAATCATATCATTCAATTTATTAATCAATAAACATATTTTTTCTTTGAAGGTTGATTTTGTCACAAATCTGGATTGAATCTGGATGTTTGGTCGTTTCCGTTTATATTCACTGTCTTCTGTCTTTCTCAGCAAAGACCGACAATATTCTGCAAGCTTACCACTATTCTATCTACCGGAGAATCGTTTTTCTAAATGAAATGTCTTGATAAACCGGAGAATCGTTTTTCTAAAGAAATGTCTTGATAAAATCGTTCAGCATGTTCATCACTGGTTGCTCCTTGGTTTGCAATCAAGAAAGTGCAGTTTCAGCTTCATATTGCACATCAATATTTGAAAACAGTTTATCATATCCTTAACTCTTCGCTGGTAGTTTCCTGCTTTATGGTTCCCAAGAAATTCATTGCACACTCTTAAATGACTTCCAAGGACGTTTTCTATATTATTCAAATTGTTCTCAAAATTTGGATCTTGCATAGTTTCTCTGATCTATGGCTCGATAAAAACTTCTCTTTGACTTTGGCTTCATTGATTTCGTGAATTTTTCTCTCAGTAATCTGTAAGCTTGCCTCTCGTTGTCCAAGTCTTTAACAAAAATCTTCATTAGCCCTGATTTAATGTGCAAAGGATGGAGATACACATCTTCAAATTTCATCAAAGGTTTACTTTCATCAGGAGACATTGTTTTCTCCATGAGAGAAAGTATTTCTCTGAGGCCATATCTAACGAAGATAGTGCTCACTTCTATTACATATCTCCTACTTATCTATCACGACTATTCCACAAACACAGGAAACAGCATTGCTAAGTGTAGCCTTGCTGCATATCAAGTAAAAGTCCCAGTATCTTCAAATCTCCACACATCTTCCACTAATATTCCTCATCCTCAACAAAAGTAAGCAAGATACGCATAATTTCATGAGTCTCTTTCTTGTGAACTGAATAGGCTATAGGAAAAGATGGATTCAAATTACCACTGTGAAGTAGCACTGCCTTTGAACTTAGTTTGGATGAATCGATAAAAACTCTCCACTCTTCTGGATTCTGTGATCATGGCCCAATTCTTCAACAAAAAAGTACATTATCACAACAACCAATGTTATCATAAGAAATGAAAAACTTTTCATTGAATGAAGAAATTGAAGAATGAAGCCACTCTAACACCATTTTCTAGCAGATTACCTTTTTTTAGTCGTGAATCCAGCAGTTTAGATTGTGCATGTGAATGATTATGACTGGGAAAATACATCTTCATTTACATACTTATCCTGCAAGCCGCCTTTCGACGTGTGGCAGGGGGTGCAAGCAGCATGACTCTACTATCCTTGTCGATTATTTTTGCATATCGTTCTCGGAAAAATGAATTATTGAATCTACTGGTTCTAGAATCTACTTCTCTGATCTTTCTCGTGGTATCATAATGACCTGTATAACAAGGAGGATCGGCTACATCTTCTATGATCATACTCTGTCTGAATTTATCAAGTAAATTATATCTCCGATTGAGCCTCCCTTCTTCTAAAAATACTCATCCTATTTCCTGAATCATCTGATCAAAACCTACGCTTTGTCATAGCAATATTTTACAAAAAGTATTGCCTTTCGTTGTACCTTCTCTAATTCGCGAATACAACACTTCTAGCAGGGTCCCATTTTACTTGCAACTTAAAGTGTTTGAATCGTCTTTCTTCTAAAGATTCCCATTCTACGTTCTGAAGCCTCAGAGTACAACTCATCTATTTGCCGTTTGAATTCTTCACAAGACGTATTGTCTTACGTTGCACATATTTCCTAATTCGAGAATACTACACTTTTAACTAAGCCTATTCTCTAAGTAAAATACTTTGCAAGCATCCTCATGATGAGGCCTAACTAGCGCAATGTATCATCGCTCGCGTACTTTTTCTGCGCTCCTTCCTGACTATTCTCTTTGCGAAGCCAAGTGTTTCTTAAGAGGTCAATAGTATATTAACAAAATAAAATATACAATAGGCAAAATATCATCTGTATCCTAGAATGATAAAATGTCTAATGTGTGAAAAAATTAAATCAAAATTCAGAATACGTGATAGTGTAAAATCGAAAGCAGTAAATAACTTTAAGAATTGATTCATAATCTCCTGTTTACATACAGAGGGCAAAAACTTAGTTGCACAGTGTAATTGATCAATGAAGGCATAATTCGATGTTCAAATGATACGATTCTATCAGCTGATTCGGTCAATTTTCAGCCAATAAAACGTATTATAAAAATCACCTTAATTACACGCTGAAGTGGCGCAGTGGTTAGAGTGCTAGAGCTGCAACCCCAAGGTCCCGGGTTCTGGTCCCTGCTAATCAGATTTTTCCGATAATGTTATATAAAAGGGTACGATTTTCCCGATAGAGGTTTGTAGGGTATCCGGCTGAAAAATCAGTGGAAAGTCCAAATTAATCTTCATCAGAAATCATCAGACGACCCTTAATGTGATGGGAATGAGGCTAAGGTTATTTACTTCAATGGTTCGCTTATGATCACTTTATATATTTTAATGAACTGATACACTTTAAAGCCTTGTTGATGTAGAAATTTTGCTCTCAGCTGCTTCAAATTAGGCTGGCTCTTTTATACTTTATGCGTTTTGGATTCCATTTCGTAATTAAATATGCCTATGCTTCTGAAAGTTTAAACTCTCGCACTTATTTCCTCACGACTTTGTTACGCATATATCTTAAGTTTTAGTAACTAGCCTATCGTTGTTGTAGAAAGTGAAGTTTTTATAATAGAAGGTTATGAAACTATTTCGATTTTAATTCCAAAATATTGTAATCTCTGCAGCACAAAAGTTGGACCCCTTATAATATGTATTGAAGTTACTCGTTCTATAAATTATATGGAACGATTTGTATGACGTTAAGATTCCCTCATACTACCCTCGCTTAATTTGTGAGTATCATATCTCTCTTTTATTGATCTATATTATTGCTAAACGATATGCTACCAAAAGAAGAATGGTAGGCTTCGTGCGGAATACAATAGATTGAAATACGCATTTATGATAACTGATGATATTTTTATGTATAAGCTCCATTTTCATTATCCGTATTCCGTGAAGTAAAATCTGCGTTTCCCCCGGGAGTTCAGCCGTTCTCCGTTGAAAGCTTTTCTCATATATCTACATCATGCGTACAATTCATCAGATTGATAGATGGCATGGGGTGCATCGCACCGAAACTATCCCGTTCAATCACCATTAGTGGCTACTCTGCTGCGATCCTTAATGGTGTGGGAGAAAACGACCCGTTGTGCATTTCCTTTTATTGTTGATCTCTCGTATTTTATGGAAAGATTTCCAACTGATACCCGTGACGAGATCGCGATATCATTGCGTCATAGCTAAGAGCGTATTCGGCTAATTTTGCCGTTTTGATTGTTAAGGGATTTTGTTGGTGATCGGTGAAAATTATTCTTAAATGAAACAGACCGCTAAGCGTAGGGAATGTAGACAAATAAACGACATTTGGGGTGTATACATGCTAATAGACATCAGTGAGGAGACCAATGTAGTCATTAGGAGTTTTGGCCTTACATTTTGAAATCAGTAGTACAGAAACAAGTAAGGATACAAGGACAAAACATGGAAAGGTTCACCAAAGAAAAACATATAAATATAAGAATTTATATAATATCAATAACTTGTAACCAAAATATACTATATAACTTAAAATATTAACTAAACTATATAACTTAAACTATTTTTATTACATTATTACTATTACAATATAAATAACTTACATGCGTATTATATAAATCATCAACTTGCATAATAATCTCTCTTGGAATGTGAAGACCAAATTTTTTAGTTATTCGAAATTTTAAACTTTTATCAAATACAACAACTTAAGTAAAAGAAAGAAACCACTTATTTGTGATTTTTTTTCTTTTTGTAGCAATCTTTGTATGTGTTTTTAAATGCAAATAAGTATTTGATTGTACTTTTCCTCCCAAACTAAGATAGATGGTTTCTGCAGGTTTCAAAGATTAACGTTTTGTACAAGCACTGTTTTCTCCTTGGAGGGCGGTTTATTTATCTTCAGTTGCCTACATGAATAATTCATAGTTTGAAATTCTCAGGATTAAAGCTGTGGGGAAGGTTTGTTTTTGGTCATTTATAAAATTGATATACTCGAGGAAATGAGCAACTATCTTTCTAATGATCCGTTAGATCAATGCATATAGTTATCGAAATCTGAAAAGACAGAGATGATCTTAGTAAGAACTCGTTAAGGTCCATATGTTAACCGAGTTATCGTCGTAAAGCCAAGGATCGTGGTTTTCCTTCACTTTAATAGCGTCATTTTGAGATTATCCTATTGGATAGAAAATTGGGGAACAAAATTCAACTCATTTATCTAGTTGTGAATCGGCGTGGATTTCTTAAAGGGTTTCACCCTGACTTTGAGCGATTGCCAAAGGAATTCGGTCAGAGGCTCCGGCGCATCGGTGTAACTCCTTCACGGATAAGATCGCTTTGCACCGAAACCTTTTCCAATTTCACTCGTTAAATCTTCCTTCAACGTGTCGCATTGCGAGAAGTACCACCCGATGATCGGTTACGTAAGCGATTCGCTTTAATCTCTGAAGGAATTCTTGGAGAGTTTTTCCGGTCAACAGCTGTAGTATTCTCGAACGGATCGATATGCTCTTGAATATTTTAGCGGGTTACAAACATTTTGTGCCTTGATATTCAATTTGGTCCGAGTAAATGTTCCTTTCTTTCGGTGTACTTATTTTCACGGTTGGATGATATAAAGTGGGTGAAAAAGGACGTTTATACCTTACCACCTCCTTCATTGATGTTTGGTCGATGTTATTGTTGACGTTGATTTTTTACGAACAATAAGTTTTTGTATATTAAACAATGTCACGTCACTCACAAAAGTTTCACTCGATTCACTTTGTATGTGCGATCGTGTGAATCGGTCTCATTATTGAATTTTTTAGGAAATCTTTTGTTATAAACTTGAATGATATCTATCCGATCTTTACATAGCAATTATATTAATTAATTTCTTCCTAAAGCTCGTTGATAGGTGGTTTGCTAGATAGTTTCAGTCATAGCAATATAACTTTTAAAACGGTTGCTTTTATCTAACCTTTTTCGACTTTTAAAATTTCTTGCATCCTATTTTACTTATGCTTTTTCATACATCAACACGGAGTTAAATATTATGACATATTTCTTTTTAAATATTTATATTTTCCTCCCCCTAAAAATTACCATCTTCTTAAGTGATTCAATTATTTTTTATTCTGATATTTTTCAATCTAGCTTTATTTCTATTATATGTTTGCAACTTATCTCAGTGTTTCACAATACCTAATTATTTACCTTTATCTACACTTTATATTTGTACTTTTTTTTGAATATGCATAGTTTTCCTCCCATTATTCGAGGTATCGGCTTCTATAGCTTTCCGCATGTTTTTTACATTCGTCCTTTAGGAGAATGCATCTTTTTCCATCTGATCTTTTCTCCGAAGTTACACTCCTAGGTTTTCATATCTGCAGCGCTCTGTGTCCTTTGTCTTCGATATATTTTCCATTTTGTATTATATTGCAACATGATATCGTTAACGATAAGATGCGGGAAGATGCTTTATAATTGACCCAGTGAAGACCTGTAGAACGTCTTCTATACTTTAAAGATTTGCAAATCTAAGAGTAAACATTTTATTCAAGCATCTTATTCACAGTATCACCCACGATATTTTATAAAAATAATCCGGTTGGATCTATTTTTTAAGGTGATATATATGATAAAGACTTCAATTTATATCGATAATGGGATAGTCTATATCTCTGATTACATCACATTCCCTTTAAAATTCACTCTCTTTTCTGCTTAAAATTGTCTCCCAAGCGAAAATTTGTAATTAAATAAGAAGTATCCGTTTTATTACGGAGCTGTTCTCAATAGCAGAGATTTTGATCATCATTTTCGACAATCATAGTGAGGGTAGAAAAATTCGCTCAGCTTCTTTGTGGAAGGAAGATTGAAGATAAATCAAATGATTTCTAGAGTTTCGAGGACGAAGACGAGAAAGTAAGAAATACATTGAGGAATGAGATTGGCTTTTTATAACATATCGAATTGATTTCCCTTTTCTTCTGTTGATTCCTTTTTCCTTTGTTGTGCTCCGGAATGATGAAAGGTTTGAGAACTTTCTGAAGTCTCCGTAAAGTAAGTGGATCCGTTTTCAAAAATTAGCGAAAATTTCCACTCGATGACTCTTTGATGATGAAGTTATTTTTTTGTGAACCAATACCCTCTTTCGCATTCTAAAACCGCGATTTAATTGAAACTTAAAAATATAAAGATTATTTTCAGTTGATTCAATCGAAGTTCTGAGTTATCGCTATGGTATCAAAACACTTTGAGTAGTACTCTTCTATTTCTCTGTTTTTAATTTCGAATTTTAACTGAAATACAATAATTTTCTTCTCCAAGATGTAAATTAAATGCTTAAATGCTGCCTTATTGGAATGGAATTCTTAGATGATAGAAGTTGATCATTTAGAAGCACTTGAAATCTATAGTCCCTCCATTCAGAAATGCTAGGAAATATGAAATGGGTGATTATTATAGCTTCGTGACTCCTCAAATGATTCCTCTTGAAAGGTACATCTTTTAGTTATCGAAGGAAATAAGTTCGACAGGGAAGGAAATGGTGTGATCATACCAGTTGGGATCTTTCTGCACAGCGAAGAAAATTAGAGCTCCCATTGGAGAACAACGTGTAAAATTTGTCGCATAAATTTGTCCTTTGACCCGATTGTCTTCCCTCTCTTTGAGAACAACTCTTAAAGAGGATTTACAGTCTGCAAAGACGTCTCTTTGGGATATAAATGTTAATGAGGACGAGTGATTGCTTTGGCGAAGATCGTTTATCCAGCCGGTCCTCACAATCCCTCTTACGTGGGACATTATAATCCGAAAGGTATATGCGTAATGCACTCAGGGTAGCATAGATACATTTAGTTGAAAAATTAATGGGGGATTTTTAACAGTCGTTCTTTAACGTGCCTCAAAACAAAAATTGGGGCACTAAGTAAAACATTTCAAGTTCATTCAGCCTTCGAAAATTCAAAATTAATGTTTTCCTATCATTTCGTGTATCTAATCTGTAGAAATTAAAAATTTCACTAGCCTAACGTTCTGACTCTCTTCCAATATCTGGTGTACATACATAAGTCGTATCGAAGACGGGGATTGCGGCGTTAATCTGAAATAACTTGGAGTTACATGAACGGTTTATATTCAGAATAAACAACTAGACTTGAGGCACCATTCACCAGTTGTCCCGTTATAGATCGCTCTTCAGCCTGCAATGCGGAGGCTCAAATGTCCCCTTGCTATTGAAATTAGCCTGATTTCGTTACTTCATACGTATAGCCACTCTGGAACATACGTCTTATGGCGGATGCATATCGGAAATACGCGATGCGACTTCCACTTTATTTATCCAGATTAAGAGATTTCCTTTCGACGTGAACGGAATATTTACCGTAGACCCAAATGCATCCTGGGTTGCTCATGGAGTCGGTCCGAATTGACGAATATACGAATCGAAAAAATATTTTTGAGTACTGCTTTTCTAAGGCCTGTATAATGTACGTTGACATATTGCTTCATATCAATCTCTGAGGATTAAGGATTGTTTTTACAATCTTCTTAAGTGATTAGTTTGCGATTAATTGCCGATCGGTACTTAAAATTCTATTCGAATTGAGGGTATTTTTTGAAATATAAACCTTAAGTATCGATAGGTAGATAAGTATGTAATTCGCAGACAGCTTAAAAACTCAATTTTTAAAACTCCAAAATTCAAAATCTTCTGTTCAGATTATTTAATTATCTTTATTTGAAGCTCATACTTGGAGGAAATGATAGTTTTCTCCTATAACTGATGAATAAAATGACGCAGTTTAAATCTGTATTATTTGATAGCTGATATCACCGCAAATCATAGCGATACAGTCACAATAATCTCATAGTTCCAACGTAATGAGGAAGTTATTCAATAGAATGATTTTATAACTTAGCATTCGATCCAGAAATTGTTCGAAAATTTTCTCAGCATTGCGACAACTGTAGCATAGTACCTGATATTTGATAATTCATTCTGTCCTCCAGTTATCTCCTCTGGGAATTAATATTACTCAAGATTCAAGTCAAGATCTACCCCACAAGTTTGAATAGCATGTGCGCAAATTGAACCCCTGGCTGGGAAGGCAAACTCCTTAAAATTAGTGTAACAATCCCCATATTTTTTTGCCTCCGATCCGGTTGTTTCCCTTAACAAGATTAGCCATCGTGTTACTTATGTTCAACCCCTTTTATTCCGATGCTGGGATCATAAAAGGTCGGTAGATAAATGAGTATTGGCGCCGGGGGAGAGACGGGAAGAGATGAGGGCGGCTCAGGAATCAGTAAAACGTAGAAAAAAACGTTAGCTCTTAGCAGTGATGGGGTCGCGAAGGAGCACCTGCGCCTTTTCCTGTTTGCCTTCCTTTTTCCTCTCCTTGCGCCAGTAGTCGTTTGCGGCGCGGCAGTGTCAGGAAATCACGCTATTCTCTTTCCCACCTCACTTTCCAGGAAATGTCGGAAGTCACTAGGACACCTCGAGCACTACCAATACGGTGGTGCCTTGCGGCCTTTGAAATTTCTCTTAATTAAATTCAGCTCCTCAAATGCGGGATCGCTAATGCCGTACCATGGAATCGAAGCGTACGTTTTTTTCGATCCAATTTCTGCTCCAGTTCAGTTCCATTTTTGCCTCGCTCGTGCCCGTTTTATTTGGCTAGTTCTGTAAAATATTACAACTTCTCTTGAGTTTTTTCAGTGCGGCATTTTCTTCCAAAATAAATTAAAATGTTGTCTAAATATAGCGATGATACATTAAGTATGAGATCGATGGATTATATTGATGCAAATGACAAATCCTTATTCTAGTTAGCTTTAGCCACTAATAGGGCTCATAAATAGGCAAGTAGGCAGTGTTAAACTTTTATGATAGCGGTCCTGGGTTCGACCCCGGTAGAAGCATATATGAGCGAAATTACCATAGCTGTCGAAGCACTTTTAAAACGTTACTACTACTTCAGTTACTAATAATCATAATTACTAAAATTATTACACATGGGAAATGAGGAAATATCTCGAATAATAATTTGATTCCAGAGAGAAATGTGGATAATCGTCAGAAAAAGTAATTTTTATTATTTAACTATTGAATTTCCACGTCAAAATGACGAAAATAAATTTAACTTGTAAAAAATATACAAATATCGTTCCATAAAACTGGTCCTTCTGAATAATCAAAAATAAAAATAATCACCCTGCAATAACACTGAGGTTTTATATATTTTCAATTAAAGACGATCCCGATTGTTTTCTTCTGAATATTTTTATTATTATATCCCTTGTAAAGTTGATGCATAGCTTCCGCAAAAACATCGAAGTTGATATTATTTATTTGGTTGCTAAAATAATATCGCGTTTGTTTACTCTGTTGCGTTAGAAATCGACAGCGTTTCGAAATTTCGACGGCAACATTTTTCGTGTTTACGCTCGCAGGAATAATTATTATTCGAACAGGTATTTTAAAAACAACCTTAAACCTTTTTCAGTATAGAAACCTACATGTTTTGCAAAATATATTGCTGAATTTTGATTTCCAAAGTTCCAACAAAAGCCTTTCCACCTTTTACCTTAGTTAATTTAAGGAGACTAATGGAAATCAGCGGACCGAAAATCAGAAAAAAATGAATGACACTTTCTTAATCCGGTTTTAAGAATTTTAATTTTCTGGATAGGGTTCCATTTTAATTCCGAAAAAATTGCGGTTTCTCTCGGATTTTCACTTTTCTGCTTGGATCCAGGGATCGTGAAATCCGATCGGATCATTTCAGAGCCATGTTCTTAGATCAGATATTTATATAATATCGGGAGTCAGATAAACATTGGTAATACATCTTACATACTGGTGAGTAAAATTTTTACTAATATTTTCATGATAATCTGTTGCGTATTTGCTAGCATATACTATTTTTGTGCTTTCTTTACTCTATTTTGTTGCGGTTATAAATTTTTATTTTAACTAAGCAGAGGCAGTAGTAAATTAGTTTTTATTACCTGATTGATTGCACTGCAGCTCCGGCACCAAGATAATTCTATAGTAACACTATAAAACTCATTCACTATTTATTATATATGTGTTTAGGAGATACAATTCGAGGATTATGTTTATCGCAATGTTTAGTAAAAAAGGGTTCATTTTTATTGCAAGTAGAAACATAATACGAAAGAACTAATAAATTTTTAATCTTACCAAGAAATCCATCGTCAATATATTCACTTACTCAACTCACAATCGTGTATGAATGAAGTACCTAACCATTGAATTTAAAATAATTAGAAAAATAAATTAAAATAAAGATGAAGCCTATGGCTGTAATTAGATAATGTTCAATTGCAGAGTAAACTTCATTATTTTCAGTTTCGTTCAATCAATTTTCGAGCAGTTTATAAAGCTACTCACACATACCATTTTTTCTTTATTTTTCCCTCATTAACTCTAGTTCAATTCTCAGTCTTAAAAATAAACCATTTTAAACTGATAAAAATTGTGTTTCATTTGTAGAATGTGAAGTAATAATTAAACACACAAAAGCCCTTTTATATACGATTTTCGCTCACTCTGGTTTATGTCGATTCTTATTAATATGAATGAAATAGAGAAGGAATTATTATCGCGCCCATAGTTTTCTTACCGTTTCTACCATCATGTTATTCCTCCGTATTGTGAAAGTAAAGAATGAAAGGGAACCAATTATAAAATGGAAATTCAAGAGAAAATTTCGCTTTATGCCACTTTTCTTTGTCTTAATTAATTCTTATCTCTTCATCAAGCCAAGTTCCTTCGCGCTTTTTAAATACCCTCGCTCATGATGAAGCTTTTCTTTATCTGTTTCATTTTAATTTCCTTCGGTACCATTCACCCTCGGTTTGGAGGGATTGATATTTCTATGAATAAATCTGACTCATCGCACACGCTAAGATTTCTTTAATTTCAGGTTATATATTCCGTCTATAAATTCACAGATTTGTAATCTTTCGCATGCATACTCAAATCCTTCTTGGAAATATTAATGCGTTATTAGTTCTTCCGTAAAATTCTTTATTTCGGAGGGTAACCACATGGTCTTATTCGCGGTTAATAATGAATAACCGTATAATTACTATTGATGAAAATCATTGTCGATTGAGTAAAATCTAATGCTAAATTCTCAGGCGCCCCATGGTAGTTTAGAGCATCTGCTGGGTTTGACGGAATCCCCCAGAAGTTAATTATAAAATCATCACGGTAATCTGATTATAGTAAGTAACCCATAGAGTGATTATTTCTAAAAGCCCATCTTTTATCTCATAGGAATAAACTGATAATCTCAAGTCCATTCCAAATTGAATTTAAGGTTAACTTCGTGGCTGATTAGTCGAAAAATGACCTAAGCGTTTTATCTTAATAGCATCAAACATTATCCTCATTTATGAAGCACATGTCCGTTAACAAGGTTTCATTTTCATTCAGTTACGTGTAATCAGGGGATTTGTGGTTACGTTTTCATGTCTAGTCTCTCTTCGGCTCCAAGGCCTAAACCTTTGCAATGGATTAATTTAATCCCATTTTTATTATGATGTATTTGTTTTTTGATTCCCTACGATATTCAAACGTTGAAGCGAATATCACCTTCTCCAGAGCTTAGAGGATCTCTTCATATTACCATCAAGTAATTTTGTTTAAAGTTAAATATATAAGTTCCTATGCTCTTCGGTATAGATATTTCGAGTCGAGAGTACACTGACTTCATTACACATTCGTGATACTTTATCAAAATCAGAAAGTAAAAAAACTATGACGGATTGTTTCGCTGCGAATAAATTCGAAGTAAATAATCGTTTCAGTGATATATTTCTCATTCTGAAATTTTCTTGGAGTAACTTACGGAATTAATGGTTTCGATAAGTATATAAAAAGGTTTCCACTTTTCTCCTTTTCAAGGAATCATTAATTGGCAAAATTGTAGGGATATTTGCGATTGTGGTAAAGGCTCAAAGGACTGTATCAGTTGCAGACATACGTTAGAGACTGATATACATTCAATTATATCCATTAATATCGCTGCTGGTTAATCATTGTAAAATAAGAAAGTGGGATTAGGTAGATATCATTAAGTAATCAATTAGCTTTTCTATCATCACTAGAAATATACTTTATAGAAAACATTTCTATTAATGTGCTAATCTTGAACATCAAAAATATGTTTGTAGAAATAAATAAACTGAAATATTGCACGCAATATTATGGCTCAGTACGGGATTGGAAATCATTCAAATTAAGAGAAGTTACAGGTGAATCGGAAATTCCAATCTTATTTAGCGTGCTTAGTCCGAATTTTTTTCTTCTCATCATTATCATATTTTAAATTCTGACTCCCGAATTCGTGTCATGCGGATTTAAGAATGGAGCGAGTTTTAATGCAAGTAGACATGTAATCACCTTCGAGATGGACGCGCTTGATAATAAAGCCCTCGCTTCCACATTATCACCCTCATTTCCGTCGACTAGCCATCGAGTAACACGCCGGAATGAATATTCAGCCGAAAGCGAGTGCATTTGGAAAGAAAATGAAGCGTGTCGAAGAAAATGAGAGAAAGCTCAATATCGTGTTGGAACGGTGTTAATTTCATGACATAATTCAACCAATTTGCCGCTGAATATTCCCTGATACGACATCTCTAAGATAATTAGAATGATGGAACTTCAAGCGATGTGTTTCACACGGACGGAGCTAGGGTAGTTCACATTACCAATAATGACACAATTCACAGGCGTCAAGTTTGTTTGCTAGGCCTCCATGCTAGGTCGTTCGGTTTGTAAACGAAGTAAATTCTTGCTTCGTTGTAATTACATGACGAGGTGATGATTCCGGCAAGTCCAAATTTTCTTTGCACTTGCTACGTGGGAACATTTGCTCGGGAATCGACGCCAAATACAATGTTACCCCGCGCAAATGAGCAATGTCCGCTAGTAAATTAATTGACGAGGAAGTTAGAGGACTAGAGTTGCATTAATGGAAGGCCAATGGCTGGAATACGTAAGATACTATTTGAAATTCCTGCGCTGTAGTGGAAGTTTCTCGAATCCCTCCTTTATTTAAAGTGTTTTTCCGGAATGGAAGCGGATTATCCTTGAAGTTTTATGCTTAAATTTATCAGTTAAAATGCGAAAAATTTAGAGATAAATAACGGTCTTTTTTCATATATATTTATTAAATCTTGTTGTTGTAGCTATAAAGTATATTGAGTGTTTCTCTGTTTAGTATATAGTATATTTATTATGAGTATGCATTACTTTTATAGTATTTAGTACAATATTATATTAATGTCTTTGCTAAAAATGTTTGATATTAGCATGATTTCCTGAAATAGTGTTTGGTTAGTGATGCACGTGTTGTATTTTTTGCAGTTAAAGAGAATTGTTAGAGTTAAATGTGATTGTTAATCAATACTCCTACTTAAACATCATGAAAGCTCATTTTGATTCATTCTTTGTCAAAATTAATTCAGACAGACGTAAAAAATACATACCTCCGAAGTCTAATAGACTATATGTCACTGCCAAAGATTTATTCATGAGGTAATTCGTTAATTTTAAATATGGTAGATCCCTCACGGTATATACGAGTACTTTCGTACTTTCTTATTTTTCTTATTTAGTTTAATTAGTGTGATTCCCCTATTCAGTACAAAGGATAATTTGTATAGAAGGATGTATGGTCATTAATAGAAATGCAGGCATGAATTCCGAAAGAATAAGAAGCATCTGTAGCCGAGAGCTGTCCGCAACGTGAAATTCGTAAGAAGGGTTTGACATGTCGTAAATGATACATTCCCATCAGTTTTCAATAAATCAATAAATCGTTCCCTGAGAAATGATTGTGGCGAATTCCTTTTTGTAGAAATTCTGCAGAAATCCAATAGCACTCTTTCAGCTTAGGATTCAATGCTGAACTCAGGAATGAAATATGAGCCGAGGCAATAAACTCTACCAAAGCCGAGCCCTACTGCTGCTCTAAGAATAAAATAATTAGGACAAGACTTGAAATACAAAGGGTGAAATTATAATTTAAGCGACGCATGTCTTCTAGGCAGTAATAAAATTACTGATTTAATTCAGGAAACGTGGCGATGCTTCAATTGTTCGTTTTAAGAGTATCATTCTTTTTCATGCCGAGTTAATATTTAGGGCAAAAAATGCAATAGATGATCATTTGAGATCGAGTGTGATCTGAATGCCAATGTTTACCATTCTTTATTGATTTTTTCGGTTGCATAAATAGTTATCATGTATGAAACGTATAGGTATCTGTACTCGAATATCAGGGGTTCCTAACCTTCGGTATCTTTACCCCCTGTGGATACACGCGGCATTTTTATGGGGCACAGGGAATAATAGTCAAATAAATTTAATTTCTATTGAAGTATTATGCTTATAGTATAATTAAAATTTTTATGGCACAATTCCAAAATATTCCATGTTAATACTCTGTTGCAACTTTTACCACACTATTTCATACTTTTAATGGGAATAAATCTAAAAATTCATGTATTAATTTTATAAATTGGAGAACGGGATTATTTATTAAAATGCCAGGGGATACTTGAACGAAAAAAGTTTGGGAACATTTCCTATAATTAATACTTTTATGATAATTTCCCTAGCGACAATGCAGATACCTCATCAACCATGGAAATGTTCCATATTGTAATTCTACTTACAACTTTTGATATTCTACATTTATTAGATTGGTGTGCCAATATCAGTATTCGGTCCATAACTGCTGCTAATGTTTTGAAAATTTTAAACAATTGAAAACTGAAGTAATAATATGAACATTTTCTGTTCTCAATAAAAGAGAGGGAGTTTTAGATGAATGCTTCCCAATTTCAGTTTTTCGGAGGTCATAATGTCGTTTGATAAATAACGCTGCAATTAATGGAAAATCCGTTTTTGGACGAATCGGTCAAGCCTCATCAGTTGTATATTTATCTCTATCTATCACATCTTAATCGATCTTATGCCCAGCCCAGCATTTCCCCGCTTTTTTTTCTTGATTAATGCATTCTATCGACGGCTAGTTCATACATTGGCTGAATTGTACAAGTGGAAGAGATTGATGCTGTCAGGTCCCTCTCTGAAGAATTGGTTCACATTAATCGGAATCTACATCCTACCTTTGCAAATCGGAAAATTAATGGATGGCATGCTTGGAGTATATCCATGGCAGTCATAATTAACCGTCTCGGCCCTCCAGTTATACACCCCAATAGCTATACGGAAAACGGCGCCATGTATCTTTCCGTCCTCTACTCGATCACCATTGTTTAATCGAAACTAAGGTCTCTTTCGATGTAGGTTTCATCGCTGACGTTGCCAGTAACGGGCGTCTACAGCCATTATCAAATTAAGTACGTCAGGTATGCTTCAGATACTCGACAACTGCCAAACTTGCCGTTCGTAAATGAGCATGACGTCTTCGAAAAATGACTCGCGTAATTTTATATAGGTGGACGGAGCGCATGCTTTCGCCGGAAGGTAACTAAAAGGACTTTATAATTAATTTATACCCTGATAAACTGCCATTTTTGTGAAATTTATTCATCTGTTAAAAGATTGCCTGTTGAAATACTGCGATTTTTACGTGAATTAAGACTTGCGGATCTAATCTCCTGTTAATTCCACAAGTTATTTCAAGCTACCTCCTTCTAGAAAGAGTGGATATAGGATATTTAAGGAGATTATAAGAAAGTTGAGCGAAATGGGGTTTTTAAGAGATATTGGCAATGTAAGTCTAATGCAATCGCCGGATACTATCCATCTGAGGAATATATTTGTGATACGTATTTACACATATGAAGATAATTAGGAATGATTCATCTGTTATGAAGAAACGCGACTAGGTTCTCTATGTCTCTCGGCTTATTGTTACAGATGAATATGTGCATATAATATGTGGTACATATACAATTATATGTTTTGTTATACATGAATGTTTTACCTTTCGGTAGGTTCATATGCATTCCCATTACGGTGCCCTCTCTTTCACTCCTTGGTAACTCATCCCATCATCTCATCTACTCAGTCATCTAACGTCTTTTGTCTTCCCCTCTGCCTTTTTCCTAGCATTCTTCCTTCTATCACTTTCTTTAGAAACCCCTCTCCTCTCAGTATTTGACCCACCCATTTCTTTTTCGATTTCGAATTACTTGGACTAATAACCTCTTCTCCCCTATTATCTTCTGCTCCTCCTCACTTGCTTTGCTATAAATCCAGCTTACTTTCTTCATTCTACGCCATACCCACATCTCAAAAGCCTCTAACCTTTTAATATCCTCTTTCTTAAGGCCCACATATTATACTATAATATATTTGTATGTATGGACATTTAAACCCGAACGATATCAAAAAGTACCCAATTTTCAAAAAATTAAATACTTATCACAACCTAATACATAAAATCAAAAAACAAATATTATTTTATATAGGTAATGTACCCTTTGATACCATTTCTCGTAACCTCGTACATGCTCTTGATATATTTACTATTGATAATGAAAAGAGGAAATTAGAGCTAAGTAAAACATCTTCGGTGTCAGGGTTGACAAAATAAAAGCGCAGGTTGCGGGAAAACACCTACAGAGAATGATTTTGAAACAACCGGAGAAAATATAAAACTCGGATCCAAAAGGCAAACATAAGATGTTATTGAATTCATCATAGTTCAGTAATACTCAAAGAATAGGCATTCAACTAAATCTAATGATTGATCAAATAAAAACACTAAAAATTTAAAACTCTATAATGAAACTGCGTAAGATCAAGAGAAATATTATAATTCAGTGTAACACATGTTGTTAGAAAGGGATGGTTAAATTTTGTATTGGAACATCTGAATCTTGTAACCAGTTTGCCAGTTCTGCTTCTGGTAGCAAATGCTTGAAAAATTCTTTTATAGTAGATCGTGAAAATTTCCTTTGCCTATCACAAAGGTTATGCAAATTGGTAGCTGCGTATCCCTTGGAGGGAGGAAAAGGAAAGAACGCTGTGGAAGAAGGTGCTAGGTTAAGAATGATAAGATGGAGAAGGCGGTTCGAGGAAAATTAAGGGGAGGAAAAAGGAGCAGAAGAAATGGCAGCAGGAGGAAAGAAAATCATCATGTGGAGAGGAGAATATTTTTCTGTTATTTTTCTTGGGGAAGGAGTTGGACTTTTTTATTTTCCTGGCGTATTAAATTCTACAGTATTCTTAATATTTCATTACCCCGCTGTTATCATTATTACTAACAGATGATAGAGTACGCATGGATGGAAATTCGTTAGCATCTGTAACCGTAGAAACTCAAATTTTTATTCTTACCTATTATCGGTCCAACAGATAAGAAAATAAAGTTAAGGATATCTACGCAGAAATTGACGCATATATCCCAAATGCAGTTTAATCTCCGATTTTTTAACAGTAAAACTCAGCAGATAAAATCATAGCAGAACCAGTTCATCAGTAGTCTAAGAAATATTGATGAAAATCATCCTAAAACTTTCTTATGAAAATCACATATAGATACCGTATTGTATGTCCACAAAAGGGATAGAAGAGCCCATCACCTTCCTGGTATATGTCCATGAATCACATCTTTATCCTGAGAACTTCAATTTTACGACACCATCCTCACAATTGAACCTTGAATAGCATATACATGTCAGGACTTGATCATCAAAGAGGCATTCAGAAGCATTTCTGATGTTGTAATGACGACATTATGAAAGAGAGTTATTTTTATTTCCTTGAATCCCTTGTGACTTTGATGGAGGTAAATAACAAGTATTTTGAGGAAAACCAACTCCTCTTGTCTCCATAACTTTGTATTTTTATTTGTGAGCAAGAGGTTTTTCGTTCGAATTCATCTCCTTATTTCGTAAATAAGTATACCGCGATTTATTACATTTTTAACCTCGTCTGTAGAAGTATAAATGATAGAATACTCGTAGAATCAAATATATAAGTTTATCTAGTGGTACTTTATTAAGGTAAATATGAAATAATTTCGCCGATTTCCTCAAATCGCAATTATATTCTGATGGAAGCTGATCATTTGTTAATCCGGTTAGATTGAAAAATCATCGAATCGAAGACGGATTTCGCAAATTCCTCGAAGGGGCAATAAAAATAGGAAAGAAAAGAGATGGGGCAGAAGATGGTTTGAGGAGGAATCGAGATGTGATAAGTCAAAGACGATAAGAAAGGGAGGACCAGGGAGGCGACGATATACAAAATTATGAATGGTATGCGGAGGAGGAGGATCCATCACAGTCATCCTTGATTATGAAGGATGGCTTGGGATATTTACCGAAAACCCAATCTAAACCAAGTCCTTTCGCATCCGAGGAGCTCTGTGATTAAATTATGAAATAAATTCGCCGGATCCCCATTAAACTGGAATCTAAACAGGAGTTTTTATTTGATCCTAAATAATTCATTATTATTAACATTGAAACTGATTTATACTAGAAATTTATCAATTAAATTTACCCTTCACCGGCTTGTCCTTTTTAATTACGAGTAAGCCAGAAAACCCAGACATACTATAATATATCTTTCTTCAGGTATTTTTACATTCCTTTTCACAAGCTGGGAGGTCGATTTTAAGTAATTGTCTAAATTAACGTCATAAATATGGCTGTGATAGTTTGATAAAAATCAAAATGCCAAGCACATAATTAATGAATTACGTAGCAATGAATTATTTCAGAAAATTTCAGACTTAATAACCAAACAAATCCAGATTCCTATTCTTCATTAATTTGTCAATCATACACTTTCGGTCATCTGGGAGTAATTTATTTTTGACAAAATTTTATTCATTTTAATTTTTAAAATAGAAATGAATGCTTTATGCGAGATGATAAAGGCTACATTTTATCTCTGAATTTTAAAAATATTAATTTGTTATTGGTGTCTACCATGCATATGTAAAGTTAATCATTATTTACCAACGTGTAAAATATGATTGAATAAATTCCAAATTTAGGCTCCATTTATTAGTACTGATTATGTTGAAGGGAATGCGTAATTTAATGCATGATTCGAAATTTGCTGTTAGGTTCATAGATATTTCTATACGAGAATGCGTTTTTCCTTCCCATTAAATATTAGTTCATAAATCTCTGATAAAATCATAGGGGAATTCTAAAATTTAAAGGAAGGAATCATAAGGATTTCTAAGAAGAAAACAAAAATATGTTCCGATTTTTATCTGAATATATTTCATGGATATCATTTTGTTTCATGATGAAATATTCTTTAAAGTCTTACCAAGCATCAATCAGCTTCCAAGAGGCGTCCAGAATATACTTAAAAGTAAGATATCCTTTAAGGTAACACCTCGGAATACATTTGCGTGCATAATGAAGCACTCTTAATGGGTAAACAAATGCAGGAAGAAGTCTGACGATGAGATGCTGGAAGAATTTCTTCGCGAACGCTTCTTAATGCCGAATTTCTTGAGTAACAATGAATGGTATCAAGTTGTAAGAGTGTCTGGCATTCTCGAAATTTCATTTTCTAGTTCTAAGTGGTCTTGACTGCTAAATTCAGGTCTTCTATGTCTCGTTTTCTTTTGGTGGATCTTATTTAACTATTCCAGGTCTATATTTGTTTATTGAAAATTAATTTAATAATAATAATTTATATTTAATTTGACTTTCATAAACAAGAATTTCAAAACCTTCCGTCACCCAACTCAAATGTTCAAATGTGAATCCTCAGTATGGCAGGATTTCTATGTATTTATCTGATGTTATTTTCCAATATCGCTTTTTGTATTTCCTTTCCTATAAGAGATCAGAATGTGAGGAATTCATCCGTACGATAGAAATGTATGGAATTCGTAAGAGCCTTGAGCAAGTTCTGTTTCGAAATCTTTCTAAAAGCTGGATTTGTATTACGCACATAAAATACAAGTAGTCTTCTCTCAAGTTTTGACGAGTTACGAAACAAAGCATAGAGATTTTTGGAAGTAATTACCCAGAAATAATATTTTATATGATATACTTTCCCTTTCGTGATATGCGTACCTAACGCAATACATAGAAATTTCGCAGATACCCCTCACGTAAATCAAGAATCGTGGAAACTCGAGGCTTAAATTACTCTATTTTCATAGAGTGTTTGCCTAACATGGCAAGCCTTACTTGGTATCAATATAACGACTGCTAACCCGAAGGAAAGACAGTGTTGTTGCCTTGTTGTTGCTTGAGTTAACCCATTGCTTGGTGTATGCAGGAAGATTCTCGATTTTTTCAGGGGCTATTACCCAGAATAGTCGGAAGAAAGCAATACACATATGTAATGCGGGTAGCCGAACCTTGAGGATATAAATAGTAGTTACGCACGCCACTGCTTCAGAGGAAAGAATTATTTGAATATACATCAGTGGTAACGAATCTTTTTTTTACCCAACTCCTATCTTTATGCAGTATGAGTACTCATTGGTGTCCTGATAATTTAACCCAGCGCTTATGGAAGAAATCATACTGAATAAAATTACCGGGAATATAAATATCCAAAGTTACGAATGATATATCGCAAGATTTATCTTCAACTAAACTCATTTTCTGGAGCAAGAATGACGATTCCCATGGATGTTAAAGGGACAAAAATGATGTTTGACTCTCAGTTTACCTGTTCATTGACTGTACTTTTATTGTTAAATAAGGTAGTATGTAAAGGGTATGATATGGAAGTTAAGTTTTCAATCACATATGATGCTAAGTTACACAATATTCGCTTCTTTTGCCATCTCTTACGATTCGTGGTTAATTTCATTTAGCGGATGAAAAATCTCAGCATGAATCGATCGCCTGGTAGGCAGGAAAAAGTAGCACTAGGCACGTGACATCATCCAGCGTTCTTTCAAAGAGAATTATAATTAATCCTCGGATCTTTCTAAGTGTTTTTTATTAACGAATCGTTTTTGCTAACGAGAATCTAATACTCGGCTCGTAATTTATTCATGGCTTCATACCTTTTCCTCTGCATTTTGGAGAGAGTTCTTTTTTCAAATGTCACTTGTCCTTATGAAGGGAAATTAGTTCATTAGTCCGTGAATACGCATTTTAAATATTAATTCCCGCTTCCTTTCCAACGGCGAGTTGAATAAAAAACAATCAGAAATTAAAGGAATACTTGATGAAGGACCTCATTCTGTGAGGTAGTTAGCCCGTAGACTGTCATGGCTTATCAGCCACCTGATGATTTTTCTTTTCCCTCTCATTAGGAATGTAACATTCGCGGAATCTTTTGGAGAATAAATTCCCCCAAGCTCGCGCTACATGACGGATCCTGCTTAAAGTCAAGTGAACTATTTTCTCTAATGTGAACTCACCTATTCATGCATCAGAGTTTTCTTTAGGTATATCATTTATTACTCTTAAACTAAAAAGTTCAATTAACCCCTAACTTAAAAGTTGATATCGTAAAAGATAGAAACTTCAACGCCATTTAACTTTTGCTACTTACCCTGAATCTAAAAGTAAGCTGAAACCACTCAGAATCATGATTATAGAATTGTAATTGTTCGTTCTGAAGATTTTATCATCATATAAGTTGATCATCTAGGATACATACGCCGTTTCTAGACAAGAGGAAGAAAATTTCTTAACACAGAAGCAAAATATTTCAGCAATGTTCCCGAGATGTAACATTTAATCTGGTTAATATTCGAATTAATTTGAATAATATTCGTAGACTTATGTTTGCATGTCATTCCATAAAAATACTCCTGATTATATATTACAATGAACATATTTTTCACATCTACTTGATAATAATTTTGCATTTTTTCATTATTCAGAGGAAAAAGTTATTTTATTCTTATATTTTCAGCGACCTCTATTGTCTTTTATATTCTCTTATATATTCTCTTCTATCTTCCTCTTATCATCTTCTATTCTTATAAATTCTAATTGATTCTATTCTTAATTTTGAATTATTTATTTTATTTATATATGGATACTTTCTACTAAATCACACTTCATGCTAAATCGATCTATACCTTTTATCTTTCATTAAACTTCTATATTATGTTTCGCTATGAATTTCAAATTTTTCTAACTTCGCTAAATTCAGATTTTTCTTTCTAACACAAAGCTCAACATGAAAGGTCATCGTAACTGCTACAAGGAGAAGCTGTATAGAGATACTTTCATCTTATTTTCTTTCGGATTAAACCCATATCAGGTCGTGCATACTCCTTTTCCATTACATACTCCATATTCATTCGATCAGGTACAGGATTCTTCGGTATACCTAAGATTCAAATTGCGCAGTTTTCAATCACGAGAGTTTCACCTACTCGATGAATCTATCCAAGCATGAGAAAAGGTTTCCCGTTTTTTTTCGAGTATCACGAGATCCATTTCTATTCATAGCACCGGTCTATAGACAATCGCAATTCGTTCATTCGCTCTCACCGGAATCCACTACGTTCTCGAAAGCATTTTCTTTTTCACCGCCATTAAAACAGCACTACGCTGAGAACTAAGAGTTAATTTAAAGATGATTTCAGGAGTCTTTCTGCAGTGGCAGGAGGAAGCTTGAAATATCTTTAAAAATGTGGATTTAAGTAAGTCCGTTTGTGAATACATTAACTCATTTAGACAACGCCTTTTCCTCACCCTCACAATTAGGCAGTCAGATCAAAGAAAGAACGCGCTGCTTACCGATTAGTGGCACCCTCACGCAGATAAAAGGGAGAGAGTGACAGCTTAACCACATCTTGTACCGCGAGAAAGGAAGGATTTATCATTTATCTCGGAACTTCTTGTTATAATTTCCTCTGAAAAGTCTGTAGGCGAAATTCCGAGGTGTGGGATGGGGTCGATGGATAGTGCTAAACGCCTTACTCCCTCATCTTCCTTTATTAACTACCATATTTACTGCTATGATTTTTTTTCGCTAATTTAACGCGAATCCTACTCTCCTTCGCCCCCGGTACTGTTAAAGGATTTCATCCTTTGCGAGCGGATTACAATTCAAAGGATTTTGTTTTCTTTTAATTAGAAGAAAATAGTATTTTCGTGGTCGTGTTTGTCTCTGTCGCGAAGCTCTCTATTTTTTCGCATTTGCCCCCACTCTCTTTGACTGCAGAGTTTGTCTCTGGGTTTATTACGCGGAAAGAAAGTTGAAAAGCTTAGTACTAATGTGGAACTCGTGCTAATATATTTCACGTTCAACATTTATGAGTTATTAATGCCGCTTTGGAGTATTCATAACTCAGTCTCCTGTTTTTGTAATTTTCACGGAAATTTCGCTCTCTATATATTCCTCGAATAGGATAAAATCGTGTTTTGTTTGATGTTAAGATTACTCCGAAATTCTCATTATCATGCTAATCATATTTAGCATGGCTCCCTTGCACAATATATTGTGCCACGTAAAGCAGTTAAATGTGATGAATAAACAAATGTATAAATAAGTTTGCCCAAATAATATTTTTCTTCTGAATTATTAGTCTAGGCTTCTACTTGTGCTAAAATAGAGAGGCAGACAAAGGAATTTATAAGAATAAATTATTTCGTCACGTTTACTTTCAGATAAACAGGGCAGAACGTTAATGGCCGAAAAGCAGCTTCATTTTTACAAGTCTTTAACTTTATCTAAACAAAGTAGAATTCTTCGTTCTATTTAATATTATCTAAAAAGCAAATTATGCAGCATTGATGTCTGAGATAGATATCTGCTGGATGAAATAACTTTTGGGAAACGCTTTGATTTTCATGCCTAGAATGGGAGAACAAGAAAACGAATTTTATTTACATATTAAATAGTAGGAAAATTTTCAGCATTCCGCACATTTAATTAGTAGTGTTTAGCTATTTTCGCGTATATTTAAAATATTTACGCAATTCCTCTTTAACTGTTGGGTAGAGGGAATTTTGTTAGGCAAGAGTGGACTACTCTTCCACCTTTCCTAGATTGCTTTTTTAATAAAGTATACAAAATTAATGAAAAAAGAAAGAGTAGGACGTGGATATAAAATCTTTGCAACTTGAGGTTGACGAAGAAAATCCTCGTTCCAGGAACCCGTCCATGGAGAGGGAAGGTTAAAAACACACTGAAATACCCAGAAATTAAATACTCAATTTCAACGGAGCCAATACAAAACAAAATAATAAAGATGGTTATTTTAAGGCTAATAAAAATCGCAATTCGACCTAAAACGGATATTTTGAAAAAGACAATAACAACACTTTATTTATCAATAGTAATACTTGCCCTTTCGTAAAAATTACACTGTATGAGTACATAACATAGATAAAATGTAGAGAACAATAATAATTACTTATAAAAAATATTTCTTGAAAAAGAACTTAGCTCAACTACTATATCCAGCGAAAATACACTGGCAACTAACTATTGAATGATTGTCTGGTTACATTTTTCGTTAGAATAAATTGCGCAAATATACTGTAAAGGGCAGATTTTAAAATTCCATTCGTTTCTGTTGTGTATTTAAGATAGATGGATTGACGTGATGATCCTATGTGGTTCTCTACTTAAAATCGTATTTCATTATAATATTAATTAAAGTAATAGAAAGAGTGCCAAAAAATTGAGATTGAAGGTTGTTAAAAAACCCACAGAAAAGAGTGAAATAAACCCGCAAAAATACAGTAAAATAAATAAATAGGCAATACGGATTACAATGTCGTTACTCAGCAAAGTAAAGAAAATTAAAAAAGGAAATTTTAATTAAATGAGTATGTAGCCCAGAAAAGTTGAACGAGATTATATATTTTAATATAACATAAGTAAAATAAATTAATCCAAAAATATAATTAGGTCCCAAAAATTAAGATAATTGAATAACTAATATTAATTATCTCAGCCAGAGGCATTCGTTGAATAATCATGTCAGAAATATCATATGATATCATAGGATTCGTTTGGTATGATACGTACGTAGTGCCACGACAGACAAGCAACAATTTTGGGAAGGATCCCCTTAATTCCCAACACCGAATTCGACTCTCTGATGGCGCCGCATCCCGTTAACTAACGAAAGTTGCAAAAGGCCCTTCGCAATGCAAAATCAAGTTCGTTGCGCCGTTCTCCGCCCTCTCCGTTTTTGCCCCCGCATTATGAAGCGGCGGTTCCGCAGCAGGTTAAATGGAGGCGTCTCAATTGCTCGGGCGCAGCACTTTATTCCAGGTATTCACAAAACACCCATCCCCCCTCCTTGCATTAACATTTTCCTTCCATAACGGCAGAGTGTAAAATCTCTCACCTTTCGCATAATCGATCGCGACTCTAATTGCGAACCCCGATTTCTCTCCTGAGACGCTAGGATCTGTAAGCTCAGCATCCTTTAGAAGGAGCATCTAATGGTGCGTGTCGGCAGAAGGATGTGCGACGTAGGGGTGGAGAAAAAGGTCCCTGTGGAGGTACAGCACAATGCAACGCACTCCAGAACAAGGAAAGAAGAAAGAATCGATTTCTTTTCGGTCGGGGGGCTGTATATTTGTGAATGTAGAGCACCTCGCACGTTGCTTCAGGAGGACCATTGAAACGTTCGGAATATTTCGACTCGTTTTTTTTTCGCGCGGAGAGAATTCCGCCCGCGCTTTGCTGATTATCACCGAAGGGGGATGGAAAGTTTTCCCCCTTCGGCGATTGGGGGCCGGAGATACGGTTTTAAAGGCTTATCTACGTAGAGAATCCGTAATTCGTTAGGGATTTCGAATGTCAGTGCGTGCCTAAGTCGCGTGACGGATCCGGGAGTCTCTCGCTCCTAAGAATAATAACGATGAGCTGGAAATAATCATCGGCTTAATTCGAGATGAATTGGGAAGGTCTCCTAGGTGAAATTTCGGATCGAGTGGGTGATAGATATGTTTAGGTTTCTGTTTCTTCCTGGTGAACCTTGAAGTCTCTATAATTCGATGAATTTAATTTTTATATAATCTAGTGTGACATATTGGGTTAAGGATAGGGGTGGGAATTTTATCGTCGGAGAGCTGCATGTGAAGCGATGAACTCTATAACGAAGTTATTTTTCAGATGGAAAACGAAGAAAATTATGTCTTATTGTTACATTAACATTGATAATTAAGGCAGTAAACGAGACTTACACTAATTTGTTCATTGATTCCTTGGCATCAGAAGTTACGATCCATACTATAATTTAAAAGATATTAAATTAATTTTCGGTAAGTTATAATATTTCAGTGATTATAGGGAAAATTGGTTCGAACCTTCTCAGACGGAGCGGAATCTAACTGAAATTATTTTTTTATTGTACCGGTGTGAAAAACAGAACTATAATTATTAGGGCTCCATGCTCTGCATAGAGGTGTATCGGTAGGAATCTCTGTCTCAGATTAATTTTTGGAATTCCTAAAACGAATATTGGGGGTGAGATTGAAACTATTGAGTCTCTTATCTCATTAGAGATCTGCAGTGCAGAAAATTCATAATTTACCTTTACTACTATATTGCAAAAAATCTATTCACTCGCTGTATTTATTATAAATAAATAACCTAACCATTGGCCCACGTAAAAATTGCGACAAACAAGAAGAGTTTTTATCAATTTTAATTGCTGTACTCATCTTTCTTAATTAATCCGAACATAGATAAACATTCAAATTATTTGATTTATTTTGCTTAGAATTGCCATCCTTGGCGATGAAATTTAGATCATATTCCCTTCCCAGCAAATTGCCCTACATCTCCAACTCATCCTGCTGTTCCTGAGCGTTTTCCCTTTTTCTCTTATTGCCGTCCCGTCTATATTTCTTTATGTTTTCTGCCTCCTATCCCTACTTATGCAACTCCCTCACGTTTACAGGGATCTATTTCCCCGAATCCGACCAATTCTAGTTTTCTCGAGGTCCTCGGGCGACATATTTCCAAACATCACTGAGTAATCGGTATACGGACGGAATAGTCAAAAACTTTTCCGCTAGGTATCCCTACGGGGATGCTCACAGAGTTGGCGAATTCTGTCATTTCTTTCCTTACTGATGACGATACACGCACCCGATTCATACTAACTCGATCCCGAAGCGTTATTTGAAGTATAAATTTAATTTTCGTTGGCAGAATCGAAGGACGAGGTTTTATATTTGATGGGCACTGAATAAAAAACGGACATGTACTCAGATGTTCAGTTTCTCCAGTTCAGTTGAGTTTAAATAGGAAATATAAGTAAACATTTTGAAAGTATGTAAACCCTTATGCATCAAAATATTTCCCACATTGATTGTTTATATTTTTCGGTATAGATAATATTGATTGATTACAACTTTCGAGTTGCTGAAAGAGGCAAAATAACTAATCTGAGAAGTTTTCAACAGTATTGTTCAATTTAGAGGCGTAATACCCACGAGAATTCAAAAAACTGCGGAACTTCCGGGATGGCCCTTAACAAATTATAACATGAATATTACTTAAGACCTCACAGTTCCCGGTCAAACCTGGGATGTTTTTCCTCTCAAGAGTAAACATCACCGTTTTGCACTATTGGTCTCTGGCAAAGCATCGGACAGGAAACGAACTGAAAACCTTAACCATCTTTATATTTTCCGGAGTGCAAACCAATACTGATCCGAAAATGGAAAGTCTTGAATCGATGCCAAAAATCGTTCTTTATTGTTTCTATATCTGGCTCGCATTCCAATCAATTATATGAGCATTCATATAACATACTGGTTATAGGCAACGATTGATTACACTAATAACTTTTTTAGAGCTATACTCTTATGGCGATGTTAGAGCATTGATGTAGACTATAGAGAAAACACTATAACTAATGAGAGATGCAGAGGAAATTATCAACTTACTTGTTTCCTCCTGTCTGATGATGTATCAAAATATCCGCCTTTCCTTCTCGAATATAAACATATATAACTCTGAAATAGGAGAGAGAGTTGAATATCTAAAAAGTTGGAAATTCTCATTATAAATTATTAATATACACGTTCTAGTAAATGAAATTTAATTTCTTTCTCTTGCATCACGGTTTATCCGAAAATGCCCAACCGAACTAAACTGTAATTTAACGTTTTCGATGAATTGGTTATAAAACTGGAACAAAAATTATTACAACTCGTAACAGTGGTTCCGCGTTACTTTATCTGTTACTATCAAGCCCCGTGGTTTCAGATTTTAAACAGGATTTAGCTCAATCTGCCATCAGGTAACCTGACAATGAACTGAGATAGTTATCCAGTGGTACTGTACACAGTGAATTACTATATTTCTCCAGTTATGGAAGTCTTCATTCTTAGATTTTAAACAGGGTTTATTGACAAGGATCAGTTGAGGATTAAAATCATAAATTTTAAGCTCTTCCACTACTTTGGCGCGTACATCTCTCACCTTTCTTAATTTAAACTCCCACTAGTCGTTGTTATTGCTTTATGCCCCAAGCCGCCTTTCCTCTTGGCGATTTTCTCTCGTGAGAATCCGGTCTTGTCGCGATGTCAACTTGCATCTTCTACAATTTACGTCTGGGGACTTTTTTATTCCCCTTCCGTGTCTCTTCATCTTGCCTTCCTATACTCCCACTCACCCCTGACACTTTGAATTCGACAATTCTTCCATTTTTATCCACCTCCTGCTCTTGCATGTCTGCCTTTTAAGTATCAGGCCGTCTCCGAAATCCCTCGACAAAGCGAATTGCCGAGACGCGGAGAATGGAGCTAGGATGAGAGTATTGTCGTCGATGTCCTTGTTCATTCAAAGTTGAGCTAAGGCTGAGTTCAAGCCCTTTTCTACGCCGTTGCTAACTATCACTTCCTTTGTACGAAAGAGAAAATGATAATAATCTCGGTATAAAGGCCGTTCGTAAATAAAAGTGAGAAGGCAATTGCAAATTAAAGGGTAAAGTTTCCTTTAGCGAGATGAAAGTTCGGAACGGAATATTTTCCCTTATTCCAAGGCTTATTTAGAGAGAGCGTTCCTTGTCGACATTATCAAGTATAAAGCGCTCGAAGGGTCTCTAATTCTTCCTATTTGGGTATTTTTGGCGTAGGAACGATTTTTCTCCTCGATACCGCCTCTATATACAAAAGAAACAGCAAAGATATACGCCATAAGCAACTTGGGATAGCGCAATGTATTCGTTATATATTGTGCAGCGGCCCTTTCCGAATAATAAGTAAAGGATAAACACGCTCCTACATTTTTCTTTTCTATACTCGTCATTTAGAGCAGTTTTCACACGGACTGTCCTATCAAAATTACTAGGCTATTTTAGAAGAGTTTATGTTATTCCCCGAAAAATGAATTTCATTTATTTAAGGGAATAAAAACTGGAAACAGCTGTAGGACTCTGGATGAATTCTAAATACTCTTCTTTTGAGCCGTCTCAGTCCAAAGCACTCTGTTTGCGTACACTCGTCTTCTCTTGCAGTTTTATTTTCGTCATGGTATAAAAATAGCTAGACTTCCACAGTTTTTATACAGTGCTAGATGATAGAAAGAATCGCCTAGGGTTCTTTAGTATTTAATTCCACACAAATAATATACTTAGCATTGTTTGCATAGGCTCTTTCATTATTTGTGGACGATAATGACCGGAATTGCGGTGATGCACTTCTAGAATAAATAAAGTTATTCAAATAATGCAAATTGATCATGTTATGTGCAAATTAATTTATCGCATGATTCCAAACTTTAATATAAATGCTGTTCTGATAAGTTTCCTTTCACGTCACTCTTATAAATTGTGAGATTTTAAAGAAATGCTAATTTTAACATTTCCTTACAAGAAACGCTAATTATGTTTACAATTATTTTATAAATTGGTTTGTGTTTTTATAATAATCGCTGCAACATTTAACCCAAAAAATGTATTTCTATATACATATTAAATAATAGAATATCAGAGGAGAGTTTAAAGTCGTTTTCAGGGTGTATTCATCACCTACCGTATATTTAAATTTCATTCCACATCGCCCCTTTTAATTAATACATACTAATTGTATACTTTTGTGTATTTATCAAATTTTCTGTTGCTCCAGAGTTACCTGCATTAAAATATGTAAACTGTAAAGCAAATTAATTTACTAGAAACTTACGTCCATTTTCAACTCTGTGATGACATAACCCGCGTCGAAAGTTGACGTGAAGCAATTCTACTGTGAATTTTTCAAATAAACAAATTCATAATTCCAGTATTTCAGTCAAAATTCGACTTTTATCATCCTTTTATAAAGTTCAATAACCTTTGTTATTGCGAGAAAATTTGGGGAGATAAATGCTGAGAATAGTCGCAAAAAATTCATTATTTCCGCGAACGATACGCGACGCAGGCGGAGGACGAAAAATACCGCGCGGTGAATGCAGCCCTTGCCGGTACCCAAACGCCGATAACAGGGTACATGTGTACATGTAAATTATCCCTTTTTGTGTTGTCTTGCTTTACAAGGTGCTAAGCGTGATCGAACAAAGTAACGAGGGAATTATTTTTATCCCCATTTACACAAAACCCGTCCATCGATATTTGCCAAGCGCTCCTCCTGTCACTTGGAAAAGTTGATTGAAATATGACGGCCGCACGCATATAATTGGATATGCCGCTCGGGGCAACCCTTTCGAAAAATCCGAATGGAAAGTGTATCCGAACCGCCCTCGAACTTCTCTCGATCATCATCGGCGATGGTTAACTAAGCAATTCATCTGGCATTAACACGAGGACGCACTTAGGAGCGGCATAGCGAAAATAATCGAGAGCGTTCTCGCGATCAACTCCAGTCCTATTACAGCGCTTAGTTTTCTGGGGAGAGACGAGTGGCTATTCAGCACTCATTCACTAGTCTTCAAGTGCGTGCCGACGTGGAAAAAAGTTGGAAACGAAGCGGGGAACAAAAGAACACTAAGTGCATACTTGTCCGCTCGCAATTTCGACAGCCAATGAAATAGAAGAATTCCCGTTGTCATAGAGGGAAGCAGATTAGGTTTTGTTGGACGTCGATCCTGATCGGGGACTCACTTTCTCTCTATGGATGTGGACAGCTCGATTCAACCAGGGTTCTATCAAGCTTTCCTATTTCATACCCATTTCATCGTGCTAAGGGAAGAGAGTGCTTGCTTATCCCGCTCCTTTTTTCCAGTCCCGTCGGTTTTTTCTCCTCCCCAACTCCATTTTTATCCCCTTATGTCTCTTCACTCCAACCAGGCCGTGTGCATTAATTGAAGAGAGAGAACAATGGAGTACTGGAATATTAACTGATGTGTCCGTGAACCCCTGGGGAAAGATGGGTTTTGTTCACCACCTTTCATTCCGACGGAGGCAAACCCTCGATACTTCGCTATCCTCCCTCCCCGTCCGCTTCCTCTTCGCCACCTACCCACACCACGCCTTTTTACTTTCTCTCCATTTTTACCACCGCGTTTCCCCATATTTGCTCCTCCGCCATTTTCCATTTTCAAATTTCCCTCACGAAGGTCCACTTTATTTGCCATTCTCTCCCCTATGCGGCTATTTTCAAACATTCTTCTGTCCCCTTTACGTCCTCTCATCTCTGTTCATAAATTTCCCAATTTTTAACTTTACATCTTTTCAGATTTTCTCTTTCTTCCATTTCCTTTCTCGAACCGTCCCTTTCTTCTCTTTCCCTTCGGCGCTCCACTTTCTTTTATCTTTCGTTTCCTGTCCATTTTCTCCGCGCCCTCTTTCTCCGACGTGCACGCATACAAAGGAGCCTGGTCCAATGTGTGTGGCAGAAGTTCTGTTTGGAATTTGTTCCGTAAACATTGTCCGACTCTTTGTCTCCGTTTAAATCCACTATTGACTTTTTGACGTATTATTTATGCTTAGGATATGACGGGCCTGTTTGAGTACCAAAGCAAATTGCATCCATCGTTTCGGATAAAACTAATGCATTGATCGCCCATCAACATCCAATAGCTGCAGCTCTCCGTACTTCTTATTTTAACTGGGTCTAGTTTAATTGGTCGCTCAGGTTTATCTATTAAATCTTAATTAAATACGCGCTACCGTAAATAAATAGACGTATATATAGAGGATTCGAGCGACGCTATTTTAAATTTGTCTTTTTTCGCCGTAATTTTCCTCTCTTTCCTCAGATTTTAGCCCGCTTCCGTTTTCCTTCCCCATGCTTTTTTCATTCCATTTCGCATCCATTATTTGTCTCTATCTTCCATTTCTTTTCCTCTCCAAGTTTCATGCATTTACCTTTCTCCTCATACCATATTACTAACCCCTTCACTCCCATAAATGTTCTCTCTCCTTCCTTTTTAATCTCAATTTCCCCATACTCTCCGACATTCCCTTCTCTCTCCTCTTTCGCCATCTCTTTCCCCTTATCCATTTATCCTCATTCTCTCAGCCACCCTTTTCACTCGCCCTCTTCTAAATTTTCCCATTTCCATTTCCTCGCTTTTATCCTCTTTTACGCTCCTTTTTATGCTTTCCGCCTTCCACTATTTCTCCTCCCCCACTTCTTTCTCCCTCATCATTTTCCCCTCCATCCCGCCTCCATTTTCGTCTATCCCTCCCAACCCTTTGTTCCGCAGACTTTCCTCCAAATACGCCATCTTTGGTGTCTTTGTGCCATCACGAACATTCACCCTCGCATTCATTTCCCATACACCTCCGCAAAATAGCGGAGTACCATGCAGACGCTCCCAAACACACAGAATGTTTTATTTCCTCCCGCCGCGTTATAATGTGGCAGCATTTCGATTTCGTTCCCAAATTGGTGGAACTAAACGTTCCTCCCGCGCGTTAATCTCATTACGCGCACGCGTTATTATATGCGTGTCGATTGTTTGAACTTTTGTCCTTGAAGGAAGTGGAGATAAAACGTCCGAAGGTCGTGACCCGAGGGATTTGCGCCGCCCATTAACTGATTGGCATTCGAGAGAATTCTGCGGATTCAGGTCCGTTTGGGGATTAAGACTGGATTTTCTTATTCGCTTTGTTTTTGCAGCAATCCGCTCCGCGTTGAGCGGGTTGCTCGTCATTTCACCGCCGTGTGGTAAATTTTAGAAGAATCCGGATTACAAATGTTTGACTAACGTTTGGTATTTTACCCGCATTGAAAAATATATTTACATTTATCAGTTGCGCATTTCTCTTTTCAGTTTATGAAGTTTTCTCCTTGATTCTTTCTTACCCTTCCGTACACGCTTTAGACATTTCCATTCATCTCTTTCACGCTTTCATATTTGTATCTCTTCTCCATCTCATTCTTCGACCAATTTTCACTTAATCTCTCTCTAATGAATTACTTATATTATGCCCATTAATATATTTATACTTGCAAGCATCCTTTCTGCCTCTCCAGACCAACGTAAAACACTCAGCCTATAATAATAATTATTTATTTATTCTTAAGTTAAGATTTGGACGCCTGGCTAGGTAACATTGCGATATCGAGGGAATAGTAATGAATAATTTTTGACAATCCCTGGGATTTTACCTAAGACAGAAGTAAAACCTCTTCATAAACCTTCCGTAGTTTTGTCAAGTTACATAAAAGTTATTCGTTCAAATCCTCCCAATAAAAGAAAGTACCTCCATACCACTCAATCATATAAATATTTCGAAAATATATGTTTCGAATTTGCTACATTTTCTACCAGTTATATTGAAAAGGATCAAAGAGATGATATAAATATAATTTATAGGTTTCGTGTCTGTGCCATGAGTACATTCCAAGATTTCCCCACGCAGAATAGGGTTGCTATCTCTTTCTCTTTCTGGTCCAAAACCCACTAAATAATAAAGCTTGTCATCTTGAGGCGAAATGGGGGTGGACAATTTCCAAATGGATTCTGAAACGCATATATTCCGTTCTACACGAATGATATAAAAGTGAATGTATTTGCCTCTTTCGTATTACCATACTATTCTCCCGGTAATCGATCCACTGATATCCGAGGTAAATGAAAGCCCCCCAAATGCGCGGTTGCCAACGGAGGCAGATAAGAAGACTGGGAATGGATAACTTCTTTCTCGGTGAACAAAACATTATAACTTGACAGGAGCCGCTCGAAGTACTCGTGTTTGTTCAAAAGAGGATTTTGACGGAGGAGACTTACGAATAACAATCTCTCCTCAGCTCGTCGGAGAGCCCCTAGCAAAAATTCCTCCCCGAAAAAGACATATTTATTTAATTTTCGGTAGCTCGCTAGTATTGAAAAATTTTAGCACACGTAAAGAAAATGTTTCCTTGTTTATATCAACAGCTACATATAAATTGGGAAGTTTCCTCCCCTCCCCGACTCTCTCATTCCCATTTCACCGGCAGCCCTCTCAAGTCTATACTGGAGCCGGATTTTCCTACACGGCATCACCGGATCCTGGCTCCTCCATGTATTCCCGTTGCCGCCTTTCTCTCCAGTTACGTTGACTGGAGCTCATTTCCTCCCCCTCCGCTCCTTCCATTTCTTCTCCATCTTTTACCCTCGCATCACCATCTCTTTCCCACTCGTTTTGCCATTTTTCCCTTCCAGCGAGGTCTCTTTCCTCTCTCCCGCTCTTTTTTTACTTTCCTTTTTAAGCGCCTTTCCCCACCACGGAGACTATCTCCCGCTCCCTTTGTGCTCGCGAGTGTTAGTTATACCCGTTCATTTTGGGAACCGAGAATGAAATTTTGTGCATCGATGCAGAACTCGGGCCGAAAGACGTGTCTACTATACGTAAGCTGACCGGTGTTTTGGTCAATGGAAATCCGAGCGCTGATGATTCGTATCGCCGAGATTTGTGTGGTTTCAGTTATAAATTTGATAGCGTTCTCAATGACAAGGAAAGAATTTAGGTAACTTTGCACATAAAGGCGTGCACTCAAGGGAAACCGAAATGTGATAAAATTCTGAGAGGAACGGGAATCGAACCCGGGGTTTTCCTCTATTCTGGAAGCTGTTTTATCCACTTGCTCAAGCTCTTGCCCTTGCCTACTAAGTTCCCAATACGGACATAGAAAACTTTCTGGTTGGATAATTCGCTTTTTTGGATAAAGCAGCCTCCTCCTTAGGTTCAGACGGGATCGAGTTTGACTCCCTGTCCCCTCAGACGGTTATCATATTTATAAACTTAATTCATTTCAAATCTTCTTTGCCAATAGTTATGAAAGAGTTTTCAAACCTCTAAGAACTCAACTAACGTGTTCCAATATCATTTTCTTACACCAATCATAAGTCTAAAAATCTGAAATAAGAGTATTAAAAATAAAATTTACACAAAACCTGATTCGGTACTTCACGCAGGTTAAGTCATTGAATAGAGTAATGACTCTACTTCACCTACCGTAACCATGTCCGTTTTTCCTTGGGATTCTCAACAAATTGTCTCATAACTCATTCTCATAACCCAAACCGTAAGTTCTACCGCTTAATTTAGCATTTCCCTCATATTTGTAACAAGTAGTGTATCATCGATTCGTCAGAAGCAAAGAAAGATTTTTGATGATAAATATCCTAAGTTTTTGAAGACTTTTTGGGGTTTACTTTAAAATTGTTATTAGGTATTATTGTGTAGAATCGTGTTGATCTGAGAAGAAACTTAAGTTGATAATATATTTTCGAACTCTAAGAGGGACGGAAGCTGATTCTTTAATGGTTGGTAATTCTGCTGTTTCCGGTTTCCAGCTCAGGTTCAAACGCCGAGAAGTACGGCTTTAGCAGCGTTTAAACTATTTCATTCATTCAGGTTTCTCTTCTAACATCTCACTTCTACTTTTGTTCTCTAGGAATATATACCTCCCAGAGTAATCTAGTTCTCATAGACCGCGAACGACTCGTAGTACTTCACCATTCAATTAAACTGATTTTATTCTCATCAAGCTTTAATATAATTACTCACATCGAACACACTAATGGAAATTTAATAACGTTCTAAAGTAATCATTTTTGATTAACGTAGGTGACGATTTTTTGTATGTGTAAACGACACCAGAAATTCTAGGCACCTAAAGCTCCGCGCTAAATTAATTTACCACGTTGATTTAATAATAAATAACATAGTAATAAATTTTATTGTAATTATTAACCGTTCGCTCACAACGAAATGAACTAAAAAAACTTCGGCGAAGTTTCTAATGCCCGAAACGTCACCTGTTTTCGGCTTTTAAGTAATTATTCATCGGCGAAATTTTTACGCGTTATTAAATTCAATTATTCACCGTGGCCTAAACAAATGCACTTGGTCATTATAAATAGCTCGTCGCGCGCGCATGCCCTAGCATTAATATCGAAACATTTCAGAGGCGTTAATTTTGGAGTCCACCTCGTTTACCGGCGTAGAATATTGAAAGGACGTTTCGCTACATGTTCCGCCTTCACTTTTACGAAAGGGATATTCCACTAGGGGAAAGAAAGAGAAACCGGGGAAAGGATAAACTTGAAATTAATTTGCTAAACACGAAGGTCGGAATGTGGCGCGGAAAAGTTTCAACGCCGAACCGTTGGTATTTTTCCTTTCGGGAACTCATTCTCGCTGGAACTTCAACACGTGGGGAACAACAATGCTCTTGTCAATTTCTTTCACATATTCCATCGCACGGAACGCTCTTTTTACGCGACATGCTGCACACTTTTTCCCCAAACCCGTTTCCTTCCAACGTGACCCTCTTTCTTTTTCTCTCCGCCTTTTTCTCTTTGCTAACATTTCATCGATTCCCCCTCCATTATATCTCATTCAACCCCGAGCTTTATACGAGTAAACGTCGCATGACTAGCACGACTCCAACCCTTTTTCTTTCCGCATAATTCTTTTCTTTCCCATCTTCGGCGCCCTTTGCTTTCCACTTCCTCTCTTAACAGAAGATAGAAACCGGTTTTCAGCGTCCGGCTCCTTCGAACCTGCTCTCAAATATCCTTCCTGCTCCTCTCGGTGATGTTTCTTATTCGAAAAGAAAAAAGCTACAGCCCTGGGGCCATACTTTACTTTCTTCCCTCGCCTCTCCACGGACTTTATCTCCAAGCCCTTCTTTTTAACTACGTCCCCAACCCCGTTTTCTTTGCCGCTCCCCAACGTTCTCTCCCAATCTCTCACACGTTCTCCCCGTCTTTTTTATTTCTTGCACTTATCAACTTGTCTCGCGTGAAGTTATCACTGTGACGCTCCCGCCTTGGCCCGAAAATTATTACCGACGTGTCGCTTTTGCTATCACAAGGAGATAACCCTCAACCGGCACGCTTTCCTTATATTTTAGTGTTTGGTAGTCGTCTCTCCCTCGCCTTCTCTTTTCCTCGTCTGTCGCCCCGGACTGTTTCGCTCCATTTTCTCTCCACGTCTGCTTTAGTCGTGTGTATATATTCCCCGGCTGTGTTTTGTTCGTCGAGTGCGTGCGGGAGAATGATGTGCCTGTGTAAGTCGGCGATGGGGAATATTGTGCGGAAATAAGGAAGGCCCATTCCAGCCGTGGATACATTCTTCATCTTCCAGTTGCAGCGTTTCCCTAGTCGTTGGGGGAGATGGGCTGTGCGTTTGGATTCCACTCGGAGAAGGGCTTGTGCATGCTTTAATTTATCAATGCTCAGAGGCGACGGGACGGAGAGGATTTGTTGATTGAATAATTGGAGTGATAAAATTGTGTACGTTTGAATGGAGATGCGTATAAGCTGGGGAGTTTTGAGTAATCTTCCGCCAAAATGGTCTCTGACCGGATGAATATTTTGAGAAACTGGCTTTCAGCCGTTCGAATGTATTTGCGTCATTTGTTTGTATCGATGAATTAAGTCTGAAATGTGAAGAGTTCATTAGGATAGAGAAGGTATAAAATGAGACTTCAAAAGGAGAGAAACCATGGTAACGAATTTTTGGCTTAGGAATCTTACATAATAATCACCATCACGTAATGTATTCGTCCAATATCAGTAACTATCCGTAATAAATTCATAGAGGAGATTCTTGAATATTCATTTCACCCACTTCCGGATGAGATAGAAATATCAATTTTTGAATTTATCAGAGGATCAATGGACTAATGCATATTCATTATTTTGGCTAAAAGTATTCCACTCTAGACGATTCGAAAATAGTTCCATAAGGAATGAAGGTAAAGTTATTTTGTGCCGTTTGCGGGCCTCATTTCGTTTGTAAAATTAAAACTTAGATAATAGTCCCACGAAATAGTTGCTAGTACCAAAAATAGGAATATTTAAGATACATTCCTGGTAGAATTACTGGATAGTGGAATGTCTTTTTTATTTGAATTTATGAGAACTATAATAAAGTAGACGAAATTTTGCGAGATTCTGTAGTTGTAAAGAACTAGTACCCTTGACGACTAAGGCGATTTTCGAATCTGAGCTCGTGCATTTTTCTGTAAAAAAACACCGGCAATTTAGAACCTTAGAGAATTAATTTTAGAGAGATCTTGGTCTCTTGGAAGAGGAGGAATTTTTCTGTGATTCTAGCATTTACAATAACCATTAAAAATCGCAGGTAAAAACTTAGAATCACGTAGAAGTATTTCTTAATCAGCATTATTTTCCAAAGGTAGCTATTATGTTTGCTTTGTCACGACTAAGGAGGAGAGAATAAATGAAGTTTTACCATTGCTAGGAGAGTAAAGGAAAGAAATTCGGAGACTATTAGCAAAAATGTATGTAGTGTTTTCTTATAAATTTTATAACTGATATTTATAATCTTGATTCATTTTATATGTTCATCGAAAATAGTTATGAAAGAGTTTTCCAACTTCTAATGTATTAGCTATGTTTTTCCAATATTCTTTTCTTACGCCATACGAAATTCTAAAAATATGAAAGAAAGATATTTTAAGAAATATTTACATAAAACATGAATCGGTATTTCACGCAGGTTAAGCCGTTGAATAGGGTAATGTTTCTCCAGGAATATTACTCATTTACCATAACTACGTCATATTTTTATTCTGCCGTGCACGCACTTGAGTTAGTATATGGGCCAACGGTTACTGCATTTGTGTAGTATACGTGCATTATGCAATTCGATCCATATCGATTTATAATATATGCGAATAAATTTCATGCTAAGGAAATTATTCTAGGCTTCCAAGAAATTATTCGCTTGAGTTGAATAACACGAGCAGATAGTTTTTTTAACCTTTTCATTTCAGATTTATTTGAACTGCTTAACTGGTTAATAATCATCCACAAATACTTCAGTCAACGATGATGATTCATTTACGGAAAATTAATCATCATTTTCCGTGCATATTCATCATCGCATGAGAATAATTAATAAAGGATTTGGTTCGTTAGTAAGTTGTTTGGGAGGACCTTGAATGTAAATGTATGGAAATCCAACATCCGCAATTTTCATAAATCCAGAATTAAATGTATCCGGAAGAAAGCGTTCCAATTTCTCTCCTCTTTGGTTCCGTAATGCGTTCTAAATGACAAAAATAATGAATTTTTGATGCCGTGGCGAAAATCCATTAAAAATAGGACGCCGTAAAAATTAGGAGTTGTGATAACTTGGTTTCTCTGCGCTTGAAGTATTGCAGAATTTTTATTTCGTGGCCGTTAAAGAAGCCTTTTGTCCCTTTAACTTCTCTGTTTGTAAGACAGTTCCACAGCTGTTCACCAAATAGAGTAACCGAGATACAATGTAGTTTCACGTCATCTATGACCCACTTCCCCAGGCTATACATTACAGATTTACGATAATTCCGTTAAGGAGTTGGAGAGTTGAAAGCAGAAACCGGGAAAACAAAGAGGATGGACGTGAACAGGCCCAAAGAGTTTCCTTTTCACTTTTGGTTAATGGATAAAATATCCTATCCGTATTTCTCCCTCCCAGAAACTTTTCCTTTCACTCCAACCCACTCCATCCATCCCGATATTAAATGGGGGCAGTAGCCGTATTTTCCTAATTATTGCAGCGGCCTTCTCAACCGGCAGTTTATATCGATCCATTAAGGGGGTAGAAGAAAGCTGCCATTAGTAATTCATCAGAAGCACACATCCTGATATAAAAAATGCATGGAAATGTGCGGGCCTAAGAAAGTCCGTGTTAGAATGTCACCGTGGGAGAAGAAAGGGAAAATAACTGACCCCTCTGGGAGACATTTGAAGAAAAAAGGCTGCACAGTTTTGATAGAAAGGCCTTATGAATTATTTCTGCAGTTTTTTCCTCGCTCCCGGTCTTTCTTCTCCCTCTTTTCTTCCTCGTAATTTCTCTTTCTGCGTAACGAAGCATGAAACCCTTCCTTAGTCTTCTCCCTCCGAGATTGCAGGAATGGAGTGATAAAACCTTAATACGCTTTGACTTGAAATAATTGGACGGTAAATTGTTGTCTTATTAAATTTTCTCGAGCGAATGGCGCTCGTACGTTCAAGTTCTCCGTGGCGGACGTGGGGAAGGACATTTTTTCGGACGCCGTTTACTTTTTATGCGCCATGCTGACCGCAGTGTGCATAAATATGAGATTTCGCGGGTGTTATCAGTTAAAATGATGTGAGTTTCATGGGGAGGGATTGTTTTATGCAAGGGTTTGGATCGGTGGCTTCTGGTTTACGGTCCTTGAATATTTCGTCCCTAATTTAAGAGATGAATATCAACTACATTTTTTAGCATTCAGCATTTCATTAATTCACGGTGAGCTTAGGATGGCTTGATACCTTATATATCTGGAAGGAGTTCGCATTATTCTTGTTGTGGAATATCGAGTTATAAATCAATTCATATTTACATTATTTATTTTGGTGCCGTTTCTTTTTTTGCTATTCGAACGAATAGATAGAGCTATTGATGGGTCCAACTGGTATTAAAATCAATAAGTGATTAGAACGATCATATTTATTTATGTAATATTGAAGGGAACTAGCTAGTCGTGTAACATTCCACAGAATGGTTCACAATTGTAACGTTCTATTACACATTAATAGCAAGATTTTGACTTCCGCACAGGTTTCTAAATTTCCTTTACAAGTGTCTGAAAGGATGAAATAAAATCACCTGTATTTAACGATTTATTTTCTTTCTCTAATTATTGCATTTGATATCGAAGAAGTAATTTAACTTATATAAGGTCTGAATTGGAAATGTACGAACTTAGCATAAGTTTTTGCATATTTTTAACGTAACATCTTCATTCCCTCATATGCTCATGTGAAAGAAATACTATTGAATTAATATTCGTTTAAATTAATTCGTTTAAGGGAAGAACAGGAAAACCTACCTAGATTTATCCAATATCTTCCAAGACATGATTACATAACGCAACAATTACAATTTTAAATAGACACCCATATACACATGCACATACTTTTACTTCTGCTCTTTTAATAATTTTTCATTCAACTCCTGAACAGAACTACCACCAATTCAAAACTATCAATCTTATAAAATGTCAACACAAGATTTAAGCCCTTATTTTTATAGTTTTAGAATTATTCAACGGTTAAGACTCACACGTTCTTGTCCACATTTACACTACATTTCCATCATTTATGAATGATAGGATCAATTTATAACACCTTTACGAAGGTTTAAATGACAATTTAATCATAGAAAATCGGTTACCAAAAATCACTTTGGATGCCACATTTTGATACTCTCTCTCATCTAGAATCATGAGTCAAGAGCACATAAATTTTTTGGTGAAGAAAGGAAGACGTTTTTATACTCATGTATTTATCCCACATCAAGTCCAATTCGGCAAAAAGAAGCCACGATAGAGATCTTGATTGACACATCGGTTGATATTCTCTTCCGGAGAAAAGCGCCTCTGACGAAATCTGTCTTCCAAATCTTAAGTGTTGAAAACATCCCCATTAGAGTGCCATCTTCGGGAGAAACTTTTCCTTTTCTGATAATTTCTCTCGCTTTCTGACGCTTTCGCTTTAAATCATTCTTGTAATTTCCGTAACTTCTTCCGAATGAAGGAGTTTGTAAGAAAGAGAGTATGACGTTCTTGAGAATAACTAATCCTTCTAATAACGCTAAGAAAATCTTATAAACTACTGCTATTACTATACGGTCTTTCACAAATAAATTATTATAATTGAAAATAAATAGTCCTGAGAAAAACTATTTTTCCTAAACAAGCTAAGAAATGTAATATACTAATAGCTAAAACCCAAAAAAGTCTACCACGCCAAGAAGTGATATACTAGTTACTAATAGATTCAATATAACGAATCCTTCTAACACAACAAACTTCACCAATTAATGACATTACCATATAGTGTAAGTAAAATATATACTGCTATAATTGACTTCGATGGTAACTGATCGATTGTGATTCACTTAGTCATTACGAGTTTAAGTTACCACGAAAAATTTGTGAAATTGCAATCTCGAGTAAAGCTTTCCATTTTTAAGAAACATTCGGACCTTTCCTTTCAATAACATCATAATCAGTAATGTTTAATGATAAAAGTTTTGTTATAAAGTAAAAGGACGAAAAGCTTTAATGAAACGTTTTGCTTCGTATTTGATTATCATAATAATAATACGTCCATATTAAAAGGTAAGGATGAGACTTAGTTTTATATTTTTATATCCCACTCCAAATATTTAGACATATGTGAAAGTATTTAATACGAAGTTTCGAAGGCAAAATAATAGATATAAATTTGCAATCGAAGTTTTATATTATGTCAGTAATATTCGAGTTATGATGAGTATTCATTGGTGAATAGGTTGAAATTAATAATTAATTCCCAAATTTAGGAGCTGATAAAAATAACCTGTTACGAGCCGATTTAATGTATGCAGGATATGGTCAGAGCTAAACAAAGGAAAGTTGATTACTTTCATCTGTAGGAAATAATTTCATATCCATCGTTTTGCATTACAATAGTAATGCTAACATTTTCTCATGCACTTTTCGTAGAATATAACATGGCGAATCGCATTTGAAACAGCTAATAAATAGAAATGAATCTAATATTTGAAATTTGCTATCCCGCGTTTTGTGATATTTAATATTAGTAATTCAAATCATCACATTATTTTTACTCAGCAAAACTTTGAGAGAACTCTGTAGAGTTAATGAGATCATTAAATACAATAGAATGACTGACATCGCTAGAAGGATGATAGAAATTTGTGCAGAACTATCTTCATTGCTAATGAGTTACTAATTCATTGGGTTAGAAAAAGTAAAGTTTTCATGCAAGTCTAAACAGAACAGAGAATTGAACTGTAACCCGTAAATTATGTTTGAAATCGGCGCATAAAAAGCGTGATTGAAGCTATAAATTTGACTTTATGACGTACCCCTGTGTATGATTATTCATTCAACTAGGATAGCATCATTGCAGCACAGACAGAATAGGCAAAAGCAAGTTGTGAGAGGACAGATATCGATATAAAAATCAGCTATAAATATGAAATGCGAAGCCAAGACAGGGAGTTGGGGTGCCAGAGTAAAGATATGAATAACAGCTCAGAGAGGAGCCCACGTTCTAAGAGGTGGGACTGTCAGGGAGATTGAATCGTGGGCATGAAAGATAGTGTTTTCAAAATCAGTGTGACTGATAGAAATGCAGATAGCATTACGAGATAAGACACTGAAATATTGAGCCATCGTTCAAGAGAGTAATTGGAAGTGGATTCATGATTTTATCCCTTTGAATGTAGAGATAAGGCAATAAATGTACTCGTAAAGAATGTTGGTATCCTTTTTCGAAGTTGGCTCCCGGTAAAATAAAACTCAGCAGCGTGTGAAAACCCGCGGTATCTTTTGGGATTTATGTAGCTCGATCATACTTCGAATATTTATTTTATTCTCACGATTTTTCATCCAGAATTATAATTACGGAATGTCAAATGCATCGCTATTTCCATAACGTATTTCTTCCTTCAAATTTTGACACTACTTCTCTTCCAAAATCGGTAATATGAGCGGTAATAATCTTCGGGAAATAGAATATTAAAGATCTCATCGGTAGATATTCTCCTCAAAAGTACTTGATTCCCCTTCGAAACGTTACACATAGTTTATCTAGGTAATATTTCGATGCTCGAATCTACAAACATTAATTGCTAATTATTTGAGAGTAATTAAGAGACTTGTAATACATGAAGCTTATGCGTACGAAATCGTATTAATGCATCGTCGGAGTACGCTCTTCTCTGAACATTTACCTTTGTATTACATTCAAAGCTGTAGCATAAAGATAAATATTGTTTTCTGAGGCAGGAGTGAGAGCACAAATCTATGAAATTGTTTTGAAGAGCATATCTTTAACCACCGTTGATCAAAAGCAAACATGTCACATATATATGTCAAATAAATTAAATTTTTTTAAAATTCGTTGAAATCTTCCAAAAAGGTATTCTTCGAGTAATTATGCTTAAAAGGATATTTGATCATTCTCTCTTTTGTACCGTGAATTAAAACCTATGCCTTCCATATACTTTAATACTAACTAAGTGATTCGATACGCAATAGTTATTCTCATCCTTTTAATTCTCTTTGACATAATCACTCCTTGAGATATAAGCTATAATTTTACATGCCAAAGTCGAATTTAAAGCTTTTTAATTTATCATTCCTATACATCCTATATGGAAGTATACCTGCAGTTTTTAATTTTTAAGCAGTAAACATCACATCGAAAAGAAATTTCCACAATTTTTTCTCATTTGGACAAGTAGTTGATTTCTCAGTAGGAAATCGTTTCTTTTTCGGAATATTACCGTAAAATCTAGTGATTTCTTACATATTTTATTCGCATAGTTCATCATTATGCTGTCAACGAATTCCTTATGAAGAGGTCTAACCTTTAAGGATACCTTAAGCTTCCTTTATGTTCAGTTTCTTTTTTTTGCATTTTCCATAGAAAGTGTTAATATTTTATACATGTTAGTTCCTTCTGCATGTTTGATATTCATTTTCAGAGAAACACTCCCTGAATGTGAAGCATGATCGTTTTATATTTGCATGATGATAAACTGTTACGTGTAAATAATTTCCCGAATCACCCTGAAATGGAAGAATATATATTATTAATGTTGTAAAATTTATCGCCGTTAAATATATTCCGAAAGAGGAAAAGGGATAATAGCAGAGAGAAGAATAAATTGTTCTCATTGTAAGGCAAATAATTATCATATCCTTTCCCTTAGTCACGGGTCTGTATTCTTAACACTTTCTTCGTTTTATCTTTCCTCCTTTTCTCGCCCCATTTTACTTTCAGACCTCTCTCTAGCCCTTCTCATTATCCCTATCTTTTCCCTCTTCTTATCTGTTTGCCAGTGTCCTTTCTTCACTCCCAACCCATCCTGCCTATCTCGTCGACTTCTTCAAATCTCCTTCCGCCATCACTCCCAACCCTTCCACTCTTCGTTCTATTTCAGAGGCAGAAAAGATACTCCTTCAATGGGAGAGATCTCCTCTATCTCTCGTTTCTCTTGTAAGCGCTTGTTCATTTAGGAGGTGTTAGTATTAGGCAATCCTTTTGTTCCCTCTTCCGGAGTTTCGCTTGCGCGACGCATAACCCATAACACTTTAGATTTCGCTTTCTTTCCTCCAGATTCTGCATTTATTGGGGGAACTTTTACTGCGAATCGCTTAACAGCATGGGTCGTTGGACATTTTAAGCGGGAGGTCGTAAATGATAATCCAGATGACCAAATTTAAATTTAAAGACTTCTAGGTGATCTTAATCTAAACGATGCCATTAATTACTCTCTGGCTTTATTTTTAAACCACTCTACTGGGCGATTTTGAACGAGGGCAATTCTCAACTTTTACTGCTAGGCATAACAGTATATCTAGCGTGTAGATAAAAACTATGTAGCAATGGTTCCGTGTTTTCAATTTCAGGATAGCTAAATGGGGAGTAAATGACGATGTTATCCCTTTCTCTTGATGGTTTTCGCAGAGTAAGCGATAAAATGCGAGGGAAAAAGGCGGAGTTTAGGAGAAACGTAAACGAGATTTGCTGGTGCATGAAAACAGTAAAGATTCCATACAAAAGAGAATGATTTCGAACGATTATATTTATTATGCCTGTACAGTACTCAGCTCGGAAGTTGTTGTTAACCTCAAATCCTTCGCCAAAGGCTCTGGAGGGTGAGGCTTATTAGGCAGTATGAGGAGTGATGTGGTTAGCCCCTGCTTTTCTCATTGAGCTAGAATGCTATTTATATTAAATTTATATACACTGAAGTTTGACTGTTGTCAGGTGTCAGGTACAACTAAATCAATTTACTAACAACATTTGCGAAACAAATACCCTCCATCATCTCTTACACTATAATGCCTCTTACTGATTAGCAATGAGGACCATGACTGTATTCCATGACTTTAATATCATACAATATCATTAATTTATTATAGTCATTACATTACACACAGCTTCTACAACAAGCTCTAAATTATACAGATAATACCCACAATAATATATAAGCTCCTCAGATATCTCACAAATACAGTAACTATTACATAGGCAGTCTTCGTAGTTACTTTTCTAAGCCACACCTCATTTTTTTACATTTTCCAGTATTACACTTGTACTTTACAAAAATATTTACAAAAGTGCTCAGTTCATATCACTATTCTACAATAAATTACTACACCTACCTACATTAGTGGAATCGTCCACGTACATGTGGCACAAAAACTATGAATATCAATTTTTGTTGCATTCGGTAAAGAGTGACTAAACGAGTGACATTTCTCAGCTTCCCTCATATATCAGTAGATTTCATGTTGTCATAGCCATGGGCATGAAGCAAATGGAAATGAAAAATACATTTCTCTCTAATCTTGATCAAAAGAAAAAATATGTTATATCATCAAGATATGGTCGCAGGCGTGGTTCCCTCTAAGCTGCCTGTTCCCCCAAGCCTTTAACCTACCTTGTCGTTTTTCGTGGCACTGCAATAGCCGCAATCCTAAATTAATGCTAGGTCTAATTTTGCAGATATTTAAAATAAATAAAATGAGTAAAATACAATAAATAAATAAGGATCATTACGATTTTAAGAACATAAGGAAAAGAATCCTATGTTTTAAATTCATATTCAGACTTTCTTAAATTGCCCTATTTCTCTGAAATAGGTCAGCACTCTGGATATTCCGCTCTTATTGTTCCCAAGTATTGTGCCTAAGTCCCTTCTGATTTTCAATCCCTCTGATTTTGTAAAGTCATTAAAAGGGTATAGTTTCTTCGCGGAAATATATTCTCTATTTATTTCTTTGTCCAGATTTTTAAGAAATTCACTTCTGAGAAAGATCAACCTTCCGTAATTGAATGCTTATACACGATTCTATTCCTTTGAATCGGGGCAATTATTGTTCCCCGCTTTGTACGAATTGCGAATTTTATATAAGGAATGAGAGGGGGAGTCAGGCCGCTTACAATCGTCCGTCAAACACTGCAGCTTAGTTTGAAGCTCGCTTGAAGCAAGGTTGATCTCCGTTTTTGGAAAAGGTAGGGCGCAGAGCGGCACGGTTTGTCAAGGGAGACTTTAGCTTCAGCAGAATTGTTTCAGAGATGATGAAATCCCTCGGATGGGAATCGCTGGAATCGTTGCCGGACTACAGATCAGAACATGGGGGAAAGCTTTCCGGCGAATCCGCCAAAACCGACGGGAGTGAGAACGTACACGGTTTAGTTACTTCACTTAGCGTCATTCGAAAACTGCTTAACAATTGCGAAACTTTGCCGGGATATTGCGGCTCAAACGCTTGAGTATGATTGCCTCTCCTCGAGGTATCTGGGCTACGTTTTGATATTCAGTATTATCCCTCGCTGAACGCTGTGGCTGACTGGCGAGTTACGTTTGCCAAAATACGTATTAACATGAACTTCTCCGTGTGTATCTCCTTCCGTTTCAAACTAATTCGCTTTTGAATAGTTTCGTGGATTTTCTTTCTCGGAATGTTTGTGGAAAGGAATTATACGAGAATTAACACACACTAGCCTCTTTAATGGAGCAATTCTGTTATGACATCCTCCATTGCTAACTTTATTCTTTTTGGGTAGAGAATTTTCTTCATCTACGTAAACGCCCAATAAGTCGCATTACGGTGGATGATAGGTATTCACTCCTTGTGCAATATTTTCTTCTTTTCGGTTACCGTAGCCTACCCATTACTAGCTAGTACCCATTCCTAGCATCTATTATCCTGTACTTCCTAGCAGTATCTGTTTGGCCGATATAACAAAATACACGCAGTCAGGCGTATTTTTGCCCGATGTATTTGAGATCAAGTAACACATCCTGTTCAAGAACGGTTGAGAGTTAAAAAGAGAGATTATGTTTTCATTTCCGGTATTAATATTTAATGGTGTCTTTTTCAATTATCCTGTTATGTAATATTTAGTCTCGTCATCGAAATTATTCACAAGGGTTGTAAATGAAACAACTCAACTAATCACCTTTCATTTTTACTGTTTTCTTATTAATGTGATAACTTTTAAAAATATTTTCAAGCTCAGTCATGTTAAAACCAAATAGACTGATTGAATCTTTGTTTTTCTACAATTTTTAGCAAAGTGAAGAGTTGTTGAAGCTCAACTAAATGTTTCCATCAGAGCATTTAAGGATTGACTTTTTCAGTACTAAAGATTTCCTATCACTCCCTGTATTTATATCCTTTCCTGTACTCTGTTTGCTCGAAATGACTTATTCCTTTTTTCATTCCATTTATGCATTCTTAGCCATCAAATAGCCACGCCAAAAAAGATTATTCATCTGAATCACCACACGCTAACCTTTTCCCTAAGAGCCCCAACAACAGTGTATTTCTCACTACCCACTTCCAAACTTCCTACTAGGATCAAAAGGCACCAATTCATTTCAAATCCGCTTTATCCAACTGCCAATTACATAGGCTCATCATAACATTTCAGAGTATCCGAGCGATAACTTTTAATATCTTGATAATACTTTAAAGGTGTAATCTTGATGTAAATAATCAATTTACTTTGAACAACAAATGAATGCTTCGATTCTTCTCCTCTTTCTTATATTGTTTTCTTACGTGTTTTTAAAAAATTTATTATAACCACATTAACAATGCCTACATTGCTTTATCATAGTCTTTGGTTTCTTATATTGAATTGTATTTTTCATGAGGACAGTTATTTGCTTGTACTAACTCTAGTGATTTAAATAATATGAATCGCGCAGTCTCTTTTTTCGAGAGTTGAATATATTTCCAGAGAAAGAAACAGATCAGTAGTTTTGAATAAGGAATAAAGAGGCGAAATGTGGTTTAATGACGATTGACTTAGAAATCTCGGAGGGAATGGCGTTGGAAATATACAGATTAATGCCATTGAAAAATTTTGGGGAAATAAAGATACTCGTTAGCAAAGCAGAGAGGGCGACAGAGATTGTGGATGGCGCAAAATTTTTCTCCGGTGTCAAGCTTGATGCCTGTAGGGCAGGATTCGAGATTGAGAGGTGAAAAATCGGAATTGTGACTGTTCTGAATGAAATCTCTGCTAGAGTGAGATCTTAAAGTTCTTCCATTCACAAAGGCTTTCTCACGTCCTTTGTATAAGCCTTAAGTAAGTCTTCCATCTCTACCAATTTGAAGTGAACGAAAAACTTTGCTCAAGGGATTTCAGTTTCTAGTTATCAGCGAAGATGTTTAATCATTACGAACTGAAGTTTATTACGATTAAGATTCGATTATGGCCAAAGTTTCAGCTGAACATTGTCTTAGACGGTATTAATATTAGATTTTTCTGCTTCTGCTAAAACTTGGCTGGAGATAGATTCGAACGTTAATTTTATTCGGTATTAAAAATTCATTGTCCGTGAAAACTACGTCAAAGTCATTACTGGTGGCAATACTATATAAGCAACTCTTTCAGCTAAAGAAATTTTCCGTTTATTTTCATTTAATTTATAATATTCTTAAAAATTTCGTTCATATTTTATGGTTCTGCCCCCTCACTTTTCAATATAGTTATTTTTAAAGTGCTTTTACTTGTCATTATCAAATATGTCCAGTCTAGGCTGGTGGTTTAGGCTATATTTTGATGACAAAGGAATATTCAGAATCACCTTAACTCTAAAATTTACAGCAGTGAGCGTTGCATATGTATTGTATAGTAGATGTACTGGCATAAATTTTGTAACCAAAGACTGGCTTCTGAAATACCTTCTTAGAAAAACTGTATTTTTCATCTTTTAATATGATCCCGTGACATCTTTGGAGTCTTCTTCTCTTGTATATTGTTTTTACCTTAGTTTTTCTTCTCTTACTGTTTATTTTCTTACTTAATATATTTCCATCGTACTTCCGCTCTTCTTCTATTTTCTGGTAGCTTAGCCTCCTATTCTTTTCATTCCTCCTTTTTCTCCCTGCACCTACCATTTATATTTCGCTCCTTTTTTTGAAATTGCCACCTCCCTGTTAAACACCACATCTCTTGGGCCTCTTCTATGTGTTATTCTTTTATTTTTATCACTCTTCCCTCGTTTACCTTTTTACTTGGGTAGTGACGCATATCCTCGTCACACCTGACCGTCGTCTCACCATATTCATTTCGGTCTACGAAGTCCACCCATGGAAATCTTACGGCCGCTGAGTCCCCAAACTCTCAAAATTATTCCCAATTGCTCCATCACTTGGTCGCTTCCTCGCGTCACTTGAAACAAATTTATGCGCCGCAGAGATGGGATAAATACGCGGGAAAAAGGGTTGAAATCGGAAGAAGACAAAGTGTCGGAGGGCGCTAAAGAGTACGCGAGGTAAAAGACTCATAAGAATAGACAGAAGGGGTTTAGGAAGCTAGAAAATGGATGAGTATGGGGGAAGGGTTGAAGAGCATGGGAGTGAGGAACTTAGGTGAGGGATTTAGGGTTTGTGGTGTGGAGAGAAAGGATCGGGTACAGGATGACGGGGATAAGGATAATGAGGGGAGAAAGAAGGGATGAGAAAGAGGGGGTGGATATAGAGGATTATGGATGGAAATGAAAGAAGAGAACGGGGGAAGGGGTTTGGTTGGATAGGGATTGAGGGGGGAGGGTTAGGAATAGAAGATGTGAGGGACAGTGGGGGAGGTTGGGGGGGCTGCACGGGTGAAGGGACAGGAATATGGGGGAGGGTGTAGAGGGTAATAATTTTTTTCCGCTCCGTTCCATCTCTAACCCCTCTCACAACCTCCTCTCTCTACTGGTTAGGTGAAAGAGAGAGGTCCTTCCTAGCCCAACCTCGTCAATAAAGTCATTTTTCTTTCTCCCATCCCCTTTCTCCCAGCACATTCTCCCAGCACATCTCTTTCTCCTATCTCTCATCTCACGGGATGGAATTTGCGCTATTCTTTGGCCTACGATTACCATTAGAGGCGTTGGCACGAAGTGGGCCACTCGATGCAAGTACTTTTTCAACGCGAAGGAAACAAAAACTTCCCCCCGGGAAAGTACTTAGGGCGTTTTTTCTTCGAAAACGTCGACATTTCAAACTAACTACGGTTCTTAGCTCCAGCGTACATGCAAGGCTTTATTCGCGAAGAATTTACCACTGGGATGCGGATATATGTGCTGAAGTAAAAACAATGGGGATTTAAGAGCCCGTTTCCATACTCAGATGAAATTCGAATTGAATAACGTAGGTATAGTGGTAGTATTTTTAAGTGCTTCGACAACTGAGGTCATTTAGCATGTGAGATCTTACCAGGAAACCTATATGGGACCTCTTTCACTAATGGCGAACGCGCTACACACCTTGCTTCCTTGGATCACTAATCAGTTATCCTCGAACTACTGGAAATATCATAGAGAATCACATGATTTGACTCATTATTTTATAGTTTAGGTTTTTCGTATGTTACAGAATAATATAAGATTTTTTCAATAACAGATGATTGGGGAAATGTACTGAGAGGGCCATATTTCTATCTTCCGAAACGCGTCTAACTGGACATATTTATGGGGATGCTGAAAATTCGAAGTCTCCTAATGGAATTGAGTGAATGAGGGAGGGTGAGACCAGTTAGTATGTGCCACAATTAAGAAATTGAGACGTGTGAATTTGAATTCGTCCCGATTAATTTTCGATTACATTTAATAAAATCCACAAAATATCCAGCAGAATAGTCGAAAGCGAAATTTTAAAAACCAATGGCTTAGGAAACTTGGGAAACTCCTGCTAAGTACGTGTTCAAATTAGATTATTTAAGTGTCAGTTTTGTGGCTTGTTTAGACGGACGGTTGTATCATGATACTTTGAGATGATGTGTAATGCGTTTTCAACTCCTCTCAGTGTATGTTAATGTGATTCTAAATTCTATCTGGAGAAATCTCTGATATATATCGGTGAGACTCCGTGACCTCGCATATGATTTACCATAACAATTCAGACCTAGGGAATATCTCTTATTTTCACTACATTTCTTTTGTTGGATACTTCTCATATACAAGGGTATTTATATATTCTAATTGATGATAACTAAATTCTGTATTGCTACATTTTTATCAATCAAAAAGGTGTATTAATGGAAGGCAATGCTCTTAATATAAATATCGGCATGGGTTTATGTGCATGGCAGGAGGGGTTGCGTTAAGTGTCCATATATATGTGGATTTATCCAAAAACTGATGTTTATATGTTCATTGAAGCAAGAGGAGCCAAAAATACCAGATATATTGCTCGCCTTCGAATAAAACTCCCAATGAATAGCATATTTTTAAATTAACGGATTTGTCTGAATTTTTGCACGGGTTAATCCGAAAAACTCTCATTTAAAATTTCGTATTATACAGAGTTTGAAATTTTCTCTTCGAGCATCCTCATAAATTCCTCTTCTTCATGCGCGCGCAACGTTTTTAATGATCTTAACCAATATATTTTCGGCAACAGTTCATTTGATGGCTTATTTTTAATCTCGTCGCTCGGAATCGTATTAAAAATGGGATTTTATTCACGAGCACCGAAGAATTTATTTGAATAATTTCATTCCGTTCAATTTCCAACCATTTTGATTGCTACATGCTCCCTCGTGATTCCTTTAAAAATCTGCACATAAACCTGTAAATTGACAATCAGATATGGGCAAGGACGTTGAGTCGTTTGATGCAATTAAATAATGTTAATTCGTTTAGCGCTTGATCAAACTAGAACCGACCCTTTGGGGTGTCAACATTACTCAACGCTAAATGCTTTGTGCGTTTCATTTAATTTAGGCAGCAAACCGTGAAAGGATTCAAATGGAATATTCATGATGCAAGGATTCGAACAGTACTAAAGTCTGGAATCGAGCCTATAGTATTTTTTCTTTTAAATGTTAAATTTTAGTATTAATTGTTCAAATGAATTAAGTTTGCATTGTAAAACCAGTGGCGAAATCAGTCAAAATCCCGGCGGAGCTATTCGAACGTAAATAGAAACATAGAAACGTTGTTTAAAGATGAAATGAGTTGGAAATGCTATTTTATTGACTTTAAGACCAAGGATGGAAGTTTCAGCCTCGATATCTGTTAATAGCCCGCGTAATTTCCTTGTTGGCGAGTAATTACTTTAATTCCATGGTTCCCTGTAACTGAATTCGATGACATTCGGAGTTATTTTGGGAGGCTCTGTATCAAAACACGAATCGAAAGTGAAATTTGTATTTTCCAGAGAGCTAGTGAATGACGTTGATTCGGTTTCGTAGAAGTAAATAGAAGGTTTTATTTTATTTTGTCCTTACCCTCTTCAAAATTTTCATTCACTTCCCCGCGGAAACGATTTATCCGAAAAATTCTCTCCGCTTGCAACCAAGTGACCTTTAGCATGCTCTCGAGCGTATCGTTATTTCAAAAAAGACCCTTTACCCAAAGGGAGAAGTAATAGAGGCTCACACTTACTGGTATCGAAAACCAGTCACGGATTTCTTTTAGCTTGTCTCTTCAGAACCGAAATGTCCATCGTGATTTCAACATACACAATCGCCATTGTTATACCGTCAGTTAAACCCAAGAAAATGACTCTCAGACAGAACTTTGACGATCATTAATTCGAACGATTTTGCTCATTCGAAACTATTTCAATGTGATATTTTTTGGAGTTCAGATATGTTTCTTTCTTCACGCTATATGACTCTTTTTGCCACCCCGTTCTCCAGTTCCATCGCAGCCAAATCGGAAGGTTTTCAGAGCAAAGTTTCGAAGCCATGCCGAAGGAAAAACAAACACGTCAGACGCAGCCGTGGCTGTAGCAACTGGGTTGTCGTTTTTTTCCCCGTTGTTCGAAGCTATTCAGTATCATCTAGGAGCAGCGTTGCTAAATGGATACGGGTTAGGTTTTGAGGGAGACATGGAAATCTATGACGTCGCATTCAAAAGACTCGGGAAACAAATTTCTCGACGGAGCCCCGATTTTATCCTTACGGTTCAATCTCAGTAGTCTTTGTCCTCTTCGCTGTGAGATGATAGCAGATGTTGTTTGAGTACTTAATTGATATAAAATTCGTTCCGAAATTCTCGTGGAAACGAACGCAGGTGAATGCTGACATACATCAAGGCCAGATACAGATTCCCATTTTGCTTACTCGATGATGTGCCAGATATATACTTTGCAGAGCATAACCACGAGGTTTTGATTTTTTCGAAATATTTAATACTCTAACGCCAATGAATATTACGGTTAAGACCCCACTCAAATGAAAAATATTCCTTTCTATTCATCGAATGATGTTATCTCTTCTTGAATTGATGGCTTCAGTTTTCACGTGAATCCTTTATTATAGACATTTTTGTTATTTTTTTATTTGACTCGAGGGTTAACTACAAACGTAAAACTCAAATAATTTTGTACACTTACGTTTATCTCGTACGAAATATCCACAAAAATATCAAAATAAATGAAAGATAATGAAAATGATGAAAAGAGTTCAGTTTTAGTTTTCACATGAGAATATATATAGTGTTACATATCTTTAAATTATACATAACTCATGATTTTTGTTACCAATTTATTAAATACGGATTTGTCGTTCACATCTACTGATTAAGGAAATTAAAAAATACTGCGTAAAAATTGATTTTTGTAATCACGGCATTCGATGTAAATCATTCTACAGAGTCACTGATGAAATTTATCAGTAAGTCACTTTCCCTTGCCCATTATCGTTCTAGGGCGAAGATAGTTTTAGGATGAGCAAATTACGATATTGCAGAATGATATTCAAGAAGAAATTTTCTTGCCAATTTTCGATTTTCGTTCTTTAAGCTGGAAAATTAACCACGGAGTTCCATCAAATTATCCATAATTATATACGGTATTTTACTCGAAAGGCAATTATGATAATTGTTCCTGATACTTTCTTTAATTGATCAGGAAGTAGTGAGCATTAAAAAAAGTGGATGGGCAGCTCTCTGAACAAGTCGAGCAGGCACCCAAGTCAGAGGGTACTTACTCTGTTTTTAATTAGTTGAAGATATGGGGATGGGAAGATAACGAGTTAGAATATTTTGAGGAAAAAATTTATAAGAGACTGATCGAATATTTGTAATATTCTATTGGTACGCAAAGCAGTTGGTCACCGATCACCAATAAGTTTCCCGATATGGTCTCGATGTCTTCTACAAACGACATGAGTAATTCGTTGCGGATGAATAAATTTAGGGTTATTTCCCGCTGCTTGAGGATCGAAACGATAGAGAGAGAATCGATGACGGGTTTAAAGAGAAAAATTTCGAAAGGTTTCCAGCATACGTTACGGATCATACGGCAGGACCCCCTAGGGCCCCCAGTGGGGTTGCGGAGGAAAAGCGATTCCTTTGGGGGCCCCAGACATGTTCATCGCCTCGTAACCCACAACTCCCTTGTGTGGGCTCTTTTGGAAAACACCCCGCCCTACTTGTAGGCGTACTCCCCCCCTTAAGCGACACTTTGTATGGTAGGAGTGGCCAGCAACAATGAAACTTTTCGTAACTTCCCGCCCTCAGACGCTCTCCTCTTTAAATCACCAGTCACAATTCCATCCACCTTTAGGACTTCCTCGTTCCTTGTATCTTCGATTAGGTCACATCCTTCATCTCAGACTTCTTTTCTATGGCTGTCGTCGACTTGGAATCCTCCGCCTTCGCTCCTGATTCTGGATTCAACGGTAAAAATGGGATGACTCACGCGAGAATATAGTGGCCGCGCCAGGTTTTCTTTACATTCGATTCCTGCTAGGGTGCGAGTAACGAGCGTGTATTCTACATATGGGGTCGCTATTCCATTTGAGTAATCATGCGAGGAATGGGGGAATGTATTTTGTCGCCGATGTTGCCGGGGATGTTTTTGGGATGTGAACGTATTTGATAAGTAGCAGCGCTATATGAGATGTGGCAGGAATTTGTCTCGTTGCTAGAATTCGGCAACATGCCATGACCATTTTTTTCATTAATGTACGAGATGTAGCAAGATTGCGAATTTCCCCTCATTCGCATTTGCAATTCATTTTTTGCTTTAGTATATAATCAATCATAATCATCGAATAGTATGATATGAAATGCCGTAAGGTTGTTACATTGATTCTCACAAAACTATATGTAGATTGATCTTTGATTTAGATTGATCATATCAGTTCATATATTTTCGTTCAATATAAAAAAAAAGTGTTTTTAATTTAATTTAACTTACGCGCTCCATATTTGCTAACTTTTCCTTTGTTACTGTAAAATAAATTTGAGCCAAATAGTTAGACGAGAGAAAATGTAAATGTCATTTCATGATAATCCTTTTAAAAACAAAGATAAAGTGTCATGAGAACGGCAGTCGGCAATTGATATTGTGAATGAATATGAAGTATAATCATGAATAATAGTTAAAGATTTCAATATTCTTTTTAAAAATAAAGGGTTCCTGACATATCATGTCTTGGCCAATCGGGATAAATTGATCACCTGACCCTTTTCAATGCCCTCGCATCGGTCTATAGATTTCATGGAATTTCATCTTAAAACACAATATCGAAAACACAATTTTGTGTTTTTTTTTAAGTTTTGGTTTTTATTATTTGGGAGTTAATTTGCTGATGCAGATGTATAATACACGTCGAAAACCATGTCATTTATTATATGTGGAATGAAGAAAAATTGTGCTTTCAGTCTAGGTGACTTTTCAATTCCTTTAATCAATTGCATGTTTAATTTCGTAATTAAGCTTGGTATCTTTTACTCTGTACCATTTCGCAATGTTTGCCGGAATTCACTCCAACTCCTCGGCACCGAAATGTCATAATCTAAATTTACCACTTTGGATAAAAAAATTCCGATCTTTGGGAATACGCGGGAACAAAGAAAGATTCTCTCGCCGAACCTCCGCAACACCAGCTTTCGGCATAACTCCGGGAATCTCTTGAATAGAGAAACGGATCATTTGTCATCGTCTATCCCGCTGAAGTCACAGAGGTATAGTTTCTTCTCCAGTTCGCTAATTAAATTTCACTGTCACTGAATCCAACGGGGAGCCGTCATAGCGTTGAAACAGCAGAAGACAGGGCCGCCCGGACACAAGCAAGGGGGCGACACGAAAAACGCCGCGAAGTGAGAAAAACCGCAACAGAGTCGAAGCCATTCACGTACGCTTCGACTGACCTTGAAGACGCAGTCTTTTGGGCTTCGGAAATGAGCGCGATCTCTGACATTAGCGTATTACATCCTCTTTTGGGCGTAAAAAGACCGCGCGCAGAGAGCCGCTTCACGGTCGCCAATCCGTGACACCGCCGCGGACCCTCGACGCTGGATAGCGGCCATTCTTCTCGCGTTCCCCACTCTGCCGAATCGATGACCCACCCAAACCCTGCTACATCCTACCCCAACCGATGTAACCCGCGCGACTATGGGGCCAGACATAACCCCGACCACTCTGCGTCATCCAAAATCAAATGCTAGATTGCCATTCGGTGCGCAAGCAGCGCCATGGCTTCCCTCTTTATTTCTTTCGGTTCCATTTTCCCGCACCATTTATTCATCCACTCCAGTCTGGCGCGGTAAGTGGTCTATCCTTATATGGGTACGGACGGAGGGCTAAATGAATAAATCCCATCGACAATAATCCAGTTATTTGCCAAGCGATAGGTTTGATCCATTTGTCGAGGAATCAACCCGGATGTGCGTTCGCTTGTGAAAGAGAAGGGGTGTTGAATGAAGAATGAGCGTGCAGGAGTGGTGCGGGACCGGAGGGAGGAATCGGGAATGATGTAGGGTCCGCTCGGTGGGGTTTGGGGAACCGCGAAAAAAGTGAATTAGAGGGACAGAAGAAATTGGAGAGGAAAGATATCGGCGGGTGCGTTGTGTGAAAGCTTTTTTTGTCGCCCCATGACACATTTCGTCTCTAACGCCAGATACATAAATGTATCGCCTTGTGTGTCCTCCTCGGGTCCTCTTTTTCATGAAAAGGAGGGACGCTTCCATCAAGTGGGCTCCCCGAGAGCAACTTTTATGTGAAACTTCTCCCTGATTCGGGGAATGGCTGTTTCTTTTGGATGGAAGCCAAAGCGGTTAAGGGATGATCAAACGCTCTAGCAAAACCGTTCTTCCTGAATATTTGTTTCGTTTTCTACAGCGCGGTCTTTACAGCTCTCACCCGTGCTAAAGATGCTGGTGTTTTGCGTGACGATTAGACCTTTATTTTAACTACAGTAAAACTCGTTTAAGACTCCCGATTATGAAGTTATTTACTTCATAATCGATTTTCTCCCGGTTACGGTCTCTTTCATACGAAACATATGCTAAAAATACCGCAGATTTTTCCGGTCTCTAGATGCACTGATACTTACTTTAGCCTATCGTTCGTCTCATAAATTTAATATATCTCATATAAATAAGTCTCATATTATCATAAAATTTTCTTTTGCATCATATGTACTCTCACACTCCGCCTGGATTTATTCTATAGAATGACTAATCTTGTGAGAATAACATTTAGATATTGCAAAACAGAGTATCCCTACCACTGTCGCAGCTGATAAGAACTCTTAAATCTAGAGAGATATTCTTTATTGCTTCTCTAAAGGAGCACGTTAGATTTAAATTCACTTGGCGGTGTTTCCTTTCTTTTCAATCTCGAGTTAAAAACATGCCGAATAAACCAGAAAAGAAGTGCATTGTTTTGTGTGTGTAGCATTGGAGGTCTTGCTCTGTGATACTCATTTATCATTACTGTTAAAGCATTCGTTATTCTTCCCCAATTGTCTATCTTGTGGAAACGGCTGCATTGTAGAGTGAAAAAGTCCAAAAGGAAGAAACTAAGACGCTTTCTTTGTACGAAAAGCAGACCATTCTTCAAAAATATAATATAAAACAACAGAATTACTCAACCGGGTCGTAACACCATCCCGCATACAATGCAGTTTTCCCTTGGCCCCCTGAAAAATGTTTTAACCGAGTCTCACTGTACTTCGAAGAATATCGCTGCGCATTCTTTTCCTTAAATGCTCTTTTACGCGGGTGAAAAATGTCTCCGATTACTTTCTCCTAGGATCTTTGTTCCTTAAGCTGATGAAACTGTAGCGATGGACCGATATTATGCATAGTTAATTCGAGGAGGCGGTAGGAAAAATCTCGGGGAAGAAGATTAATGGAGGTGGAAAGTAAGGGAAGGTGAAAATTTAGGAGATAAGGTGAAGAGAGAGAAGACAAGAGAAAGACAGAGGAAGACAATGAAGTTTTTGAGAATAATTTACAGCAGCATTTAAGAGATAAAAGAGGGGAGAAGAAAAGTCGGGAAAAAAGGTCAAATGGAGAGTCAAAAGAGGTGAAGCAGCTGGCGGCGGCCGCTTCTGTGACGGACATCATGGAGCGATTAAGTAAACAAAAGTGCCATGAATGGCTGGAGATGTGAATACTACGTGTCACTGGAAGTCAAAAGGTCTTCTCTTGAGATAAGGGGAAATAATTGATTAAGAAACGAATCAACACCCAAGAGCCGGAGTATCCTTTCGCGGAATCATTACGAACTCGGCGTAAAACTAATATTTCTAATTATCATATGAGCTGTCGCTGAGTATTTGAAATAGTATTTGTCTGATTCATCTTGAATTTTATTAATTTTCCTTGCTTTAGCAGGCATTCGATTAGAATAAGATAAAAATTATCGAAGACTAGCGTAAATAGAATAGTATTACGGGTTAGCGTTGAACTATTTTTGATCGACATTTTAATAAACAAATGAGTGGAATCACTTCCTAGAAAAAAACAAATAATTTTATATTCATTAACGTTCTGTGTCTGAATTTAACTTGTACTGTAGCTGTTGAATATCGAGTGTTTGTTTAAAAGGTATTAATACGCTTAGGAGCTACGGCTGATTAAGTAAAATTCAGCGAAATTTAAGAATTACTCTTTTAATTCATCCCCTCGTTTCCCATCTTTCATTTATCTTTGTAACGACCGCGAATTTCAATTCGAATCTTACATTATTTCTCCTTACATTCAGTGCTCGGGGAGCGTACACTTTCTCCCATTATTTTCATTTTCAATTCCATTACGATACTTATCCCTCGGCTTTTACATTTCCAACAGACCGTCCTGCCGCTTTCAGTCTCATTTCTCTGAATTTCCAGCCTAACCCATGCCATACCTTCCAATTTCCACATCAACTTTTATTATCCTACCTCCCCCATTCCACGACCCATCTCATGTCAATGCCAACCAATTCCATTCCATCCTCTAACTTCCTATCACTGGCTATCACTCTTAATCTATTCTCTTCTCCATCTTTTGGCAGAATCATCTCTCTCTTCTTCTTCTTTATCTCCTCTCTGTCTAATCTAAGATATTTCTCTTCCTTTTCGAAGCATTTCGCTCAAAAACTAACAAAGGAACCTTTGAAGGCATGATCATCTCTGCGGGAGCTGTCCTTTATTTCGGAAAGAAATTTCCGGAACTGATGGCTGTTGAGGGATGATATTTATCCAAATACGTATAACCAAAATAGTCGTATGCCCCTTTTTGGAGGTTATTTTCGCTGAAAAATTATACAGAAGCGGTGATGTAGTAACACTGGAGAAGTAACAACAGTTTTGCACTAATGATTCTGATTTCAGATAAAATAAGGTAGAAAGTCACATTTTTGAATCCAGTATTACTCGTTACAATTTTTCTTTTATTTTAATACCTACCAATTTCCAGGGTATTTTTCCTTTTGAATTCCCGCATTCTGTTCAAATTACAACATATATTGTTGCAGTAGTAATAGACAGCTGTTTTTTCAAATATTCCCTCAAGTTAGAATTGCCATCCTATTGATGGAAAACATTTTAATGAATATTAACTAACCCATCTTACGTCAAATATCACACACTATAATACATGACCTGTTGTTAAAAATACCTAATGAACCTTATATATAATCTACAGAGGTTGTGATGTGAAAATTCATGATATACCACAGGTTTATACTATATTCATATATACCAAAACTGGGGAAAAAGTACACATCTCTGGTAAACCTTATATAATCTACTTACGTGATTACTTCAGTTATGGAATTATTAAGGAGTAGACTTTGTATTACTCTAGTATAAATACCGTACGGTATTATTTTAAATAAGTTAGGAACAAGGAAGGTCACTTGTTCCACCATCCGATTGAGTATTCGGAAGTTCCTTTTCTTGGCAGAACTCACGCTCTACTTCGGTCTATTGTAGCAGTTTTTGATTCATGATCTCATATTTTTACGTGCCAAAAAATTTCGTTACGTACCCAGTCAGTCAGCCGGAGAATCCATGTCTTCGTAACAAGGAGTGGATAGCGAAGGAGAATAAATGGAGCCGTTTACCATATTTTGAGCGCTAGGATTCTCAAAGTGGTAGATACAATGGAGAAGCTATGATTTAGTACACCGTCTTAAAATGTTACTTTTACTAACATCATAAGAGTATATCTGTCTAAAGATTCATATTTTGTGTAATCAATTGATACACGTATACTTAATTGCGTAGAAAAAGGAAAATATTAGAAGATGAATGAAATAGAGTGATGTTCGATAAGATCTTCACTGTAATTAATTTTATTGTAGTTAGTATTTTCTCGAAGATGGTCGAATTACTTCTTTTCTCCAGGCGTCTTCTTTGCTCCTCCAGTTGATTAAAAAAGTCTAAAGGTAAACCTGAAATGCTGGAGTATTATTTTCACGTCACTATATTATAATGGATTGTTCAATATGCTGAAATAAATATCTCTTTTTTCAGTCTTAAACATTTCGCAGGTTTTTACAAAACTCCCTTCTGTTTGTGGATAGAAATTTTCCGATCGAAAACATCTATTCGTTCTCTCCAGGAAATCAATGATTCTATCCACTCTTCTGTACATATTACATGTAATACTATTCTTTAAAATCTTTATGTATGTATGCAGTTCGTATTTAACTCCGACAAGGGTTAAGTAAAAGACGGGGCTCTCTAATGCTAATTTCATGCAACAGTAAAGGCGTTTTGTACATCATTATCGTATCCTAATAATAGCATGGAATAGTAGGTATAATAATTGCAGCAGAGAATCATTAAAAGCAAAGATTCAGTAAATTGCTATTTGTCAAATGAAAACACCCGTAATTACCTGCATTTTAAGACGTTGGGGAGCGTATTACGGAGGTATTAAGCTTTTCCGGAGACATAAATATAAAATAAAAACACGAGTCGCCACATTTTTCAAGTTTGAGGCTTATGAAGATGCCTTCTCTGTCGTGCCGTAAGAATTCTTATTTATATGGAGCTGCGAGGGAAATTGCTGGTAATGCTCCTCCTTTTCTTCTCCGAGAGATTATTTCTTTTATTCCCAAAGGACGTCGGGGAGTTGCATTTTCCCCAGGAGGAGAGAGGCGACCGAAGAATATTTTCAAAAATTTTCAATCCCCTTTCCTCAGAGGCATCCTTGGGAGAGTGTCTCACGCTCAGATGCACGGTCTTCCCTCCCATTACCTTTTTCCAGAGGCTTTTCGCTCCGCGGGCGTGTGCAATCGCTTCCCCATTGTCTCCACGAGGGACTGCTTCCCCATCACGGGACTTTTCTACGGAATACGTTCGTTATCCTATTACCTCCTTCGAAGACTCCCAGTCTTTATGGCTCTCACGCACTCGCCCCACGCAGCACCGTCTAATTCTTTCTCTTCGTCAACGCTCTCCTTCCATCGGTTATTCATCGAGGGATGCACGAGCCGTGATGAAAGGTTCCCTCGGAATGAGGTTGGAAGATTTTTATATTTGTCGCTCTCTGCGCTTTGCTTCCGACTTGAAGTAGGATCGCCTGCGGCGGGTTGAATAATTCCTTCGAATCGAGGCGAATTAGGGGAGGAGTTTTTATCCGGGCACGTTTTTCTCCAGTGCCCGTTTTAGCTATGTTTTTCAGCGGAAGCTGCGCTTATAGAATAAGCCAACGAGAAATAACTCTTGCCTTTCAACTCGAGTAATGCTTCTCCGGACTCATTGCCTCCCTTTTTATCATAAAGAGACTTGTCTCGGTCTCATTACCGCGTTGATCATTGTCCTCGGAGCGACTCCCAAATCATACGCCCCCTGGTTTGTTTCAATCACTCTCCGCCGAAAGTTTTTAAAAGCTAACCCACTTACTCTCATCCTCTCTCTATAGATATCTTATTCGCGGCTGACAAATCATTCCCTCCTCTGTTATCCTCCTCGCTCATTCTCCCATTCTCACCACTTCCCAGCGCATTCATCTCTTTCTTTGAATCCCTTGTCCAACGTTTTGACAGCCGTAGCCCGAGGAAATCTCTTACGGAAGGCTCTGCGATGCCGTTTTGTTTTGATCAAATGGGATCTTACAAAGAGACCTAGCGGCAGGTAAAGGAGCCAAAAGATTTTGCCTCTATGTTCTATGCATCACTTTCCTCGCGGTGAATGGTGCACGAGGAAAGAGAGAAGGCGACCCATATCTACAGAGAAATTATGAATGATTCTCCTTCTTGGGGGATTGGAGTGACGTCATCTCCTGCGGGGTGTAAGCTTATGCTCACTGCGGAAAATGAAGAATCGTGGCTGGGGAGAGGGTGAGGTTGGTGAACTTAACGTTTACTCCGGAGAATGAGCAGGAATATGTTTCGTAAAATGAGGGAGTGTGATGGAAAAAGTGGCTCGCTTGATTCTCAACTTTAGGGATGCTGAGTTTTTAGTATATGAGCTCCTGTAAGAGGGGCATCCCTGTTGACGTTAAGATAAATATATGATGATAATTTCCAAGTTAATCATATAAACTCTCATTCCTAAATAGGTGATTTTTATGAGGTGTTTTAGGTGATACTTAGAGTTTTTGAAAATTTATCCTAGATTCATCACTAACATAAGTTTTGTATTCTTGACAATAATAATAATAATAATAATTCATTCATCACAAACCAAAAAAACCAATTACATATGATATGATAAAATTAATAATAGATTAATAAAATAATATAAGTAGGAAAACACACAGAAAAATACACATTAAGACATTATAAGTAATACGTGTATAATCGGTAACAAAGAAAATTAAGGAAAGGTAAATAATAAAAAATATTAAGAAGAAAAATAATTAATGTATCATATAGTTTTTGTTTTAGAGAACTCAATGTGTCATTGAAAAGGTCTATTGATCACGTACTGAAAAAAAATACTGAAACACTGCGTAATAAAAGGAATTCATCGGTAAACGGCTACACAATTGATACAGCTAATTATATTTTTTATGCAATTTCAAATATGGTATTTTTGTCATGCAACACACAGGTTCTAGTTTAAATCCTGGTTAGGGTAGGTTGTTTGTGAACCCAATGGTTAGCTTTATTCATGTGAGGGGTGTTGTAAAATTAAAATTCGCACAGTAGATTCATGATTATTTTACTTCTCCATTCCGTAAAGATATATCAATAAGGCATTAGGTAGATTTGTCATAGTTAAAATCTGAATTTGATGAAAATATTAAAATATATTAAATTAAATAAATGCTCCTCTTTGATATATAAAATTTCACTTTTGCAAGTTTCCTCGACTCACTCTCATAGTGCGCCTCTTAGTTCGGATGTTTACTTCATTAGTCTTCTTTTCCGCGTACTTACCGCATTTTAGGTCATGGTGTGAAACGGGGCAAGGCAAAGAGAAAGATAAGAAGATTCTAAGTTGGAACGAGTTGTGGGAACACAGTTGGAGAGGAAAAAGGGTGGAGAGGACGGGTGGAATCAGGAGGAGGGATGAGAGAGAGAGTTCGTTATTAGTTGCAATTGGTAAAGGGGAAAAAGTAAAGGAAGCGAAAGCAAAGTAGGGGATTTAATTGGCGAAGGGGGAGGAGGAACAAGCAGGGGGAGGCGTGAAGGATTACAGAAGTTGAATGGGGGAAAACCACGGCCTTGGCAGAATGTGCGAATCGATTTCTATTTAAAGAATACAATTATTGAAAATCGTCCAACGCAGGCGACTGAAACTAATTAAGGAATTTTTTTGACACTAGCTGAAAATTGAAATTCTCGCATATCTTTGGTAATTAAGGCTCTTAAGTGAAATGTTATCCTCCTCTTTTGCGATGATCTTTTTTTACTTTTTCGATTAATATCATACGTAGGTATCACCGTAACATCATTTAGTCAATGAACATGCCATTAGCATTACGTTATTTTCGCAATGTCTTCATATTATAGATGAAAGTAGCTTAGGAAATTCTGGAATTCACTGATTGTCTTCTATATTATTGACTGTAGCTTCTAAGAGATATACAAGTAAACATTGTGAGGATTTGTAAAATTAGTTTTCTTCGTAAATATTCATGAATTAATGCTGATTAATTTTCCTAGTCCACTTAAAATTTACATTCCCAAAGATGATACAGAATCTCTCGAAATAGATATGCGTACGGGTAATCTTCAATGGCATCATACATGTCTGGGTGCATATTTCTTGTAAATCAAGTAACATTAATTGATGAATGCCTTTTCACCATTTGATCACCTTCAATTTTCGAATTTGATCCAAAAGTAGAAAAAGCGTCTTTTACACCTGTTTATATCCCCGCCAGTCCCTCAGGGATCAGTTTAAGATCCACTATTGTCGGCAGGTAAGTGACTATCCCTAGTTACCTTATCCTCTCTCGGAACCCTTGATTTGCCTTCCCCTTTTTTCCCAGACATCGAAACGACCAGATCCCCAAAGGGGAGGATCACAACAACCAATGCTAAGTGGAGTTCTGTTGCAGACTTTGCAGAGTCGTAGCGACTGAAGCGGTCTGACTCATCATTCCATATGAACTCCTTTTGATTGGTTCTCAGAATAGGTTTCCAAAAAAGGAGGTTTTCGGGAGGTGAAGGTTATGGGGAAAGGGAGGGAGCAAGAGACAGCGAGGAATTCCGGAGGAGTTATTGGGAGTATGGAATTGGGATTTTTTCGAGGATGGGATGTCGAGGGTGAGAGGAATGACGAAGATGGAGGGTGAATGAATCCTTTTGAAGAGGTCTCCCTAAAGAAGTCTCGCTTGTGAGTTTCGGTCGAAATTGAGAGTGGTTGGTGTGAAACTTGTATTTCTAAGTATCCGTGGCTCCCTTTTCCTTCGGCAATAAAATCATAAATGCTGAGTGTTAGAGGGATCGGATTCCTTGAAATGAGCTCATGGATGGGATGGGCGAGGAGGGGAGGAATAGTTTGAAAAGGGATTGTGAATCAGGAAAGGGTTTTGAGGAGTGGAGAAATTGTATGGGGGAGAGGCTTTCCTTTTAAAGGCTTAAAGGGGAAGGGCTTGGGGGAGAAGTACGGAGTTTTAGCTGGTTTGAAGGTCTAAGCGCTACAAATGAAGTGGGTATAACTTAGTTTCCTCGAGTGGGACTGTTACAAGCACTCCAAACTGAAGGACTTGGATGAGTTTCGCTAAGCGTTATACGGTCAACTTTTGCCAGAGGAAGGAGGTGTGGGGAAGGTCTCAAGAGAAGTTTCCAATGAAATGGGAAGAAAAAATTAGGGATCTGTATAAGTAATGAAAACAGTTCGATGGAGGGAAGATTTCTATATTTACAAGCAGATTATATCGGGACGAGAATCGTTTTCGAGTTCGCACCAGATGTACTCCAACAGGAAGCAAGTTTCTAAGATTTTAATTCGGAGACATTATGGTATTCTACCAATCTACTCTCAATTAAGTTCATAACTTCCGATGACTTTCCCACGTTAGGAAAGGAATGCCAAAATTGGAGTGCACAACGCATAGGAGACATTTATAACTGTAGCCAGTTGCCTAAGTTTTTATATTCCTTTTATCTTTCGAGTTCCCGAGGTGTTTTCTAGTTTTAATATTCCCGAAGTACACAAGCAAGAAGGGAACAGAAAATGCCTTTCAGACAGAATTTTGAGAAATTTTTTTCCTCCTCCGAATGATCCGAAATCATAAGAACCTGTTCCATAATTCACGAATCTTAATTCATGCTTAGATATTCATGTATTCATTCATCTCTTTATTCATGTCAGGTTTGTAAAAGGAATCGGGAGGATGCATGTATTATCATCCGGTCCTATGATAATACTATGTGCTCAAAATATTAGCGAGGAATTGCAAAAGTTTTGAATTTTCCATTTCGCTTCTACTCGCAGAGTATTACGTTCGAAAATATGACTCTCTAATCTGTCTTTCTGCATCCGTTTGATTCAGTTAGTTCCAAACCCGAGAGACGCAAAGAATAAGTCCTGTATCTATAAGATGTTTAATAACTTTGCCAGAATAATAGTTCAAGGAATAATTTGTTTTATCCTAATTAACGACTTTTCTACAAGTAAAGACAGTATTTTCTTTTGTCGATTTTGGGAATTTCCGACTGTACACATGAATGATAAATGGTTAATTTTTCTTAAGATTTGATTTTTTACTTTTCGCGGATACTTCCAACCAATTGATCTATGTTAGGAAATTTTCTGGAAAACATTATGTATAATTAATTTCAAATGGTATTTTCAATAAAAGAATCGATATAAACCAATAATAGAGTGAATTTTCGGTCTATTAATTATTCTAATAAATATGTTTGATACTAAAGTGATAAAATGTGCAGTCTGTGGGAGTCTCCCAGTCCCTCAGTCTCATATTATCATTCTTTTAATAAATATTTTTTCTGAAATTCATTTTCGTGAATACCAAAAATATATCCAGAAATATTAAGAGCCTTTTAAAAAATTGGCATTTTAAAAGTATTAAAGAGCTTCATCACTCCCAGCCCGGGGAGCTAATACACCTGGGTATACGTGTACATTTGAAGGAGTCCCCGATCAGTTGGTGGATTAAAAAAAAACACAAAAACTAAGCTTACTTATTTTGTTACCGAGCCGTAGTCATTTAACAAACATCTCATCCGCGAGATAAAAAATTTCTTCGTTCATCGGCAGATGAGTATATTCAGAGGCCTCTGAAAAGACGGCGGTGAGCCTGTTTTGGACAGAATTTTTCCGCGAAATATCTGGTCATATCCGGGTTGCCTTGAAGGAGCGTTTTTCTTGCTTCTGCTTCTGACATGAATTCGAAAGTAGCTTTAAATGCTACCCACGTGACTCGAGAAGAAGAATATCAATGCCTCGATGTGTATAAAAAAGGTTTAAATTTTCCAATTTTTAAAGGTCTCACTCTTGCTGAGTTTGCCCTCCCATTCTCCATAACTCAATATATCTTCGGCTTACTCTACCATCTTCTCGTTCATCCTTCCATATCATGCCGCCTGACGGACCGCTGCTAACCACCTTTTACCTCCCCTTCACCCCCATTACGTTGTTCCCGTTCTCTCCTCACCAATCCTCTTATAATGTCCCATGGCCCCTCCGCCACATACTAATTAGCTCCGATGTCTCTTTTTTAAAACACTCCCTGCCTTAATAACGCGTTTGTGCTTTTTTACGGTTTAATTAATTATGAAATAGTTCATTTTTATTCATGAAGTGGTTCGTACATTTTTTCTATCAACGCTTACTCCGAATATTATGAAGCGGCTATTTTTATTTAATTTCGCCGGAATTTTAAGATGTCGGAGGGCTTGCGAAGGATACGAATTAAGTATTTAAGGGTGGAATAAATTTTTATGCAACTTCGGAAATTGTGTGGGCAAGAAATTGTGAGGAAAAGAAATAAATATTCTCTCGTGTTAAAATAAAGGTGAGGGCTATCTTCACCTTGTCTTAAACGGGTGTATTAAACTACAATTAATAACGTTAATTAACCTTTATCTATATATCAGTGTAGCTATTGGAAACATAAATTTCAGATAGTAATGTAAAAACTAAGAATTTCAGAATTTTAGATAATAAATTACGACTCATCGTAAATTATGGGATTTAACGCATGTAATCGCTAATGTTTCTTCGAGAATTATTCTGTTCAGTGTGTTTCCGGTAGTTGAAAATTTTTGGAAGTACACTTCAACTCCATTTCATCCTGTAACTAAGGATATATTTCATATAATATCTTAAACTTAAAATTAAGAATTCTTGATCTTAAAGCGGCTGCAACTGACTACACAGCACTCCAATTTCTACTTCCCCACTCATAAATACTAGAAAATGCTGTTTGCTATGCAAGCATTGGTTGACCTGTTTCTGTAAATCTTAAACATCTTTAGATGTAATGATATCGCTAAAGAATTTACGGAACATTAAATTTGAAATATGTACTCACAATTTAACAAAGAAACGTAATCTTTCATTACCAACTAATATACTTGAGTGAATATTTTTGTTACTTCCTTAATTAAACTTTCGGTTTCTTTGATTATCTTCCTGATTCCGTTAACATGATAAATTTATGGAAACTTTGGCCAAATGAATAATATTTTTACTCTAAATTGCATAAAAGTAATGGTGAATTGAGAATTGTCAATAGAAGGAGCCATAAGGTCACGTAATATAAGGGCTCCCAAACACAATTATCTATCATAACGAGACCTTATTTCGCATTTCAGATAGCTTTGTTTAATAATGGAGGGGTGAAGTTAATAGATTCATAGATTATAATTCATAGATCCTATCAAGTATGATGATTAGGATTACCTCACTTAACGCGCATGAGGAGTGGAGATGTGGCTTCGAATCGCAGTAACATATTACATTTTCTCTCTCTTGTTCATTCCTATGATATATAAATGTGATGATGATAATTATAATGTGTGAAATGAATTTATAAGAAGGCCAAACTTCCTCAAATTATACGTAGTGATTTTTTCATATGATATTGTAGAGTTTATTCCTAAACACGACTCTTCACGAAAAAACGTCTCAATTGGTAAATTAGTTCTGAAATTATCTTTATAGGTTTTGTGAATAAAAAGCAATCGCTATTTGATCTTTTTCCTGGAAAAACCTCAGAAAAGGATGGTGATATTAAACGACTTAAGTGCGGGATTATTAGGGAGACTATTAGAGAATAGGGCGAGATTGAGATTGACACGTCTATTTTTACATCTAACCCTTCTTCATATAAATTTTATGAGAACGAGGGAGTGCACTTCTAGGCACTTTTGAAAAGGAAGTGCACAGAATAGAACTACTCCGTGGGTTTAGAACCTAAGTTTGCACTTAGGAAAAAATACAGCAGAGCAGAAAAAGAGCCGCAAGAGGGGGATGTGAAAAACCTACGGAACCTACAGATAGTTAACTATATTTTAAGAAGATAGCAAGTTAAGAAGGATCTAAAAATCAAACAGACAATACAGATACATTTTCACATGCAAGAAAGTGAACATATAGATTTCATTACCTAATTTATTTCGTTTTAAATGTGGGGAGAGTCCTATAGTTTCTAATAATGTATATGTTGTCATAGGTACCATTACACATGATACATTACTAATATCATTTACTGATTTCTTTGCCAGGAGGCGTTATAGAATCAGATTCTGCGACTATCTCGAATCGTGTTAAAAAAAACTACGCTTCCGAAACATTTCCAATAGCTTAAACACGTCGAATCCTGGAGCACGTTACTTTCAACGCGTAAGATATTTCACGTTTAATACGTTCGATATTTCACGAGCTCCATAAATTAGAGGCGCAGATTACAAACGTACTTAAGGGTCTTCGGCAGGAACCACTCCCCTCATCACCCACCGACGTCATCTCCTGCCAAAACTGTTCTTTCGTTTGCTATCTCCTTTCATAATTTGCGGGATATATATGTTCCAGGGAATGCATTAAACATGCTGTCTCGAGGCGGTAATTTCCAACCACGGACAGGAGGAAAGGAAGATATTTCAACGAGGCGGAGAATCAAAACTCGCCCTTCTTTTTCCGGTCACGTCGGAATTTTGCCTATTTTTCTTCCCAACCCTCCGCAATTCCGAAAATTACGCGGCGCATAAGATTTTTCAGTACATCTAGGTCCTCCGCGTGGTCCTAAATCTTCTGGAGGGACCCAAAAATGAAGGAATAAGAACGTGCGTGAGGGATGGGGCGGAGGAAATAGGAAATTGAAGGAAGTGAGAAGCTCTTGGAATCTCATTTCGTTCCTAAAGTCTCTAGTTCAACCTTCCTCACTTTCGCACTTCACTACGCTCGTATTTTCGTCTTTTAACCCGTTTTCTTTTCCTCCACGAGAACCACCCTTCCCACACACCCTTTTGTCTCTCTCCTTCTCTCATCATCCAAGTCCCAGAACTCACCCACATCATTCCCGCCTCGATTACACCAGAGACGGGGAAAAAACCTCTCAAGAAGCAGAGGATAAAGTTGGGGTGGGACCGAGGAGGAAGCTGGCCTTCTCCCAGACCCTGGAGGGTTTTGGGGGGGATGCTGATAGCAGAAATGAATAATGGGGCAGTGCGCGTGGATGGGCTGGGGTGGGACACGAGCGCTGAGAGGGTGTGGAAATGGGAAGTGGGGGTGGGATTGAGATGGAGGAATAGGAGGACGGAAGGTGAGATAGGAAGTGTGGGTGGAAGATCGTGAAAGGGGAATAGTTAGGGATGGCTAAGGGAGATTGCTGAGGAGAGGAATGTTTGGATAGATATGACTCTTCATTCGGTTATGCTCCCTCGATTTCCCCACCCCGAGAGCTATAATTTTTGTGCGCAATCTGGAGAATCTCATAATGTGGAGCGGCGTACATACCAGGGTCCTGCGAACTGCTCACTTTTTTGGCGATCTAGATTCGGCTCGAAATTAGAATGGAAGAATAGACTGAGAATGCGTTCTCGCCCGCTCTTATGTATTCATGAATGCAAATTTGGGTCCATCAATATCGCGCCCATGCTTCAATGACCGATTTATTTGGTGGTTAACGATGTTAGTTGCTGTGGAGCACATCTGTCCGATCTTAGGAAATACGGATTTTTTGGTCCGGAAACTTAAATCCACTGCCTTCCGGCTGATTCGATGTATACATATCGTGGAGTTACAAGTTTTCTCTTCATGCGGAATCTAATCTTCGGACTTATATTGGATTTGGGAGGTTCTCAGATTCCCAATACATGCATACAAATTATTATCCGGCCTTCTCTTGAGCAGTGAGATTTATACTAAGAATACCTCTCTATCTTTGTATAAGTACCACTCAGACTCAGACGACTTTTCACTTTCTTGAAGGTTGCGGTAAGGTACTGCTACGCGTTTAGAAGTAATCAAGGGCTTTTCCTTTGATAATCATGAAGACGTTACTTCCGAGACAAAATGAATATCTTCACCATCGCATACATTGCGTTCTGTAGATGGAAAGATAAAAGATTAAACCCCATAAACTTCACTATATAATGCTTTCATTACTGGGTCTCAAGTTTAATTTTATATCAACATTGTCTAACAACCATTTCATTAATAAGCATTACGTTCAATCATATAAGTCCCTCTTCTCTAGATTTCCCAAGAAGTCTAAATCACCGTTTCCATTCAGCTCTTCAGAAAATCTTCTAAGTTTTAATCTAATTTTACTTTCTCTGGGTTTCACTTTAGCCGTTCTTCTTTCATTCGGTCCCTCTACATGCCCAGAAAACGCAGGAAAAATTGTTTCTACAATTACGTTCTCTCATACAGAAAGATTATCTTTCTATTCATATTCTTCCATTTGCAACATTTATTTCTCTTTTTTCACACTATCTTCTGGATGCATAGTCTACTCCATCTCCAAAACGTTTAACTTTATGCTACTTCTGCCATATCCATTTCTAGCCTTTGCAAAAGTGTTGTTCATAAGCATTCTTCTACAAACACCAATTTCCATCTGTTTAGACTCTTCCTTTGATTGGATTTGACCACAGAGCGTACCCAACTCTTCCCCAACCTGCAAAATGGCACCTTTTAATCTCTCCAACTACATATAGTGATAAAGAAACAGCTACCAAACACCACGGAAAATATACAGATGATTGGAGAGAAATATGGAATGACAATAAACATCGACGAAGCAATTTTTATAAGAATTAGGAAAGAGAAAGGTTATGTTAATATCTTAACTGAAGGCCAACGATTGTAACAGGTACAAAGGGAAAATTCATGGCGCGAAATCCCTTTGTAGGATAAGTCCCATAAAGTACATAGGCAGCGTATCTACTCCCACGCACAGTATGCGAGATCGACTCTAGCAGACAGGTATCTTTCAAATATTTGGGTAACCTGATAAATAGAGACGGCAACTGCGCTCAGGAGAATATAAGGAGAATTTCCACGAGGAGTGCCTCAGAAACGGTGAAAGCTCTGCTGACACTTCAAAAATTCCTGTTATCTTTAAGGAAGAGATTTTCGGAATTCTTTATATAGTGTGTGGCCTTATACAAATCAGCGACTTGGACCTTGGGAAAATAGGGGAAAATTATTTGAGTGATTTTATTTTTGGTTGTGGAGGAATATTGAGATATTGAGATGGACGAGGTAAGGAAATATCAATTACTAGAACCCATTGGAGAGAAAAGGTCTAGGTTAGTTATAATACGTAAGAGTAGGTAAGATGGGGCACATCATGGGACATGACTGCTTAATGTGCAGGATTATAGAGGAAAAAATAGAGAAAGTATGCAAAGTTAGAAGAACGATTGGTATGTTTGCGGATAGGAAAACAAATCAAAGTGGCCTAAAAATAAGGAGCAGACAAAGGATAGAGAAGTTTCTGTAATTTTCGGCTGATGTCAATCCCAGGTCAGAGAAACTTCATGAAGATACACCTTTTCATCTCACGTCAATTGAATTTTTCTCCAGATGCATAAAAGCGTGCTTATCCGTTCAACAGAGCGTGTGTCAAATGGCTACCATTTGTCTCGATCACTTGAGTTCAATTTGTTTATTCGTATATCCCGAGATAGGCCAATGAGTCGCGCATGTGTGTGCATGTGCAAATGCATGTTTCAATACAAATATTTACTTGATGTCTCTCCACAACTGGAATCATCACTCAGACATAAGCGAAACAGTAATAGCGGAAGCAATGACATTCCTGGCATGATACATACTTTTATTCATCGTTTTTTCCTTAGCCTGTCATTTTGTAATTACTAAGTGATTATCCCTATTGTATTCAGAAGGATAATATGATTATGTGATGGTCTCGTGGACTTATCCCCTCCTCATCACCTTCAGTAACTCTGTTATAGTATAATTCGTTAACTGTTATTATTATTTAACTTGTATTTAACGATTGCTCTTTTACATGCTCGATATCGCACAAAAATGCCACCTTTTAAACTGATTAATTCCAGTAATTGCTAGAAAATAAAAAATCATGGGATAAAATTGCATAAATTTTTTAAGGTAATTGGTTTTGTTAAAATTTATTCCAAAGAAGAAAAAATAAGCTTGAGAAATTCAACTGAATATAAATTATTTCCCATTTCATCTCTTTATAACAGTGTTTTTGAAAATACTTCGAAATTCAAGATCGTTTCGCACATAAGAAAATCGAACCCGGGACCTTTTTTTCTAAAGGCAAGCGAGATACCCTTTTGGCTATCCGGGAACCCTGTTATCTCTTATTAACCTGTAAATTTCTTAGCCCAAGGAAATCTTTCTCGAGTAATTTACCAAATTACCGGTCAGAGATTCAAGATAAAGGAAGGAAAAACTTCAGAAGAGGGAAAAAATTTGATCTCGTGATTAGATAACAAATAAGAGGTTTTTTAGGGATGGAAGTTGTAATTAGGCTACAACTAACCTAAAAAAGATATAACGCGTCTCATTCAAGAGCGAGAACGGAGGAGCACGGAATTAATTTAGTACTAAATGAGTGGTAAAACGCTTAGAAAAGTTATCTCATTAGGTAAGTTAAAGAGCAGTGAAAGTCGTGGAAAGGGTACGGTAGGGTTCGTCCTAAGGATTCCCGGGGAAAATTCATAAAATGCGTTACAATACGAAATCTAAAATTGAGATCGAGGAATAGAATGGGCATTAAATGGTCGGGAAAACGCGAGAAGTTAATTTCATCATTCATCTCCGGCTTTGTTCAACTCGGGTGCCATCTTACGACGTCAGTTACAAAGCACCCTGCCCTCTTTAAATTGCCCCCATTTCGTTCAGTTCCCTGTTTATTTTCGGGAAGAGTTCAAAGATTCGCAACTCCGCTCCAAGTGGACTTTACCGATAGCACACTTCTTTCGAGAAGAATCAGTTTTGGAGACGTGGGAACGTACAAGTTTTCTCACTCGACAAATTCCCCACGGATCCCTATACTCCTTTGAGAGAAATGAAACCGCACTCAATTAGGGGAGCGTTTATTTGCCGCCAATGGAGGGAGTGTTTTGGAAAGATCCGACATTTTTGCACGCGCTTGCCGTTGAACTTCGCCGACACTTGGGGATTCTTCCCCTTATAAGGAGACTGCTCATTCCATTTCTCCCTCCTTCGCCCTTATGTAACTGCCATGAATGATTTCGCTGGCTAGAGAAAGGAGCTTCCCGAAGAACTTAATCACCATTCCTCTTTCCTCTCCCACGCCGCTATTTCGCTCATTCCCTCATCTCCTCCCTTTTTATTTCCCCTGAAGGGGATGCAGAGTTGAGTTTTACGTGCCGTTCCGTCATCTGAGGGTCTTGCTCCGAACTTGCGCCATTCTTCGATTGGTTCCTATGGTTCCGCGAAAGCTTATGGCACTCTGATGTGCAATACGGGTTGGAAGGCGGTTTCGGAAGGGGTAGAGTGAGGTGAAATTGAAACTCGTGCTAAGGGAGAGAGTCCTTGAAATATAAACCCAAACCCCCATAAGGCAAGCGTTCGAGAAAGTAGACTCTTCCTAGTAAGAATCATATTTTGCACAAGTACCACAAGCTTTTCTTGTGACTATACTTTACTGAATACTTCAATTAATTATAAAAATTTATATTTAATTTATTTAAAATATAATTATGCCCTGCCTTTTGACTAGAATTCGTCCTCCGATTAAATATTAATTAATTCTAGTATTAATTTGAAGTAGTAGTATCACTTAGGTTGAATTGTAGATGTAGTAATTTAAATATTCTCCGATATCTGAGGTCATTTCGTAAGTGGGCCCCAACCGGTATTCAAACCCGGATCCACTTTCGCTAAATACAAACGCACAGCCCTCTTGTCTATCCGGGTACCTCAGATTATGTTCCGTAAGCATTCGTGCTACCTGTACCCCCGAGAAGAACTTTCATCACTGCTAAGTAAACACATTTAGAGCTACATACAATTATATGCTCATACGCAGCTAATTGACAATCGACTAATGGACGACGTGATTAATCGAAACTTCCACAATAACGGCACGCCCAGGCAATCCAATCGGCTATCTCTGTCGGGGATTCCGACGCTCATTTTGAGAAAATTCTAGCGAAGCATGGATCCATAGAAGACCGGGGCAAGCAATGTCATCAATTCGCGAAGTCTATCACCATATTCGGAAACTTTTTGAATGCAATTAGAAAATTTACGGGTGCGAAATGACCGCTGATAGATGTATGATATAACCAATTAAGGTCTATTAATCATTGAGGACTATATACAATGAGATATTATCAATCAATGTGAACGGACTCTGTATCAATCCCTTCTATTTAATAGCCCACGCGTTTCAATTCCCTTCTCTCTGTAATTTGAACCGTGGTAAGCAAGTTACGCGACTAATTGAACGCTCATAATGTGAGAAATTTGTTTCATCAAAAGCCATGGCTAATATGAGGGGTGAATATTGATGTTTATATTTGTTTTCTGAGAAGGTTCTTATATTTTGAATTTGATATCTGACACGTTTCTTGAAACTCTTACGATTTTGAGATATATTTCTAAAAATATGCAGCTTTTATGAGACGTGATTCACACTTCTTAGTTACCTATTAATTTTTCTTCAAATCTTTGTTTGTACTTGATATTTTTCTGAGAAGTTGATTATTTAATCAATTGATCATAAACAATTGATATTAGACCTAAGTTCTACAGCCTTACAATTCTTATTAGATGTGAACATTAAAAGTTTCTTCAGCCAATCACTTTTAGCTTACCCGTAATAAGTTATTCAATAAAACTTTAATGGCCTACGCTGAATCATTCATTTATTAAAGAATAGTAAGCTCTAGAACTTCAGAATAATATTTCATATAAAACTTGTAAGAAAAAAATTCAACTTATCTTAATTTCCTCCTACAATTTTGATGGCCTCACCACGTTCATTCAACTCAAACTCGTTTCGTACAGTCACTTACAAAAAAAAGTTACCACTGAAGGATGCAACCCGCTTAACAGAGAGGAAGCTCGATGAGAGCGAGTCTATGAGCGGCTCTGCTTTTAGCGCGCGTTTCGTTTTCCTCCTTACGCATGTTTTGAGGCTTGTTTGACGTTATTATCTTTAAATACTGGCTAAAATTCTTAAAAGTTAATTCGGATTTTTCTTAAATCAGCTCAAATCTCACTCGTAATTCACTCTTCTTCACAAATATCGGACAAGAAATACTTTAGTTGCCCATATTTTCTGCTTATGTATAAATTTCCATCAATCGAGGTTCGGAAAGGATTTCATTATTTTTCTTAATGCTCCACATGCTCGCAGGACGAACTTTTCCGTAAAAAAATAATAAATAATAGGGCTTAAATAAATGATACTTTAGAAAAAATGCAATACTATGAATTATGTCAAAAGAAGGGGAAATTAGAGAAAACGTAATTAGAATAGAAATAGAGTAACAGTGAAAGATTACGTTAACCCTTCAAAATCCGCTTACAGGGATGATCTTGTTTCGCATATGCGTAATAGCGAACACATCGGATGAATAAGACGTTCTATGCGTTATTTCTCTGTTGGCTATTATTTCTAAATGAGATTAATGAAACCGTATTGAATATATTTTTCATCATTTCGTTGATATTCATTTCATCTCTCCGAATACAATCATCATGACTGAATGGAAGAACCTTAAATGAGTTTCGATACTTGATAAAGAGAGGGAAATGAACGCTATTTTTTCACCCTAAGCCACGCCGTCCTATGGGTGCAAGGGGTGCATCGCACCCGGGCAAGTAGGATGCCATGGGTATTATCCATAAATAGGAAAATTACAAATGAAACACCTTCAAATTACGTCGATCTATTTAATGCAATATATTTTAATATATATATTTAATCCACTGACGACCAGATAACAATAAAGCGATAGTGGGTGAGGTGAGGGTGAGCCCTGGCGCTGAAGTTGTTGGTGGTAGTTTTAGTAAAAGTTTTTTCGTAGAAATTACGCCCGGAATCACGTGTGGGATTAAGGGGAGAAAGATTAGCAGATAATGGAATGGCTAGGGAGTAGCAGGTAGGCGAAAGGGGTTCACTGAATTCTGCGTATGCGGATCTCGGAAAGAATAGCGAGGTCTAAGGAGTAAGCAGCGGGGGGGGGGGGGGGTCAATGGGATACCAGCCGTGAAGGTCCATTTTAGAACGTAGTATTTCTAGGAAGTAATCAATGAATATGCATTGTCGAGAACCCTCTCCCAAAAGCATCTGAGTTTCCACTCCATTCATTTTGTCTATTCTAATCGATGGAATCTCAGAGACGCTGAGTTCTTCACTAGATGGTGCATTGCAAACACATTTCTCTTATACTAAAACATATTTTGTTTGTATACCATACTAATATATGTCAATTTCTCACTCTTATTCTCATCAATATAGATTGCTTGTAAATGCCTCTTCTTACGGTGTTACTGAGGGCATAGGACACTGCGGAGTTCTTCCTTATCGCTCAATTTCTGTCTAGCTCTATTCTAGATCCTTTTCTAATAGCTTCCTTACCATGCGCTAATTCAATTAGGTTTCTTTGCGCGCCATTCCTCGTATTTATATTTTCGAAGAATAACCTTTACAAAATTCCTTTTCAATCCAAATAACATGTAACAAGTTATAATCGTTATCATTACTCATATTACTATGAATATGGTATTATAATCTAATGAATTAGATGGCCTTTGCACTGAAGTGGCAAGGACTACTTGTTGTGATTCAATAAGTGCACTAATCATAGTTGATGCAAAATTTTCACTTTGGAAGATGTTTACCGGAAGATTCCTTAAAAAAATTATTTTCTGTGATTCTACGACATATAATTAGCAATGAGATTTTAGAATATTATACACTTATGGGTGTGTGCGTCTGCGTTATCCTGAGACTCGTTATATAGCTGATTATCTTCGCAAGTGCTTTTCAATGGGTTTGCTAATACATAGATTCTCGAAGCCTTCCACTTTCCAGTAAATATTCGACTTACTTTCTGCACTTTTGCCCTTCCTTATCATCGTTGCCCTGGGCCACCGCCCGACTCGCAGTGTCTCTTGGCTATGCTCAGATGTGTAAGCGATGCTACCAGAAAATTTCATACAAGTAAAAGGAAAGAGTCTTCGAAAATTTCTGGAGGTCATAAACAGCCCTCAACTTTATTGCTCTTTTCTTACCCAGATGTGGGGGAGGAGGTCCTTTCCCGTCCTTCACTACCCACTCCATATTTCCCTGAAATGCTCGGTACGGCGTCGGAGCACGGTCGTGAAAATTTGTGAAAACGTTTATTCTTCCATCCATCCCCTCAGATGTTTATGGAAACACCGATATTATTAAGAGCGTTACAGAATGGGATCTCAAAATCGTTCAAGAGGTTTGCATTAATATTTCCAATAATTCGTTTTAATAACTTGGGATATCCTATGACAATGGCTTGTAATTTTAAGATTTATCTTCAAAAAATTGTCCTTGCTACATTTGTGACTTTGTTGGAAGTCATGGTTCGCATACTGAACACATTCAGGGAAGCAGGCAGCTGTAGAATCGAGATATATCTGCAGGTCATCAGCGTATAAATGATGTTTACAGAATTTAATTTTTAATATATATCCGCGTCAACATAATCGAAGGTTTCACTAAAGTTTAGTAATTCCATTAATTAGTCCACTCCCTCCGATGCTTAGGAAGTTTCCTAACGCCTTATATTAAAATGCAATTGGTAAATTCAATGTATGATTCATCGCAAGAACTAGCTACTAATATGCAACGTGCCCAGAATGCGTCTGTTTGGTTTATATTTAACTTGAAAAAGTATGACCATACTTCCGATACGTTTAAAAAAATATCTTGGATTAAACTAGAACATCGTCAAAGAATTCATGTTGTAACGCCAGGTTTCAGGGTCTTGCAAGCACAAACTGCGGAATATCTCTTTTCTAAAATTTTTAGCTTAGAATATAGTCACGATTGCTGTACTACATGCAAAAAATCTGAAGTAAAACTATATCAAAGAAACAACTTTAAAATCACCAAATTAATCCATTCCGACCTCTGAATCGCTATAATATTACTCTGCCATGTTAATGTCACTAAAAAATCGCTTTAAATAAGTTATTTTAATAACAATAACGAAAACAAATCCTTTCAAACGCTCAACGTGGACCTGCATAGCAGACAACGTCCTCCATCTTTATTTTCGCTCTCTCTCTCTCTCTTCTGGAGGCTCGCTCGCCCGAAACGAGGGGTCTATTGGACGAGTTGCCCCTTGCAAGTGGTAACTTTTTTTTGTAAGTGACTGTACCTAACTTCAAATATCGTGGGCTTGACTGGACTTCAGTAAGGTATATAACCTCTATATATAGATGCTCTATTTATAAAACCATTTGATATCTGTGGAAGATTTTATCGGAAGATTATTGTTAAATTTCAGACAACCTTTCAACTCAAATGGCTTCGTGAAACTTTTTTCACAAGTGATCCAGTAACTTTTATACATTTATATGAGAAGCTTTATGCTCGACCACTATCGTGTATTTTTTTCTCTGCGCGGCATGTACGGAAATACGTGGAAGCGTTTAAAAGCCGTTGAACGTCGTCTATCGTTAGTCGACTTTTTTGCCACAAGCATATCTGTCGCAATAGCAAAGAAGACCTTCCAATACCACGATGATACGCGTTGCGGAAAATCCAGCTGTAAGGCTTCAAACCAATCCCGTTTCTTTTGTACAATGTTATTAATCTTATTCTCCTCGAAATATTTTCTCCACTTCTCTACTTATTTTTCTTGGATCTCTTGAAGTTTCTTGAAGATTCAGGTTTTGAATTACAAGAGCGATTACGTGGACGTAAGAAATGCGTTTTATCTTTAGTCTTCTATTGAGAACTTTTCGAATTTTGGAGTGGTATTTCTCGTTGAGGATGTCTTTTAAACATGTTCGACATTTTACTTGAAAGATCTTTATTTTGAGAATGATATAAAGTTGAATTCGTATCGTGATAAGTTCCTCCGTGTAATGCTTACAAAATGTTTCATTTCCCATTTTCCATTTTTTCAGTTACATTGAGTGAATACTCTGCAGATATTGCAGCTTCCTTCTTACTTCATGTGTGAAATTCCACCAAATATCACTTGAGATAATCGAGACTTTATTTTCATATAGATTACAACTGCATAGCCTGACGAAATTAAATTATGGTTGAGATAGAATAGTTAAAACATACATTATTTTCGTAGGGAACAAATAATAATTAAAAAGAATGTTTGCATATGAGTAATTCCAACTACAAAATTCATGGCTATCGAAGGTTTTTTCTCTGTTTTCCAAAATCTATGACGAACAAAGATTTCAATTCCGATTTCCTATGTTGTAGTTGAAGAGTAATTATTTGGAAGAACTTAGGCGTAGTTTACGATTCGGCATTTCCGTCGAAAGTCACACTTCGGCTAACGAAGGCGATTACCGAAAGAGTTATCTTCATCAATCGAGATCTACTTGTATTAAGGATACATTATGCTCGTGGAATGATATTTGGAAACTCATTTGATGAAGGGACTAATAGCAGTATTGAGTAGAGCCTGAGAGATCACGTCTTCGATTAGGGCACGGATGAATTTCATATCCATCATCATAACGTCTGTTTTTATCGTATAGCTTATTTTTCCTCTCTCTCCAGTTGATTTTTATTTCTCTCGCGTTCCGTCCCATCTCATTCCATCGGGGCTTTTACCGATTATCCCTTCCTTATGCATATTCTTAGATGATTTCCTCTTCTTGTTTTCCCTCACGCCTTCCTTCCACCGCTTTCATTTTATTATATATAGAAAATTTCCCATTCCTTCCGCTCGCTTTAGCCCTTCGCCTTTTTCTTATTGTCGAAGGGCAATTCGATTGCGCCCCTGCTATCTTCTTAGCTACGCCTAATCCTCCTTTCCCGTTTCCTCTTCCATTCTCTCCTTCCGTTTAATTTCCATTCTCTTTTTTTCTGTCGCTCTCTGCGTTGTGTATAATCTCGGGCGGTACCTTTTTGCCGTGGGATCCGCTGGAGAAGGATTCTGAAGGAGGATGGCTTCACAAAGTAACTTTTTCGATATAATTTTAGGCAGCGATGTTCGAAATCTTCTTTGTGTCCATGCTATTTCGAGATTCGATTCTGGATTCATGCACTCGATTTCATGAGAATCCGGAGATAGAAATTCTTCCGCTGTGTATCCACAAGTATCTCCCGAAGTTGAAAAGTTATTAGGAGGAAGTTTTCGTCACGTAGGGAGACGAGTAGAAATAATTTATATGCGATAATGCTAACCTTTTACGTTTTCGGTGGAAACGTTACTGATAATTTGCCCAAAGATGAAGTAAGACTTAAGAAGACGGTTCGAAAAATTATTTAATTCTTATATTTAATTCCGCCTTCTTTATATATATATATATATATATATATATATATATATATATATAATTAGAGGAAACTCAGGTTAAATACAAAATGCACATTTTGTCAGGTGACCGGTTCTCTTCATACTTTGCAAAAATATTTGATTCTAATATTCTTATCCCGAGAGGGTATATAATCGTTTGTCGACTTAAGTTTTGCTTTCAAATAAAACTAGGTCGCTCTGCTTATTTATGGTAATGATTACCTCATGGCTAAGTAAGTCAATGTGTATTAAAAGCTCTGACGATATTTAAAAATTTGGAATCGTAATTATGAGATCAAGAGAGATTTTATTGATTTTTGATAAATGCTTTTAATACTTATTTGAGGTTCGTGTAAGAAGATCGATAACTCTCAAAATATAAAGTAAACTCTCAAAATATAAGGTTAAATTCCTAAATCGTGGGTATAGTGCATTTACTTAGTGGGGGAGATGCAATTTTAATACTTAATTAAGATATAGGTACAGAACAATGACCGTGTGAATAACATTTTTGAAGCATTCACTGAGTGGGGCCAAGATGAATGCTGCTATGTAGAGTCGCCCTTACAGGAGTTACTTTTTTATTATAATAGCCGTAAGCAAAACTCAGGCGAAAAGTAATTGACAAAAGCATTTCACCTTATGCAGTAGGAAAATGCGTCATTAATCATGAGCTATTCAAGATGAATATTCCATTAATCAAGTAGTAGGAACTGCTGGAGCATATCAGGATTAAGAATAACCTCCCGAATCTTACGATAGAAAACTTAATAATAGAACGTTATTGTATTCATCCTAGAAATAGGAGTTTCTAATTCAGGTACGTGAAGGAATGAAAACAACAGGAGTACGTAAATCGCATACCTTCGCGAAAACGCTAGACAGGTTCACGCCCCTCTATCTTTCCGCAAGTGTCGTGAAGCGGCACCTTATATGAATCACTTGGCAGTTAAAATTCTCACCTTCTTCACTTTTATCGCCCAGTTTTCTTCCCATTCTAAATCATATCCCTTTTCTCGCGCCACCCTATCTCGCTCCTCCACTCACTAAAACTGAGTGCAGATGCGACAAAGGATACCTTGGGCGTGTTTATGGGGAAGATTTGTTGATTCCTCTGGAGGCTTCGCAGGAGACGTTGACTGTGGGGTGGCGCAGAAGAAAGGAACGGCCTCACAAAGAGAGGGAGGGGAGATAAACTAGAAGTTGTCGTCGGTATGCGCGCATTTCGTCCCGGAAAATTCGGAGTCTTAAACTCGTTAAGTCGAAAGAGCGAGGGACGGCGAGGAGACGGGATTAAGGCCCGAAGAAATCGCTTTGTTCCCGAATAAAAACAGCGGGGGAAAAGAACAGTAGCTAGTTCGAATATGGAGTTTTTTTTATCGATGAGGAATGTGTGGTAATTTCCACTCTCTCTTTTTCTCCTTCCATACAAGGGAACAATTTCCAATAGCCTCCTCCTACAGGGATCAAATACTCGAAATCACCACCATCTCACATTTTAGAGTCGTGTTCAGTCAAAAGCGAGTCACTTTTTCGATATGCGCAGGGAATGAATGTGGGATGCCGACGGGGGTGATGGCCTCCCCTTCTCTTGGGAAATAGGGAAAAGGGATGGGAAGAGATAGAGATTTGCAGAGAAAGAGGAGGTATTGGAAGAAGTGGATTGGAAGGAAGAGACAATGGAGAAAAGGGTGTGGGGGAGAGGCAGGAATGAATGAGGGACTATAGAGGATATTAAAAGGGGAGAGAGGTTTATAGAAGAAGAATAGGCGGGGAAAAGAGCAAGGATGATTGTAGGAAAAAATTCCGGGCGATAAAAATGCGGGTTAGAGTAGAGTATTGGAAGAGAATGTAACGATTGCAGAGGATTAAAGAAAAGTGGCAAACGCAAATGGGAGTGAAAAAGGAGATGTGAATGCAGAGGAACACTTGATTAAAATTGCTGTCGTATAGCTGCAAAAACTCGGCCAGTGAGGTATTTGAGCCCCGAGGCCGGTTTGAACCTCATCACTGCACCATTAGCTACCAATAGCTTCGGAGATGGAAAGATGCATTCAAGACAAGTTTAGAGCGATGAGAAAAGAAAATTGGAACGCTGCTGTTAATTGATTAGATCTTAAAAACATTCCGTTAGTCATTTCTCGGGGCGGCGACTTCTAGATACCGAAGAAGAGGATTTTAGGAATATAAATCGGTAATCCAGGTCTTCCAGATTTCTTAAGACGCTAACTCAAAAAGTGACTAATGAAGTGTTTTCAACATCTAATGAATGCGGTAGTTTAAAAAACCTAGAAAAGAAAAATTATAAATATTTGATACCTTGAAGACGCTAACTCAAAAAGTTAGCTAATGAATAATAATAAAAAACTCAACTAACTCAAAAAGTTAGCTAATGAATAATAATAATAAAAACTAATGAAGTGTTTTCAACATATATGAATGCGGTAGTTTAAAAAACCTAGAAAAGAAAAATTATAAAGATTGAGAATTTTGATAAAATATTAATAAGGATTAAAATAATAGAGAGAAATTGTTAGCTAAGTACACGCAAAACTTTTAGTTCGCTGTAGTAGAAAGTACTCATGACATAGCAATAAAATAAATAATAGGGAAGATAATGATGTTTATAATTAGATGAAGGAAATAATAGCAAATGAATGAGGGATAGAAGGGAGATGGGATGGAAAAAAATAAATATCAGTCCCAACGTAACGCATCTTAAAGTAGATAAGAAAGAAGTACGTAACTTAAAGGAGAAAATGGAAGGAAAAGTATGATTAAAAAGTAAGAAATAAAAAAGGAGCCCACAAGATGAGGCTGAAGAAGAATTCGAGGTGGAGGGAGCTGAGTTTTATATTTACATTGGTGGAGAAGGTGGGAAAGAGAATGAGGGTGTTTGCAAAAGGTAAAAGGGGAATAGTGATTGAAATGTTAAGACCTTTTTGAACAAGAGTAATCCTCGAAAGAAGCAATAAAGCTCGAAAAATAATCCAAGGAGCGGGATTCGATTGTCAGCGGCTAATTTACATAAAGATTTTTGTTCTAGCAAGTATGAGGACTGATTTCACTTCCTCCACCTTGAAACGTCACTCCTCCGAGAAATCTGGCATTCGGATTTTCGCTATAGAGGCGGAGTGAGGGGAAATACTGCATTGAAACTCAATTTGTAGAATTTAAAGACAAACATGGTTTCATTAACCGCGAGAACTTCGAGTGACCCCCGTAAAAAAACCAACAGTAACATTCTCTTCAACATTTTTGTTCACAAGGTTTAAAATTTTCTGAAATATTAGGATGATTTAAAATAATTAATATCGTTTTCGATATCGTATTCTATTTTAGATGTGTTTTAGAGATGTAGATTATGAGCAAATTATCCTGAAAATAATTGTAATAACAAGTCCATTGAACTAATGCAGGTGTAGTATAGTCAGATTTAGATATTGGTCCTGATAATATAAGATTCTCTTTGTAAATAATTTAACCATACATTAAAGCTACAGCTTATCGCGTTAAAATGGTAATTTTAGGAATGGGTTAGAAGTTCGAAGGAAATTCACAATGGAGCCAATAAAAATTAAGGGAATCTGTAGCCGCTTACTACTGAATTTAAATATGAATGAAAATCTGATCAATTCTTTACTACATACGATTTCCAAGTTGCTTTTTACCGTAACATTTAGTAGTCACTGAAATTCTTCTTTGTTCCTTCTTGGAGTTCGAACGTTGAGTCGAAAGCGTCGCTGTATGGAATCTTTTCCTTTTACATTCCTTCTCAATAAATAATTCATCATCTTTCAGCGCGGCAGTTTTACCTTAGCTGAAAAAAAATTCTGAAGCTGAGAGAGATATTCAGATACGAGCAACTCGCGATAAAACGCTTATGCTGTACAAATTTTGAGACAGGCCTGTATCTCCGACATTTTAAAATATATACCATTCTGTCGCATTCTACTTGTTTTGTCTCAGATTCCTGTAGAATTTTACAGTAGTGGTGACACTGCATTCAGTATCCAGGTAATCAAGTTTTACGTAAAATTTTAGCTTATTAATGCATTATTCGGTTCCATGGCACTGGGGTTAGCTTGATAGCCTAGCAATATATTTACTACGAATTAGAGTCCACCTAGGGTTCCCAGATTGCCGTATGGGCAGCACGTTAGACTTCAATGATAGCGGTCCTGGGTTCGATTCGATTTCTGGTGGGTGGATAACGTGACCCCAGTTATCAAAGCACTTTTAAAATAGAATAGCCTTAAAGACAGAATTATTTACTTAGGAGATATTTTGCTGGGCCCTTTTAACCCAAAAATATGCTTTACGCTTAAAGTTTTGGCTATACTATTTATTAATTTTCTCGAACCACGTTCCTTCTGAAAGAGAATGAAATAACACTAGCCTATTTCTAATACTAGTTTATTGCATACTTCATTGAACACCGTTAAGTAAAATAAACAGTTTTATTGGACACGTTATATCTTCCATTCATTTGAACAGACCTTCGCTTAACCAAATGATCTTACAACATTCATCTCCTATATTACCTCAGCACATTGCTTCAAAACTCGTAATTAGAGCTATACGATGAACATTTTTATGCTTCCACTGCATTAACAAATGTGAGGTCTTAACGTTAATCCCCGTTTGCGTTAATCATCCAATTAATGCGCCCCTCTTGAAAAAATCATACATCTGGCGTTCGCTCCACCTGCGACTTAATCCAGGAAAACTAAAATGTTTCGGGAGCGTTCGCGTTGCTCAAACGTATTACCCCTGCGTTGGAAATTCATTTCCTTATCCGGTGCATCCACCACCTGGCGATGTATCCCACGAAAGGTTGCGATAAATGTTCGCATCGCTTTCCCCGCGTTAAGAGCGGCCAGTGGGGTACCTTTTTTCCCCACCACGGATTGGCCACATCCCAATCCTCGCTGGCCTTCGCCGCCACCGATCCCTTTCCTTCGGAACCACAAACCCATGCCTTCCCTACTCAACCACATCTTCTTCTCCCTCTAACCACTTAGGTGTACATAAAAGTCCATTGCCGGGATGCACCGAAACACCAATCAATCTGACCTCCTTGCCAATATCACCCAATCCCACAGTGCAATTTTTATCATATAAACACCTCCCTTTTCACGCTGTATCTCTCGGGTTCCATTAGCTTATTTTACAATTATTTTCCTCACTGATGACTTATTTGTCATCTTATCGATGTATACGAAGGATTCATTCTACCTATTCGAACCGTTCCTTACCTTTACCGAACGCTGCTGGGAAAGTTAAGATTAAGATTCCCTGAAGTAGTTTCATTAATATTCGTCCATGAGGCCTGAAAACGGAACCTTCCAATTGAATAAGATCTCATGATCTGATCATTTAAGAAAACTTATTGGGTTAAAGAAGGGGAGTGGAAAAGGGAAATATAACATACGTAGACCGTGAATTCTCAAAAAGTAGATAATTACTTGTTAGAATGTGAGGGCTTTATAATTTTTCATTTTTTCCAAAGTTCTATCAGTAAACATACAAATTTTTCGTTTTCTGATTCTTATATTTTGCATTCGTATTCTTATATTTACCCGTTTTTATGCTGTAGAACTTTTTTTCTGATAATATTCCCAGGATGTGTAAAGCGGCCATAAGTTTGAGCAATTAACGAGGAAATAAGACTAGCATGTTATGTATAGCATTGTGACAAAAATGATGGCCAAATCATAGGCTCCAGCGAATATATTTAATTCAGTCAGCCTAACCTAGTTACATATACAAAAGAGACTTATGCCATTATTTATCAAATTTGAATCTCTGAAAATTTCTCGATACAGTCGGCAGGATAGCGAAATATTAAATATTTTTGCAAAATTTTGGAATAGATGACTATACTCATTTAAAAAAAACTGCTTTGGTATTATAGATTTAGAAGAAAGTAGAATTTCAGAGAGATAGATTGATGCATTTCACTCAGTAAAAAATAGTAAGTGAAACGGCGGGTACACAAACTTCGCGCGCGTAATTTTTGTAAGCGAGAAAGCATATTAACTGATATACCGTCGGTTTAGTTCATAATGACATCCTAAAATTGCCTTAGATAAGATAAAGCACGAGGCGTCAGACCAAGATTCATGAAAATTACGTTTCAAAACGGTACCCAAAAGCGGAAAACGAGCTTGGTAAAGCTGTGGGGTCTTGCTTACAATTAACCCAGTCACTGATCCAATGACCAGTCCTTTCTATGCTGATACCTGACGGCTCCACACGAGAGAATTTAGTAAAGTTTAGCATCTTTTTTCCTTGATTCACCTCATCCCATTCGCTAATCAAGTGCATTATGTATACCTCCGCTGAATTGTGTCGGGACGCACCGTGGTTTGACACACTGACGAAGCCAGGCGCTCCGGTGTATTGTCGGCGTTTTGGTTTGGATACAGGGGTTCCTGAGTCAAATTTGATTATGGTCGTGAGAGTATGCGAATAGCTCAAAGCCTCGGAGTTCCCCACAGAACTCCCTGAACCAGTTACTTGCTGCGATGATAGATTCGATAACGGTTTAACAGCTCTCTCACGTTTACCGGGTGAGGAGAAATTGGCTTGGTGAAGTCCTGTTTTATTTGGGTTAGGGGAACCATTTTTTCGTGAATTTATCGAGAGAGTGATTTCGGTTGCTTTGTTTTTCTTTCTATTTGGTTTTCGGCTTCTATTACCCATCAGCTCCGCTACTGTTCTCAAATCTCCTGGTAAAACGAGGTCTTTGCCAGTTCCGCAAAATGAGCTAGTTAATTAGGGTTCGTATTTGATAACACTAGTGAAGAAGTAGCAAAGTTATGGATTGATAGTACTGTTAAAATTTTTGACAGTAATGTTAGGATTGACGAGAGCGACGAAGTCATTTAATCTCGCGTAAGGATTCAGGTACATTATAATTATGCGATAATTATATTCAGGAACAAGATAATAGGCGCTTCAAGATCACCAAAACGTCGAGGTCTCCACTAATAATGAGCGTCAAATATTACTTTCATATCATTTTCTAATTTGATAATTATATCATCATGGTTTCATTTGTTTTGTTCACATCATGTTATGTCATTCGGTTTTTTTAAATAATAAAATAAAACAATTTGTGTGGAGTATGCAGTGAGGAAGGGTAAGGCAAGGGAATAGTGGTGGGGATAGATCGTTTGCCCTTCAAGAGTCAATTGCTTTGCTCTCGGCTGTAGGAATTGGATCCTTATGTAGACAAATATTCAGTAATTAACTTTCTCGAAAGGAAATCACCTGCTGTTGCTTGTTTGTACAGCCTTCTGATGGAAACTTGCTAACAGCAGAATCGATGAAATATCTCATTGTTTTGTTAAATAAAATGGAATGATAAATAGCGTTTAAAAAACTGATTTTATTAATCCAATCATAAAAAATGTACTATATGGAACCCTGCGGTATTCGTGTTTTAGAAATTTAGCGTTTATTGTAATTGTGATATTTCCCTAGGAATTTATACGTCAAATTGTTAAATATTATAAAAAAGTCCCTCCATATAGAATGGCAATTTAGGAAGGATGGATAGTAAATTTTTGGTCAAACTTTCCCGATAAATTCAGAGATAATACATTCTTGAGTTACATATAAGGCATCACGAGTCCACTGTTACATATAACTAGCAGATATTGCAAGAAAGGTTAGATAAATAGATGCTGAAACTAACCGATTCAAATATTCAATCCTTTTTTGTGGAAGATACGCGACAACAATTGATTAGAGAAAAAGACTTATAGTGTATGTAACTCAAGCTAAGAAAGGGCTCACTTAGAGCAGGTGAGTTGAGGTATATGAAAGACTATTCGAGTAAATTTCGATACGCTCTTTTACATTTGAATGATGCCGTGATCCGGTTAAATTTTTAGTTTCATTACTCGAAGTAAACTTGAGGGTTATAATATCTGCCTTGAACTCCGAATTCACCGAGATTGCAGTTTTGAAATTTAATCCGCTATTCATTATCCTGTCTGTGAAAGAAATTTATGACATTGGACGCATTGAGTACGGCGGTCCGCTGGGCACAATTCGCCCTGTGAAAGGGATTTCACGATGCCGGAAAACGAATCTCACCTCTATTGGCCAAGTCTAAGTGATCGGTGCTACTATCAAGTGGACGATGGGTATGCAGATTAAATTCTCTCCTTTTATCCAAGAGTGGGCGAGATTGAGTTTGTTACGAATGGAATCGCGATGTTATAACTTGCAGATCAATATGATTAAGGTAAACCTGTTAGGCTATTTGAAACGTTTACTCCCTTTAGGATGCCAAAGAAAGAGTTACGTAAAATCACTGAATGATTATTGCCCGATTTTTTCGTGTCACATACTCATTCACTTGTACTTTCTTAATTTATATGTTATATAAACTGCTAGATTATTCGCAACGAAAAGGTTTCTAGGATATTTGGCTCATAAGGACATGCATCCGGGAATAACCCCAAGCAGAAACGGATATGAAATAAGTCTATCATGACCGGGAATCAAACCCGGAGTCTTCCTCTTTCCATTGAGAGCTGGATTATTTATTTCTGTTCGTTTAAAATTTCGATTCCGAAAAACTAATACTTGATTACATCATCATTTGCGTTCAGAACGATAACATAATTTAGGCCAATGATAAATTTATAAATATAATCGCAAGAGAATAAGTTAGGTAGTCATGACAAAATACCCTTGGGAGCGCAACGTAGTTTAATTTAATAATAGATATTTCCCGAGAAAAAGCGGAAATTGATGCACGCCTTTACGAGCAAAGTCACCTTCGCATGCAACAGTAGTCGATTTACATTGCCAATACAGATCAGAAATTTTAAAAATCGACCTAGGAACCTTCATATACCTACGCGTACAGAATTAGAAATCGCTTTGAATTGGAAATTCGGTCCCGTTGATTAGAAATTGCGAAACGAGTATCGAGGTGCGCAAAACATGTGCATATTTTATTTCGCGGTTTCTAATTACAGATACAATAACTCTAACTCCATGTCATTCTCCCAGAATCAACCGACAACAGTTGACAAACAAGAGAGATTTCCCCGACCAATGGGCAACTTGAGCGTTATTTATAAACCGCAAAAAAATCTCCGACGGGAATTTCCTCATATCGAAAAAGCATACGTAAACCCGCACAGCGGTTTCCCGGAGTCGAAATTGTTACGCATTCTGTTTACATCGACCGTCTCGGAGAACCGCGCGTGCCGCTTGTTTTGTCTCGAATATGAAGCGGGCGGCGAATAAAATAATCGAACATAAACATTAATTAAACGAAGGGAGAAACGTTCATCAATGGTGGAAGCCGGTCGGAGAGGAAAAAAGGAACACGAGTGTTTCTTGCCGGGCCGAGTGATGTATTTTCAACCACCGCAAAACAAGGGAACGAGGAGAAAGGCGGAAAGGTCGCGGCCAAGAGAAAAAGGTTGTCTCTCTCTCTCTCAGAGGACAACCCGGCGGATTTCATGTAGCGTTATCCGGTGGACACAAGCGAGTGGGGGAATCAGGTCCTCTTTCGTTTCGGGTCACTCCATCGCGGAGATTAAACAAAGTGTTTCTATTGTGTTCCCTCGATTCACGCTGGTTGAAAGTATATCACTCAGTCAGGGTAGCATGAGGTATCGTTTTGGAGCGTGCTATTTTGGTCTCGTTTGTTGAATCGCAGAAATTATCGCTCGTAAAATGGTTTTCTTTGAATCCGATGCGTAGACGTTTCCTGTTATTTGTCGATCTTTCCTTTCTTCGCATCCTTAGAGACTTATTCATACGAATATACCTACGTCAATACTGTCATCAGCCGTTTTCAATCCGACGTTGAATATTGGTCTCCCCGAGTTCCGAATAGGAAGAGGATTTCCAATTTCCTTCTTATTCAGAGCTTCTCGTCACATTACCCAGACGTATATTATGTATTACATTTGTAAATTAGCATACACTTTAATGTTGCGTATAACTTTTGCATTAATTCATGTATTTATATTTATTTAAAAAGCTGAATGGTTATAATGCTATCTTCTAACAACTTGGTCTCGGGTTCAAGCTCCATAGGTTTTTTTATAACCTCCGATACTATTTATAAAATATCTTTCAAATCATACCGTTTCTTCTAATATTGTTTGAAATATCCGATCTCTCCAGCAATTTTCACCTTATTCGAATTCTTTGATGATAATTCACAAAAACTCCTAAAAATATCCCTACTTGTGTCAGTTAGTACTTTATTATTAGGATTACTAAATTAAGCCTCATGGATTAGCCACAAGTAGTGTAATTCAGTAAGAGAATACAGATTTTACTTTTTTAGCAAGAATAACCAAGTTTATTACAGGAATACTCACACTCTTCTACAAACGTATGTAGCCCGTTATGCATAATTTAACAACATTGATATAAATCTTATTAAAAATAAAAATATATATGCTAGTAAAATACAAGAATTAAATAAAATCAAAACGAAAGAAACAAATACAATTCGGATATTTTCAGAATGATAAGATATTGGCAGCGATAAACCCTACAGAAATAGACTTTAAAACAACTTTACAAAATTACAGTATTTCTGTGAATCTTAATCTAGTATATCTTCCTGTTTACAAGATTATTTAAGACTACTTCGGATTTTTCCTACCATAAATGCTTACAACCATTGAGGGAAATGAGTTAAGTGGAACTTATTACGGGCACCGAGGAGAATCGATGAAATGCCAATCTTGTTTTCGGAATAGAATTTCCGTGAAATAGAACGCTTCCATGGATATTTTCGCAAGGAGGTTTAAGAGAACTATGGGAGTCATCTTAAAGGAATGCATTTCACAGAGACGTCGACAGATAGTAATGTTTTCCCCTCTTTTTCAGAAAGCTAACGCCTTTACTCCTGGATGCGAGTCATTGAAAGGCAATGGTTTCTGAAGTGCCGAACATCCCCTTACTCCTTAGAATCTCACGGGCAAACTTATCCTCCAACAATTGGCCGTACTTTTCCAATCCCTAAGGACACCTTTACGCTGGGAAAAAACTACTCTTTTGGAAATCACACTGTGTCAATCTTCCTTTTTCCCTCCCATGCACAATAACACTGCATCCAATCTCGACTCCCTGCGACGATCCATAGAAGACTGGTTCTCTTCTAGCGGGCTTATTCCATATATCCCGTGGAGTGGATTGAGGGAAACGTGCGAATTTTTTGGGGAAGTGAAATGAACAGAGGTACACTTTTGTAAGTTCGTGGCGAAAAATGATGCTTAATTCCATTGGAGTACACGATGTAATATACTTAAAGAACGGGATTTCCTATGCGGTGGGAAAGGATGTTTTGTCATATAATTAGTATTGAGCGGGCGTCATCTACTCTATGGTAAATAGTGGAATACTCGATAAAGAATGCACGCAAAAACAGTGAGCTACAGAAAGCTACGGTCTTAACTTCCTTGCAACCATATCTTGATGAATGTAATGTTTTTCCCTTTTGTTAAGCAGTAAAACAAAATTTATCATCCCCTTAATTTTATTTCAGTCACGTATATATTTATTATAATGCGTAAAATATTGTATGAACGATGTATTGCATTAATTAGGCAACCCTTTATTCATTGCTATGAAAAGTGTAATTCATAGGTTCATTACACAGCATTCTAACTCGGTGAGGAAATTACAGGAAAACTATCTTCATTCTACAGGCCATATTCTGGCTCTCCTGGATTAGTTTCCCTTTCTAAACCGTGTAAAATCTTTATACATTTCAATCAACGTTTATCTTGTCACTACTTTGACATGTTGTATTATATAATTCCTTTCCCTGGACTACAACCTTGGCGTTGTGGAGTGGCTTGCGTGTTTCTTTGACCTAGAGAGCTAAACTCGCTGGACCTTTATTCTTGGTGGAGTCACTCATGCCAGAAAGGTCAATAGGTAAAAGCAAATGAAAGGCAGTCCGTGCAGCGTCTGTACCCCAGTGGGGCGGCCGTTATGAGTGATGTAGTCACGTTAAAAACAGTTTGGAGAAAGGAAATGGGAGACCACCTCGAATTGCTATTCCATGACTATGATGTTCCAGAATGAGAGTAGAAACGAAAGGAAATAGATGGAGGAGTAGACATAGACAAAATAAGATAGATGAAGTAAAGATTAGAGTAAGTTATCACGATAGGAAAGAGATAGCATTAAGTAGAGAATATTTAGGCACATTAACTTACCGAAAGGTAGTCGGTACTTGTGATAATGACTACATAACGGCTGTGATTTCGTGACGATATTCGACGCAAGCTTTACGGCATTAGATTCTTTATTCGATGAAATTTGATCACATAGGCCGCAAAAGTCGATGGTACTTTCATTAGAGACTCTCTTTAGCATTGCTCAAAGGAAGAAACATAAAGCAAACAACATTGCAGCATTGAAAGCTGCAATGTCATTAACCTCTCTCTTTTCATTAATGTCATTTTCTGCTCTGATACCATTTGTAACGCCCAATGGACGTATGCGATTGAAAGCTACATCATCCCTTTGGATGAATTTCCACTACTAAATGTTGTACTTCCCGTGATAGATTATAACTGGATTAGATTTAATTAAATTCGTCGACGCCGGTGATGCGTGAATTTATTCCGCCAAATTCAAAGTGTTTCACGAGCACCGCGTAAAATTGATTTTTTCAATTATTAACTTTTTCGAGTCGGACGTTATGAATATTATCGCCCAGTTTTCGTCACCACTTTAGTTAATTGCATTATTTATGTTCAGAGAATGTTACTCAACAAATAACGCAACAAACGATCAAAGTTGTACTTAATCGCTTTGCCGTTAAATTTCGCACCAACCTAGTTAGTAATTTGGATTTAATCGACGGACTATGGTGATTCGTTGTAAGCCACCGAAAGATTTACCTTTAGTCATATTTAATGAGAATTAGAGGAACGTAAATGACTTTGCTACTGTTTTTAAAATCATGTGTTTTTGCTAATTTTCAATTTCCTTGCTAACCTACATTCGGCAGCTGCTTTGAAATTAAAATAGATATTAATTGCTCTTTCGTCATTCGAAATTAGGGAGACAATTTAGTTACATCTTCCATTTGGAGGTAAAAATCGAATATATACGTCATACTTTGAAATATAAAATGCATAATTAACCTGAATTTTAGTGTTCCATATGAAAAATATCGAAGCTAGGTACACAGGGGTACAAGGCCAAGTCGTCACAAAGAAGACAAAATTTACGTAAACTGAATCTGTATCAAAATTATAGCAGGTATAGATTAAAAGACTCACAGAATATACAATTGATGGAATAAATTAGTTACACACACGTTTTTAGCTTAATGAAAAGTTGCAAAACGCTTAAAATTTCTGTTGTCCGAAGAATTTTTAATGATAATAATTTTAAATAATGTCAGAAATGGTAAGGTATGATCGATCCCGCTGGTCTTAAACAATGTACATTTGCATTCGTAGACAGAGCAAGTTTTATTCTAGACATTGTATCTGGTAATATTCTTTTTTATCTGATAACTTCTCGCTATCTGATAAGACATGTCTTTTACGATTACGGCCCGGAATATTACATCCATATCTGGATTGATTAACATCTCTCCTAGCCATAAAGACATCGTTGCGCATTCAGGCACACATTTCAAATCACGTTAACTTTTCATTCTTGATTGGACTCTTATATTTCATTGCTTGTATAAAATTAAAATAAAAGCTTTGGCTCCGGCAGCCCATTTTTGGAACGTCAAAACTGTCCAACCTTTCACTGTGGAACATACAAAATTAATAAACTTGGCATGACAAAGCGTGCAGTTACAATATCTCAAAAGGCACTCACCCCATCAAAAGTTTTATTAATATTTCAAACTCGCCGTTTAGGAACGAGTTAATTTTAATTGGCTTTATCAGTATAATTTATTACGAGTTTATAGGAAGCGTCGCGTGATCCGAGCCCTTAAAACATTAATGCCTCAATTAAAATCCATACATGGATATTATTTTAATGAGCCAAAAGTGTTAAACCGGCCCATCGAGTAGGCAAACTCGGGGTTAAGAAATTGAACCTCAACTTGAGTCAGTTCATTCGTTTTTCATCCTATCTGTACAGCACAGTCTTCGACTTATGCAGACAGACTTGCATCGCCTTCCTCTTTTATAAACCCTTTCTTTCTCTCTTATTCTCCACTCATTCTCATTTTAATCTCCCTTATTTTGGCTCTCCCATCAGCTCTCTCGCCCTGAATATTTCCCCGTTATTTTGAGTGCGATCAAAACTCACTTCTCTCAGTACCTCGACTAATCCCTCGCCAGATCCCCATCCAACACTTAGAATCCCGCGTGTAAGAAAAAAGCACTCATAAGTGGGAATCGTGCAAATTAAGAAGTAGAGGGCACAGCGGGAAACAATATAGGCGTCCCCATCACTACCCATTTTCCGTTTTCTCTCTCTTTAATTATGTGGAGGGATACGGCCAAGAAGCCCTAGGGAGATTATAACTTCATAACACTAAGGTCTTTTGGATAACTGTAGGGATGATTCTCCGTATGAAAAGTGCAGACTATACCTATCTGACGGGGAGTATACATGCGAAGGTTGTGTGGCTATATTTTTAAATTTGTTTGTCTTTCACTACCCTATGTAAACAGATGCATTCCATCCCTACACCGAAAATTTTAGTGTCGTTTAATAATGCGTATTTTCATTCCTTGCCTTTCTTCGTAAGAGGATACGGTAATTGCGATTCCGTACGACTTTGAGTTCCTTCCCTCTAATCCTTCAAAGAGCACTAATTGCTCCTAAATTTCCATACGATGTTTCCCCCGCGTAAGTGTGAATGGAGCGAAGTAGAGCTTTATATTTTAAGTGACTTAGCTCGTTACATTTTAGGTAGAGGTTATGATAGCTAATTTTATCGTGAATGAAAATTTGCGTATGGCTTCCATCTTTGGCGGGAAGGAGAATCGCTTCCCCTTGATGAATTTGTAGTGATGCAATTTTCCTAGGATCTATTAATGAGCTTGAATGAATGAGTAATTTTGAAGTATGACTATGCTCGCTATACATCTCCTATATTTATCACGACAAAATGGCAATTTTCGCCACCCATCTTGTCATGTTTATAGATTCACCCATGGTTTCCGTTCGGAAAGCATTTTTCCTGACGTTTCTATAGTCTTTTATTACCTTATCAGCTTCCTGTTACTTTGCTGAAATAGTGAATGAGTAGATAATTAAATATAACAATTATACTTCAAGATATCATGCATAGTATCTCAGAGCTTAAGCTTATATTGCGGTACATTCAATTATTATATTTATAACTCTGGAGAGCTTGATTATTTATAGAAATTCCTAATTTCCAATATTTCGTAGCATAACATAATAAAGCATCAATATCATTACTCTGAAACACACTTTATCTAAGAAATATTGAACGTGTAAAAAGTCTGACCAAAGCGCCGGATCTTCTATTTTCCGATGGATGCTATTGCAACTAAATATTCCATTTAGGGAAATAAAATCATGCATCCGGAAAGTGGAAGATCCAGAATCGAGCCCCAGTCATATCAGACTATCGTTTTTACTTGGTAATTTTCATAAATTCATGCCTTGACGTGCAAAAGTTTTCTTTTGCACTATCCCTTAGGTAGCTTTTCTCCTATCACACTCACGAACTAAAACGAGGCAAAATTAAATGAAATGTCCTCTACGCTGTACAAACTTTTCTATCAAATGTGGATCAATATAAGGTATTTTATTTTGCGCCACTTTATTTGTTATCATCGTCCATCTCGGAAAAATCTTGGGTTGGAAACCCGCTTAAGATTTTCAAGTCCTTTTCCGTAGCATTACCAATCCTAGCACATAGGCAACATTCCATTTCGGCTGAGGAACTGCTTACTCAATGTTTCCCTTTTTCGAAATCGTATATCCTCTGTTTCTCTATTATCACATTCCCTCTTTCCTTCATCCCAGCCCCTCTTCCTTCCACCGATCGCCCTTCCATTTTCTACTCTCCAATCATCTCTTCCGCTTCGTCCTTTTCTCGTTTTCCTTCCTCGCAATTCCGCTTTGCTCCTCTTCCGCTATCACTTTCTCAACCCCATATCCTATCCAAGCACTTTTTCCCTCCTCATTGCCACCAAACGATGCTAAACGTTCCGCCCGCCCTTCCGAAGAAAAATTGGTTTCGTTTTTCGGAGTGAGCAAATGTAAATTTTGTTTTGGTACGCTTTAACGTGTAATGGTTTGATTTGGGGATAAATCTTCTCAAAACGCCCCACGATAATAAATTGTGTATTGTTTCCTTTTTTCGCCCAAGATAAATATACTGGCACGCGGAGTAAATCTGAGCGTTTGAATCGTAACTAACCGGATGTTTAAGATGTTCTATAATGCTGATAATTTTTATATTACATTATACGCATGTTTGTAGTTAACCGAGTTTGATTTAATGCTAATACTACTACCACTAACTTGGATAAACAGATAAAACTGCTGAGAGCCTGAAAGCCCCTATTTTATTTATTTTCACCTTTTATACACAACGGAATGCTTCCTACATTTTACCAAATCGTTGGTTAAATGATTAGAGCTTTTTCGCGAAAATCTTTTGCTATTAAGTCTACGCTGGGATATTCTGTTGGGGAGGTAGTGAACCAACTCTCCTAAGTTAACACGGTAACACTAAAGTTGTCTTATTGTCCTGAAATACATGCTGCTACGTCGTTTACAACTCAGCAATTGATTCTCGGGTACTTTACTTAATAAATCCTTGTTTTACAGTCTTCAGCACACGTTACTTCTGAACACTCAAGTTGGATTTCCATCATACCCTACATTCTTAAGTAGTTGTGTTGTTAGTAAACCGAAACAATCCATACATAATAATCCATAAATAAGTTCTATTTTCTATTCTATAAGTTAATTAGAATTTAAAATAATTGATTTCAGGCTAATGTAAACACGTTTTGAAATCTTTCAGTACAGATTTTGCATCTAATACTTGCTTGAATATCAAGCCCTCAAGCATTAGTAATAAAACGCACTTAGGTACGTTTGTGTTGAGATAAATATTGAGGCTTACCAAAGGTGAGACAGTTTTCTCTAGGTTTTCTCTACCAGAATATTCTGATTTTAAACCCATCACGTAACCTCAGCACTTTGATGCTAAGAATGAAACATTTCATAGTATTCAGTGTATACTGCAATGAGAGGCAATTAAGAAAGGAATCCATTGATAAATACAGGGCAGCATGCACTCTGTCATAAATAGCAGTCTCAGTCAATCTAAAAAATTCCGCAAATAGGGCTTATGACGAATAGTTACGTAAATATTTCTCATAGGGTATTAAAATGAGATGGAAATATTTTTCTCTTGCGCAGCTTTTAGAGGAATAATTAATCAATGAGTGGTTAAATCCCTTCAGTATTTCCCTCAGTTTCGACCAAAATATTTTCATCACTTTGCAAATTTCCCCACGGATATGTTTCTCGGATCCTTGGAAATTCATGTCTCATTCTTTCCGCCATTTCTAAAATAACGTGATCATACCACTAAGCCGCTCTGCTTTTTTCGGTCACGGCTAAATCGATTTCAGCCCGTCATCATTTCATCGCGTTATCCCGCGTGATTCCCTCAGCCGCCGTGCATGAAAATATCCACAGAATTTTTCCCCGTTAATTCGAGATAATTCGATCACACCGTAAAGCTGGTCCACCATCGCTTTTCCCGTCACGGGAAAAATGAAAAAACTTGGCCTAACTTTTTCATCGCATTATTCCGGTACAATTCCGTTACTTTGTTACGTACCGTTTCCCGGCTACTGAATCTCTTCCGAGCCCTTGTCGCTTCTCACCGTTTCCTTTCGTCCCCTTTCCCCTTATCGTTCCACAGCTTATCCTTTCCACGCCCCCTCACAACTGCGCCTCATCAGCGTTCCTCGATTTCTACCTTTCCCTCTTCCCTTTTGTATATATTTCTATCGCCGATCCTAAAGCCCTCTTATTCCTTTTCCCTCCTCCTCAATCCATCGTGCTTCGGGATCCGGCACGATTAGAACGTTTTTGGTGGATAGAATTTCCAGGTGAGCTGAGTCAAGGAATTGTGGAGTGTAAAGAGGAAGGTGTATCCGTGGCTTTCGTTAAAACGAAAAGAATTTATCGTGCGAAAGTTGTTTCCAGGAGTAATACCCCCGCGGATCGATCGGCGCTGGAAATATTAATATGGGGAATAATTATTTTTCGGGGAGTTTACCCAATTTGGGGAGGGACGGGTTGAAAAATGCGGAGCATAAATATGATCAGATCTTGGGTTTTCTTTGACCCAGCTGATTTTGCCTTTATGAAATTCAATATTAACGAGTTTCAAAGGCTTGAAAGTGCGTGAATGGGGAAGAATTGGATAAAAGGAGACAAGGAATGCTTTATAGCGATCATGAAACGGCGTGTAAGGGCTTTTTTTCACACCGTCGAAAAGTGTGAGAGATCAACTGGATAATTTGAGCTAGATGTGAGCCGTGGGGAGACAAAGATACATGGGAAATCCCGTTTTGTACTTCCTTGTTATGTTTACGTTTGAAAAATCCGTTTAGAATTCTGACATCAAAGAAAAGATTTGTGTACAAAAAATAATTTGTGAGTGTTCTTAAATCTATGACAGTTAGCGGAAACGTATACATAGCGATGAGATGTTAGCGATAGTTAATTTGTAGTAGTGTCGCGCTGTCGCCACTAGAAATGCCACTTCCCAATAATAATGGGAAGTGGCATAATATAATAATAAAATAATGTTTACAAAAATTCAAGGAATGAAGTCATAGCAATCAAACATACTTTAGAATATCTCTGAAAGGTTGCGAAGGATCGATTCCGTAGACTTGCCAAAAATAGCTAGGGTTAAGGTAGTCTTTCTTAGTCTCCTTAGCATATACGATATTCCTAAAACTAATATCTCTTAAAGTTTAGAGTAGAAATAAAATTTGCAGGCAATGAACGTTCTACGTTTAACGAAATCGTTGTAGGTTCTGAAAATTTTCCAAAATTTTCTATGCCCTTACTACACAATGGCTTTTATGGGAGCAATTTTTCTGTAGAAGAATTTTCTCCTGAAAGATTATTTTCAATGGAAGCAACTAGATATCACTTACAACATTCCTTTCCCACTTGAGTTTCATTGCATACCTGCTAGGGAAAAATGTATACTGCAAATCGCCTTAAAAGATGAGTCAATATAACATAATCTGATAAAAGAAACTCTTCAATCATGTAGCAATAAATCATTTACTGGAAACAAAATAGAGATTAATACTCGCATGAAAGGAATTCCGACATAACTCGTACTCATAGCAGGGAATGGAAATTTTACTCTTTCCCTTTTCGATGTTATATTTATGAGGAAGAAACATTCTGCTTTCTTAGTATTCCTTCTTCCTCAAATACCCGTCCCAAAACCTTACGAGAGCTCGTTCTAACACGGGCGGAAGGAAAAGAAAGATTTTAAAAATTGATTCCTTATCCTTCCCTAAGGAACGCAGACAGAAGTTCCTGTAATGAAACCTTTCTTAAAGACCCTAAGAAGTTCTTTTACTTTGAAAATTACTTTCCCTCGCCAGCAAGATTGATTGCCATCATCATTGCCATCGTGATATCTTTTACATTTTAGATTATTTCTTACGTACGGCCTTAGTTAAATTCCTTTCCGTTAATAAATGATTCCTACCCAATGTCGAATGAAATATCTTCCGGATGTTTTGCATACTTATAAAAACCGTAAAAAAACACAAATGAATTTTCACGTAGGAGTTTAACAGCACTACACCAGATTATCAGTTCATTAATATGGAACTTATATTCGGATTAAAATTCAAATACGAAGTTATAATAATATAAAGTAATAATTTGAGCTCTTCGCTGTTCACAATAGCCCAGAGCATTTTTAGATGATACTAGAATATTACAAGCTCTCATTTTTCCACTGTTTTGTACAAAATACAATTCCATCCCATCTCTTGCAAATAATTCTCATCCATTTTTTACTAAATTAATATTTACAATACTTCAGCATTTCCGCTGTTGTATGTTCTGAAAATACAGCTGATTTTAATTAGCATTTTTATGAGAAGAATAAGGAAAAGTGATGAGGTAGCAAAGGAAGAAAGAAAGCCAAAAGATTATCTGAAGAGAGAATTTTAAGAAATAATAGACAACTGTGGGAGGAATTTAATGAATACAGATATGCTAGGAGAGCGTGAAAATAAGAGCTTTAGCATTGTTTCTAAATCATTTTGAAATATATTTTTATTATTTATTTTTAAATATATTTTAAGATTTTCCTTTACGTCTCTGGCTTGAGATCTTAAGATTAATCTGGAATCTTCCGGTAAGGAAGACAGAGAATTAAAGTTGGCCTTTAACTGTGACTCCTACAGAAAACTGTGGTTTAAATCTAGAGCATAAGTGCTTTAGGAATTATTTATGCTGGAAGTGGGCTCTCGAACAGCCAAGTAAATGACGCGTTCGTCCTTGGATAATACTATCCCGGGTTTGATTCCTGGTGAGAGCTTACTCGTGAAAAATGACCTCAGCTGTTGACGCACTTATTTAACCGTACTAATTGTGCACGAAGTACTTGCTTCATTGTGGACGGTTAAAGGACTTTGTTTCCTTTACAGAGTACTAATTGGTTTTAAATACAGGTATTAATATAGAAATGAGTTTCTTCGAATATCGATATCAGCTCCCTTTTTGCTTGTGAAAGTGTAAGCCATTCGAATGAATTATTTAATGAAAATACTAGTGAAATTTCGTCTTTGTGTGTACCGAAATGTAGAGAGTACTGTGGAGTTTTCTGTGATTGAAAATATTCGACACATGTCCTTCCTTTTCTGGCTTGATCATAGCTTATGTAAAACTCGTATTTATATTTCCGCACTTCTTCCCGGAATATTGAATAAGTTTAGTAAGTAGTTGAATTTTCTTCTCCATAACCAAACAACTTTTGTCTTAGAGTTCCCAACTGACTTTTTACATGAGTCAAGCCTTTGTTTCTTACCATTATTAAATTATAGAATTCTTGAATCTCTAATGATTTAGTTTTATCAAATTAATCTTCACATACATTGAAAAAGAATGAGCAGTGTATCTCAATCATATTCTCGACTAAATTTTCTACAACTCAGTCGTCTCACCCATATATACTTTTACTGCACACCGCAAGTACAGTTAGAGAATCGATGAATAGTATTGAAATTTCAACCGATCATAAATTTTGTCTTTTGATCAGTAACCAGTCTCTCTGTCGATCCTAATGGATGCGAAAATTGTTTTACTCCCCTTCCCGTAGAGGTGTATCTTCAGTAGAACGCTGTTTCACATTCACCTGTCCTCGTGGCTCAGATATCACCGTCAACGTGCGGTAAGGTTACTTGTCTTCCTTTTAAACAAGGTCTTATTCGGAAGAGCTATCTCTCCTTCAGCAATTGCGGTTAGTAAATAGATGCTGAAATAAAGTGATGCATGTTCTCCAGTTCTCGTAACCCTTATTTTGAGTTGGGATTCCTTATTTTGAGATGTTATGAACTCTAAAAATAACTCCGCGTCCCTTTCAAAGCGTATCCACTGTTCGGGGAAAATATTATTGCTGATTATTTTTTAACATTCAAGGTTCGGCTTTCTCGGTAAGCTCCGTTGTAGGTCTGCTTTTGTATCATAAAATTTCGAAACTAAAGCTTCTACATCTCAAAAAATACTATCCTCCCCCTTCGGGTTTATCGATCGCTCTTTAATTAGTGAAAGTGAAGTCCGTCAGTTCGAAAATTTGTAGATATTAATGAGAAAATGAAAATGGACGAATGCAACATATTGGCGGAAATTCTGGGTCACGTCTTTATTTAGTGATCCACTCGCTTGAAAAAATTGAAATGCTCATCATTTGGAAAGCGTAAATTGAATACAATCTGGAGACCTTCAAAGTTTAAAAAAAAAACACATAATATCCCAATCAATTCTACGATTTTCCAATTCCCTAAAAAGTTTTAGCAGGAATAATAAATTATGGAATTCGTGATTTAAGCTTTTATGGCCAAAAATTCAGCGATGAGTCTCACCTTAAAAATGTTAACTCTGTCAAATCTTCGGAGGATTTAATCTTTGAAAAACCTCTCAATATTTCCTTTACATCATTAAGCACATTTCCTTTTCGATTAACTTTGTCCGGTTTCTGTGTTCGTTTTATGAACTTTGAAAGCGTAGGGCCATTTATTGCCTCATTAATGGCCAAAGGATATTAAATGCTATTTTACAAAAGGTTTGATTATTCATTTATCAGTCGCAAAGGTCCTAAAGATATTGCATATTGTCTTCAAATTGCTATATTTTTATGTAGATAGATGGATATTAGACACCTCTCTTAGATAACTTTGAAAATAGGGAGATGATTAAGAGCTATCTGATACAAATCTCTTTAAAAATTTAGAGTTCGCCGTATATTTTTGCTGCTTTGGTTTCTGAAATGTTATATGGTGAAAATCTTTTAGCATACTCTGAAAAATTAACATAGTTTCTTTTGCTAATGAATTTCATGAAATCACTACCAATATATTTTAATCAATTTAATGTTGTAGCCTTTTTCATTTTCCATTGAGCCTTAATGGAAAACATTCCCACGTAATAATAACGCAAGATTTATCTTAATCCTCCAATATCTTTCACAGCCTGTAATCCTCTCATGTGTATTATCTTAATCGTCTACTCTACTATGATCAAAGAGCTGAATTAGAAAGAGTGACAATCAAGATGACAAAGAAAAGATTATTTATTAATTTCACAAATATTCATTTTTGAACCGGGGGATAACGAAATGTTCTCGAATCTTTTCCTCGTTCCTGTATTCTATCTAAATGGAATGAAAAAGATTAATAATCTGACAAAAATACGATTGTACATTGCGAGTGATGTATATCAATAATTGTACAGTTAAATTTATTTCTAAGTGAACTTATCATGTAAAATATTTGAATTCGCAATCAGAATTTGTAAAATTTTGACAGAGTAGGAATGTTTTAAATGGCTTTCCCTCCCGACTAGGCTCTATATAAGTCAGGATTCTTTATTTTCCCCCTCGTTTTCCATTACAATACCAATTAATTTTCCTTTGTATTTATAGCTTTGATTTTTGAAATTGATTCAGTTGATAGTTATTTTTTTGAAAACCATCATTGTAATCAGTATCATTGACCATATTCTTTGTAACATGCCAAACATTGCCATCTGTATTGTTAAATAACTACCACCAAACCTGTTGATAGTCTTTATTTATATTATTATATATTACTGCCAGGTGGCAGCTCCTGTACATCCTCCAGTAAGACATAAATTTTCGATTAGGATATACATTTTCCAGTAAGAAGAAATTCTTTAAACAAGTTTTGAAGCACTGAGGAAAACACTTTAGAAAAATTTGGAAATTGGTTAAGGCACTCTAACCATTCGGCCAACCATCGACAAATAGATACGATACAAAATAATAAAAATAAGCTACATAAATATGACATAAACTTACGCCATTTAATGAGACCAATATCTGGGAATAAGACTTTAAGATCACTTTTCCAAATTATTTATCTACTGCGTTACATTTTTGATAAACACAATTGTTTTCACAGATGGTTCCTATAAATCAATATCTGATAATTTGATTTCGGTTATTGACTTATTATGAATCTATGTCCTAACTATTCTCTATCTTCCATCAGCGGGCATTACTAATTTTAGATTTTCATTTGGACGCATTTTCGCACTAATATGTTTTTAGAGAGTCTGGATATTTTTTCTATATGTGATCTGTACTTAAGCATCGCACCCTAAAGGGAACACCGTGTGATTTACTGGAATTAGGTTGTCTCTTGAATTCTCATTCGCGACAGTTCTCTCTGAGTCCGTGGGAGTTAGACAAATTATCCGCTGATTTACTAGTTTAGACTCACTCCGTAGTTCTACTCTGTCCCGTAACTACTGAAAATTACTTTGACTCGAGTTCCTCAATTATAGGAGTTCTTACCTGACCAGTCGCCGATTTGCTTTCACACTGAGTCGCTTTGACTTCACAAGTAAGACTAGCTGCACCTGAACGATTCAGGAGATACCAATCTTATCGTAATTACTATGCATATATCTAACGAAAATGATATATGTTGGATATTATCATGCAGGTATTTCCTGATAAAATTAATAACCGTCAGAAATACGTGTACGGTTAGCTTTCACTAACATTATTTTTGCCCTACCACACGCCTAAACAATGGGATGGACTGGGAAATGAAACGAAAAATTGAAATGTAGTTGTTTATTTTTTATGGGCATTTGTGATACATCTTAGAAATACTGCAATAGGGCTACGATTTTACATTCAACAAGTTTCTTTGCTAACATCATTGCTGTGACTGTAAGAAAATGTAAATTTTAACTGATGTAAAACTGTGTATTTTTATAATTTTTATATATTTTGGGCGATGTATTTAATATTTTAAAATATTTATTTTTATTACTTTTTATCATGAGTTCCATCTGGCATGAAGTGACGGATTTCAGATAAGAGAAACATTTTATTTTCGAATGATTACAATGAAGTTCGAGTAAAGCGATGTAGGATAATGTACAAGGCACAGCATAAGTATCTCGTCTCACGTGGATATTATATATGCAATGACATATTTACATGTATACCTTCACATAATTTTAAGAATACCTTCCTAAAGGAGATTCTTCAGGTATGAGCCCCGAGAGACCAATGTAGTTGGAGCATAATTTCTACTCGGTTAATGTTCACACAAGAACACAAGTAAAGGATCAATTTAGACTACCTAAGATTAATGCAATACAGAAAAACTCCTTACTAGATGCATATGAAAGTATCTTCATATATCAAAACAAAGGGAAACTCATGAATAATGATAATGGGCCCAATCTAGTTTCTTTGTCAAGCTTTCTTCTGGACTCTGTTTCTTAAAGGAGTTTACCTCGGAAATTCCACTTCTCCACCCTCTTCCCCTACGTCACACCATAAAAAATCACCTCATCACCCCCTTCCCACGACAAACAGTTAAAAACACCGCACTCTGCCCTTCTTCTCTCATTCCGCATGTATTCCTCCCCCTCGAGGCATAGCCACCAAATGCGCATTGGTTGATTCTTAGAGGGTTGGTAATCTAAGGCTTCTTCCATTCGCGTAAGTGGCTCGACGATTCTCTGACGTATTAGGCTAACGGAGAGTTTCTCGAACCTCTTATCCACAACGATAGTTGAGGAAGTGAGTACTGGAATAGTAAGGAGACAGAAAGGGACAGAGGTTTGTAATGGAAGGAGATGAATGCAAAATAATGGGGTTTGGTTTTGAGGAGAAATGGAGCAGAAGGAATATGCAGGAGCGGCTAGGATTAAACGAGGAAGAAGTAATTTAACCCCCCAGTGGGCATATGGCACCCAATAGACACTAGATGATTTCAAATCTCAACTTCTTACTAGGTTTTTTTTCATTTCGCTACTCGTTAAGAATTTTAGAATAACTTTTCACCTCTAATGAGATTCTATATTTTCTTGGTTGGCTGGCTGGATTCTCATTACATTTCGTGACTTTCTATGAAATATTCTTACAGAATTTATGATTCGCCATTGCTGTCTTTCCCTTAAAATTTTATCAGAAATGGAAAAGTTAAACGCCTTTGACGGAGATAAATCAGTGTGGTTGGGGTTATCTGACTGTAATATTAGGCAATCGTCCTTGGAATCCGCTACGTTAAATTTGAAATTTAGCATGTATGGTATGGTTTTCCGATTTCCAAACTGCATGGCTAGTAGCACACAAAAGTCGTTCCATATAGATTGTTTTCTTTGAATTGTGTATTAAGGCAAGTAGAGACAGAATTTCAGTGAATAGAAGCAATAGAAGTAGTCAACTTATCGGTGTAGAATAAATGTGAAGCGGTAGAATTCTGGAAATTGCTCTATGCGAAGAATTCGTGACAGTATCTGGGAGCATAAGAAATTTTTGAATCGACTTTTCTTACTCTGCTCAATATATGTTTATAAAGAAGTGGAAAGTAGGCCTTCCATAATTTTTCTGCATAGACACTTTTTTGACATTTTATATTTTTACCCGTTTCTAAGTAAGTTTCTTAAGAAAAATAAAGAGAACCCGATTCAAAAAATTTCGGTATTTACTTCGGCAAAGATTTTTTCGATATTTTATGCAGAAGATGATCTAGATTCTTCCTTAATAGATATCTTGTTTATTTTATGAAGCTATAACAAATTCATATAATTATACTAACGTATAAACACATGAAAATATATAATTATGTATTACGTGGGATCCCGTCTAAATAAATACGATATTTTGAAATTAAATTAATAGCTGAATTGACCCCTACATTAAGAAAGTAAATGAGAAACTTGCCTACTTAAAAACCTTACAACGTGAGTGAATATTTTTGCCGAAAAAAGAAGGTCTGGGAAAGATATATGCACGGCTAATATCACGCTATTTTATAAATGAGTAAGAGATTCCAAATAAAATTAAACCCTCTGCGGATATTAAATAATGGGCGCAATTAGTTTTACTATAATCGTTTACAGCAAACACGGCGCATTTTTATTCCACCTCGAGTATTTAATTCGGCCCGGATCCACCCCTTTTATAGATTAACATTTCCCCAATTAAAAAGGTTTTATAGCGCAATACCAGATTGTAATTAAGGGACGGAAGATAAATAATACTACGGCGCGGGAGAGATTTTTTTACGCGGCACCCGCCGTATCAATTAAGGGGAGAGAGAAGTCAAATTTTCCATTAGGTTAATTCTAAATGAAACTGCATTTCGGAGAATCCCGGAGAAGCATCAGAGAAACATTCTCAACCTGAAGACGTTCGGTGCATTTCACCGGATTAATTAGAATAGAACGACATTTGCAATTTTCTCTCCGCGGGAGCGTCGTCTTAGCCCCGGACTTGCCCCCCGTCATTCCCCACTTGGAGAATCCTTCGCTCCCATACCCTCAGGACTCCGTGACGAGACTGAAATCCCCTCCGAAGTAAGTAAACACATTGGGGCGCGGGATATATTCTCGGCGGCTATAATTTCTCACCTATGATTGAGAATTTCCTACCGAAGTCACCGCAAAAGCGTTGTGGCCCCTCGAGTTAAAGAGATCCGAAGAGGGGCGGTTTTTTCCGCTCGGCAGAGGGTGGCGAAGATGGTGGAGGAAGAAATGAAAGGAGCGGGATCAAGAGGGGGGGAAAAACAAAAAAATATAAGCCCGGCACGTGACCCGAATGGATGAGTTGTGACTCTCCATTTTCCTGCTCGTCTCCGACAACGCTCCTTCCCTTTTCGCTATCTGCCCCCCTCCACCCCGATCTTTATTTCATTTTACGTTATCGTTGTGACATTTTTGTCCTCTTTCTCGCTCCTTTTTCCTTTTTTTTGCGCCGTAGGAAAGGTCGAGAAACAGGGAGTTCGGCGGAGTCTTTTTGCTTAAAGATGATTTTTCCCCTCTCCATTCCCCCACCCCGCATCTTCATTCCTATTTCTTTTTATTCCTCCTCTTTTGATTCGGTTTCCTACTCTCTCCCTCTGGAACGCTCGCAATTTCCCCCTGACCCTCCCCTATCTGAAGTCCTTTTATGTAGACTTCATCCCCCCCGAAAAACACTCCTTCATATTTGCCTCCATATTCTGCCTTCCATTTCCCGATTTTCGGGTCCCTTTCCCTCCATGGAGAAATCTTCATTCCTCCCTCCAGCCCACATAAACAAGAACACAACTCCGGCGTATAACCTTCTTAGCGACCTCTTTGATTCACCGAATCGACTTCACCGTGACGAGGTGGCCCGCTGTGAGGCTTAATCAGCTGGATGTCTCCTGGGGAAGCAAGTGGATAAAAGATGAAGCGGGCGAAGATGAAGTGGCGTAGAGGGGAAGGAAGATTGGTGAGGAGGGGACGGTAAAGGAATGGAGTAAAGTGAAATGAGAGAGAAGGTCCGAGGGAAAAGGAGAGGCGAAGGAGGGAAATACCAGGGGTTTTATTTAAGAAGTGTAATTTCATACTTTAACGTACTGCGACTTGTTGAGAGAGAACCTAAATATATATTTGGTTCAAATGATATAGATTGCATGGCAGAACGTAAGGAATGGTTTTAAGTGAAAGATGTTAGAATAGGATAGAGTGGGAATTTATTGAATTAACAAAGCATGTATCATACTTACACCAAAAGGGAATTTCATGAGTGGTGATCTATACTATATCTACATAGGCTTTAAAATATCTTGAAACGATCAAGATAATATTAGGTGTTATAAAATAGCTTAAAGTACATTTTGAGACTTAGATATGAAACATTAAAATGTCTCAGAATTTACCGATTTTTGGAAAATTGAAAATGATACCAATAAAAAGAGAAATAGTATAATTATCTAATAATAATATTAAAAATATAAAAATGATCAGAATACATAGTCCTTCTTGGGGGTCGAGAATATATCAGGCAATAGAGAGAAAATTCTTTTTTGGTTTCAAAATCTTTATTAGCACCCAAGACTAAATGCGCCTCTAGGTGGTGGAAAAACATTTCACCTACTGATAGGTTTCCTTATAAATAAGAAAAAATCGGTTCAAGGTAGACTTGTGAAGTAAACAAGGAAATAACGGGGAAAAGAGGTACGGCAAGTGAAAAGATGTGAGAGGTTTGATCGAGACGTCCAATTTAGACTGTCTGGTACGGAAGACTTCGATTCGCAGAAAGTGAGTTGATAGTTCAGGAAGAAACTAAATTAGTCGACTGTAAACAAAGGGTAGGTTGAGAATCAGAGGTACCTAAACATTAGGTTAAAACTTAAAGAGGAGTAGATAAAGTGACAGAAAATGACGGGAAAAATTAGAGAAGGAAGCCTAGGAGTTCCTCTCAAGGGGAAATGCAGACTTTAATTCACAAGAAATGTACTCCTTAGAGGAACGAAATGTTGGAAAGTAGAAGTGAGAGGAACTTAAAAGAGACGGAAGCTAACAGCTTTTATTTTAAGGGGAAATGTAGACTTTGACGTAGCCAAATGGTAGAGAAGATACGAATGTGAAAGTCTAAAGGGTAGGAATAAAAATAAAAAATGTTAGTAGTGAAGAGGAACCAGGAACTTTCTAAGCCCTTTATTGCAAATATTCTGTATAATAAAATGTGGAAGAGATGAAATGAAAGAGGAATGAGAGGGCAGGTGTAAAACATATAATGGTTGATTTATGAAAATTACATCGATTAAAGATAAAATTCGAGAATTAAATGACACCTCTGAAAATTAAATCAACATTTATGAGAGAAAATATTTAATGATAACGGAGAAATGAGGATATTTCTGGAGAGAATGAAACGTACGTCAGTGTTTTTAAATTAAAATTACAGAAATATTGATGATTTATTCTTAGCATCCGTGAAATTATACGCTACAATGTATAAAAGACGAAAGAGGGAAATGTCGTTGAAATCAGTTTGAGAGATATAACTATTGCCTTTTATTGGAGAAATTTCAGAGCCCATAAAGAAAAAAGATGAAACAAAGCACTGACATAACGCACGAGTAAGCAAAAGAATCGTGCTTGGAAGCAAGTTCCTTTCGGTAAGGCACAAAGTACTGACTCTAAGGGATCTTTTGCATTTCTTTTAGCGGCTGTGATGCGATATGTTTCGGCCAAGTGCGGAGAAAAGACGATGCGGCCAAAATAGAACTCTGCGATGCGTCAGGGGATTTTTCCCTAGTGAAAAGACACTATGAACGAAATGGTCGTGAACGTATATTTGCTTTTTCGATGTTTCAAATTTTTCCGAGCGCTACTTCTTTGTCCCCTCTTAGTCTTTATTTGACCCACCCGTTTTGGACTTCATTCCTTCTCGAACAATTCTCTTCTTTCTTTCCCTCGTGCGAAATTTCGTCGGCCAGTAGAGTAACGTTTCGGATCGGCCATGTGATCAAAATCATTTACGGATTCCCCGTGATTGAGATCGTTTCCAAGCTCGAAATATTTAAGAAGATAGGCGTAAGGGTTTCAGAGGTAGGCAATGAGCGTGCTGTGACGAGGACTGGTAGCTTTGTATAATTAAGCTAGGCTATAGGAAATCAGTCGCCTGAAGGTAGGTGGAATGCGTTGCTCAATGAGAAGTATTTACGGTGCTACAGAGCTATCTAGGAGACTAGGAATGTTTCCGTGTAAAAATTTTACTGAGGGAAAATCAAAGGCAGTACATTCATTTAAGTCGTTCGATGTTTTATTATTTATTGCTTTATTGTTATTTATATAAGTCGTGACTAAGATTAATTATTAATGAGATTAAACATTTATTTTTATTTATATCTTATTTTTATTCATTATTAATTACTTGTTGTTTTTATGTACTACAATAGGCATCAGGGCAGGTGGTAGTCATTTAACAGTAAAGATGAGTTGTAAACCAAATAGAAGTGTTCGATGTAATACAAAGTATAGAATCGATAATACTGATTACATTGATACTAGAGAAAGCAATTAATAACTGAATAAATGTCAAAAATTAAGTCAAGCGTGGATCTTAGCTATAGGGGGCCCCTATATGTAGATGTACATAGGTATGTATAGCCACGATTGTATACAAGAATAATAAATATGTAATAACAATATTATACCACAGATACGGTAGTAAATGTATAATAATAGTAACAGAGTTCTCCCGGATAGCAACAACTTCGACTTCGGTGATAGCAGTCTAGGGTTCGATTCCCGTTATGGGCTTATTTGCGAAATGGCCTCAACTGCCGAAGCACTTTTGAAAATTACCACTACGATAGAAATAGAGGGGAGAATGGCGGAGATAGGATAGGAAGGGAATGGTAGAGCAGATAGAAATAGGGGAGTCGAAAGGAGGGAAGTTAAAGGAAGCGGTAGGATGAGGAAGTGGGAATGGAGGAAACGGGAGATGAGGGAAAGGGAATCATGATGATTAAGAGAGGAAAAATGGTGGTAGGGGATATGTGGAAGTTGGAGAGAGAGGGAGTGTAGGTGGAATTCGGGGAGTGGGGTGATGTAGTCGGACGGACGGACTTGCGGGAGGGTCCTGTGACGCGGGGATTGGCGATGGGAAAATTGGCTGAGGAGGGAGAGTCTTGCGTAGGATGCTTCTTCCCTCTCTTCCGCAGATGACGGAGAATTTCACGAGTGCCAGAGGCCCTAAGGATGGTAAGGAACGAATTCCACCCCCACTCCGTTCACCAGTTACACGCAAATACGGTGGATATTTAGCTTCCAGGGTCTTTCGGGCCAGATGCTTTAAGGGTCACTGTCTCGTCATCCCGTCCTTTTTTAATTGCGTCACTCGTGCCTCTGCGGTCGGCTGATACACCCCGCGATTTGTGTACGCTTGCACGTACTTGCTCCCGAGCTAATTTCTCGCGTTCTTCACCAATTATTCCCTCGCCCCAAATTGGTCCGTCTTCCGGAAAAGTCCGATAATTAAGGGAACCGTTAGGGGCTCCGATTATTTTAGCCTCTTCTAAGGAAGGAGTAGTAATAGTTTTCGTGCAACCGTGTTTTACACGCTTTAACGTGAAAGTAATCGATCCGAGCTTGTTAGAGTTTTTTGGTTGATATTAAGAATTACCTGCGTTTACATCCTAAGAATTGAGAAATTATATTTTGACTTAGCGCTAGAGAGTGTACGACTTGACCCAAGGGTATACAGTAAGTGAAAAATAGTGACTTAAATGTGACCCTCCCACTTTCCGGGCAGGTATTATAATCACTGAGCTACCAAGCCGTCTCCTTCTCAATTCTGTCTCACATACACGTACGCAAATTACTGCAACTTAGGCGGCTCTCTCGAGGAATCTCACTTCGATGTATACCATTGAAATGTTCAAAAATACTTTTCTTTAAAAATTTGTCATTAACTGTTATGCACCAACGGTAAGGAGTTACACGGTAGTCAAAAGCTGGAAATACAACTTTGGAATGGCTTACTATGAAGTACCATCCTCCGCCCATTCTGGGAAATCGGTGTAATATCCTATCATTCACGCTGACAATCCATCTATTCGTCAGATATAGCACTCGATTCCTGTATGATCTTTATCGTTGGGGATTGCTGAAGGTGGATTTGACGGACTAGTTACGATCCAAAATACAGCGATGTATCATAGTCTAAGCCGGAGGGGTGCGAACCACTCAAGTGTATTAGAGTGCAAGTGCTTCAGAGATTGGACAATAAAAGAGCTAAAGCCGTAGAAATCTTCTAGGGCTGCACCAAATGTATATCCATATTGATCGGATACTCACTCAAAATAATTCTTTTTTCCCTGCCTTACATTACTACTGTTATCGAAAAATTCATCTTGTTTATCTCTGAATCTTTATATTCAGAAGAGATAATGTACATACATGCATAAATGTGAAAATTTAAAGTTCCCTCATTACTAGAAATGCATGAACAACCTTCAGGCTTTTTAACTTAATGCACGAATGACTTTATTATTGACATTATTCTGTATTAATGGAGACGAATCGGTGCGGAATATGCTTTATTCTCATTGAAACGTTTCACCTCGATAGAAATTGCAAGATCGTTTTCACGCTAGGTTTCCCCTGAATATTCCTTGCACGATTTAGCAGTCGATTTTCAATTAAAAGGTGCATGAATTATGTAGAAGATTATCGACGCTAAATGAGGCGTCGCTCATTTGTATAAGCGTTAACCATGATATCTTCGGGGCTCATTAGCTCACCTGGTAGAAGTTTTGCACACATGAGGTAATGAGGCTTCCCTCTAGTTTTATCTCGCAACATGAGCGTAATGCAATTTTTCTCTCTCCATCTGTTCTGAATGCGGAAACACGAACAAGAGCTTGAAGTTTGTTTAAGCTTTGTAACTGTTCAGCGATCATTGGGACAGAAATTCTGAGGGAAATATCGGGCGAACATTTGGCGTAATATCTCAGGGAAATATTTATGGGCTAAGGGAAAATTTCACTGCAAAGAGACAGCCGTAAGCCTGAAATTAAAGCAAACAATAGCCTATCAGAAGGAAATTATTAATATGAGTGATGAGTTTAAAGAGACATGGACAAACTTTGAAGTTGTCAGAGTGTGTTGATGATGATGTGAAAATATCAAAAGCGATGACTATTGTTGAGGGAAGTATAAAAAAATTTAGATCAAAATGTCCTGTATTTGTTTAAACAATCTTAGTTGTTTACAATGAAATACACGTAGGAGGATCTATCGATTGTAGTAGAAGCACTTTTGTCTTAATTATACAGATATCAAATCCTAGAAATCGAAATTTTTCCTGTTGGCGGTTTTCCGGCTTTTGAAAAGATAAATAACTTCAATTTAATATCCAAGAACGTTAAATCGATTGAGAGTTAGCATGCGATATAAATCTATCTTGGAAAGCAACATGGAGGGCTAAGCACGACTTATTTTGAAATTGAGCGTATTAAGAAGAGAGATAAGAAAATAGCATTAACTAAATTCTACGTTCTTTATTTAACGGAAGCTAATAACTTTTAGAAGACTTTGAATTACTTAATTGAACAACTAAACTGACAATCCAATTACTTTTGTATCTTATTGTATGCGGACCTTTTCAGTTAGAATTCAATTTCATTTACGCGCTCGTGCAACATGCATGTTATCTCGTAATTTTAATTGGGAAACGGGTAAGAAGAGACTTTGAAGCTGTTTTCCCCGAGTATAAAAACTATTAAGGAACTTTCATTTTGTTTACACACTACTGATAAAACCAACTGTATTTTGGTTTTATTTATAGTTTAATCAAATTGCAAAAGATAACCTCTATGTAATATGTAATATTAGCAACAGGTTTTTTAATAAATTCTTCGAAGAATTTGCTTATAAATAAAATGAGAACTAACAATATCGAATATGATAATGTAGAGAAAGAAGGGATCAGCCTTTCTCCGAATATCCTTAATTTAAATGAAGGGCCTTTTCAGGATCTTATAAATTATAAGCTCTCCTGAATAGCTTAGCGTGCCATATTTAAACGTAACAGTTTCACTCCTTCATTGTTTCATTGAAGGGCATGTCTTTTGTTGAGAATAAAGGGAAGATCTGGGGGGAAAGCAGAGTTTGATTTATTCCGCAAATGTAAAGCTCTTGAAAAAAATCCTTAATGTACCACTTAAATCTGGTTCCCACAAAGAAGAAAAGGGGCCCTGAATCACGTGGAACTTAATTTTCCCAAAGATCCCCACGAGACGAAACCCTATTTCACCGTCTCGTAATTAAAGTAGCAGTATTTGGAGTGAGAGTATTAGATATTGAAATCATGCGCCACTGACGACCGCGTCATTAATTGGATTATGCTGCTCCTTACGAACTGAATATAGAGGGTACTTTCCAAGAATCCCAATTGTGGCGCAGTGAGCGTAAACGGCCGTGTGTCACACAGGAGCCTACTGGGCCCTGTGTTGTTCATGATTTAGAGAATTGCATGAATGGGGAGATCAAGCAAATCGCCGTGTACGTTTAAGCACATCGAGGGGACGCTCAAAGTTTATAATCCCCCGGAAGTACTTATCGTATTCCACTTTACATAGAAATCGGATCTCGCCTCTCATAGTTAGCAATTCTTGGAAGTGAGCAAGGGGGTCTGGGGAGATGTACCAAAACAGCGCTTTCATCTTGCGGGGGTAAAAAGTTTCAAAGATTGTCGTTAAACGAATTGGTGGCCTACCGCCTGAGAACCCATGATATCCTATTATATATTTATGAAATTTCGTCACGCTCTCGGAGACGCTTCTGATGTCGGGGACGGCAACAAATGGGAGCGGGGAACGTGTATTCGAAGACATTTAGGGGAATTTATCGTTAATTTTACGCCTTAAGCTTATGAATTTTGGATATTTTTGGATTACGCCGCGGTACGAGTCGTTTTTTACTTTATGACGGGCAGAGATCGGTGGCAATCACTCTCGCGCGTAAAAAACCACTCGTTTCAATCCCTCAGCGATCCCTCCTGCATTATAACCTTGTTTGACCTTTCCTTTCACTCAAAGACGATCGTTTCATTGTTAAAAATCAGTAGACCCCCTAATTTTCTATTAAGTTTTCATATTATGCGCTGTTCTTCGTTGTGAAATTGCTTTATCAGCCGATGTTTTGCGCCTCGTTCAATCACGATAGCCTTCGATACAGATTCTCTAAGATTTAAGCTATAGGAATCACCAGGATGATTTTTTCGCTATTTTTGGATTAATTTACGAATATGGAATAGGTATTTTTTAATGATGAACGTGTACTTGATTAAAAGAAATCGGATATCAACAAAACATATTAATCACTGTCAATTCTTACTTGTACATTAATTATACAAAACAGTATTAGTAAGAGGTGATGATGTTAACTCCCACATCATCATTTCACAATGAACTAAAATGATTTAATTATTAGTGAGAAAAGCATTGCATAAGCACCATCACTTAGTAATTACATTAAGTGAAGTTGATGTCGGTCATAAATAATTATAATTCTCACATGAATTCTCTCATACCATTAAAAATGTATTGGCAAGGTTTCTCAATCTCACAGTTATTATATTCGTAATGCAATATATCTTATGCTTCTTCAATGTCCTGCATAGCTATCATAGCGACCATGGGCTAGGACTTGGCGGTAATTAACATAGGAATCTGCATTTTTGTGGCAGCGTTTACTTAGATTTTAGAATTTTGGCATATATGAGAGTCAGTATTTCGGTCGATCGAATCCATTTCGTTAGCCGAGAAATCATCCTAATTCACATCAAAATCATACATTTAATGTCCCTGTATCTCATTTTTCACTTTCACATAGATATTTGCTACCGTTACCGATAGTAAAAATGCAGATCTAGCGTGACCGATGCTTTATAACGTTGCCTTCCTTGTAGCCTCATCTGTCAATCGAATTGGCTCTTTCAAACTGCGTTATTACTTGGCGGATTGCTTTTGTTAAGGACTGACTTGTGCTTAAATGCACGATATGCATTCTGTCGAACCCCAGCTCTCAGCAAATAAATCAGTTCTCCCAAAGGAACAGACCCCTTTGCCGCCACGAAAGCATGCATTCAAAAATATCACGGTATGATAACCGTTCATAAATGTCAAACATTTTTTTCGATAATAAAATGTACGAGGGGCGCCCAAAAGGTCGAATCCATCTGCAAATTTCGGCAGCGCAGACGAGCGGACCGGAATAATGAAGCTCAGAGCCAATGAACCGTGAATTCATCCTTTCACGGAGAAAGAATGTTTAGAGGCAAATAAAGTGTCATTAATGGGGGAAAGGATACAGCCATCACGTAAATCAGCCGCTGAAAGTCTGGGTGACGAAAGACACACGTAAGGAAAAGGTTACGGCCTTGGCGAGATGTGTTTTGATAATCAAAGATGTGAATGCAAATTTTAGGTTCGAACGTACGCTTATCTTGTTTGATTGGTCGTAGGTTTAATGCCTATATCTGTCGTAATATATACGTAGCATATTCTCAATTTTTAGGTAAAATTAGGTGGATAATTTTAGTAAAATATTTTGTAAAAGACCTCGAATCGAATCTTTTAGAAAAGGTATGTGATCGTTTTCTTCCCGAGTACCACGAATATGCTATTTTTTAGTTTTGTTTTTTATTGCGTTGCAGTAAATAATTTAACAATAAACTACTCGCAGCTTACAAAACTGCTTTTACTATGTTGTTTCCTATTTTATAGTTCTCAATTTTTATTGGATTAGAGCAAATAAATGAGAGGCAACTGCCATTAAGCAGAACAGTGGTGAATCGGTAACTGTCTGAATTGCCAAAATTCAAAACTATTGTTGTGATTACTCGGTCAACAAATAACTGTACAGTCAACATTTTCAGCCATCAAAAACGTTTTCCTGTGACGATTGTTTTGCTGCATACCGTCGCTCACTCTGGAACACAAAACCAAAGTCTTAAAAATTGGAATCTCCCAGTCCTTGGCATCAGGTGAATAATTCTGCTTGTTTCAGACTTTATTGATGTCTTTTTTAAATCCCAGGACGCTTATGGGTTACCCATTCAGGCATGCGAAGGTGATTCAGGAAGGAATAATGTCGTTAGCCGAGGTAACAGCGCATGTCGTTTATTTTCGCACGCGTTTATTGCCCCGAATGTGCTTACTGTCCCCCACTGCAAGGGAATTGTCTCAAGAATCACCCCTTACGGGAATCATAATCCAGTGACGCCAACCACCACTCTGCCAGCAACGACGGTTTTTGCCCCCGTCTGTTGCATGCCTCCTGCGGCACACGCTCCAGCAGCGAAGACTCAAGAACAAAAACACTCCGGAAACCCTCCCTGACGAGACATACGTAGGCCATTATAAAAAAATCCCCATAAAGCCCTTCTTGGAGTTGCATTATCCCATCGTGAGTCTCTCCGAAGGGGACGCGAACTGATTCGGTATTTTTTGGTGCCGTTTCCGAGCTGACCCAACACACTATTACCCGAAACCGATGCCTCTATATTCTCACGCTTCGAGTAGCATCAACCCTCTACCAAATCGTTCCCCTACCACATCCGAGCACGCCCCTCATCTCCCCTAGCAATCCCATTCACCCCAGCCCAAGCGACGGGCCCAAACTCAGCGACGCCCCTCCCTTCCGCTTCACGAGGCTCTTTTCCAATTTCCCGTATCGGGCTAAGGGATCGTAGGGTGGTTTGCTTGGAATGGTCGAGTGGAAGGAAGAAGGGGGTGGAGAATAAGAGACGGAGGTGTGGTTGATGGGAGGGGTAGAGATAGCAGTTAACAAGGGACGTTCGGAGGATAGGGAGTCTGAAGAGGTGAATAGAACAGTGTTGCCAATCTAGGGGATTTTTAGCTAGAAGATGTCCACACGAGTGGGTGCAATAAGGTCGCGGCGGCTAATGACAAATGTAGCGAATGAATTTAACTACCTGGCTAATTCCGGAGGCAGTCTTTGCTTCCTGGGGAAGTGGGGATTCTCTTATCGGGGCATTGACTTCTTTGTGGTGAGAGAAAAAGCGCTGAGACCCCAGTTCAGGTAGCCTTCGACCTCTATCTCCACGGTGATGGTTAACTGAAAACGAAGCTAATCACCTCTGAGTCGAGTGTTTAACCAAGGGATGGAAAAGAATTCTTGCTCTTGCCCCCGTTTGAGGGTGGATTCTATGAAAACCAGCGTAAGAATCGGTACTGAGGTCGGTTACGGGTATTGCTTCATTACCCGGAAGTTACTTCAGCTCTGTGTATCCGCTGTTACGGTCTTCATTAAAGGCAGGCGTAGTTCTTAATGCATCACATTAGTAGAGAAATGCGCAGACAATGTAAAGGATATGCGAATTTATCTTTTTCGATTCGTATCGGAGAACCAAACAGTAACTGTTTGCAATACATTTATAGACATATTAATGCTCATGATTTCTAACTTTGATGATATTAACGAATTACGTAATTATTTCTATCGCAAAAAGTATAAGTCTATTATGTATATCAAGTCAGAACGACCTAATAAGCATGCATAATGACCTATATGAAGTGTAAATAAAGCACATCAGTTGATTTGGTTTTCTCTATCTTCGAAATATATCTTTCATAATAAATCGTATTTATATTGTTTCTCAGACATGAGATAAAATTTAGTAGACTTTCAGTCCTATTAAATGAATGATACATCAGTATTGAGCGTGACTGTGGCTTTTTTGTATCCAGTGCTCAATATTTTTCTGAGCTTGTTTCTTGTTAATCCACGTACATTTACTATAGCTTTTTAAACTTTAATGTTCAACTAGATTTGTTGACGCTGACAGTGTTAAATTGATAGAAATCTAAGCGGGCCACTCTTGCTATATTATTATATTAATGGAATTCTTTTTGCAAATTTTGCAAAACTTCATACCCCTTAGTTTTCAGATATTTTTCAGTAATCTTCTTTCAATAGACGCAAAATATATATTTTCTGTAACGCTTGGATTCTTAAATTCTTATCTTTGGATCTGCAAATTCATGGCAATTGACTGCATCGCGAATTCCGCCTTCGAATATTGGTGGATTGCCAGTTCTAGTCTTTCCATTTTAAACTTTTTCGCAAACTCTTTACACGAAGGGTGACTAGGCATCTGTCCAGATAACTACAATGTAATCTCGCGCCTCTGAATTTATTCCTCCTGAGCCACAGTTTGAAAACTAGTTTCCTCTACTTGCGGTTATATTTTCACATTTGCGTCAAATTTTTCGGCTATTTTCGAACGGTAACCGATAGAAAAATCACAATTGGCGGCATTCGTGGCATGATTGATTTCCAGGGAGGGCAAACTAAGAAGTTGCGAGACGGGAGGAAACTCTTATAGGACTGGGAAATCGGAAAAAAACCACCGTGAATGAAGTTATACTTGCATAGTCATCATTCATTCATTCGTCTTTCAGATTCCATTAAAATTTCCCTTCCTCATATACATTTCCTTGGGAGCATTGGAAACTCCGCCGATCAAATAGAAACTTTTAAACGATTTTACATTAATTTTCTATTCTCTCTGAAATATCTCATTCAATCATTATTCAAGCAAGAGCTGAATATATTACTCCTATATGCAAACCATAGTCCGAAGCTTCAGGAGTAGTGAATGATATGCATTCGCAGTTGCATATTTTTGTTTTTCATAGGTAACTATGAAAAATTCCGTTGGTCCGAGGGGAGCATATTATGACAGAATATGGTTATTAATTCACAACAGTAACGGAATGCTTCGTCCGATACAAACTAATTCTTTTTACTTAACTAATTAATAATTCCACGGAAAACGTTTTTCCTTCGGTTCTTATTTATGTTCTAACTTACAAATCTGGATGTAGATACACTATATTCTTTTTTAATCAGAGCTGAATAAGGACAAAACTAGAGGCAACAAAAGAACAGCTAATAATAAATCAGCTACAGTCAAAATAAATTTCGTCTTTACAATTCCACTGGTATCATATACTTGTTTTGTTCATTCGACATAGTCCTGATGACATGTTGTACGGGGCTTATAAATTTTCAATTCTTAGACTTTGTACAAACATACCTATTTTAAGATACTTATAACTTTCTGAACTCTTAATGAGCTCGTCTACCTACTTAAATCTTCTTATATCCGTTGTTCTCGGCTACCTTACTTTACGGAGAATAAACAAAATCATTCTTTTTTCCTTTATATTCCTATTGAATTACAGTTTGTTACCTTCCATTGATTAAAAACTAATCGAGATATTTACTGTATGAAACATTGTTAATTCAATTCGATGTAAATTAGATCAGATTACAAAGAATTTAATAGATTATAAAAATGTACTTCTGAGACTATATCTTTCACGTGAATCATATTTATGACAGCTCAGAAACATGTTTTATCTCCGTTGAGATGTAATGAAGCCATTTCGTCTGTTTTTCACTCCAAATATTTAGTCAAAGAATTTTCTTCTCTTTATAGCTGGATATCATAGAAAGTTTTATTATCATTTTTCGATTGGTTTCTCATACGAAATTATCACCACATTAAATAGTCCCAAGCTAATTAGTTAATTAATCTCTTGTTTAGTTTGAGGCAGAATTGATAACCTTTCACTCTCTATTATCTTCTTCCCCATTGCCAACTTATTCTCTTTCCCTTTTCCTATCTCATTCCACCATTCCATTCCCCAAACGCCAGAGCTTAGGCGGAGAATGTTCCGAGACTTCGGAAAACCAGTTACTGAACGGATCGTTGAGAAAAATTACTCAGCTGAAGGGTGAGTTTGACCCGAAAGATGGAAGCGACATCTTCATGATTACCCAGGAAACGATGAAGCGAGACAACTATTTGGAGAGAATCAGTGAAATTAAATTGAGCGAGGGCGAAGAGGGGAAAAGGTTTCTGGGCGGCTATCCCGGCGTATTGCATATATTTGACGAGGGATCGCGAAAAAATAATAACGAAAATAAAGCCTCCTTTTCGAGAGAGAAGAATTAAAGTACAGCAATACTTGCGAAGTTCCTCTGCTGGAAATAAACAGCAAGGGAAGAGATAACGAAAGAAAATTGCTCGAATTCCTCGGGAAGTATTTCGTCTATCTGGGGCATCAAATGAACTCGAAATTGGGGTTAATACGTCCGTCTAGGCTACTGCCGCAAAGATTGACGTTTCAACACCGAGAGGATATTGGGGATACGGATTAAAGCGCAAGGCCAAATATTAATATTTAAAAAACTGAGAGCTATTGGAATTTCATAATTAACATTTTATTGCTCTATTGCTCAGGATTTACCTAATAGCTGAAAAAGGTTGAATATTACGAATAAATTCTTATCAAGGACATTATACTCGTTTGGGTAAAACACGTTACAGTGAAATCAATTTCAACGCCCCCGCTTAAGACGCTACCCCGCTTAACAAGTGTTTTCTTTCATACCAAACATATGGTAAAAATAATACTTAAGGATCTCTGACACCCGTTTTTAAGGCGGATTTTTCAGGTACACAAATACACTGCAACCCACTATAGCCAACTCTTCGCCGTAGTCGATAGACCGAACTTTGTTTACATTATTAATTCCTAATTGTCTACTAGGTAAAAATTACTTGATTGTACAGCCATAACTTACCAAAATAAAGTATCAAAGGAAGATGATCTCTTGTTCGAAGTATGTTTCCTTAGAAATAAGAAGGCAACCAAAATTTCACTGAAACGGTTCTTAGACTCTCCACTATCTGTGGCAAGTAAAGCAAACTAATAGAGATTCGTTATCGTTTTTAAGGTGTAAAGCACTTATTTTCTAATTAAGTATCAAAATAATCCTTTCCTTTTTTTCTGTATAAGACATGATATTTTTAATATCCCGGTGTTCCAGCTAATAACGCGGTTTTCACTCACTTCTCCGAAAAGCATCTTAACAGGGTTTTACTGTATTTGGCTCTATACAAGTCGTACCTTGATTGAAACAAAGTTATAAACGAAAACATCTTGAAAGAAACATCAAATAAATGAAAGGAATCAAAATTTGAATAGGGAATTCTGAATGCTTTGTGCATGTCATCGACCATGCGGATATTCATATTTTCACTGGTATAGCATCGAATGATGTAATCATCATTTTCATTACTTTCACCTCCTAACCTATTGAAATATATAACCTAATATCGTATAAGAAGGAGATACAATTATTTGATTTCAGGAAGATGATCATATCTCATCCTTCTTAAAATCCAAAATATTTACATTCATTTCGTCCAGCTTATTCCAAACAGTTTTTCATTTTCTACTCTATTCTGATTCCTAACCTTCGTTTCTCAAAGGAGAAACGTTTTCATCTTTTTTGAATACTACCTTTTCTTTTCGTCTCCCGTAGCATTGAGTTTTTGATTAATATAACCCTTTCATGGAGAAACAAGAAAGGAAAGGGTCAGCTATTCATCCAACCCCAAAATTCAACTTATTAAGATTAATAATTGAAAATAGAGAATAAAGGAGCTGATTTTGTGCTATATAACTTTTATGAATGGAACTCAATAAATTAAAATAACTATGTTGGGAGAATAACACACTTTGAAATTTGAATGAAAAACGTCATCAATGGAGCAGTACATACTAGATACTGGTGAAGTTCCATTTCAAGAAATATAAAGATACTATATATATCATGTATTCAGATCTAGTGAAAGTATATTTCAATTCCAGTTTCAGTTCTCTCTATAGAGCAATGTTTTTGAGGATGTAAACACAGAAACTCGCGTTGGGAGACTTTTAAGAAAATTAATTTTATACTCAAATCGGACAACTCTGGTAATTTGTTGTGAAGTTTAAGAAGCGGGGATGGGTCGAAAAATGTTTTATAAAGATCAACGTCGGCCGCGAAAAGATAAGGTTAATTTCACTGTTTATACTAAATTGCGTTTTAATTTTTAAGAAAGTTGAAGTTAGTTTGAGGGATACAAGTTTGCATAAGATCTTCGAAGATTGGAGGGGCGCTCTCATCCCCAAGGATTTGCTCCTTACATCGTGAAGAAACTTTCTGTAATTATATAACTTGTTCATCTCCCGAGCTGCGCGAGGGTAAGGATGAACTGTTATAAAATGTAACGTAATTTGTATACAGCGGATGAAATCAATATTTTCACTGGTTTCCAACAATGAAAGATTATCTTATCCCTGAAATATTTATCGTGTATATGCAGTATATTCATCATGTGTCACACACATCATATTTAGTCCAACGTAACCAAGTTTACAAGCCTATAGTACTGTAAATTTATAGCTTCTACTAGAGATAATAGCAGACAGAATGCTGTATTCCCTTTCCCATCCTGTTTTTTATTATTTTAATTTTAAGATCGCTTCTACACTAGTGTAATTTTTGAGATTCATCTGTATGATTCTTGTAAATGTAGTCTGACGTCTCAAAATGTAGCCAAAATTTAACTCGTCCATGACAAAACTAATAATAATTGTTTAGGTAAATAATGAAACTTTGATATTATTTAGAATCGCTTAAATGTAGTTATTCTATGCCTAATAACTAGTTTATTTATATAATACATCCTTTGTTTTTCGTCATTAATAATAATACATCATTGAATACATCCTTTGTTTTTCGTACCCCTCGTATAAAAGAAAATCAGATATCTATTAAAGAAAACAAAGTGTAAGGAAATTTAGTATAAATCTGTGGAAAAACTGGAATAACCTTCCTTGTTTCCCTTTCATCATCTTTTATGATATTTATGTTATTTTTATTTCTTCTAGTATGGCTCGGGAAAGGGAAATCAGTTGAGAAACGGGGTCCGAAACGTATTAATTTTGCACCAAATTCCTGTTTGCCCGAATTTCTGAAAGTATATGCTGAATTTCTGATTTTTGGGGCGATGAAAAGAGAAATCCCCGCAAGAGGATCAACCCTGCCGCCAGATATAAAATAATATTACGCTGTGTTTAATTTAATTCTCGCCATTTCCTTTATCGCGCATTCCACTCTCCCGTCTTCTTTCAGTTTTTCCTCTTACAGAATTTCCCCTTATATTAGCGACTTTCAGCGAGGGCTACCCTTACCCCGAGGGGTACAAGAATGAAATTTGGGGGTATGGCTTCAAAGAAAATCTTCTGGGGGTCTGTTACCATAAAAATTAGGAGGGACAGTTGGGACCGAGCGGCCCTCTAGATATGGTTTATTTATTCTTTTGAGGATTTCCGTGGCTAATTCTTTTATTTCTTGGGAATCGTACGCAAACACGCATCTGCGTAATTAGTTTCCCGTCCCATTGCAGATCCCGTCTCTATCTCAAGATATCGCTTTAATTGCCTTCAATTATTTCGCAGCTCCTCGGTAATCGAAAATTTCAATTTTGTGCTCACGTCCTATCCTTTCAATTGAGTTTGAGTCGTACATGATGCTGTGGGAGACGGATAGCTTCACAGCATCTGTGCCTAGAAGTAATTTCCTGCTCCCGCTCTCTACCGATTGATATTTATGGACAATTATGACTGATAAATTGATGGTGAAAGTCTAAGTGTGCCTTACCATTTTGCTATTTGGATGCTCTGTTTCAATTCATGCATTAATTTAATGTTAGTGTGTACTTGCCATCTTATTAACAGTTTTTATCATTCATATTTCAGGTAAGGCTTTCTCTTCTTTGGGAAATTTCGCGATGAATCTTAGTTGTTAGTCTACCCTTTAATCACCCGTAATGAAGCCTCTCTCAGGTCAGTAAATGTTTGTTTTTACGTTGTTTTCATGTGTCGGTGTCTTTAGTGTGTCGATGTCTTTTGTATGTCGATGTATTTCATTTGCTACAAATCTGATCAGCGAAACTGCCTGCTCATTTCACTTGCTATTTGTTAATCCCAGTAATTGTAAAATTTGACATTACGGCTTCATCGTTGATACTTGACCACTATCGTTCCTGTTAAGCTTTTACTTGCATGATTGTTTTGCTGTAAATGATTGTCAATGTAACGCTTATCTCAATGGTCAAATCGGACTGATATTTTTACTTTTGTTTCAGTTTCCTTATATGTATCATTAATGTATGATTTGGGTTACCTGATAGCCATATGGGCATTGCGTTCGACTTCGTTGGAAGCATTCCCGGGTTCTGTTCCCGATGGAAGCCCACGTACGCAATTACCTCAGCTGTCGAAGCACCTTTAACAATACTGGTACTAATGTATGATTTATGCCTAAGTATTTCGCTAAGAATTCATAAAATAGTCTCAATAAATACATTAGCAACTTGTCAAAATCTTTTGGCAGCTAATTTAAACACTTCAGTTTCATCAGGGAGTTAGTAATATCATAAGAGTCATAATAATAATAAAATGTCCTCCTTGGCAAGATTTAAGCGAAAATGTCCTTTTCTATCGTTTTTGAAAAATTCAAAAATTCAATTGTCATTTCAATTAAATAGAGAAAAATTATAAAATAGGATATTATAAATTATAATTATCTGCCTCATAAATTAAAATGAGAAGTCATTTAGCTATTAAGTACTAAGCATTAATGAAATTACATGATTAATTACTCTACTTAATTAGGTTAATATATGCTAATGCAGCCTACGTAGATGAGTGCACCCTGGATGTGAAATGATGCAATGTATATAATATTTTTAATCCTCAGTTTTTTTATGATAATTCCATATTTCGGCCTTTCCATTCTTAAATTTTAAGAATCATTTCAGGGATGAGTCAAGTTTAATTTTTCTTGCCTGTCATGTTAATGAATGTCGCAGAATAATCCCGAAATGCCGCATGAAGGTCTCGACGAAGACAGCCATCTTCCTTTATGCAGGAAGTATTCATAGTAGTATTCCCTCCTTAACCTCCACCGGGTACCCTAGTTGGATAAACTTCACATCGACATTCCCCTTAAAAAATTCGCCATCGCATCAACGCCGCTCGTATGATACTGGGATATCCTCCCAAAACTTCTTTAACTTTGCACACCTCCTCCCACCTTTTTCATCTCAAGTTTATAAAGACGTTCTCATAACCTCATCTCCTTTCCCTTCCTCCATTCCTCACCTCCAGAAAGCCATTTTCCTCCTTCGCACCCCTGTCCACTCCCTCAATCGCTACCTCCTTCCCTCGGCCCACATCTGCCCATGGAAAGGACCGGCGGCGCTATGTAAAGAACTCCATTTCACCTTTCTTCTACCTCACGCTCAGAATCCTTTTCCACTCTTAAAAACTCAATCTCTCTCAAAGTATTTCTGCCACGGCCTGGGATCGATCCGAGGCAAGCGGATCGCCCCACACTTTTCTCCCTTCGCCCCGCCTCCGTTCTGCACCCTGATTTGCCCACTCCACCGACACTCTCAACTGGCACCATTCAGCCCATTCCTGGCCATTCTTTCCTTTCCCTGCTCCAAAAAAGTGTATCTCGTGTAGAAGCTGTTTGGAGACGTTTTTTTAATTCCGCTTCCTGCGCCTCCTTCTCGCATTTGTGCTCATTCTTGCGTCCAGCACGTTCGCGGATAATACCGACGCTGGCTATCGAATTATCTAACGCTCCGTATTGCATATTCTCGGAATTAATCACCATACCCTAGGGAAGTGTTTCCCAAACTTTTACATGCTACCTCATCCATGACTCCATACAATTGCCTACAACTGCATACAATCACCCTCCAAATAATCTTCAACGATAATAATTATTTCTGCGACTTAATCCGGAGAAAAATACAACTTCAGTGATAAGATTGTCAACTAAATCACTAAGTGTAAAATTCATTGCTCTTTAGAAGACAATTAAATTCAATCAATATAAATATATAGGTCATGCAAAAATAATCCTTTGCGTCAAACGTCCCCCTAGATTTGTCCAGCGCCCATACTATTACCAACATTGGATATCACTTCTCTAGGCTCAATAATTATGCCAGACATGTGACGTGGTATCCGGGTAGGAGCCTAAATTATTTCATCGAATAACTGGAATTGATTATCTATCAATCGTTATTCTCTGCGGTAGTAAATTTTTATATAATAAGGTTTACATTTATATCTCGGGAAGTGGATTTTCTGGGGTTTTGAAATTAAAACTATTCACTTTCATATCCACATTACATATCAGACTATCATCATATCATATTAAATGACCCAAAAATTCACTGAATTACTGCAGTTGTCTAAAAATTTATCTCTAAATCATTTGGAAGCATTAATTTAGCGCCCTAGTGTTACTTGCACTTTCCACTTGCTGTATTTATACGGATCTAAATCGATCTTAATTCTAATAAGACCATCTTTCCATAAAATTTCCACAGGATTAATTAAATATAAAAATAAATATTGATTAAATTAGTAACTAATAAATACTATAGATGATAAAAATAAATAAAATAATTTTAGATTCGATTAATGAAGTTGTGTGCAGAAAAACGACAAGAATAATAAACGAAAACATACGCAGAAGAATTATTTGTTAGAAATATTAACAGACAAGATTTTAATTCAGAATTTTTATTGAGAAATCTGTCACTGGATGACTTTGTTAACTCAAAATAATTTAATGAATAAATTTGGACCTCTGTTAAATCCAATACCTCTTCAGAATTCTATCAGGTAGAAATATTTTAATTTCATTTTTGAATTAAGACTGAGGCACCTCATATACTCACCAAAAGCTTCATATAACCCATGTCTTTTCAACCGGAAACTGGCGTATGAACGTGCGTTTGTAAGAAAGCTTTGTAAGCAATCTGATTATCGTGGAATTATGTCTGCGCTGCCAAATCATACCGTCTGTAACTCAAGACCATAGAAGGTCTACGAAAATATTCCCTCACGTTGATTCCAACATTCATTTTGTATCGGACCACTCCTCCATGTAATATATGAGAATCCTTTCCCTCTTTTGTATAGATAATATTTTGTAGCTGGATAGGAGAAAGGCTCTTATATACGGAGAAGCCGATAAAGACATTATTCCGCTCATTCTTGGCACAATATACAGAGAGAGAGAGAGAGTTTGGACCTAAAGAAAAGTGGGTTGAGAGGAAGGTTTGTTTGTAAAGGGAAAAGGAGTTATGAATAAAAGGAGCTTTCTTTCAAGAGAACGTTTTCAACGAAAACTAGTATTTGACGTAACGAGTACTCAAATTTAATTTTTGGAATTCCTGCTCATAGTAATACGCTTTAAAGATTCCTCCTAGCGTAGTTGAAACCTCGTTTAGAACTGAAATAGTTAATTGTTAGCATCGAGTTTAGAGTGGCAGTAGCGTTTCCTGCCGCGAGTAATTCCCAAGGTTAGAGCCTTTTACTGAGCAAAACTGTTTCTCTCGTTTTAACGGCTCATCCTGTAGCTCATCAACCCATTGGTAGGAAATGACCTTAGTCCTCGATAGGCCTTAAGCATTCAAGTACCATTACTACTTGAGTGCTACTTTGATGAGTGAAGCATTCTCAAGCGTAAAGTTACTCTACAAAAGATCTTCATGAATAAATATAGAGTCTGCCTCACGCTCTCGGAGAAGTAAACACCATACAAGCGCTCGCAAGTAAAATCAGGAAAGACCGATCTAGATATTTGAATTACACGGAAAGGTTCACATAGAGTTACGCGCTTAGAGTTCTAATGAATTAGATTGAAATTTATCTCCGGGAAAAATGAATTTATAGGACGAAAAATGGATAGGGTTTACGAGATTCACGAATTCCTTTGATAACGTCTAACATATCCTTTAATCCTCTAACGCCGTATCCTCTGATCTTATTCGAGCATAAAGGTTAGACATTTATTCATAAGAGGGGTTGGTTTTAGGAAATATTCATGTCAGAGGTAGCGGGAAAAGCAAATGGCTGAAATTCTCTACCATTTGTTTCGAACGAATGCCATATATAATTCGATTTACAATGTATGCTAACTAAAGGGCAGCTCCCTCAGAGATGTTTCCGAGACTTAAATTTTTGCGAGTTATTTGTTCGATTTTTTCATTCCGTTTCTTACTGCGAATTTCTCAGCATTATTCGGGATCCCTGGAGAAACTGCGGGAAGGAAAAAATCCCTTTAGCCCACTATCCATCTTACGAGACAACCCCTATAATGAATTTTAATTGGGAGGAGTGCTGGGAAGGGATGTCCGAGAAGGAAGAAAAAAAGGTACTTGCGGCTCGGATAACAGAGGGTCTTGGAATATGGAATCTAGGCGAAAGAGCATTAAGGAGACTTTTAAGGCTAAAACCACGAGAGGTTTGGTGTAGAGAGGAAATATACAAAGAGTTAGGCAGATGTCGGAATAAGGGAGGAAATATAAAAAATCGAGGGGGTGGAAGAAGAAAACCCTTGTAACATAATGACTGCCCAAATATTTGATCTCGGCGGCTGAAGAAGAATTGGCGAGGGCGAGAAAGGAGATTTTTTTTGCTTTTTCCGCACGGTGTGAGTGCTATTCCTTCTTTTTTCCCGTTCCACCTCCACCTCCCCCTCGGTTACACTCCCAAGTCCCTTCGGGCTCTTTAGCCTCTGCACAATACCCCAATCTGCCCCCTGTTCTCCTCGTCCGAGAAGTTACTTCCATCCTCTGCTCTCTTTTCCTCACAACTAACTTCACTCCTCCTCCCTCGATCGCTGTCTCTCATGGTTTATATGCCCTTCTATATCATTCACTCCTTTTCCTCTCTCCTCAAGCCCTTTCCACTTATTCTCTCTCACATTTACCATCTGCGAGGACTCTTCTTTTACTCCTTTTCTCGTATTTCTCTCCTCGTATTTCTTCTTGGTAGCTGATGATTGTTTCCCTTGCGTTCACTTGCGACCTGCGTCTCACCCAAAGACGCGGTGACCTTGTCCGTGAAATCTGACCCCTGGTGATTTAGTCTCCGGTTGTTTGGTTCCCGATTATCTATTCCGGTTCCCGGTTAATTGGTAGTTTGATCTCTACCTTTTTTGTCCTCGATTAGCTGGTTCCCGGATGCCTTTATCAGGCTAAATTTCTCGTGATGTATCTGTTTCTTATTTTATCTTTTTATCTTCTTTTCTCATACTCCTGTGATCTTTACATCTTTAGTTATAATATCCACTTCAATGTAATTTTTTCTTAAGAATCCTTTACTTCACCAGTTATCATTTTAAATTTTCCGTAGCTCATTTCCCTATCCCTGCTTTATCATTTTAAAATATTTTATTCAATCAATACCGAACGATAAGGATTTGGAACCAAATTCTGCATCCGGTACATACAATCTCTTCAAATTTTCGTGAAAGATGGCCTTCTATATTTCTTTGATTTTTTTATTCGTGCCTCTTCACATCCAGATACCGTGATTCGATAAGAATAAAATAATGTTCTCATTGTGGGAATATCTACGGATTTCCAATTAGATTATTCTTGAATCACTCATTAATTACCTCAGATCCAATTTACTTCAGAGCTTTTGGTAAATCAAATATTTCCCTATCCTCCCGCCTGCTCATTTAAAGTTGATAATTATTTCCTTTTAGTGGAAATGCACAAAGTGTTTCTCTTCTTTCCGACATTGATAAATTCCACCAGTTAACGCCTGAAACCGAGTTATTAGTGAAAATTTGTTTGCCGTTAAATTCTTGTTGATTGAGTTTTAATGATGATTACGCGAGGATTTTAATTTATTACGGGCTTCAAAACAACTTAGAGAAAAGTTTGTAAAGCATGGAATATCTCCGACGGTTTCTAAAATTCATGGTCCATTGCCTAGCATCCCAGGAGAGCTAGATATTTATATAATTGTTTCTTCTCTATCATTATGTTTCAACCAATGCCTTCTTTGGGACTGAAAAATAGCTTCTATATCAAATAATCGATGGAACGTCTTTCTAAGGTGAATTATTCCACCCCTCGCGAAAACCTTGACGACTGGGCCACATTAGGTCCGCCTCTTTCCTTCAATACTTTTTCACCAATCCATCATCTTCAAGGCGTTCATACTGCTCCCCTATATCCTTCCCTCCATCATTTTAATCCTCCTCTCTCCCCTTTTTCACTTAAGAATCTCTCGTTTATTACGTCTTCCGCAGCCCAAACCTGCCCCTCAATCTTTCACCCTTGTTACTCCTCCTGCTCTAACTCTTTCATATAATTTTGCTTCTTCTTGTTTCTCCTATCTCCTCTCCCTTGGACCTTTACCTCTTCCGGATCTCACCGATTTCCACTCTAGCTTCCCTAACTTAGGTAAAATTCCCCCGATTTCTTCGTCTTCATCCTTTTCCGCTGCATTGCCTATTGCCCGCGCATTTCTAGCTCGAACTCAGCATACAGGAATGGATTAATCTCTCTTAATTTTCCCTTCGGATTTGTAAATCTATACGTAACTTTTTAATATCCTCTCCGTAATTGCTCCAAATTTTTGTTTGTTTTTATGGAGTTCTATGCTTATTGAAGTAAAACTAGTCTGTCTTATCTCCTCTTGCTTTTTCTTGGATTTTAATCTGATAAATATTATATATATATTTTAATTTTAATTCGAATTGCCACAAATTTTCCTTCCTTTTTCTTTCTCACCTGTTCATCACATTAGTTCTGCTGCCCATTCTAACCAAATGAAGCCCAGTTGCATTTAATTAGGCTTGACTCTATCACACTTCTCCCTCGCAAAACGATTCTACAATTGTTTCAATTATTAAGCGTATTATTTTCTTGCGTTTTTCAGTTTCCTTTTCCTTATTTGTGTTTCTTTTTCCTTAATCTTTCTCGTGGATCGAGTTCTTTAACCCAACCGTACCGCGACTCGCCTCACCGTACCCAAATCATAACCAGCCACATATTTCGCTCCCTCAACAGTTTCTTTCTCGTTATTCTTACAATTACGTTTCCTTCTCCCCCTTTATTTTCCGCTCAAGACTCAAATTTCACCCTCTTCAACCGAACCAAAACAAACCTCGGCGAACTCGACCCACCCACCCAAATCTAGTCATTTCCCTCAGTCTAAATCCATTTCATACACTTCCTACCTTCCATTTTTTCTCCTCTTCTCCCCGAAATTCTCGCATTTCTCAATCTTTAGCCCAGGCCGTCCCCTCTTCAATTCCTCATCTTTGCCGTCCCGTTCTCTCTAAACTCTCTCACATTATTTTTTCTTCCCTTGTTTCTCCTTTCCTTCCATCCTCCGTCTTCCTTTACGTCCTATATTTTCGATCTCCTCGGGCTATTCCCTCTCTCTCTCTCTATTTCCAACCTCTCAGACGGGTAGTTCGCCCTTTGCATACGAAATTTTGTGGACGGTGGGGTGAAGGTTATAGCTGAAGAGGCGGTGAGTGTTTTGTGAAGTGGGGGGAGGAAGGGGCGTAGACGCGAGAATCGCAAGGGGGAAGGGAAAGAAGGAAACGTCATCAACACATTGTACCAGAGTGGAAAAACGAGCTCAGTCGGCTGGAAGCGGTCGAGAAGAGTAGGGTGGAAGGAAGAGGTTGTTGGGTGAGAAGAGGTAGAGAAAGCGGAGGACGACTGGGGATTCATTGGTTTCTCCTTTACGCCCTCTGAGTCGGAGTTATGAACGCCGCTTGTCTTCCCGGGATCCCGAGAAAGTGGGATCCCGGAATCCCGGGGGTGAAATAGGTTTCCCGTTTCCGATGTGTTTCCGCGAAGTTTAGGGTCCGGGCAACCCTCTCTCCGGAGAATTATTATCCCTCGGTCCTAGGCTCGAATACCAGAGAAGACTCACAAGTTGGGGGTTTCTTTGCATCGAAATTAGGATAGACCTGCGACTTACTGTTTGGGGTGCGTTTAATGATGTGCGCCTAAGAAAGCTCGTAAGGTTGTAATCCTTGTTTGTATATCAATTATAATTTCTTTACTATTCGAATTGAAGTAAATGACGAGGTCGTAGTACACGTTGTTGAAGATAAACCCTAGAAATTTATAATTTTATTCACTTAGGAAATAACAACGGTATATTATTCTTTAATAAAGTATCGAATTTAAATTGCGTAAAAATTACGTTCAATATTCCTTTTATTCTTGCTGTACATCAAAAACGTCCCCTTACTCGTATTTTACTTCAATATGTATATTAATTAATTTTTATTTCATTTTTAGTAGGTTAATTTTTACTTTTGTGTCGTGTTTTTATTTTTCATTTGTGGTTACAAATTGCTAATGTGTTAGCTATGATACTCGATAGATTCAATGAAATTATTTTCATCCTGCCCTATAACTTGATTGAAAGACATGAAATATTTCTTGATTAGAAAAAAATATTAAAGGAGATAAAACGTAGTTATCGAATCAAAATTGTCCGTTTCCTCTTTCTTTTGTGTATACGAATATTAGATTACATTTTTTATCACGTTATATTTTCAGTTTGAGTAGAATTTCCCTTGTCTACGAGTAGGGATCTTTCTCGCTAAATCCGCGCACTTTACGGAACAAATCCGCAATCGCTTGGACACCCATGCAATTACATCTCCGATTTCGATTTTTCCCAATTCATTCTTCCACCAACCTTTTGTTTGAATAGTTGCGCGCCTGTATTTGAACTGATGTTTCCCCTTTTGCTGCCGAAATTCGTTACAGAGGGCTTTGATTTCTGTGAGATTTGATCAGAAATCCAATGCAAAACCTTGCTCGGTATTTGCCCGGAAACAAGCACAAAAGTCCTCATTTTTATTCAGAATTCTATTTGTTTAGCAGGTAAATCACTGTAGAACTCCTTAATGGAAACTGTATGATTCTGAGTTTGCCGAATTTCTCCTGTTTCTTCATGCAAGTAATATTTCCTGTTAAATTACTTTTATTAAGCTTACATCCCGAGGTTGTATTTTAAGAGCTTCTATCATACTTTCTGTAACGAAGAATCGCATGTATTTAAGAATTTAAATCTTAAAGTTAAGAGTTAATAAACATATTGAAATATCCAAACAATGCATTCAGATCCTAGGAAGGAGAATATTTAAGTCATGCGTGCTATTCACGTTGTAGATTATGTACCGAAATTTTTTCTTACTGGGTTAACACCCATTCATTTGAAAACATAAAAATGCATCTCACAATCAAATTGTTATTCATTTGGAAAGGATATTCTAAAAGAGAAAACGGAAATAACGGTCGAACCTTCCAGACATTTCCAAAGATATTATGTTTATTGATGCCATTTTGATATCAAATATTTATACGTAGCTTCTTGTAAAAACCATCAGTATGAAACTTGGTTATAATAAGAAAAAGTTTTATTTTATGAGCTATTTATGCCGAAAATATAGAAATAAATGCCGCAGGAAGTCAGCATAATAAAGAAATAAAGAATAATTATATAATTTTCAATTTTCTTATAATTATCTTAATCTTATTTTTATTCTTTATCTTTTATGATTATCTATTATTATCTTTTCCATTACCTTTGATTTTCACCTATCCCCGATATAATTTTATTGTGTGAAGATGTGTGAAGTTCCATCAATTCACACTTCACACAAGATATAAAGGAAAATTAAGAAGCAGGAATATTTTGGGCAGTACTGTGGTGGTTTCGGAGAGATAGCCCTATAGGATAATTTATAGATCTGTGTGATACCACCACTTAGAAGTGCTACTTATTCAATAGCACCACTGTTCAGTAACACAATTTGTTAGCGAAGCTATTTTCATCTACAGACTTTGATGCTCCATTTTCTTACGAGGCATAAATCCCGGGAATTTCCCGAGAGCCTTTGCTTGTCAGTTTCGAATCCTGAAATCCAGAGATTCGCGAAGGGGTCGGGAAATGACAAGCGATAGTTATGAGACGCTCTCCACCAGGAATAGCGGAAAGTGGTGGGAGGTAGAGCAGGAGAAGAAGACCCCGGGGGGATGGAAGGCTGTCGAGTAGAAAAATACTGTATCTCTAGAGAGAGGGTGCCTCGGTTGGGTGGAAGATGCAGGCTGGAAAGGCAAGGGAAGAGAATGAGTCCGTGGAAGAAGGTAGAGTTCTTTTCCGAGCTGGTTAGCACTCCCTCTCGCTTCAGCATGTAAACCCAATAGTCATAATTAATACGGAACAAGTGAGAGAAGCGAAAAACGATTCACACAGGAAGCTTTTTTTATTTCTCTCGTTCAACATCCGTGGAAAGGCGGAAATTCGTAGAGCTCGCTAAAAATATCTCGTTTTTGTCGGGCTTCGCCGGTCGAGGGGGAGCTATCTCCTTGCGTCTTGGAATCTGCAGCGGAAGAACCCGAATTTAGTCGCGACAAGTTTTTTAAAAGAGTACCTCGCATTTAGCGTTTTTCCGGAAAGATATAGTTCGCATCGCACTCCTGGAATCATGTTCCATGTCTTGAAAAGTTTTTCGAAATTCCTAAAGGCGGCGAGTAAGGGAATTTTTGAGGAGAACTCGCTTGGAGTGAGCATCAACTATTTGATGAGAGCTGTCTCTAACACGAGCTGTTTTTCGTTCACGTGAAATTACTTTTCCAGATATTTCGTAAGGATCTCGTGTGTACGTTTGAAACGTCGGCTCTGGTTGTTAAATCCCACAATTAGAGAGTTCAAAGGCTAATTAAATTTAGGCTGTAATTGAATATAAGAAGAGCACGTGTAACATGAGAGATAAGGTCAGCAATGTCTGGGTTAAGATTGAATGTGGACTGAAATAATAGATTGAAGACTAGTATGATAGGGTGTTTACGTTTTATGGGTCATGTAAAAAGAAGGAAGCTATACAGAGATGGTGTATATAGATTAAGCTTTATATAATAGATATGGATGGTTCTTAAAGAGGTAGAAGACTGGAAAAAACAGGTTTAGGTTAGTGGTATTCTAAAGAAAAAGATGTACTAGCAGCTGAAATGTTATGTATCTATGGAAGGTTTTATCTATTAGCATTACATTAAATAACTTGCCAGTGTTTCCCTCGATAGTTAATACATTTAGAAACTATCAGCAGATATTAAATTATATGCTTGCAAAATTTACTATGACTTATGGCGTTAAATAAATGAAGCGTTATGCCTAGGTCAACCATAAGTCCCGTTTTCTCGGGACTGTCCCCTCCTTATCGGAAAATTATCATTAGTATTCGTATTTTTAAAAGTGTCGACAGCTGAAGTCATTTTGTACATGTGAACAATGAGATCGAGGGCGCTGCACACTTGCCTATCCTGGAGTCCTAAAAAACTACATTGTCCCGTGAAATCCTTCCCCCAAAATGTTTTTGTTGCTGTGTTGTTTTTGTTGTCGTGCTGCATTTGTTGTTGTGTCGCTTTTGCTGTTTTCTTGCGTTGCTTGATGATTTGTAAATTGGAAATTGTAATTATGCTACAGAACTGAAACTAACAGAGTTCAAACATAGCGATATTCGAATCCGACAAATCAGCGTTATTATTGGTATTATTAGCATCGCTTAAAAGTACTTAGAAATCTAAGGTCATTTGTCTTATATGGCCCCTTTGAAAATCGAACCCGGGACCGCTTTCACTATAGCCGAACGCGTTGTCCCCTTGGCTATCAGGGAGGCAAATTTTAATGGTAAACTTTAAAATGAAAAAACGTTATTTAACCTTAAAAATTTATTGATTCCCTTTGCCCTCTAGTTTATTTTCGCGTAGGAGCTAAGGTTACTTGGTCTCAGGCTAAGATAGTTTCTTTTCACAAAATGGGAAAGAATTACCTCGCATAATAACCATTGAAGTAATGAATACATCCGTCGAGGATGCGAAAAATTTGTACCAACTTTATCCCAAATTACTTGGAGATATCCCGTTTTCAACCAGGTGGGATATGTCAGTCATTCGATATTTACCGAGGCTGCTCTTGGAATAATTTATTACTAGATTATTATTTTCTTTATGAATTTCCACAGAATGTACTCAAGTACAGAGAAGTTCAACTCTTACTGTATTATACGACTTACATAGGAGCGCAAGTTACTTACCTACGTATTTTCTTTGCTTTACTTATAAATTTAGTTTCATGACGTGCACCAAACACATGAGAAGAAGCAGATGTACGTTTCAATACAATTTTTCTCAACACCCGTGAGTGATCTGGAATACAAACTTCAAGAATTGCAATCCATATATTTCCTGCGCGTATTCGTATATCTTTTTCCTAAACTGACGAACTTTGCTGGCAAGAGAATAATGTGGTAAAGGATTTAGTCGTTACGTATGCAAGAGGAATGGAAATATCTATCTTCCATTGATTAACGAACAGCTTTGTTGATGAATTAAAAAGAACGCAAAGAGTACGGCTTGTGTACACACATGCAGATTGCATTCTTGAAGCTTGTTTTCAAGATCACTCACGGACGTTGAAAAAGATTGTATGGAAATGTATTCCTGCTTCTTTGTACGTGTTTGCAATATCTCTCTCTCCCTCTCCCCCTTTGTATCAAAGATTTCCAATCTTCCTCTCTGACGAGAGGCCCGTATTAAGAGTCAGATGTAACTTCACGAGCAGGATGATAAAGAAGGTGTCAGTAAGACACCTGAGCCTTCTTCCCAGAGGCTAAATTACCCAGATCCGGCTGCGACACTGGCGCTCCCAGGGGAGTGACGGGAGGGAATCGTACTAAAAGAGATCGCAAACAGCATGAACAAAAATTGTACCAGTTTCGCCGACTGATTAATCGCAGAATATTTCACAAAGGAGAGAAATTCCCACACAAGCCAAGTGTAAACAAGAGCCTTTTAAAAAGATTTCATAACGGGGATCGATTTTTTCCATTAGCGGGCGAAGTTGGGAACAGATGAGCCGGAACAGCTTACGAAGGGCCGAGTGACGGAAGTCAATTTTAAAGAGAATCCAATGCTATTGGAGTTTGGAGCGATTCGTTAAAGAGCACAAAACGTGCACCATTCTCCTTTACGGATTGGAAGAGGTCAGAATACCTCCGGGCGATGGGTAAGTGGCGAGAGGAGGGTGGATTGGAAACTCTCGATTTTGAGGGGCGTTTGTTTCTTCATTGATTTTTTTGTTTTCCGGCAGGAATTTGGCATGATTTTGATCGCGTCGAGGGTTTCTTTTTCGATATTCGCGTTCTCCCCTCGAAACTCGAAGCGGACGTTGCTAAACTTGGCCGTACGCTGAAAAGGAGCGGCTCAAAAAATCTCGATATTTCACTTGCGCTATAACGAGAGTTTTCCAAGTGCAGGAATTTTATCTCCCATTCTGTCGGAGGGAAGGCGGGCTTCCACGCTCAACCTCTCCTGAAAGTGCCGTTTACAAACAAAGCAAGATTACTCCCGGAACGCTTTTACGGCTCTTAAAAGCTCTAATGCTATTTTATCATGAAATTGAAGCCTCGAATTAAGAAGATTAATAAGTGTTTACAGGAATGGCTAAGTTAAACAACAACATTGGGTCGAGAATCTTTCAGCCCGGCAGCATCCATTGGGCCGCGCATAAAACCAGTGGAGAACAAATAAAGGAGAATATCCTCGCAGTTTGCTTTCCCCACTTTCGAGAGGTAGTTTACGCCTCGGGATCCAATTTGAAAGAACCTTTAAATTCTCTAGTGCCTCGGCGCTCTTAATTTTTGTTTATTTCGCCCAATATATGCACATCTGAGTTGATTATACTCCGCATGCTGTAGCCGTTGCACTTGAAACTTTACATTCAGCTTACGTTCGGATCAAACCTTTTTAATTTCGAGTGCCTTTCAGTTAGGGGCGGGTGAGATTTCATTCCAGAAACAATGTTTTTAGTGAATAGAGATGTTAATATAAAACTTTCTATTGCGGGGGAAGCGTATGGAAAATGTGACGAATGAGTATATTAGCTACCCCCTATGGACTTCAAAAAAGAGTGAAATAGTTTTTTAAATAAAATTCACAGTCGTTGTCTTCTGGAGAAAGTACACTTCACTTCTTCATCACAGCTACTTAATTATGATTTCCATTGAATGCAAAAATATAAAATCCATTCCTAATCACTTCTTGATTTTAATTACTATCGTCTGATAACCATCTTGTCAATTATCGTACTTCCACTTACCTAAAGGTGAAGTGCATAGTTGAGTAATATTCATCTACAATAAAGAGAAGTGTACGTCAAGTTCAATGCACGAACCTTCCGGCAATCACACTAGATACGGTCTATTTTTTAGTGAGTTTGCGATTAAAATCATGCATTTAGTGACATAAGGAAAATGTCTACAGCATCAGTGCGTCATGTTTGAGACCATATTGATTCACAATCAACCAAAAGGCAAACATAGCGTTTGATTGCAGTAAGGGTAGCACTTAGCGATGATCGTGGAATTGATCGAAGATGGAGTAGCTCTAAAGTTTTCATTTTAACAGAGTGCTTATCGTATTGGCATGTCATATCACGAAATGACAATTGACGGTCTGATGCTATTACTTAAGGAGATTAAGAACCAGTTTCTATTCAGATTTACAATCCATCTTTGTTTCCTTTTCCGAATTACTTCAAGTTACTTCGAATTCATTTCTGGGTCCATATATTCAGTGAGATTATTTTTTAGCAATGTCTTTCTGTATGATTTGATTCAGAGCAATGCTTACAGAAACCTTGTTTATCAACTACAATGGTTCTAAATATTTTCATTAACGCTCAGTGTGATTATTATATTCCATGAAATAGAACGGTATATAAGATAGCACAATGTCCCCAGAGGTCGATGCACCATAAATACCACTGCTATATAAAATATATTTAAGAATAAACTTTTGTACTTCAGTTATTTGAGCATTAAATTGTTCCATACTTGCTATTTATTCGCATGCTGTTGTCGTTCTTAGTTATAAATCGTTAGAATAGAAATTTTCTTCGACTAAAAACCAGTACATTTGGAAAAGAAATCGATTCCCTTCATTCAATCACGAAATTATTCCATTTCTTTAAATTAGATTCATATATATTTTAATAATCACATGTGTGGATATATATTTATTTTTAAAGTAGACAATGCTCAGACATATACTACGGTAAATACAGGCACTGTAAATAAGGAAGCAATCTTCACAAGAAGCCGAATCATTAGAATTAGAATGAGTAACAATTTTAGCGAACCATTAGTATGAGACAGTTGTCTCAGATGCAGCATGATATAATTATGCGAAGGATATTGAAGTATCAACTGGAATGGAATTAATCGTCCTTGTGTTAAGTCCTTCGCTAAGGCACAACTAGGAAATGCTAATAAAGCTGAGTGAAGGGTTTCCTAAGAGAGTTACGCTCGTAGATAAAACTTCAAAAATTTCGCTGCAGTTATAGAGGCTTATAACCCTTAAGTTAGCGTGAATATAGTCCCTTGGGGCTTCAGTTATTCACGCGAACGTGTCGCATCTACCAACGAATATCGGATCACTTCCACCTCATAAAGTGTTACACACGCTGAAGCTATGCTCTAAAATTAAGTCTTGTACCTGACGAGTTTCTTCCTTTTATATTTCGTCGCAACCCGCGTTTTCTCACGTGGTGAGATTAAAAGGTATGATATTTTTTATCTCAAGGCTAGATACCTTTTTCGAAAATGGCGGCAAATTTTCAAGAGGGGATTGATGATGTTTGAAATTTCTTTCAATCATTCTTCGCATATTTTCTTGCAACCCCGTGTTTTCTCATATGGTGAGATAATAAGGAATGTTATTTGTTTAAGACTAGAAGCTATTTTCGAAAATGGCGGAAAATTTTCAAGATGAAATGAATAATATTTCAGATTTGTTTCAAACGATCTTCACACTTGAATTTGCGAAAAATAATCTTATGTTAAACAGAACAAAGAGGTAATTATAAGTTGTAATAGAACTACATAAGACTTCTGAAACGTAATCAGTAGCCCAAGGAAGTTGGGATGAACTTGTTACCCGAATTCAAACTGATAGGAAAGTACTGAATAATATTAAAATATTAATGTAGTGATATTTTTGTAAATTGTATCGACTATTTTACAATACTACGAAACATTCTTGATCATCCTTGAACGAGTATCGTTTAGGCGACTAAAATAGCACTAAGCAAAGCCATCAGGTGAGGAGACATCTAACAGCCTTACGTGTGACATTCCTTCAAACAAACAACCAACCAACCAACCAAACCATAATTCCGTTAGCGACCACTTATTAGTAAGATTTTGCACCCAATGAAAGCGAGGCATGGGAGAGGGAAGTATTCGAGGGGAAGTCGGCGGTGGATGCAGGGGATGTTGCGGAGAAGGAGATGGGTTGACGGCGGAGGTTAATTTTCACCTTAACTCCTCCCTGGCGACCCTCCTCAAGGCATCGAAATGACAGCAGTCTCGATGTACGGAAGAAGGCGTTGGTGTCAGAATGAAGTAGTGAATTAACCCACCTTGGCTGGAGCGGGGTTTCATTTCTTTCGTTTCTACTATACGCATCTACTTTACGCCTCTACTCCTTCCCCGTCGTTTGATCATCCCGGGAGTAATTCACCACCCTCTACTCTAGTCTCAGGTGTAAGACGTGCGGCAGCTTTATTTATTATTCGGTCTTGCGAATCCATTGTCACCTCTGAGGCATCTTCAACTCTGACAGGCGAAATATATCTGTTAGTTTCCGACAACCTTATCAACTAACTCGGGGCTAATATCCATACATCAGCGGGCTTTTAAGTTAGGGCTGAAATTCATATTTGAGTTGGTCTTTTATCCGGCGTCTTAGTAAAGTTTAATGTATGTTTCCCATCAGGAGGTTAGGAGTTGAAAATTACGTTCTAATTTGCAACGCGATGGTGTAGAGCAGTTATGAGTAAGCTTGATATTCCGCACGCAGATATGGTGATTGCTGAGGAGATGATTAAGATGGTGCTTAGAAACCTGTACAATAATCAGCTGCTTTACTTACCAACTTGTAAACCTTAAGGTGATTGAAATAGAGCAAGGTGGCTAACATAGGCTATAAATAAAAACGGCTGAGAATTATAAGTATTATGTATTCTATGAATTCAAGAATAGGCTTTAAGGTAGCTTATGAAGGTTAGGTCTTCACGTAGGAAAATCCCATTGCTAAACTCTAAAAGATTTCTTACGAGATAAGGACTCGAAACCGGATATTCCAATACCTATTATGTATTAAATTTATTGAGGTATCTTGCTGTACAATGCAAACAAATTCTCCCAAAAATCAGAGTGAAAACTTTTTCACGTCTTTCTTAACCTTTGACAATAAATTCACAGATATAATAGAAGTAGCATTAATAATTACAAAGATGATGATAACGATAAAAAATAAAACAGAAATAAAAAATAATAGCTATGAAAATAGAAAACCAATAAAAACAAAAAGTAGCAGTAATAAACTATCAACTAAGTCTGTTTTAAGAGAGGAAAAGCAATCTACTACATTCAAGCATTTCAATCAAGTAGACCAATTTATTTCAGGATATAATTCGTGGTGTCGGAAGATGAGGGAATTATAGAAAGGGAAGTTATAGAAAAAAATCCTGCGAAGGCAAATGATACTAGAAATTTTAAAGAGAAAAGAAAAGTAATGCGTCCTTAGCAGGAGGAATCAAGTAGATGAGCTAAGAGAAACTTTTACTTTCTTGTTTTACTTTGTAAAGCAAAGACAATTGCTTAGCAAATAATCACTTCAAAAACTATAAACAAGGTCTTGAATTCCTCAAGGAACTTCAGTGGGAAAGACAAAGATCATAAATACAAAACCTCAAGAGACGCGATATTTTTTTACGGAAGATGTTACCGAGAAAATTGCTTAACATTCAAATAAATGCAATGACTATGAAAGGGAAATGAGAGATAGAGAGAGTGATTTTTGAGGAAAACTGTAATTGAGATGCAAAAGAGTGGATAGATCTTAAGCGTTTAGCTGATATTGTGAATTGCGGAAGACAGATCTTTTAAGATCTTTCGGACGGAAAATGAGATAGCCTACAACGACTATATTTTTATTCAAGTCCCTGAATTGAAGTTTACGACATGATAGCATGAAACTGAGGTCAGATTAGAATAAGATAAGAGAAATTCGCGCATGTTATAAACATGTTTGGCTTAGTAAAGATGAACCCCACCACCCTTTTAGGTGCGGTTTACGAAAATTGATACATTTCCAAGTCGTTGAAAATAAAAGAATGAATAGCTAAGAAACCGGTTTTCTTGAATGTTTACGTTTTGATACATTTTCCCCACACTTTTGCTATAATATGAAAATATATTCAGGTATTAAAATGCGGAAGAGCTATGAAATTTAAGAGAATTTATTGGATCAGTGACGGTTTTCACAGTTAATAATTAATAACTGGGTGTTCCTGAATTGCTTTTAGACAACATCACTTTGATCAGATAGTTGAAATAAACGTAAAATTCATCCTTATGTAATTCTTAAGAGCACATAAAAATAATCTGTTTTTGTTATAGTACTCTATCAAGAATAGCGTTAATCTCTTGAATACATTATTTAATTATCTTTTATACTGTTTCAAAGCGCAGAATTTCTGAAATATTGAAACTTCAACAAGTTTTAATTGACGAGAAACATCAGTCATAATTTAACCGTTGTGCGGTGATTTGATTTAATTCTACAGAATTCATTAAGAGTAAGATATTTAGAAATGTAAATGTCAATGCAGAAAACCTTACAAGGAGTGAATTTTTATTACGTATACCTGTTTCCTAAATATGGGTAATTTTAGTTTAGTTGATATTATACATAAATTTCATAATATGGAACCTTAAGGAAAATGGTTATTTGACTATCGAATAAACTTCCGGAACGAATTATCTTAGTTAATCCAGGTATCACGGCATTTCTTTACACTTATCATACATTCAGCTATTCACATGAAATATCTATACAATCATAACCCTAAGCGCACGCAAACACCTAATCCCTTGTTAAATTGGCTAAATAATTACGTCGAGTTTAACGCAGACCAAATCCTGCGAAACCCCTAAGTATAATCCTTGGCTCTTAAAGATCCGCGAAACACCGTTCGAGAATCCTTAGTGTAGGTTGCGAGAAATTCACCAAAGGGAAATGAGCTAATCTTTTGCAAATAACCAACCCATTGGGCGGAAAATGAAATTACCGAGGAATGACAAGGCATTAAGAAGAATCGCAGCGTCCTACGCAAGTTACGCATTTCCAAGCCATTTGCGCGAGAGAATATAAAAGCAAAATATCACCACGACTGTCATTAAATACGAATACGTAGAAGTTTGAAGGAAGCGATTTTCGCTGTAAATCCACGAAAGAGTTTTCGTATGAATCTTCCGACGATTCTTCTCCAAACCCGTTGATTAGCGTCAGCGTCGAGTCTTCGGCGTGTCTCCGAATCGTGATTTGCATAAATTTTAAATGATAATAATGCTTTAAAATTTAATGGATCGAGAGTGTCAGACCCACTGCCATTTATGGTGTTCCAATTTGGGACGGGAGCTTCGCCGAGTTAAAGAGGGTTCGCCTTGGGACAGTATGTAGTCGGATTTAGATGGGGGGCGATCTGTTGGGAATTACCGAAGACAGCAGGTTGGAGAATGCTTTTGGTTGATGTCGCTTTTACTACTTTTGCGGATAGCGTTCTCTGACGGCTTAATTAGCTATGGAGCGTAGGACTCGTCGCCTCGTATGGCTTGGATCTAGGGGAACCTTTGTGCAGCGTTCTGTGGCCAGGACTGCCGGGAACGAGGACTCTGAGATGACGTGGATAATCTCCAGACTCGGCAGCTTTCACGCCTGCCTCAGGCAGCTGAGATAGACAAGGGATAGGACTCCTTTTGAGGGTGTTCTTGTCTTTAGAATATAAGTGGAAGGGAGTGTATAGGCTGAATGCGTGGTTACGGGGATGTCGGTGTGCGTTGGAGTTGCGTTAAGGATCTGATGATGGCCGATTCTGTTTTAACTACGATTGGGTGAATACTGCGCCTGCCAATAAAAGTGTACTTCACCTAGCTGGTTGCGGGAGTTATTAGACGAAAGCTAGTCTCAGAAGCAGATTTATGTGGATTCTTTAGGTATCTGGGCTGTTTGTATATTGTCGATGACTATTCGTCATGTTGTGGACTCTAGGATTTCCATCATTTTCCCTAATGAGAATGGTGCTAGAGGAAAAAATTGATCTGGTTGAACAGAGCAGTTCAGTGATTTATGATTTCCGAAAATCCTTCCGATGTTGATTGCCTTCCAAAATTCTCATTACTCATCTCCAAATGAGATCTAAATTATACTAAGACGGGGTTAGTTAAACTCTTGCCAATATTATTTTCAGTATTTTATATGAATTATTTGTAAGGATAATAAGTTACCAAAATTAAGAAAATTTATGAAAATACGATACAAAAGGTAACATACTGATAATGAAATGAAAAAAATTCGTACCTTGAAATTTGTAGCTCTTCAGCTCAGTAAATTGTCAACATATGACTAGTGAAAGATTTGTAAATTTTATGCTGATTACTCGCACACGTTTTAGAAACATTAATTCCTAACCATTCTTAATGGGATCCCTAATGGAAAGTTTTCCACTTACGTCCTTTGATTTTTAGAGTTTCGCGAAAAATATTTCCCGTGCAAATTACTTTATGCGCTGTAAGGAGAGTTTCACCTTAATTCCGGAGAGTAACTGCATGATTAACGGCCTTAAGAAGAAGTACTTACTCTCTCGGAAAAATTAAATTTAAATCGCTGAGATGATGCTAATTTAGAAATCATTCGCTTTGACCCGGAGATTGTGTTTCTCGACCCGTATTCGAGACAAAGAGCGCTGAGAAATCGGGTCAAACCCGAGTAGGTGGTAACCTTGAGTATTATAGTGGGATTAAGCTCAGTTTCTCCCTAATAAGGATTATCCCCTCCAAAAATGTTACGAGGATAAAGAAATTTAAGTTTGAGACTTGGGTTTCCAGACAGGAGAATATCTCTAAGCGAAACCACATTTAAACTGATCCTCTTCATAATATGCTATATTTAAATACCTAGTTATGATTGGCAAGAATGGATATATCTAAAAACTTCCTCGACATAGCTGAGAATCAATTCTTAGTTGTTTGAGATAAATACAGCTGTATCTCATGCATGAAAGCAGAAAAAAATTTCAGAATTTCACGGCTAAGCATAGAATTTTAATGCAAAAAAATCAGGAATTCAATCCTTAGGCAGTAACTATGTTGACGGATAAACTCGTTGTGAAAGTTTTCAATGCAAATATTTCAATCCAAAATTGTCATAAATCGCCTAAAAATTGCATTTCATTTAATTAAATTGCATGTATTTCATGTATTCGTGAGTAGCAATTTGTCATTTGATCACGTCGTTTATGGATACGTAAATACTGAGAAGAAGTAAGCAGATAAGATTCATACAAGGGAATGAGATACGATAATATGGTAAATAAATGGTCCAAAGCTAGGGAACTGTAATCCTAGCAAAACACTTATTCGATAAATACATTCTTCTGAAATATTCGGTGAACGTATTCAGTGAAAATGCTAAGTTTCAGGTGTAAGATATGAATGAATCCAAGATTAGTCGATTCACTTTTTAAGCAATCGCCGAATTTTATTTTTTAAGCTATAAAAGCGCCATGTTCGATTGCATTAATATGTCGAACCAATTTTCCAACATACGCATAAAGAATAAAGTCTTGAGAAAACTTTTCATTCTTAACTAACTTTTCCCAAATACACAAAGAACATCTTTTCATAAAGTACCCTTGGATGGCAGAAATTAGCCGCGAAATCTTGGTTTCTTTATATAGCTAAGGGAAGCAGTAAGAGTTCTCGAGAAATTGAAGGTTTATTACCCTCCTTTTACTTATGGTTGCCCTTTTTTCGACGGCTCATTGCCTCCAGTGGAGTAACTGGCGGAATTCGCACATCAATACCTTTCACCACATTCCCGAGTGATGAATAGAGGTTGGCTGCTTGAGGATTTCAAGTTCACTAAATTTTGGCATGGCCTCTTACGCCGTGCTGCGGTTATCTTGACCTTTTTATATTTATTATTCGCAGAATCTTCCGCTGATGTGCGTAAGAAATGGTGCATTAAAATTGAATAATTCCAGGATGCTTGCGGAATCACCGTGAAAGTCTCTTCTGGAACAAAGGGTTTTTATTATTTAAAAAATGACGAGAGGCTGGAGAAAGACTTCCTTCTTTCGACTTGGTATTATTAATGCGATGTCGTCCACAGAGATTTTTTAAGCTCCGCCTTCACTTCTTCCGTTCTTCAGAGACTCTCGTCTTTCAGGGGGAAAAAAAACACAAAATAAGTTCTCACCCTATATTTCATAGGAAGCTATGAATATTTTCTCTTCAGCGAGACTGTAAAAATGTTTAAATACGTTCGCTAGGCTTCCGCCCGAGGCAATCCCTTATTTAAACTCCTTGAAGATCTTAATGATGATTTATGGTATTATCAAAGAGAGAAAGAAAGAATTTCCCAACAGTAGGGGAATTTTACTGAGGGATAATTTATCGCGCTGCTAAAGTTGAAGAGAGAAAGAAGGATTTGAATAATTTGTAATTGCCACTATTTTTTTACATAGTCAGGAGAGAAGTGATTATACCCGTAAGGAATTCAGAAGCTCATCCATATAAATGGCTCCTCTGTTAAATCGCGAAAAAAGGCCTCTATTCAATTTAAAGCCAGCAATTTGCTCTTCCATTCTACGGGAAGGCCTTCCTATTATGATGTACTAAATGGTGCACTAAAAAATCTCCAGAGGTGTATATAGGTGTTTAACAGTTCTATTCGAGAAATATTCGCCAATAGTTCTGCCTCTCCTTTTGGAAGTAAATTATTTCCTGAGATTCCGCGGCACAAATTGAAGTAACACTTAACTTAATGCTGAAAAATTCTCTCCTCCATTACTTTTATCTAGTTTTGATGTTTTAATTGTAGATGAATTAGAAAAACAAAAATTATAACATGGATAAAATAAGAATTTATTTCGACAATTCGTGCAGAAAATTGAAGCCCTGCAGCTCTTTGAGAATTCGCATATTAAGAATCTTTATCCCTCAGAAAAAGGTTTCATTTACAAATATTTCAATAACTGTTACTTGGGTTGTTCTACTTCAAGTACCTTATAGCTTAAATTTCATTTATGCCTATGAGAACTATTATAATCAAGTACTAAGCATACGTTGGTACGTAAGGAGTTATTACCTCAAGATTTACTTGTAAAAATATTTCTCTTATCCATGATTTTAGGGTTAATAATTTAGGAGAGTCCCACTTACGGAAAACGTTTGCATTAAGGCAGATCTAATCGTTTCGTGGAGATAACTGCAATAAATAACACGAACATAGAAAAGGAGCCTTAAGTGCTTTAAGTGACTTTGAAAGTCGCTTCTAGTGTTTCATTTAAGGTGCGTAAATTACAGTCCTTAGACTCATGAAAATATTGAGTGACGTTGGAGCACGTTTCTCTAAAAATGTTATTATTGTAAATACTTATGTTAATGTTGTCTTTCTAAGGAAAGTAACTTACATAGGTACATAGTCAAAATTTTAGTATAATTGTCTCTGTTTTATTTATTAATATCATTCTCGTCTTTACGAATATATTCTGCGGTAAAATAACCAAAAGGTAATATCTACCAAAAATTCATGAGTCTCGTTGCGAATTTATCACCTTCACAGTATTTTTTCATTATAGAATCACGTACAACTACTTTTTTCAGTGCGTCTCTCCCAAGATCAACGAAGTCAATTCAATCCGAAAATCCCATATTGAGTTACCTGCGATCTGATACTCTGTTACAATGAAGTGAATTTGCATCCGGGCTAAATTGCTTTAATCTTTGGCATCTTGCACGCATTCGGGCGTCGAGATACAATACACGTAGCCGTGGAAGTAAAATATTGCCCCTTTTCATTTTTCTGGTTTGTTCGTATCGCAGAGTTCGCTGATGAATCCAAAAATAACGAGTGGTAGACCGTTTCTCCTATTTTCCATTCGTTATCACGGATCGAATGCCCGTTGAATTTTCTCGCTTTCAAGCCATTCTTTTTTTGCGGGACTTATTCACGCATCCTACTCTCTATTGATTGGTGAAAGCGCGGGGAAATGTCCCACATATAAATTACGTACCCTTTGTGAATGTTCTTATGTGTTCTTCAGTTCAGTCCTTTGAAAGGCCCCCTTTTTCCCATTATTACTTCTCGCGCTAACCATTTTTTGTGGATGTATCTGCCTCTGCCTCTTTGAGGTCGATGTTTTTGCCACGATATATAAAAAGTTTTGTCCAATAGCATTCGTGCACGGGGCTTACAGAAGTTGGAGCTATTTTAATCTTTCGCTCCATTCTTAATTATTTCCTTCTCCGAGAATACTATGGAATACCGAACAGTAAGTGACCCCAGCATCATTTCGTTATGGTTGTCCGATCTTTGACATTTTACCGATATGGAACAATATGGAATAATACTTTACGAACACTATACATAAGTTTTAATTACATATCGAAATGTTTCTCGTGAGAAATAATCCGCGATTTATTTACTTTTGCCCTTATAATGTACCGGAAATCTTGGCGTAACTTTTCAAAAATTCCATTTTACTGATTAGTGTTCAGTTGATATCGTTGGATTGAGTTGTTATATGGAAAGCTACCTATCATTGGAAAGCCGCCATTTGTATATTCAAGCGTTCGATGAATCTATTAGATACCAAAGATGTTATCGTACTAGTTTCCTATTTGCTTACTGATAAGATGGACAGGGACACACACCGCGAGAATGACATAGCTATATATTTATCTCTATCTTCACCGAAACAGTGATCTTTATGCAGATTGGTATTCGAATCTGAAAAACCGTGTCATAGTAGGATTATTTTAGTGCATTACCCGATAGAAGAAGTAACAAGAAAGTTTTGCGTTAGGAATTCGCTTCTATGTTTTAGTCCACAATCTGAGCATCAAGTGGTATAGTAAGAATTTGTATATACTTGCGGTCGTACCCCGTTAACCCCATAGCACTTGCTAAAATAGCTAAGGTTACAATAATAGGAAACATAAAGCTTTTAGCCTAGCTTTTCTAAGAAATGCTGTTACACAAGCTATGGAATAACTTATGCGTTAAATTCAGAAGTATACAGGCACCGGTAACAATAATATTTGGTAAAATACTTTTATACTATAAAAATCGTAACTTATATACCTATTTTTACATTGATATTTGGCCTAGAAGCCAGATGGTAACAACCGAGAGGAATCCAATATAATTTATAATTATTGACTTCCCAACATTAGCCCGAAATGAGAGGAAAACCCCTCCAAAAAACTCCCGTAGGATCAATTTCTCTAATTGAGATTTATCTAATGAGCCATCTGTTCTTAGAAGGTTTGGATCTTCAGCCCCTCTACTAATAGCTGCAATGGTTTTGGTGGGCATGAGGCGAATAGCAGGCTTCCGAATGGCCAAGTGGGTATCGCGTTTATCCTTAATGAAAGCTGTCCAGGCTCATGTATACGGAATTACCTCAATTGTTAATTACTATTTTTACTGTGATGCAAATATGCATGGTGAGTAGTAAGGACCATACTTTCTTTTTATAAGTGCGAAAAATGAGGGAAGAAACTGTGTATTTGACGTAATTAACATTTCATCAGCTTCCACATTACCATATCCATGAACAAATTTGAGGCAAAAGTAAATGAAAGATACCATTTCCTTTATTCTTTACCAAAAGGCAAATGAAGAATTCCTTTCATCGTGATAAGGTAAAAGGAACGGACGTATACGTATTTTAATTATGCACTCAACAGAGATGCTTTCTGCCGGTTTTGAAAAACCCAGTTTTTCCTCTGTTATTCTTCAAAAGTTCGGAAAGTTTGGTACTCGAAGAAATTCCTTAAAATATTACAACCTTCAGTCTGCGCACCGCAAAGAGTTTATACCAGGTCGGCCTTCGTGCCAAATGTGGCCTATTTTTCCGATCACAGAGGCCTTTTGTTACTTCACGAAGCATATAAATACTCTATTTATGTAATATTTTCCCAGCCATGCTAATGCCAAAACGAAAAACTGATTGGAAAATATTCTCTTTTAATTCACTCAGCCAAAGGATTCATTTTCTCATAAAAAATGTCGATCATTAACTATTTGAATGTAAACAACATACTGTTCAAGAGCGATGGTTTCACATGCGGCCTATATTATACAGCTGAAAGGTAAATGTGGCTTCCAATGAAAAATTTTCCCATAAAAATAAAGCGAATGTGACATAAAATGTTCATTCCGTTCTCCACCATAATTTTTATCCTCAATCCTTCATCGCTATACTAATTCGACATCAATAAAATTCTCATGCATCATAGCCTTCGCAGTCGATTCCCTCCACTTACTTTCTTTCCCAATAAGGTATCGGACAGAATTAATTTACTACTGGGATTAATCCTGGAGGAGTATCCCCACACCCTACGAGTAAACCCTACTGGGGGTAGGGGAAATAGAAAACGTTTCTATTTCACCTTTGGTTTCTCCCCCGAAGTGAGCTTACCTAAGGCATAAAAACTGATACAGAGCGGATCGCTCTATCAAGAGTTGAGGCACGGAATCGTAAACTGATATAGAAAGAAGTAAGCTCCTCGCCTCCCACTTTAATTTTCGCTTTCTCTCCTCCAACCTCTTCATACACCACTTCCAAACTCTAATGCTTTCTTTCCTTCCTCTCTATTTATCCGGACTCTCCTCTTTTCCTCGCACCCTGGCTTCCATTAGTTCGACGCTATATTGTTCTTCTATCCTACTTCTTCCCTTCTTCGATTCTCCTTATCTCTATACCCAATCTTTTGCTGCATCACCCTTTTCTTTCCTCTCATTCGTCATTATCTCTCCGCCAATTTAATCAAATAAGCCCTTTCCCTTTTGCTCTAACTGTAGTAAACGGAGTAAACTGCTTACCGTGGGGAAAATCGATGCGGTTATACCTCTGAGATAACGACAGGAGTTTTTGAAATCCACAGTTGGACGTCTGCCCACATTGGTAGACTTTCTTTCAGATGGCGTAATGAGACGAGATCGAGTTTCAGGTGGGCATTTCAACGGCGCAGTTGAGAAACAAAAGAACTTTCCAGGCGTAATATTGGTATTGTTGGGGCCTCAGAGTAGGAATGAGACTATGGGTATCTCGGGTTTATACAGGTTTGAAAATATCCACCTAGAACGTGTTCCTTTCCCCCCGAATCGTTCATTACTCCCGCTCTTTTAGGATCAAAGGCCTACTTGATAAGCCAATAAATCTCTCTTGGCCTATTTCTCATTCACGTTACTCACAGGTCTGAGTTTTTTACGTATTACTTTATGGAGAAAAGGTAATACTGTGTGCCTTTGAGACACCTTCTAACGCACTGATGAGAAAACTGCCCAACCCATGGACTTTTCATATCTGCACGAGTTTGTGATTTTCTCTGATGACTAAATCTTTAAACTCTACAGATGAGAGAATTAGGTCAACCTTTCACGTTCTCTGTGATTGGGAAGAGTATATGGAATAAATGGCCTCATTTTTACATCAGAAAGTTGTTTCGTTTTCAATTACAAATAGATGCACGATCTCCCAAATTCTGAATTGTCTTTCATTAGCTTAGGTTTTTAAATCCACTAAATAGTTTTCTTGTGTGTACTTTTTTTCAAGCTATCTCTTTTCTTAAATTTATGTAATGTTTAGATGTAAGAAGAGACTTTATAGTCTCCATCTCGCCCTAAATAAATCTCATTATTATTACTAGATTATTATCATTATTATTAAATTCGAACTTTTCAAGCACTTGTCTTAAATTTTATGTGCTGAAATGAATTCCTTTAATTGTAGTTAACTTCATAGTTTAAAATCAACTCAAAAAATTATTTTGCTTCAAAATTGACACCGTTTCTTATGAATGGAATCAAGTTCTATATTAAAAGATCTAACTTAGAACTTTAAAATTAGCATATGAATTTCATTGTATGTTTTGGAATTTCTGAGAAACGAACGTTCGACTAAGAGCGGGCGCGGTTGATTCCGCACTTTTTCTGAACTTTATCAACCCACAATTTAGCTGTAGCTAATCAGATTATTGATGTAAGAATTGGTAAAATATTTCCATCTTACCTTTCTTTATTACGACAGAGTTCTAAGAAGATCCGAAAATTTTATGTTTTTACCTGTTTGTTTTTTGGCGTGGAATGACCCTTACATCCCTAGAGTGAACACACTCACTATCTGTCAGCAATCAGCAATGAGATAGGAACTCGAGAAAACTTGTAACACATTCCAATGATCGCAACCATTCCAAATCCTTAACCCGTAACTTCGTTCTTGTATTTACACGAGAAAACATTCTTCTTGGAGGTTGTCAATTGATTTTTTTCTTTATTTCAGCCTAATCCACAATTTCTATACATCCTGCGAGCAAATCAGCTATTATGCTCAGAAAACCTTTAACGAGACGTCAAGAGATCTCTTGAGTTATTGTCTAGCATATTTGTTCCATACAAAACCCGTATATTTTCGTGCATAAAAATACTGGAGATCTTCTTTTTAAGTAGAATACGAAGAATTTTAAGAATTATAAATTAATGTTCCTTTTAATTTTAAAAAACCATCCCGCTTAGCACCTTTCATGTATTTCTTTGGTCCGTCTCTCATAAAGGGTTCGATTTCTATTTTTGGAAGAGCACTACAATATTCATAGGGAAACTGCCTCACTGAAATACAATCGCTGTTTCCGTGGATATCAATTAATTTGAATCGCCTGCTTTTAATATGACCATTACAGGCCCTTTGCGCATTCATGCGTTTTGATAGTTTCGAGCAGGCAGAAGTAAATTCCAGTCATGCTATATATGACGCTTATCATTCGTTCTATCACATAATGTAAAATTAATATAATAGAGGATTTTCGGCCTTTAGCAAAGCGGTGCGCTCTTTGCAGCATCGGCCGAGTTTCGGCGTTTGTTTCCCCAACATTGCAAATGAATTCTTCGGCTCGGTGTATCCAACATGATTATTCGCCTTCTGCTCCTTTCATCAAGGAAAAGGGAGAGCAAGTTCGAAAATGGAATCGTCCGCCGAGAAGACTACCTTAGCTAGAAGAACAGCATGAGATGATCATGCGGGTGGAACCATATTTCGAGATTCTGGACTCTAAATCTAAATAAGGAAAGAAGGAGGAACCAAGTTAGGCTAGGAAAACTTTCCCATTGATTACATCCTCACTCGACCGATTTCCAGAAGTCCAATGTCCTAGTTCCGCTCCTACTTCGACGGCTAAGTTTAGGAAATAGTATATTGCGGAATCAAGATGTCCTCCGAATTCTGGGGAGCGAATTTCATATCGGAAAATTTCGCGATTTGGGATACTGTTAAATGAATTAAACTGGTCTGCTTCATCCATTCGAAACGAAAAAATGATGTGAAATCTATATTTCCGTGGTAGGTCTTTTACTCGATCCATTAATGTTTAAGTATATAATGTTTATAACCTTTTGCGACGGAAAGTTAAACATTGTCAATGTTAGATTCTGTAGTCAAAGGCTATTTAAACGGGATTGAATAATAATATCACTGAAATGGATATAATCTACGAAACCGATAAATTTAAAATAATTAACCTATTTATCGTTCACTAATACTATGATTATTATTTTAATACTATTACCGTAAATTTCAATTATTAACTTATATAAATTTAATAATTACCTTAATGAAATGAATGAAGTTACTGGTATTGGAACTTGAATCACCTAATTGAATTTACTCCTCAGTGAACTAAATTTTCTCAAAATAGAAGTTTTAAAGTATACTTTAAGTTTAATTTTGCTATTGTCATAGAAATGTTTATAGTGAAAAAATTAATAACTAAAATATTAGAACTTTTGTGTAATAATGTTCCTCCGCTAAAACGCTAAAAGGGTAAATCATAGTGGGATGCGTACATTTATTTTCCATATTATTTCTATATCCAGAATCTTTCAGTAACTTAGTAAGATATTAGCTATTAAAAATGTGATTCACTCTAAATATAGATAAAAAATTTTGCTGGCAGCCATTATTTCAAATATCCTTCTTATATTTCGGAATAGGAATTGACATTCTGACATCACAGAAATAAATTTTTTCAACTTATTTACGAAAGATAAATCGGAACATTTTCTGTGATAGGTCCAGCTGTTGCCTCTTATTCTGACCATCAGAATCTCATCGAATCTGAGATATAAACAATTTAAAGATATTTCGTACAAATGACACTTATCGGTGTGGTCATTTTTAGGAAGGAAAGACAATTTTCCTAGCTAGCTCCGCGTTCAATAATTTTCTGTCGCATGCAAGTTATCATCTCGATGAAAAATGCCTTTCAATAGATCTTTATTGGCGATATCGATGATTTTTCCACCAATGTAATGTATGCCTCCTCAGCGGGAGAAGAGACAAAGTAGATTTTAGCGTCTGTATGAATTGAGGTCGTCCCTCGAGGGATGGTCCCAAGAGAAGAAGTTGGCCACTGTCGCCAGCGCGCACAGCCAAACGACAAATATAATTTCATACTTCGTGTGCTAGACGTAGGAAAAAATCCAAACACCCAAATAACGCCCTTTCCTCCTCAGCATTTCTTAATTTGCATATAGAATAGCTGGTTTTCCCATTTTCAACGGGCATCCTTACTACAACGAGATTTTGAGAGCAGTCTCACCTGTCGTATTTGCTCCTGAAGATTGAAGACTTTGGAATTCACTGGTTTAAATCACGGTCTATGCCTATATCGCTGTATAGGCGTTCATGAAGATCGCTTCTAATTTGTCTCCTCCGCCGCTGATACCCGATTAACACACTCTTTGCATTCCTTTCCAAATTTTCTCGGGGAAATTTTTTCTTCTTTCTAAAACCTGTAGCGAAGATGAGGGAGGGAGAGAAGCTAAACGGTTTTAATGCGATTTTTGAGTGACACATTATGAAAGAGGTCTATTTCTTGCATTTCATCTCACTTTCCTTCCCTTTTTCATTTTTCGGAAAATGCTTTTCCATTTCGGGGCTATAATCCCGTTTTCACCTAGCGACTGTCATAGAGAAGTAGAGCCGTATATTCCAGCGGGTGAAAGCGAAAAATATGAAATCACTTTTTTGTATCAGATTTTTATGTCCTAAGGCAACGCCAAATCAGTCTACGTAAATGAAAATTTTCTCTCTTTAACGCAAAATATTTCATCTATTCGTAGCTCATCTAATTGTTTTTTTTATCTATTTCTATGTTACATCTCTCTGGCGTACTGGATGATGAGTTGAAATATTGTAGTTTGAGAGGTTTCGTGTAGGTTTCAGAAATGATAAGAAATCTGTATTTCAAATGACTTTCAGATTTTTAGTAGTATAACGAAAATGATGTTGTTCTGAAATTAAGTCAGTTATGATATATAAGTAGAGCTAATGACTCCTGAGAACTTAAGACACAAGTACAGCACTACTTTTTTGGAATAACAGAAAACGTTGGACATTCAATCGTTGCGTGATTTGATAAAGATCGTAACTTCCAGCGTTTTTAGTTCCCGTAAATTCATTTGACGGATTTGTCTTCCGATGGTTTTAGTCTGACAAGAACGAGTGCCATCGGTCGCTAATATTAAATCTAAAGTTAATCTAAATAGTTAATCAATAAATTTCTACAAACTGTATAATTCACGGGTACATAAAGGTTATATTTCCTCATGAAAATGAAATTACTTGCCTTTAATCTAAAGGATATCAAATCTTCGTGTAATTCTATTTAGCACACTTATAACGGTTTGATAAATATTTTATATTAAGTATAACACATTTATGCATATACAAAGATCTTTAACTTAATGTGATACCCAATAGAGTTGAACAAATAGGAATCTAATGTTAACCTAGGGTTTTGTGGTAATAGTAAATTGAGGTGTAGTAAATAACATATAAAATAAGACTTTTCTCGGACTAGAAATTTTTCGTAATAACTTTCATAATCTCCGCCTAGGGGAGTTGAGTAACTTATTTTTCACTTTGCGTTAACTGTGTCTCATTTTTTATGTTTGCTATTTATTCAAGTTTTCTACAGCCTGTTATTGTAGATTCCACCATTTACCCACAAAATTTGAAAGAGCGGCGATAATGCCCGATGATCATCAATAATAGATCAGGCATTTCCTAGGAGTTGCTTAATTAGAAGGAGCTTTTGAATCGAGAACCTTAAGATATTTGGTTCCCATTTTCGAAATCTATTTCCGAATGGAATGACCACAAAGTCAACGAGAGAGAATTGCGTTTCCAGTTCTCACTCGAAAAAACTGTGGATTACCATATTGCCCCCGAATACGATTTCTTTGTGGCGAGGAAAACTGTTGTATAGAAGTAGTTCGCAAAGTTTCTCCTGTGGCGTGCCCCATAGGTAATATTTTGTGCTACCGAATCCCAGGCCAAGTAGCCAACGTCCAATCCAAGTATTGTCGTGGAATTTCTCCTTTTTGGATGCCCTTCTTCTCCGATAGTTTCCGCTGTCGTCCGTCGCAATGTTATTCTCCGAGAGTCTTTTCCTGCAGTACGTTGACACTGTTTTGATAAATAGAGGTGTGGTTCTAAGTTGTCGCGCACTACGTTGGAATAGGACGTTACTTTTTAAACTCAATAACACTCCCTTCCCGTGAATATGCAACAGAAATTTTCTGGATTTTTATGGATCGTCACTAACGCTGTTGTAAACTTATGAATGTTAGAATTTTGTGAGAAGCGTCCAAGAATACGCACTTCTTTGATCACTAATTCAACTGATTCTGTTAAGAACTTAAAGGAATAAATTCAGTATTCCCCTTAATATTGAAGGTATAGCTCTCTATTATTAGTTTCTTAATATTTCGCAATATTCGGTAATTATATTTGCATTATTTTTATTATGTTTTAGTCTGTCATCATCTAAATTCCTACAATACATACTTATGTAGAATTTAACAGTATTTACTATTCAAAGACAGACCCACTGTGCCTTGAGCACTATGCTGAAAAGTTCAAAGAAAATTCAATAGTTCAAATATTTCTTTAATTTTACTTCCTGCTGGTATTGAGTTTCAGGCGTGAGCTCTCGGATACCTAACGCGTTTACTTTTGGTAGAATCGGTCCCGGGTTCGATTTCCGAAGGGAGCCTATATGGCCTAAATGACTTTGGATCTCTAAGCATTTCTGATACTAACTTTAAAGTGTTTTAGGTAATCCGAAATTACTTCTTAGAAAATAATAGTCATTACTCCTCAAAGTTTCTCTTTTCCGATGAAATGTAAAATAAAACTACATTTTTTCCAATTGTTTACCTCAAGTAGTGTGTTCCCGTAAGCATTTCCTCTCCTCAAAGGAATACATCCCTCAAAAGGTTGGAACTAACACAACCACCATCGCCTTTCATCTCTTTAATATGAATGCGAGGCTTCTTCATGAAAGTAACGCATGCTGGAGTATATCGACATGCTCATCGTAAGGAAAGGGAAATGATCAAGGATCTTGCGGGTCGCTGTATTTGTATCTCACCCAGAACATGCAGCAGGGATCAAAACCTCTCCTCAGTCTTCACCCAGAATTTTCTATACATTGGTTTCCCCAAGTTCTTTCCTTTTCCCGGGCCACCCAGTTATTACCATTTCCGACTTAATATTTCCATTCTTCCATATTTCAATCTTCATCTCCATATTCGAAAAATTCATCGCTCTTCGCACCCTCCTGTGATCAATATTGCCCTTTTCCTGTCCTCTCCCTCTCTCCCACACTTTCTCCACTACTTTCTTTTCACCTCTTCCACACTCGATCTCTCGCCTTTGAAGCACCAAGTTTTTTATATAGCCAAGAGAGGGAGAAACACCTCTGGAATACTCCCCGAACATTTCAACCATGCATTATTTTCCGCTCGCACAAATAACGCGTCTGCTGGTAATTTCTCAAGTCTTTCAAAGTCTCCTACAAAACAGAGGCCTCCACCTCTCCCAAAAACTTCCTCCCCCATCCTTTGCCGCCTCGTTTCTTTTTTACCATTTAAATCCTTCCGCCTCCCGTGGTAAGGAAGGATCGCGTTCATTTCCCACCTTTTTCCTGTCTCACGTTCTTCACACCGTTTCCCCTCTCTCAGGGCATCAAACCGGAACTGAAACGAAAACCGAAACCGTCATATATTCGGAGTGAAATCCGAGACCACTGCTGAAGGTCTTTTGAGCTAGAATCCTAACCGGAATTCGTTACTTGTACTCGAATAATGAGCGGAAATGAGAATGTTTTAGTCGGTTTCGTTAGGATTTGATTTCACTTATTATTCGAGTGCAAATAACGAATTCGGGTTCCGATGTTTTCCGGTTCAAGTTCCGGTTTTCATGTTAAAGAAGCTTCAGCTCTTAGCTCGGATTTCACTGATATGATCGGGACTCGAACCTAGTTCTTCCAATTGCAACCGATTGATCTATCACGCAGAGATGTCTCATTTCGTTTTCAGAGAAGGTTGGTAGGGAAAACGACCGGTGGCTCCACTTTCTCCACCTTGAATTCTTAGAAGTAGGTAATCCTAGACTTTTTCGGTGCTTCGTTTCGGGAGTGTTTTCAGACCTCAAATTCATTAACGGCCGTTTTCCTTTATTCCTCATCTATGGATGAAGGAGTGTTATAAGGTGCTAATGAGTATCCCTTCTTAAGGATAGCGAAAATTATAGATATTTCTGTATAAATTCATTGGAAAAATATTACTCCAGTAAAACCTAGACAATAATCATAGATCATATCAAGTTCGAGCCCCAGTCACGTACTCAATTTTTCCCCCTATTAATTTTTTGACGCATGTGAAAATTTATGTAAACCTTAGCTAAAAAATCGCGGTTCGATGGCCTGGTTCTTCTTAGTTCACCATATTCCGTCTCCTTTTTCACGCCGTCCTCGGTTTACTCAGCGGCTTCGCTAACATTGGCTCCTCCATCTCCCTCAGCGAAGTCTTCCCTTCGAATGCATTTTTGGTCGGTTCGTCGGATTCCGGCTCTATTCCGTGCTGCGGGAGACATGATCTATCATATCCCCGTCTCGGCGGAATTTTAATGACGACCGTTGTTTTGGGAGCTCTCCTTCCTCTGATCTGGGAAATGAAAAAAGTACGCTCTTCTTCGTGGATCCCTCTAGCACACCCGTACGATCTGCTAATCTCTGCATTTCGGGTCCGTACGCAGTTTTTAATCCGGGCGAGAGGGGAAAAACCTCCCGAAGGCTGTATTTGTTTTCGGGCGTGGAAGACGAATATGGTGAGGATGTCTAATTTTTTGCAAACACGCGATATCCCGGTTATTTAGATTTAATTTACCATTGTAGCTCTTGCCGCAATAAGTCTGCTGAGGTATATTCGTTGTTTGCTCATGTTATAATTGCCTTACTTATTCGTGGCATTTTCTCTCTCATCTTGCTTGGACGAATAAATCTCTCTCTCATTTTTTGCACGATCTCTTTTGGTATTGTTAAATTTTAATCAAGCAAAAAATCGCTCGTCTTTGCTTTACCGAAGTTTCCAGTAAGCATTTTACAATATATATTAATATTAATGATTTCAGTGTTTCACAGAGTACCTTGAGCCATGTGAGACGACAGAAAAGTACATAATAAAGGCAGCATTTCGATGACTAGGAAAATCATGTAAATGAAGTCGGGGTACGGAAATCAGATTAATATTTACGTCCGAAAAATTCTAATTCTCGAGATTATCAGGAACGTATCCATTGTGAATGCTGGCAGCCATTCTTTTCACCGATTTCTAAGTTGAGCAGAATATAGTTCACAGAATGAAATTCAGCTTAAGAAATTTCGCAAGTGGAATTTCGCTTTGAAAACTTTACATTACCCGTTATGAAGTTCCACAAAGTCAAGGCTTTTTCTATGGATTTGATTTTTAAGATGACCAAACTCATTTCAAGCAGCGATTACATGATATTTTAAATTAAAAGAATGAGAGAAAAATTATATTAGGAATCAATGTTTATAATGAATTTTCTTATAACTTTATGAGCATTTCTCGCAAAAAAGATTCGGTTACAAAGAGCTCTTAACACAAATCTATGCTAGGAAACGGTGCTGCTTTTTACTGTATGGTTAAAAAACTCTCCCTTTATGTTCTTTTTTGCAATTTTGCATAACGGGTGGCCTCTTTCTTTTGCTGCATCCGTGATAATAATATAAAACCCTATCTTATTTTAACAGATCTCTTTATTTATATATTTAGAGCTTCGTCATACATTCCGAATAGGTTTGCTGTAACGTTAATTTAAATGAAATCTGTTGTACGATTGGAAGATTTCCGAAATTTTTAGTTATATTTATATAGCATTTATTCCTCTTCTAATTTTATTCCATTTTACGAATACATCAATGCTGAGTTGGAATAAATATTGCGGCATATATATGCAGATTCCTAATTTTCCATTTAAATTCATGTTTGCTTTTTCAGCACCATTTCTAGTGCGCTAGGATAGAGAATATATGGGCTTTCCTTCATGGATCCCTTCAGGATCGTCCATTATTCCCATTGCATTCCCCTTCGCCACTGGAAGGGAACAAAATGAACTTCCTCCTTCAGGGTTTCCCTAACGGATTCATTTAGGATGCGTAAGAAGCAGGAAATTATTACTTTCCGAGGACAGCATTTTAGTCCAAAATGTCACCATAGCGCAGTTGAGCCCCACCGTACTTATTTCATCTTATCGCATCTCCCTTTCTTCCTTCTCCATTTATGTACATCCCTTTCGCACGCAACCTATCCCTTGCCACGTCGTACTTCTCTCCTTTCACACATTTCATTTTGGAAAGGAGCGCATAAGGAGAAAACAAGAGGCGTGACTAAAGCGTGCTTCCTGGGGATGGAAGATTAAAACGTAGATAAGTTAGTGTGGTCAAACGAGACGCGCAATGAGATAATATTGGACTTTGAATTTCATAATTAATGATAAGAACCAAGGAGAGGTTCTTGGTTACTTCGCATGATTAGACGCGCTCTAGAGAATAGAACGAGCAGAGGAAAGCAAACGTAAAGATGGAGAATCTCACTTCTCTTATTTTCTAATATCGAGCCAAATAAGCCTTTTGGCGCTATTTCGGAAGATTTTTCAATATTGAGCTAAATAAACCTTTCTTAATAATATCTTTCACTTCACTTAACCGTACGGCTGCCCTAAACAGAACTATATTCTGTTTTATAACTTATCAGTTGTTAGTGCAATCACCTAACGTATGGAAGACCCTGATTCGTGTCTCTTAAGAATTATCATATTCGATTTTTATGAGGAATAACTACATTCTTAACATTGCCTTCTGATCAATAACAGGGTATCGCGCGGGTTAGATTTGTGCATTTTTCATTCATCTAAATCAAAATTGTGTTATTTGTGTCATCGTAGGAGTATAATATAACCTCCTCGCTGACAACATTTTGATAAAATCGGGATTTAGTTAATTATCTACGGGTGGTGTCAGACGTTTGGTGGGGCTTACTCATTCGGAAGTTTTGTGGGGCTTCCAATGGTAGATGTGTTATTTTATTTTTGGACGTAACGGGAATATTAATTTGACGCGTCTAGACGAGGAACTCCCAATTTTAATTTTGAGGCTTATAAATAGCAATTTTGTGTTCATTTTGTAGATATATTATCCTGTCATTTTGGTTAAGTTATTCAATATCATTGAAAGTTTCAATTCAATTATTGAGATTCATAGCGAAGTGCAGTCTGGTTAGTTATTTATTTTAAATATCATCTCTAAGAGTAATGCTAAATAATAGAGATATACAAACCAGATGAGAGCGGGGAATTCTATCGGAAATGATATTTTGTTCTTTCTTATGGGTTAAAAATATAGGTAAATAAAATCTATGAATGAAGCCTTACTTACTTGCCTTACTTCCTTGCTGGAAATCTATTACCGTAAAAATAAAATTCAATTTGTAAAATTCCACTTGGTAACTTCATTTACGAGGGACCGGTTTCGAACTGCCTTAGTTTATCATCAAGTAAAAACCACTAACATTGAAAAATTTATATAATATAAAAACAGGAGCCGAAGAGAGAGAGTGTGGGATATAGATTCCCTCTATACGTCTTACTATAAATAAACATCAAAAAAGTTATCAGGTGGAATTTTACATGGCGAATTTTATTTTCCAATAAATAAATAGTGGCCTAGGGTCGTAAACGTAGGAGAGTTATATTCTTGCAAGGATATATCGGTGTTCTGTACTTAATCGGCTAATGTTAGTTTACAATATTGTCGTTTTATATATATTATTTATATATCCAACTGGATCGATCCGTGGATGGGAATTAATCGTGCCAATATCGCTCAAAAAATTCGTTTGCATGAGTGCCCGTAAGCATATTGGTTAAGAATCATATTCAGCCCCGTTCGGTCCAATGCAAATCATCGCTGCAAATAAATTCTTCGTGGGGATAAATCTTCCTTAGCATAGATCGGGCCCGACATCGACAGCATAAATTCAGGAGTCGTCCCGTAAGTGATCGAAGTCGAGCACCGCCGTGCCGAGCGCGCCCCAATTTTTTACCGCTCCTTGTGTGCTTAGACAGAGAGCATCTGCGCGGCGGAACCGCGGCGGCAAAAATCTCTAAATTGGCATCCCTTGGAGTAAGGCTCGGGGAGATGAATTTCTGAGGGAAGGAATCGCGGAAACGTTGTGTACGTAGGGGAAGACGGAAGGCGGTTTTTTTCACTCGAGGGGGACTTTCTGTGTGTACGTGTTGTAAGGCGTGGGTGTGAAGGAGGGGTGAGATTTCTTCCCCACTCGGGCTTCTTTCGATACCCCACTAGGTTGGAAACCTCATTGACAGTCCCCCCACCAAACCCGGGAAGGAGGGGCTTGAGTAAAGAGAAGGAGGAGAGATGTTGGAAAAAGAAAAGGGAGATTTAGAAAGGATGGAGATGGCGCTTGGTTGTAGAATCGAAGCCGTTGGAATAATTTTTTATTTATCGTACGTGAAGGTTTTACCCTGTTGTTGGTTTTTGCGGAAGTTTCGGGGAAAGGGGAGAAGCTTTATCTGTCTTCGCTTCTTTTTCACCTCATCTCCGACTTCCACCTTCGAAAGGGGCTTCGATGGTGGACTGGAAATTCGGGTTGACTTGCAAATGTTTCCAATAATGCGCGTCCTTATGCGGGGGGCGTTGTTACTCGGGCGTTGCTACATGGGGTGCTTTATGCTCGGGGACGTCGTAACCCGGGTGTCTTTAAGAGGGGTTGTCTTTATTTGGGAGTTTGTGAATGCAGTCGATCCTTAACGCGATGCACCCAGGATGGACTCCATAAGGGAAGTTTGTTGTTTCGGCTATCTGAAATGGTATTTATCGCCAAATGTGGAACTTCTGAATATTTTCGCCAGTAGTTTACACTAACATCTATGCCCACACATTTACCCTTCGAGGCGTCTATCGACATGTGATGCATGAAACATAAGTCGATATCTCTTGTCTGTTACTGTCGCTTATCAGATGCGGGAAGAATGAATCTTTGAAGCAGTTCGGTTCAACGACAACTTTTCTGGCAATATCTGATCGGACTTCCTAAATAAATAAATGTCAAGTATAGCTAAGGTGAAAATGTCGAGAAATATTTATCTAACCTTTAATCTCCTTTCTACGAACTACCGCCATGACATAACAGCATAAGATAATGCATCTCGGTAATACAAAATAAAAAAATAAGAAAATTATATATACTTTTTTCACAAATTTATGTACAGTAATTTATGAAGTTATTGATTTTTTTTTGAAATTCATAAATATCTGTTCTTGTATTTTTAGTATGAGGATGAATTTCCACCAGATATCACTCCAGAACATTGATTTCATCTTGGTTATGCACATGATTTTATCGTAGAAATACTTAAAAAGAGTACGGACTTACGCATGACATTTTCCGATTCACGAATGCAACGGTTTTCCAGTGTCTCTTATACCGCTTGCATGCCCCAGATTGGGAGTTTAAAATTCAACATGACCTCGATAAATGGAAATTATTCCATATACAAAGATAGAGAGATAGGAGAAAACATTACTGCTATTATTTCTTGAACGAAATGCTGATATTCTTTTCCGATAAGCCAGAATAGAGAGAGAGAAAGAGCTTCCGTTCAGAATAAACTTCAGGGACCAATTTTATCAATGATTCCACCTTTCTCCGGCAAATATTTGCACAAACGGAACTCTTAAATTGTGAACCACTTAATGAGAATTGTTTTCCAATTAACTTGTCGTATTCATGCAGTAAAATTGAATAAAATCCGCTGGAGGTGAAATTTCGCAGTCGAATAAAAGGGCATTCCATAGATGAAAGCTTTTCCATATTGAATTTCCGCCACTTGGAGACGTGGGTTCGGAGACTAGACTGGGAAAATTGATTCAAGGCGGTTTTCAGCTCCGTTGTGGTTGGAAAATTTTAACAAGGTTACGTGGCCGGAGGTCTTGATTTTACCCTTCTTCACTTTCGTTCCCTTTTATGAACATTACGGACGTTTTGATTCGCACCACCGTTTTGCAACCGAAATTTTATTAAAACGCGACAAATTATCGTTTTCCCCATTCAAGATGCGACGGTCATTATTTGCATGCAAATTTTATTCGATTTTTAAACGACGGGATCAACATGATGACTCTCAATGCGACGGTTTGCCCACGCTCTTTCGCAGGCTTCGTTTAAACAGGCTTTATGACTCGTTTTTCAGCAGTGAGTGGGGATTATTTATGGATGCAGGATCGCGAGATATGACGGTGTGTAATGGAAACGGCTTAAATCTCATCCCATGGCGAAGGATAAGGATGGAGGACCGCGGAATAGAACGTTAAGAGATTTTTGATTATTTTGTCGGTGGTAAGCGCGATTCTACTTTTTGGAAGGCTGATTATTTTTAAAAAAGGCATCGGTAGTGATGGTGCCAGTATTGAGTTATCAACTCGATTATTGATTTCTTCGACTCCAATGATGATAATTATTACGGGAACTTCAGTTAGGCCAAATTCTGCTTCTTACGCTCGTGAAAGGAGAAATTAAATAAGATGGTATACGAAGGTTCCCGTTTATCCCCAGATCACACTTTTATCGTTTATACTTTCAGGCGTCTCTTTTTAATTCAAAGTATAATAGACTATTACTAATAGCTTTCTTGATTATTTATCATTTGGAAAGCATGACTAACTTTTATATGCGGATCAATAATAACGGAAACAAGTTTGGAGGTACCCTAATTCTTATAATTTGGAAGGCAAGTAGGATCTAACGTAGCATATATTTCATTTCTTAAACTAATTTACCCAATGAATGTTGCAGCAACATTTACAAAACATCTCCAATAAAGAATTACTAATAGGATTGGCCGATATCTCATCTTGAGTCTTTGCCGACTATTTAATCTAACTGATGGCTGAGGACAATGGTTGACTCTGCAATCGTCCTTAGGGTGTTGAGTGACACTCGAGATCCGCATTGAGAATCCGCTATCGTAGTTCGTCAGCCTATGATAGTTATGATATATTCATGTAGGAAGTTTGAAGAGCATAATCTCATTCATTATTTTTGAAAAAAGAATGTCGGTAACTCTGCACTTTGAGAAATCTGTCGGAACTTGACACGGAACCACTATCGCTGTAGGAGGTAAAGTATGTACTTACAGAAATTGAAATGATAAAAATGATGCACTGTTATGCGCATGCGGTTGCGTAAAGAATGAAGTTACAATTCTTCATTTCGGTTTAGGAAAAATGTCAGATCCCATCAGTCTTGGTTTATTCGATGGTCTTACGTCACCGGGAATAGGAAAAGACTTCTGTGCATTCCCCAGCAGCCATTAGTAGAAACAGAACGCCGAATAACCTTTGCCATAACGTTCCGATAATCTGATTTCTCAGATCCGAAAATTTCCCCTCCAAGGTCGTCGAATATTTATCTTTACCATCCTACATGCCTCAGTCTGCGCCGGCGAGCGTAAAACTAATGAATGCTACATCCCAAAAATACCCTAGTAGATCGATACCCTTCACCGACAGGAGTAAAATTCAGCCCGTAAAAATTAAGAAGCAAATATTTCAGTTTTTCGAGTGAATTAATGAGGGAATCGGGTGCCAAAGGAGGAGATGTTAAGTAAATCCAGGACGATGTCAACATTTCGAAGGGCATTCAAGAATGCCTCTTTAATGAGGCGATAACGGAATTGCTTCCTGATTTTCGGCTTTATACACAGATCCCGGAGTTTTTATTCTTGGAAAAACGTCCATTGAATGAGCTGTGAAATTCTTACAGTCGTGCTTCTGAAAGCAGAGGGGGAAATATCCTTTATGAAGGTCGGTTGTCATAAAACTGTTGATTATAAACTCACGCATACCATAATATGCTTTTATCTTCAAAGTCGAGAGATATTCTTGCAGAAGGTAGTAGTGTCGAGCAGAATTTGCTGTTTGATTCATATATTCTGAAGATGTCAACTCATTGAGGAAAATAGTCGGCTTGGAAAATGTATCTGTGGAAGATATTATGTGTGCATTGTTTTATTTATTATGCTTCCTTCCACAAAGTTGAGCTTGAACGTATCAGAATTTATTTAATATCAAGTGGTTTTGTGTTAACTTAGCGTTAACATCTAGCCACATAAGTTGAAATTTCAACTCCGAATACAGAATTACTGACACACTAAGCAATATATGTAAGATTTCGTAGCTCTAAATTCCTTTAAAGCGAATTCTGTCGTCAGTTTTCTCATAAATCTGTAATAAACGTAGAAAACTTATTGGACATCAATTTTGTAATTTGCGTACACTGGAGTCGAAATGATGTTTTCCTTATTCATATTTCACACGCTTACAGATTCCTTATAAGATAACACACCGGTAGAAACATTGCGCGAAATTTTCTCTATATCTCCGCATCTTTTGCAAAATCATCACAAATAATGCCTCCGTTTACTGGAAAATGAAATTTCGTGCCACTTTTCTGAACGTTTGCGGTGGAAAGGCTGAATCTCTCGGTAAGAGCGCAGGCAGAACTAAGGATAAACCTTGACATTTTCGAACTGACGTAGACGTGCTGAATTTTGGAGAGGTGGTGTCCACTGATCTTCGGAATAGTTTCATTATTTAAGGAAGTTAGTTCTCAGAAAACGGTAAATAGTAGAGCAGTCACAGAGTCAGATTCACGTCTACACTGGCTTTCAAGGAATAATCCATGGCTGAAATGTCTGTCTAGAACTTCGTAGGTGGCGAACGACGTTTCCAACGTGTTATCGTTACTTACACGGAAAACGAAAAGACGAATTTCAACACGATTTACTTCTGAACATACTATTAGAACGCTGAATTTATATCTGCCTGCTAATTTACTCGCCAATCAAAAGGACACAATTTCTCCCATGTACACATCGGCTTCGTAACGATTAAGCGTTTAAAATTTGAGAATTTCGAAACCCCCCATCCGCGCCCTCGTGGGAACAGGCGCTATACTTAATGGAACACGATTGCTGTGGGACTTTTGATGTTGAAGTAACAGAATCATTAGCCTAATTTTCATTTAACGCGAAGGTTGGTACTAATGCATATAAGCTTTTAGACGGATATTAGTGTTTCCGCGTTGGTAATCCCAATTCGTTCCAGTGCTTTGATATAATATGGCTGGAAAATGGGAGCGAAATCTGAGTCAATTCTACTGAAAGTCCTTTATGACGTAATTTTTACTTCGGCTGTCCGATTTTCTGACTTTTGGACTGACTTTAATCACCGGGAAAACGCTCCAGGTAATCCATTCCATTAAAACCAAGAGACTCAAATTTTTTATCGGAGCTATTCGACGTTGGATGTAATGAATGATTTGCTCGAAATTTCTATGAAATTAGTCTTCGTGGAAAGGTATCCTTTTTATTTGATGATGTTTTTGCGTGATAGTTTAATTTTTCCTAATGGGATGTCATAGAAATTTAAAGGAATCGAACAAAATTTTGATACGATTGGCTGACCATACTCCCAAATCGAAAATAAGACATGTTTCATCAGTGAATCGGGGCAAATTTTTGGAGCAATTTTATGAGGATACTTTTAATACATGAATGTAAATATTGGTTAAAATTATCTGAGCAATTTTACCGTTGGATGATTTTCCTTAGTTAAAGAGAAATGAATATCACCCACTAATGGGCTCTAGAGTTGAAGGGTTTAACGAAAATTTTATCTACGGTTCTTGAGTCTTGAAATGATCCTTTCTCTTATGCCCTGGCTTAATGTCATTTAGGAGGAAACAATACTGCTTTATATAAACTTAAAACGGTATATTCAATACGTATGGTTATATTTTAGACCTTAATTATACTATGGGCTGAACTATACAGCTAAACTAACTACTAGCATTATGTCCAGCTATTTATTCCATTTTATGTAATTTTTGTTCAGTACTACTCGTATGATTTTTATATCATACTCAGTTATCCTTAACATCTTTTCGAAGGTTTTTTCCACTCTTCTTCTAGTGGGTGTTTCCTTGCAGTGGTTCTTTTATCGAAAAATATTATCTAATGTTTAATTTTAAATTCACAATCCTTTGTTTTCTTCTCTATTCCTATTCATACGGACATTATCATTTTTTATCAATATAAAAATATAAATAATGTACATATGAATGAAAAACTTACAGACTTTCTTGCTATAATAATGGTGTTACTAAATTTTTAGTGGAATGATATGTGTCGCTGCATATCTCAGCTGGTGGCGAAGGCTTCAGTTTTTTATTTCAATCTCTACAGAAGTACACGTTCAGCACCGGGACGGTCCCGAAGTAAACGGGACGTTTACTCCGCTTATTCTGAATACGTGCAAGCAGATTCTAATTCTAATGAATTTCCAAATGAGATTTCGGAATAGATTTCCTGCATTTCGTTCATAAGTATCATAAATAGCTTTAGGAGTTTAGTGCGGTAACTATCGTCTCTTTAGGAGCTTGAAACGGATTAACTCTATGCCGTACTACGAGACTTACTAATCACCGAGTGCGGTCGTGACGCGTCAACGTCATCTCGAGGGCAAATACAGCGCTGCACAGCTGTATTTACCTTGAAGATGACGTTAATACGTCAAACCAGCAGCTGTGATTGATAAGCGTTTCATCGGCCCAATTCAGAAAATTGAATTACGAAATTTGGGGGAACCGCGAGGAAAAAATAACGCGAGAAAATACGGCGGCGAGAAATCTGAATGAATCCCACTCCGCCTTAAAAAAACTAAATGAAAAGGAATCGGAGAATAAAGCCGCGGGGAGCGGAGGAATTTTTCGCTCCGGAAAAAATAATAAACGAGGATTAAGTAGGTGAAAAATCATCAATCAATCGACGTGGCCCTGCCCCGAATCTTCAATAGTTTTACGTACGTTTTTTCCCTCCACGCCTCTTTCCGTCGGAATACTTTTCACCTAAGAGGAGGAGATATTTGTGACTCTCGGTGAGAAATGCTTTGTGAGTGGGAAAGTATGCGGGGAAATGAACGGGTTTTTGGGGCTTAAAGAATGGGCGGGTTGGGCGTTCCTTCCACTTGGTGTGGGGGCATGAAACGGCGGCTGTCAGCAGAGCGCGGGTGACGGATGGCAGGATGGAGTCACGGTGACCCCGGCGGGGAAGGAGTGGCCAACGCGTCACACGTTTGGCCGCATCCATACCAAAGGGGACACCTCCACCTAAAGAAAGGGTTTCCCCAACCGGGAGGTGAGCCTCCAAAGGATTTCTGCTACGGAGTGGATAGGTGAATTATTGAGTGGAAACAATTTTTCCACCGGGGCGTCCAGGACGATTTTTTGCAGACATACGTAGAGTGAAGTGGGTGGTCGTAGATCAGGCTTGTAAAGCGACTGTTTTACTCTAATCTACTTTACCAGCACTGGCGTACTGGTCAGTCCGGAAAGATATAACTCAGGTGCTCCCTTTTTATGCTTGTTTTAGAAACAGTTTTTCGTTTATCGATTCGTCGTTATTCCGAATTTTTTTGCGATTTACTTTTGCATTAATTCAAAAATTGCATTTATTAAGGTAATTTTCACTACTATTATTTTCTCCTAGAATTACATGAAATATTAAAATTTCGAAAACTGGATCGATAAATTAAACAAATTCTCAGTAATAATCGATGATGTAATACAATTAGTCTATTGATGTTATACTTCATGAAAGGATCACGTTAATCTTATTGCACCGTGTATTCCTTACGGGAAAATGGCGCGCGCTGTTCTTACTGTTCTGTCAGTAATCGATTTTATACTCTATGCTGAATGTCTTCATAATTTATTATTAACAACTACTTTTATTTGCAAAAGTTGTGACACCTCTCGCCATTCTCCCCGCGTAAGGAATGGTGTGATAAAATTTACGTTGTTTCTTCCTGACGAAATATAGTCATAATATTGCCAACGAAATTTTTTTTTAATATTTGACTAACCCCCGCGCATATATGTTTCTTTTAATAATATGAAAAATTAGTAATTATCATTTTCTCAGGAAATCCATACGTATAATTCTGCCACACAATGACATTTACTGTAATAATGAGAGCTGGAGAACATTGTTTCATCATTAAAAATGCTGTGCAGCCAACATGTATCTTTATTGCTGCTTAAGGTTAGGCGTTGTAAAAATTCTATCTGCGACCCATGCCGAAATTTAAGCGCCTCACCAAATCGAGGAATGTCATGCTCACCCCTAATCCCGCCTAGGGCGACAGTCCAACTCGCCCATGTCTCGGGACGGCTTTGATGAGCACGATGTGTATTTCTGCAGAATCAGGATCCCTCGGGAAAAATTCAGGGCGTCGAGTAACGAGAGTCGAAAAAAATTCGAAATCAAATAAAGCGTTTGTATATCATATAGTTTACTCTTGACTGTCCATTAGCGAATAATTCGAGATAGGATTCAACCGATGTCGGCGTAAATGTGACTAATTTTGCGAATAATAAATTTGCAATGATTCAATATCTTTTGAAGAGAATATGGCCCGAAAAATGTTGAATATATATATCTAGCCTCCTTTACAGATCCGTGTATTCATCAGTTTACAATATAGATAAATCAGCTAATCTGTTCACAATGCATCTTTTAAATGTTCAGCATTACTCTAAAGTACTTCATAAATATAAAGGTTGCTTATTATCTCAATTATTATACTTTAACTATTAAATTTCATTTAATAAAATAATAATTCAAATTTACGAGCCTTTGTAATAATCACTGGATTATATGGAGAATCCAAAATCTGAAATTCTTACTGAGCAAATTTACCGCTACTATTAATAATCAGTCGTGCTAGTTTAAAACAACTGCAAAATAACTCCAAAAAACATTTAATGCTCTATTATTCGTAATTCCTCATTGCTTTCTTGTTACGATAGCTACAGCTAGACTTCAGTTAATTTGAAGTACTATTTTCCGTTTAGCGAAAATCAGTATTCTATGTATCTACGAAATCAGCGTTTTTATATCATCGTTTATGATACTTATTAAGGTGTAATTGCAAGAGAAGTCTGGTTTAAAAAAAATTAGGACTCTGGGAATGATAGCTCATTAATCATGAATGATCAACATAGATCCAATAAAACTGATCGTGTCCAGTTATCATATTTTAATTTATCATATTTTTATACTAGGAAGGAATATTGATATCCACTAACTTACAAATATAATATACGTATATTATATAAATGTGAAATAAGTACCGCTGGAGCTCCTTCTTTATCCAAAATTTCACCGTCGTGCACGAGGAAATTAATATTCTATCATTATTCGCTTGTTGTCTTTGCAAATTTTGGGCAGCACGATTGTCATGCATTAAAGTGTGTCAGTGGCCACGAGTTCAGCTTATTCAGAAATGGTAATTTCTCAGCTTTCACATTTATCATTAATGCCAGAAAATTATCTTTTTTTACTCTCAAGATGATGAAATTTTAGAGTTCGATAGCGCTACTGGCGTTCACTTATCGATTTCTCTCCTTTAATTCCGCAGACTGTTTACCCAACTTGTACGACGACTCATGTCATAAGCTAATTAAATTACATCCTATCCTTAATTTTATTCATCCATAAGGAAATATTTATTTCAAAATTATGTTTTGTAAACATGACAGCGAGTTGTAAGAAAAATGAAATCTCGTGTTTCTTCATCCGCGAATATTTTAAGTCAGAAAAACAAAGAAAATACATCAAAAAATTGTTTTCATCGCAAGGATATAATAGAAATATTTAATATTAAACGATTCATAAATGATGGCGAGTAAGAATTTATAAATATATTATTTTCATGTAAATATCATTCATAGTAAAATAATGTATATTCATTTAGATGTCATTCATAGTTTTTTCGTGAAGATTATAATGGAACAGCACTTGCGAGTTAAATCTTTATAGAAAAAACACTCAGTTTATTCAAATTCCTTTAGGCAGAAAGAGTTCCAGCGGAATAATTTCACCTCTCATGGCAGATGGATAAGTACATTTTCCATGACATTTTTCTCTGCAAAGGAATAATTACATTGTTCAAGTATTCCAAAGTACTCAATTTTCTGTCGGAAATAAAACGCGCAGCGAAAATAAGGACAACCGGAGACGTCTTATAAAAACATTAAAATTCGCCGTTCACGTAGAGACATAATTACATTTATTCCCGAGACCACACAAGTGATTCATATCTTGGGTCCAATTGTGATTTACCTAATCTCCGCTCTTCCAATACGCGAGGAAAAAACTGGCGGGGAATTTCCTCTAATAAAAATTCGATAATTTTTCCCTCGTTCTTCCTACTTTCCGGCTTTTTCCCTCTCGAGCTGGGTGGGACTAGGGTGATATTTACGCAGCCCTTGGAGAGCGGGACAAGGGCCCCGCCTTCATTCAAACACCGCCACTCAGCGTTCGCAGAAAACGAAAAGACCTTCAACCAAAGTTCCCTCTTGGTTGATGGATTTTAGTTTCAACAGATGAATGGGAACTTCCGTGTATTTTTGGAATTTTCCATTGTAAATCTCTCTTGGGCTGGCCAGTCACAGAAAGTTTGACACATTAGGGATACTGTGCGTTTCCGCTCACAATGGGATGTAAGTGAAGATTCTCGGATTCATTTTTCTATATGTAGAACATTCACCTATATATACCCACACCCACACACAAGTACACACCCACACACACCGTTGATACAAAGCTATGCGTCAACATTCGCACGCTGTATACAGGCATGCATACTCATACGATATAGCATTGTAAGAATAGATGGCACATTTTACTGCAAATTATAATGTTATAAACAAATTATATGTTTCTGATAATAAGGAGTTTTTCTCCATGTGTCATGCTTAATGATCTTTCTGAAAAGTTGTTGGCAATCTACGATTTTACAAAACCAAAACTAATATTTTACTGTCCTATAGTAGAAGTATTGTTAAAAGTCCGACAGCTAAGGTCATTTCGTACGTGAGCTCCCACCGGGAATCAAACCCGGGACTTCTTTCACCAAATTCGAATGCGTTACCTACTTGGCTATCTGATAACTCCTACTAGTTTAGTGTTCTATCGTAGTAGTATTGTGAAAAGTGCTTTGACAGCTGAGGTCATTTCGCACGCGGGCTCCGACCGGGAATCGAACCCGGGACCGCTTTCATTGAAGTCAATCGTGCTGCCATCATGGCTATCCGGGAGCCCCTGGTGTTCTATAAATTCCCACTTTGTAAAATAAAAATCAAACAATCAATCTTATCAATTACCGTTTTCAGTACATTCCATTTACAGTGCTAGTTAAAACACAGAATTCTTCTGTTCTTAGTTTGAGCGATTCATTATGTCTTTGTATCGTGACTTTTTTCAGTGTTTGACATTATTTAGAGACATTCCTCAAGCACCACTGTCCTATAGTTTCATCAACTCGGCAACTCAGCAAAAAGCATTATCTCAAACGTTAGAGAAAGGTATGCGAATAAATTAAAAGTTGATTCCAAGACTGCAAAAAGTACTGGGATTAATTTTTTTTTCCACAGATGTCCATTGAGTACATTTTTATGTTTCTCACGAACTCCTATCCATCAGGCAGATTAATTGCTGGGTAAAATGTAAATGCGGAGATTCTTCTCGGAGTTCATTTATGATGCCAGTTTCTGGGGAAAGGAATACGGGCAAAAATTTGCTTTTTCTGTAACATTGCGTGATCCTCCGGAATAACTAGTATATTTCCAAACAAAGTCGTTCTTGCGATTTTTTGTAATCAGTGGTGAATCAGAAACCTCATTACAGTATATTGCTAAAAACGTATATGTAAATTTCATTAAATAAAACCCCAAAGAATTCAAATTTTCAAAATATTCTTCGTTTTCATAATAAGACGTCACTGAATTAAGTAAGCAATTTGCATGGTATAAAAAATATCTGATCCTTATTCAGCATAAAATGTGCTTGATGGATATAAAATCTCTACAGTGTAAAACACGAATCATTTTATCGGTATGTCAGGGGGTTTTAAGAAATATTCATTGCGCAAAAAAAGTCAAGGAGGATTTTGTGTCATGCATTAAATTTACTATTTTCGTGAAATAAATTTTGAGTTATTTAAATGCAACATTAGATGTTTATATCATACTACTATTGTTATAACTGCTGAGGATAGATTCCTGTTTGTTTGTTGGTTTTTTGAGACCGGCCATATATTTTCTGATTATATACTCCGTATGCTTGTCTGTGAATTTTACTTGCTGTTTCTCCTTCATTTATTTTATTAAAAACTTTAGTTTATCAAACTATCAGTACCTCAACTTCTCTTTTTATATAGTAGTCGTAATTTATAAGTTTTTCGACAACTGAATTCATTTTGCACATGTAGACCACCGAAAATCGGACCGCTTTCACTAAAATTAAACGCATTGCCCACTTGGCTTATCGGATGCCCGTAAGTAAAGCAGAACAATGAAACTAGAAAGTAGACTGTCAACTTCACAGGAAACTAGAGGTAGACTAACAGCTATACACAGACGTAAAGCTCTCAGCCTATTTCCAGTTTCCTCTGAGCTTACAGCTGAAGGCCCACGATTCGTTAGTCAGTCGTTTAGAGTGCCGTAAGAATTCGTACTTCCGCTGGAGCATGCGCGGAAGGGGAGAAGAATCTTCCTGACAGCTACGTGGGAAGGTCAAATTGGAATCAACCCGATTGGCTAAAAGGTCTACGAAGAGATGTAGGACCCAAGCCTCAGCGACCTTTAATAAGCATCCTCCGCATAACATGGTTGCCAACTCTGCAATTGCTTTAGACGGAATTGAAAATTCGCGTGGTTCCTTCATCCCCTCCAGTTGGGTTGGGTATTGCTGTTCCTAGACTACCAAGAGAGAGGATATAATTGGAGATGCAGGGGGAAGGAGAATGTGGAAGGCAGGGTCTTGTCTAATTCCGTATGCTGCATGATTGCCGCGGGAATCACCTTATAAGGAAAGGGTGGAAAATAGGGAGTTAAGGAGGGATGATCGTGGAGTAATGGAAGTTGGCATGCGGTGGTTGGGATTCGAGAGAAGGCGGCCGGCAAAAGAAAGAATCCGAGCGATGAAAAATTCGTCTCGGAAATATTGGCGCTGGCAATGATATACGCGAGTCCGTACATCCGTAGGTTTCATTGGCGAGTTTCGGAAAGGGCAAATTATTATGGGTTCGGTATCGTAAGCGAGTGATTTTCATGGTCTCGCAATCATCGAGTTCTGTTTGATGCGGGAATGAGCCGTTGCCAAGCAGAAATCAGTGCTGGGAAGTGGGCGGCAGAGAAATCAAAGTCGATCTTTGAGTTTGCCATGCTCCGTGCTTTTTATTTAAGGGAAGCGGAGTAAAGGATGGATTCAGAATGGAGATTTACTGGACCATCTCCACCGATTTGCGTCCCTGAAAAGTTTTATCTCAACCAGACCGAGTTCAAACCGCTTAGGTTGGCTTGCAAGTAGTTATTCAGACTCGAACGGAATTTCCATATGATTTTATATCTCTATACTCGGCCATTTTCTATACGTAGTGGAATTAGAGAGAAACGTCGATCCTCAAAACTCGTAATATAACGAATAGAGCAGAGCGAGTACAGAATTACACGTGTACCTCTGTGCAACACGAAATATAAGAGAAATTTTCTATTGATCATCAAAATTAAAGGTATCACCGGTAATATTATCATAACATGTCATAGATGGCATTATGTAGACGATTTAAAAATTCCTCCATTTGATCGCAATGTTGATACAAGAGGATTTCAAACACGGCTCATCACAATTTAACCGACAGATGAATCTCAAATTGCATTACGAAGGCAATGATTGCGTTATTAAAGCTTTTCTCGGAAAGTAAACTCAAAGCATAAGCGACGTCAGACCCGTTTAGCTGATTATTCCATTGATGTTCTTTATTTTACACATTTCGGAAACAGGGAAATGTCACAGAGGCCGATAATTAAACCGGATTGATACAACTATGTGTATGATTCGACAAAGCACAGAAGTGAGATCAGTAATTTGATGTGACGATTGACTTCCGCCCTCGAATCCATGTCATAGATTTGAACATTAAAATTCTCTCTGAAAATTCATGTTAACCCTATTTTAGTCCTCAGAGGAACGTCATTCTAGCTTAAAGGGATACGTTAGTGTTAGTGACTTATATTATTGACATATATCCCCGAATATTTATTATAATGCACGAATATGACTTTAGCCTAAAAACCATTATATCCGATGATTAATTCCGTCGAATGTGACAAGCATTGCGCTCTGGCATCGGGAAACTTAAACATTAATTATGACTCGTATATCATCCGGCTGCTAAGGTTTTCCCAATATTCTCATTTGAATGCTTGTCCATATCTAACGGAGAAATTAAATTGATTCTATCAACTGTTCTTCATTAGATATATACATGTTATTCCCTTACTTAATATTAAGATCACGTAAATTACTTTCCTAGTAACGAAACGATTAAGTTTTCAACCGCAGTGTTCATTTGTAAGCAGATTTATATATTACATTTTCGCAGTTGTATTTTTATTCGAAGGCCTTTTCAAAATCAACAAAACATGCACAAACGTCCCTTTTAAATTCTACGGTTCTCGTAGAACGAAGCGTAGAATTTAAAAGGGACGTTTGTGCATGTTTTGTTGATTTTGAAAAGGCCTTCGATAGAGTTCAATGGCCAAAACTGATGGTGATACTAAAGAAAGTTGGGTTGGATTGGAAAGATCGGCGTTTAGTGCAAAATTTGTATTTAAATCAGACCGCAAGAGTAAGAGTTGCTAATGGGGAATCGAAATGGGCAGAGTTAGGGAGGGGAGTAAGACAAGGTTGTCCTTTATCACCATCTCTTTTTAACTTATATGCAGAAGAAATGATCAAAGAAGCTTGGGATGAAATAGATAAGGGAATAAAGGTTGGTGGGGAACTAGTGAAGTCGGTTAGATATGCAGACGATAAAGCTATTGTGTGCGATTCGAAAAAGGGTTTGCAAAGCCTAGTAAATGCACTAAATGATAAAGCAAAGGAGTTTGGGATGAAAATCAATGTAAGAAAGACTAAGATTATGAGGTTTTCAAAGGGAACGAAAGCTAAGTTAACAATAAGGGTGGATGGGGAAAAACTAGAGCAAGTAGATCAATTTCCATACTTGGGCAGCCTTCTTTCTAAGGATGGAAGATGTTCGACAGAAATTAGAAAAAGGATAGCATTAGCAAAAGAAGCTTTTATGAAACGAAGGGAACTAATGACAAAGGGACTTGATAAAGGAATCAGGAAGAGATTGGTAAAATGTGGAGTGTAGTGTTGTATGGATGTGAAACGTGGACGTTAAGAAAAGAGGATGTCAAAAGACTGGAGGCTTTTGAGATGTGGGTATGGCGTAGAATGGAGAAAGTTAGTTGGGTCGACAGAAAAACGAACGAGGAGGTTCTAGAGATGGTCGGGGAGAAAAGAGTAATGATTGAAGTAATTAAAAATAGACAAAAGAAATGGGTGGGTCAAATATTGAGAGGGGAGGGATTGTTAAAGAAAGCGATCGAGGGAAGAATGCTAGGGAAAAGACAGAGGGGAAGACAAAGACAGAAGTTATTAGACGAATTAAGGGATGGGATAAGTTATCGGGAATTGAAGGAGAGGGAATTAATAGGGAATGTGGGGGCACATGAACCTACCGAAAGGTAGAACACTTAATATATATATATTTTTAGACGATTCCACAAAATATCGAAATTGCCGGTTGTATGACAGTGCTCAGCACTCATTGTAGAAACATGAGTTCTGGAATTACATAATCCGTTTTCACTTTCTAATTATCTACAGAAGTTTGTTGGTCCGTGTACAAATATTTTGTGTTTACCGCTGATATTCTTCATACTTTCAACAAAATTAGGAAATCTTTCTCACACCTCATCCTATTGAAGGTGGCTACTAACAATTCTTATATTTGATTAAAATACTTGAGAAATTTCCCGGATTAACCACCCGCAGAGGATATTTATTCCCCATATTTTACTTATGTACTGTAATACAATATCACAGACAAAATATAGCATATTCATTTGAAAGGGAGTAAAAATCGGCTCCAGAATCTGAATACCGGTGCCAAGATTAAATTAAAGACGTTCAGCACAATGGTGGAGGAGGGTCTAGAATGAGTGGAGACTAAATGTTGAAAAGATTCCTTCTAAACTCATCTCTTTCCGTAATGAAATGTCATTTATTCATCCGGATGAATCTCGTGGAAAACGCGGACGAAATTAGTGCAAATAAATATTGATATTGTACGTCCTCGGAAATAAAGAAAATATGAGAGGGTGGTCTGTGAAGGAAAAGCAAATGGAGAGAGAGATATTAAGCGAATATGAATCGGAGAAGAGCGCGTTGACGGGAAAATTTATGAAGACAAACGTCTCCAAATAAGAGTGGCTGGGAGAAATATGTCTCCTCACTTCCCTTCTCATTTTAAAGCAGAAGGCTCGAGTGTACAACTTATAATCTCGTAAATGCGGACGAGAACCGCTTTGAAATAAAATTCGGACTCGGTGATAAACTCGGTTCCGAAAATTATCTGACGAACTTCCGTTTTAGATGATTGCGTTAAAGTAAGCACGTACTAGTGAAGAGCTCGACGGTTAAATACTCAAAGTCGGTGAAGTCAGTGAAATTTTCGTGAATGAAAATGTTTGTGGAGGGAAATTTTCACGGTCACCTATTAGTTCAAGTGTTTCGTGAGGCGGGCTTTGACTTTCCCTTTCCTTAACCCAATTTAGAGTTTTGTAAATTTTAGACGAATTTCACATATAAACTACGCTTGTATTTCTACAATCGGACTACTGTGTCTTTTTTATATTAAGAAAGTATATAATTCTTTTTTCGTACACTTTTGCGTATCTGAGTAACTACTAATAATTTTCTATTATCTTTTACATAAACTAGCTGTAAAACTTATTCAGTTATTTCGTGGTTGTTGTTATAGGTCTATTTTCTGAATATTAGAAAGGCCATTCAGAAATACTGAAAAATGTCGCATGATCTGCCATTTATTTATAATCTTATAAATGAATATTGTGAGGGTAGTGTTTTTCAGAATTATCAACGTTTTTCTAATTGAGCTAGAGTACCACAAGCAGATAAAAAATCCACATACGAATAAAAAAGTGACTTTTTAGAAATGTATGCACATACATACAGAACTCATGCAGCACTTTTCAAAGAATTAAATAAGGAGTGACCACGATCATTGCTATTATTAAGCATCATCAATACCTCATTCTCATTTATACTCTCAGAGCCATGAGAGGAAGAGTGGCAAAAGTATGTGAAAGATATATTTTCTATGCAAAGAAAAACTAAATTTTCCATTCATGACTATAAGCTGATTGGAATTATTTACTTGAATGTTCCTTGAATGTTAAAAGTTCCTCAATCGTCCACGTAACTGATATCGAAAGCCGAAATATCTAAAGAACATTCATAATCATAGGATTTCATTTTATCCGTTTCGACCGATCTTCCGGTGATCGTAGATGAGGTAATATTGGGTTACTACACGCGAAATTTCCTTTTTAGCTCGTCATTGTAAAATTATAGTTCATATCAAACGGCTTCGGAAAGCTAAAGGTAGTACCAATGTATAGTGCTCCAAGATTCGGAAATGAGCACGAAGGGTTTTCTTCGAACGAATCATTTCCATTCCTACTTTTGCGAGTTTTGATATCCCTCCCCACGGAGAGTAAAAACTTATCCGCTTTATGCATCCTCCGTAACTTACGAGAGAGATATGGTATACGAGAAACGGGACTTAAGCGGGGAGAGAGGCAGTATTCCAGCGGAGAGGAAACCAAGGGGAAAGCAGATAAATACATCGCTCCATTCCCCCTCATTTTCGATATATTTCCCCCCGTAAAAATATAAGTATTTCATAAAATCAGGGGATGGAAAGTTTAGTGCCCGTATAAACGAGGGTCGTAAGAGAAAAATTCGGGGGGAAAAGGGCAGCTTTTGGAAATCGGCGGGACAGCCCATCCTTCGCATTGGGACCCCCAACACGTCATTCCTTCCCCCCAACCCATCCGCCAGCTGCTGTCCCGCAAACAGGGGCGAACGGGGCATCGTTCACCTGTGTGTGGGAGTGCCACCTCGGATCACCGAACGTGCAAACATGTGACACGCAGTGCCGCAAATCGATATATATATATGCCGGCGGACGGCTATTGTTTCGGCACTCCCGTGTGGTGCGTGTGGTACAAACGTAGTGAGTGCATCACACGGACGCGGTCTACAAAGGCATGGCTGCACGGGTTTCCACGCTCTCTTCACACACCTTATGCATCGCACGCGGTTGGGCTGTTCTCCACTCTTTTTTTCCCCGCCTGTAAACGTCTTTCCCTTCTCATATACCTTTTTTTCCTCTTTCACTACCTTGCTTCGGCTCTCTGTTCTTCTTCCCCTATCCCCACAGCCTTTCCTTCCAATCTTTTTCCTAATTTCCCCTTTATCGACTTCGCCTAATAACCTTTCCCGTTCCGAAACAACCCGTTCTATTTTAAGACGCCATTCGGGGAGGATGCGAACGGTAACTGTATTACGAGTGCGAATTTAAAAAAACGGATTAAAAGCTATATTCGGAAGCGATGAGTTACCCATATCCGAGCGGTGCAGTGGTAGTGGAGTTGTAATTGGAATTTAAAAATTGAGGATTAAGGGCCGTGTTTGGCAGTGACGACTTTTCGTCGATCATTTGCACGCATCCTGGACGACGAGTCATGCTTTTACCGGTGAAACTGTAGATGTACCCAATCTCGATCCATGGGAGCGTGATAAAATTTGATGAACCCCCGCAGGAGATGTGAGGGACAGCAGTTACGAAATTTACAGACTCTCACGCAACTTCATGGAAAGGATAATATTTGCCGAAAAGTAAGGTAGTAATATTACCTCCATAATTTGGCTAACTATCCAAATTACGATACCCGAATGACTCCGAGGGTCTCCCTTGAGGCTGTAACTTTTCCAAGAATTTACTGAGAAAAAATAAATGAACCGGAATCGATGACCCTTATTACATCTTCTCAAGAGGCAATCTTATATAATTTAGTTACCCCCTGAAAGAGGCTACAATATATTATATAACTTATCACTAAGGTATATTAAAATTTATAGTAGTAATTTCGTTTTAAATATTGCATTAGATAAATAAACTATTTTCTGAAGTCTGTCTGAGATCTTCACGGATTTTCCTAACTAATATTGTTTATGATACATTTTCAATATACTTATTTTTTTATAGGATCATGATGAATGTAATATTTCGTTCTATAGTCATAGTTTTTGCCACAATTGTATGACTACAACTAAGCTAGTAACTTCAGGATATATTTAATATGTTTTATTTTATAGTCATATTGCTCGGTAAGTAGCTAAGTAGCACGATAACTAATAAGTTAATAAGTAACGAGTACTTATAAACACATCTATGCAAATCATTTAGTTAAATTAAATATTCAATATTAAAACAAATGACTATCATTTTGGTCCCATTCGAGAGACGTTTGATATTAATCGTCATATCATCAATAATTGCCCGCATTATGATCAGCTGATACTAAATATTATGACAAGAATGAATCTGAGAAACTCAGTTCTAACTATTTCTTATGTCACGACATAGCAGTTATTATTAGAGTAAAAACTCACGTGACAATGAAAGTTGCATTAAAAAATAGGAATAAGAGCAAAATCTGTATAGATTCAGGCACGTCTACTTGAATCCATACTGAGCTTTTATGCAGTACCGAAGAAGGGTAGAGTAAGGTTGAATCAGTCTGTGAATATTTCATTTGAATCTAGTCCAAAGCTTAAGTAGCTGCATTTTACAGAATACACTCTTTAGGATTAAACTGTTCGCAATTTACCGTTCCTCGCAGCGCCGAGAAGAGTTTTTATCATTATTCCAAAGAGAAAAAGCGACAAAATAAACAATAATGGCCGACTGAATAAAAGGAAAATATCGCGGAAATAAAAGTGGCTACGTGGTAGATATGTGGTTCACCGTGATGACTGAAATTGTTGTCATATTCCATTGGACTGAAAGCTTGCGGGATTTTCCTCCACAGCTTTTTGTTTTGTTGGAAAATATGCGAAAATCCATTTTTCTTTTTTATTCGTGACGAATTTGCGAATGAAAAATGAGACAGTTATGATCCAAATCTCTTCGGAATGGGAGGGATTATGTATTTATCCAGTGGTATATAGGTTGGAAAGATTTTGGCTTTATATCCTTCCCGGCGTGTATTTTTTAGCGTTCCCATGCCTCTTTTCGAGCCACTCCATTCCCAAATCTGCAACACAGTATATTTCGCCTGGCTTTAGACTCCGCCGATCGCAGAAGTAACGCAATTAATCATTGTATCGTAATAAGGCCGGGGTGCCGAATAAGGGGTCCCATCCGATTGCCGGTTTCGTCGTCAGATTTTTCTCATTTCAATGTCAATGTCTACCATTCCCAGTTCCTTCTTTCCCTTTTGAAATTCCTGCGCTGTTTTCCCCTCTCGATCCAATTCCCGCTTCTTTCTCTCCCTTATCATCCTAGGTCCATCTTCTTCTCATTTCTCCTCCCTTTTGCTTTCTAAGCTTCAGAGGCTGCCTTTCTCACCATTCGCTTACCCAATCCACTCCTCACCCCACATTCACTCGCTCGTGACAGGCACCAATGGACTCTAACAGTGTGAAAGCGAATGGAGGAAACATTTGGAACGCTCCCTCTCTTCCGCCAGCCGAACTCTTTTTCAAGACGGAATTAAGTGGAAGTGGAAAAAATGATATCCCCGACGGTGGATGAAGAAACTGGAGGGTAAAAGGAATGTTATTTCGCGATCGTTAGGATATGGAAGAAATGGACGTGTAACGGGTAAATGTTGGCCGTGGGAAGAGCGCGAGTCATAGAGGCTGTTTATGTTTCATACATACGTGCTCCGAGGCGCTAGTTGGCGGAAGTATGGAGTTTTTTCGTTCGGTCCGCGCTGCAAGATGAAAGGAAAATTTAGGGATTGGGTGTAACGCGAAGATTGAACTCCGGATGAGTGTATATTTGGAATTGGGAGCTGGAGGTGAAAAGGTTTGGACGTGGATATGTGAATTGTGGAGTGGTAGCAGTCGAGGTTAGACTTGGGTAACAGAGGTTTTGAAAGCAACTTTTTTTTCTCTCTGCCGATGATTAGCACGTCCAAATGAGGCCCGCGTCTGTGATGCCCTGAAATTCCTCCATACAAACGTGGGACCGTGTTCGATTTTCTCCTCGGTTAACTAAGAAAGCGTACGTATATATTATAAAGCAACGAAATTTGAATTTTTCATTCTACGAATCTTTTGATTCTGAGAGGATTCTTCGCGAGTGGAACTGCAGATACTTAATTGAGGTAAAATTCACTCTGAATACGTTATCGATTTCTGTCAAATTAATATATCCTTTAATCCATAAATGTTAAATTATATTTTTGGGTAGCTTCCTCAATAAGCCCTAAAGTTTACATCTACTACAATATCGCTTCCGATGATTTTTCATGGTTCGACTATTTTATATATGCTAACATGTTACTTGGTTAATTAGATGAGTTACAGAGATTTACAGTGACCAACGTAAGCAACGACATCTATATAGAGGAATCACCAAGATATTTCTTTTGGAATGCCTCCGTTTCTTAATAGCAGTGTTGAGAAAAATGTTCTACAGAAAATATTCATTCGTTTAGGCATGCTAAACGCACTAAACTCTATACAAATATGAAGAAAATCTCGACGTTTTAAACAGTATTTTCCTATAATAATGTGAATCCTACAGCAGCAATGTGACAACTGTCAACGGTTATTCATTCAAGATTCAATGACATTCTAAAAATAAATAACTTTCGACTGTGGAAAGATATTAGATTGCTAAGCAATTGACACCAACCAACTATCCATCCTCAGACGCCGTTAGTTTCTTAGACTACGGTTTGGATTGGTGGTTGAGTCTTGGGGATCTCCATAACTGCAAGATTTATAATTATATCAATCTTTCGGTTACGGAGGTTCCCCAAGACCCGATCAGCTGCTCGTCTCAGCAAGCCAAGCATCGATGCCGTCCATCGAGTCTCCCTCACATCGAAGTTCAACGCACAAGAAAGGAATTCCTTACATTTCGTGACTCTTTAAGTTTTGATACATTCTCCTACAATCATTCATAATTCATATTTCATTGACTTTATATTCATTTAAGATGCAATATAAAAGTTACAATGATGCACCATAAACTATGACAAATAAATATAACGTGTGCTCTTTTGAATTCAGCAGTAGGTTGTGATAAGTGTATAAGAGCATGTATCTGTATATTGTGAAAAATGCCTATTTTTAATATTATCTGTGTTCCATTTATGATCATGTCACACGTCTTGTTCGTTGTAAGCGCATAATACTGCTTGCTTTATCCAAAGTACGGCAGTTTTATTCTTAATGTAAACTCGGCTCGAGCTCTTTAAGGGAATAGATCGAGATTTTATGCGGAATAATAGCTACATTTCATTTGGTTTTTGGTATGATCATATATGGCATTACGTTATTTATTTTTGAAAAATAATTTTTAAGGGATAATTAAAAAATCGCGTCCGCTGTATATATCAGTGTATATTTTGATTGAATACGAAATCATCATCGTAAAAGTGAATTTTATGCATTGAATATGCGATTATAAATGCATCTTCTATGAGTTGTATCTAAAAATGAACGCTCTTTTCAATACTAAAAACATAAATATAAATGTGTGACATCGAGATTCGAACCTATATTGAAAAAATAATACCAATTGAAAATTTATTAAAATCTCGGATTGCTCGATCCATCGAGCTTTCTTTCAGAAAAATATCTTAGTCTTGTGCTTTAAGAAATTGTTGAGCTTCAGTATCTATCCTTACTTTAAAGGTTTATACAATAGCAAGGGTTGTCTATGATTGCTCCACCCTCGATGATTTCCTCGAAAAATCCAGTATCAGGTGGCACTGATGTGAGTTTCACAGTGGGCTGGGATTGTCTGTGATGAGTGTGGATTTGAGGTTCTCGAGTTGCTGACTTACTTATGTGAGATATCTCGAGGTGGGCGGGGCGTGCCCTTCGATCTGAACGGTGAAGAAATGACGTTTCTATTTCTCCCATCCATCTTCAACCTTTTTCTGCGTGGAAAAACCTCTCCTTCTGTTGTATATATCAGAGAATAGGATATGAGGATGGTGGTAATGTAGAGTTTGAGTAGCATCTCTTCGAGTGGTGAAATATCTCTTTTGAGAATCAGTTAGGAGAGGCTCTCTCCGGCGAAAAGGCGGCGGTTTTCTACGGCGACCTTTTATTTAACGGTTTTATTTTGCTGCTCTTGATCCACCGCAGGTTTCGAGAGGCGTGTTTCAGCTGTGCGTTTTTCTGGTTTGCTTCCCCGAAATGCCAAATGAATGGGCGTAGAAAGAATGTATGTGAACGATTCTCGAGGAGGTATCTGCCGAAGGAATCTCTCGAGCGACTCTCGATAATTACGGGAGATACGTTTAAAGTTATATTTGTGCTTGAAAATGTTCGAGGAGCTTATCTCTTATCGAGGCAATTTTTTTCACGGAGGCGAAATTTCGGTCCATAAAGAAAATTATACACTTGCGAATGTGCTTTTACAAAACCGTGACGTTTACGGAGAAATCGAAAAGATTACGTTATCGTTTTGTCGAAGACCTTTCGTTTTGAAAATGAAGTGCTGATTGAAATCTAAGCGAGTTTTTTTTCTTTTGCTCTGGATATTTCAATGTAGGAAACATTGAAACGTATAAAAATGTGTCTCCGCATAAAATAACGATTCCACCATTTCTCTAGCGTGATGATGATTTTGACGTTTGAATATTTCTATTCATAAATCATATACAACTTCAAATTTAGATTAATATTATATGCATATGCGCGTAACGTTTGTAATAATTTTCACATTATATTCAGTATAATATATAATAAGTTCTTGTTAATGTTTTTCATTATTCATATTTTAAATAGGATTGTATTTGCTATAAAAGTTTTTTACATGAACAAATTAATCCTAAATAATTTTTGTAGTAATTATCAAATATTTGCTTTAGTTAGGTTGAAAACTCACTTCTTTTATTTGTTTATCTGACTACAGGTCTTATTGAGCCGGGACAGCCCTTCCATCCTGTTCATTTTATCAAAAGATATGATTTGGTATGCTTAAGTTTCGCAAAATTGTTTACTTATTTACAATATTCAGTACCAAAATATGTACAGTTAAAAAGTTAGCTAACATATGAAGTAAATTAGGTCAACTTAAATTGAAAACACTTAATCACTTATATTCATGAGCATATTCAGTAAATATTATTCAGCAAGTCAGTGTAATATTGCTATCAAGGAGCTAACTACTTAATATTTATCTTTACAATATGACGGAATTTGATTGTAAGTAATATTTCTGAAGTCTCCTGACCCAAAAATCTCAGATCTCACCCTCGATAAACGCACTATCTGATATCAGGGTTCACCAGTTTTACAATCTCGACGTATCAGCGGCACCCCTTTAGGGTTTCAAGATCTCGGCCTTTTAGAGTTGCAGCCAAAGAGAGCGTCGAATCCGAAATCCCCAACTACCTCTCGCTCGTCCAGGGAGCAGCGGCAAAATTAGCATCCTTTCCGGTCTTCTTCATCCCTACTTTCACCAAAAGCCCTCTGACCAGCGCAAGTAGATTATTCTCAAACCCATTCTAGTGCCACAGTATTCTTCCGAGTTCAACTTCCTGCTCCCTTTTGCCAAATCCCCTCAAATTCGAATGACTTTAGAGTAAAGCCACAGTAAGTGCTTTCCGGGCCCATTCGTCTTGACTGCTCTCTCCTTTCGTTCGCCGTTCGCCGTCATCGCATAACGACTCCGCGATTCGCTGCATGCCTCTGGTATCGTCATTGCTTTGTCTTTGGATGTCAGTGGTGCGAGTCGTCTCGGTGCCACCGTTTGCAGCGGAGGATTGGGTTTTATAGGCACGGCGTTTGAATTCCGAAACAAAACGGGGGAACGTGACAAAAAGATGGCTTTATTAGAGGACGCGAACCTATTTTTACCCGTGACGTCTGGTCTCCCTTTTGTTTTCTAGATCTGCCTCAAGAGGACTTTTCGTTCCTTTCGTTTCACAATATTGGTTCCTTTGCTTACGTTATTAACTGTTTGCTGACAATATCCGTTTTTCATCACCCTTTACTGGCGTTTTTCTGCAGCTTGAGTGTATTTTCTCAAAGTTCCATTCTCAGGATTTTTCACCTAGGATTTTATTCCCCGATTGTTTACTTTTATGATATTATTTTATTTGTTACTACTTATTTTTTATGACCGTTTAAAGCGCGTGTTTGGAACATTTTTCTCAATATCATTCAAGAGTAACGTTAAACTTTTGAATTTTCTTAAGTTATGCTATTTTAGTCAATTTCCCTGATTATACTTTTATATGAAGCAGGTGTTTTTGACAGTATTCTACTAATTCCTGTAGATTGTGCGGTATATATTTTATATGCGTCACTGTATTTTAAAATATTAATTTTTCATTGAAAATTATTAGTTTTTTATTGCAGTACTATTGATAGTAGTGTTACATATATTTTCATTATGATTCCAGATTGTGAGGAAATTCTACTTTTCTTCTCTAGTTATCTAGCTCTTCTATGGGAAATTCAATAAATATTTAGCAATTGAGCCGCACGGAATCCATTACAAAGATTAAAATTTAGGCTTATACTTGCTGAATTTGTTCCCACACTACCAAAATATTCACTGAATAATTCATATTTATTTATTCTGTTAAATCCAACATCAACCATTCACTAATCTCAAATATTTATGTAATATTTTAATTACTTTTTTTGCATACATTAATGCCCCGCAAGCCATTTTACGGCGTATGGCATGGGGAGCACTTTACTACTTCTCCTGAGAAGACTTCCTTCGTGCCCAAACCTTCCTTCACTCTCTTCGCACCACTCTCCGTTAGAAATTCGTACTTCGACGTGTCACCCCTATGCGTAATGCAGGCGAGAGCGTTAAGTATAACGCCTTGGAATCGATGATTGTGATAATTGATGAGAGCGCCTGGAGTAAGGCAAAGGTACCGAAAGACGGCGTTAAGAGGGAAGGAAATTTGGAAGGGCGTAGCGAAGGGATTCTGTGGCATCAAGATTCTCGCTCCCTCCCCCATTATCCAATCAGTTTGGAACCACTCTCGGATCTGTAAGTACTCCTTCGACCATATGTTGGTGGAAATCACCTGGGGGATAAAAGGATTCAAGTGGAAACGGTAGAGAGTTTACTTATAAGTTATTCCGTTACCTGGTGTCTCACTTGCCTTTAAACTCGCGCCTCGAGAACCCGTGCTCCCTTGCCGTAGCAGTGCGCTCTTGCTCTTTCGACTGGTCCGAAAAATTTAAGTGACGGAATGGTGCTTCGAAATTCTACGCTTTATTTGCCTCTTCTAAATACGAAGCCAAAGTGTTTTCGGAATGTTTTTATTTCGAAGTATTTTTTGGTCCTGCCGCGTTTTATGAGGGAATTGAACCGTAATTATTTTCATTCCGGTTCAACGAAAATATAGGATTTCGGTTATATACCGGTACCTAACTTGAAATCGGTTTAAAACTTTTTTGCACTGCCACATCATACTCCTAAAATGGTCTTCCTGCATGTATTTTACTTGTAATTTTATTACGCACTCTTTTTAGTACTCCTGCATTACACGTTCTTAAATTTCATTAAGATTCATTCTTCATATGGATGAAATATTAAATAACGTGTTAGGTTGTTAATATGTAATTTTCACTTAATGAGCAGCAAGTAACCTTACTATATTATTAGTAAATACCACCACAGTTACCCATTATCATAACGCAAACATAATATAGCAACAGAAGAATAGTATTTTCCGTTTTCGGCACAGATTCAAGAATTTTCATAATTCAGTTAAGGTTTGACTTTAACATACATAATTAAGGATTATTTTTTATCTTGATGTTTTCAGTTTTGTTGCGGTTGTAGTCCTACTTTCTCTAGAATACCGCCTTGATTTACTGAAAAAGCCGATTGCTTTAATTTCCCAGGAATCGTCCTTCGAATATAGTTCCGTGAAATTGTTTTGCCTCATTGCTTTTGCTGCATCATGCCACACCTTATTTCTCATTACATGTTGAAAAACTACCATCGCGCCAATAATCTACCAATAAACTACCAATAATCGCGCCACGACCGGGATCCAAATTTTACACAGTGGCCGGAAAAAAACATTGTAGAGTGAAGTTTAGAAGGAAGTTCATAGATAAGAGCATATAAAAGTATATAATTTATTTTTGAATATATCAGTTTTATTCCATATAACTATGATTATGGTTAGAGACAGGTAGTATGAACTTTTCTACTTCAGAGAGCATTTGGAAGGCTCACCATTAAATAAGACTTAGCACGAAGAATAATCTTAGTTTTTTCGAACTTAAATACATTCTGTTAGTGTTCATTTTCTTTTTGCTTCAGTATAAAGGAAAGTTATCTTTGATATACTTTTATTTCAGTATTGAGCATGATTCCCATCGAGTTAAAGCTCCTGATGATTCTAAATAAAGCCAAATTCTTACTAAACTCTCAGTGAATTTTTCTAAAAACCTTGAGATTTGTTATCTGTACTTTCTGCACTTACAGAATACTGATTTACATTAGTGAGAAAAAGATACCTCATCCTGTAGAGTATACATCATTAGCTCTCCAAAAGTTTTGTTAGCTGACGAAACCCAGCTAAAATATACAAATTGATTGCTGTGGTCTTGTGTATCGATAACCCGTAAACATATCACTGAAAACATAAGTAAAAAAAGAGAATTCAACTAGAATAAAACATGGTACAATGGAACTAAAAGTCATGGAACTTCTATAATAAACAAACCCGTCGCATGCTAAACGAACAATACTACCTTATGAATACAATATTGCCACTTAATAATCAAACCTCGGAAATGAAACTCAACCACAAGTTTCCGAACTTAAGGCCACAACAATACCATGGACGGAATTAGAGATATTTTCACGTTTCTTGATGAACCGAGCAAGTTTCCTCGCTTTCTGTATTCCGCCAGCACCGATACCCCAACAAAGAATCCCAATGATCGTTAAATTAAACTTTCCCTAACGAAGGTATTTTCCTATGCTCCTTTGTTTTGCAAATATAATCGTGCTAACCCGTCCTGTATGTTTTTCAATTACCTCCATTGGGGAAAAAGGAGTTTCTTTGGGATCACTTTGATTGCGTTGTATAGAGGGGGCAATTTACGGCCCAGTTCACCCTCTTAGGGGAAAGGGAGCTAGGATCGATTGATTCGTTTATTACTCGGCTGAGTGTGTTCAGGGAGCAGGCGAGCAATTATCCGTTCGTTAGCAAATTATCGCGAGGCTAAAGGAGACAAGGGCTTTGGATGACCCGAGGATAGGCTCTATTTCTAGATAGCATACTGCAAAGATAATACACATTTCAGTACTATATTGTTCCCTTTGTTTTTGTTTTTATCCGTTGTGTTATAATATTTTACTTACGGAAGCCGGGTAATATTCGCACGCTTTTTATTCGAAAAGCAGAAACATAATTACGTGTGCTAATTTTCATATTGAAATCCCTTGCAGCTTTCCATTACTTTTGATAGATCTTCTTTTCAAGCATTTTTAATTTTCTTAGTTAAATACCATAAACAATTTTGTACATTTTCGAACATTTTCGAAATGTTTTGGGAATTTTTCTATTTAAACATATACTGGCCTTATGACAGAATGTTTCACTAACCCAACAACACAAGGGCCCGGGTTTGAATCTCTGTTAATCAGAATTTCTCTGGTTACGGCATGGCTATTTGTGTATTCATTACCTAGTGTGCTATATACATGTCACTTGTGTACGATTACTTAAGAAATGATTTAATACATATTTGCGGTCTGATTGTAAATAAGGTAAGAATTATCGATTCATGAAAAAGTCTGCTTACTTGCTTAGAGATTGTTCTATATGAATACATTTTTCGTTACCATTTTTCATTTATGTTACCCTTTAAACCATGCAGAAACGCAATTTAATCAAGAAATAGAAATACAAGCATTTTTATATCGACATAATAATCAGTTCCTAACTGTAACGTTGGTTTTAATAGTAATGTTAAGTTAGTATTTCATGAAATCATTATGAATTTATAGACTTCCTCCACATTATAAATGTACTAGCCCTTGATATTTCACCTCAGCAACGTATAGACTCCTGAAAGTTGATTCCAGTGCAGCGTTGTATTCTACGCTCTTTCGAGCACGAAAGGCAACCTTACCGCTACGGTCATAATTCAATTACCTACGCATCAATTGGACGAATTATGAACCCTCGGGTAGGGATTAACTCCTATTATCACAAGTTATCGATTCGAGCGAAGATTTCGGAAGATATTTTCAACCGTAAAAGCCCCCATTGAGTCAGAAAAATTATGGGTGAGCCATACTCAATGTATCATCAGGAACCATTAAAAGAATCGATTTATGTGGTCCGCTTCCGGCAAACTCTAATGCTCTATGGCTGCGACAAATCATGGTCCGAAATGTGACATTAATTATACGTGAGGATGACTTTCACATAGGTAAAGGTACGCCTTTAGGTACACGATAACTTTCGGTATTGGAGATCCCTCATCGTTACCCAAAGGCTCATTTCGGCTTGAATCATGCCCCTATAGAGGGTGAATTCAAGTGTGAATTCTAGAATACCAAGTTTTCTTCTTTTATTTGCATATTTTCGGCCATTAGCAGTAAAAATTATCATCTCCATCTAATTCAAATAAGTTTAAAGTAAGAATCATCTGGTGATAATGCGTATAAATAACTTTTAACAAAGCTGGCTGAATCTTTCAGATTCCTAACCTACTTCAGTAATTCCAAGTTTCTGTCAGTTATAGCAATTAAGGGAAATGCAATGAAAATAACGAAAAAGCATTTATACCTTCACCACAATATTTTTATTATATACCCATGTTTTAGAATCTTCAGGTAATCATGAGGCAATGTTATAATAAAATGGTCGTATAATAAAATATTGCGTTAACTTTGATTATTTCTATACGTTAATTAAATAAGAACTGTGTAATTTCATTAATGCTTTCCACGAATCTTGGTCAGAAATGATTGATTATATTCTGTTATTAATCGAAGATAACTACTATTCTTTTATTATTTTGTATATATTCGTTTATACAACACATATTTCATTACAGAGAATCATTCCATCACGTCACGTTGAGATCTAAATTCATGTTTCTGTCCCATACGACTGCGCAGATACGTCTTTCCGTCAGAATTCTTTACTGAAATTTTAAGGAATTATAAAAATGAACAATTTCCAATGCTAAACATCCAATTTTTTGCTGAATATATTAAGTAATTAATTTCACACGATTCAGAGAAACTTTTACACAAATCACGTTAAGTTCGATCTCATCATTCTAAGACGTTTTTTCAATTCAGTATTCAATTTGAAATAATACCTATATAGAATTAAATAATCGATGCAAGTTATTTGAGAAGTTACCATCACAATAATTTATTACTACCATCCTGGAATAGTTTTAAGATTCTAAATGGCAAAGGAAAATTATGAAAATTTCCAGTTTTGGCTGGTCTCCTTTATATTAAACACTCACTGTTGAAGGAGTTAATACCTTTTACAAATTAAATATTTAAGTATTTACTTTAAAATATTTAAGTTTTTACGTTACAATATTTAAGTTTTTAAGTGAAAATATTTAGGTTTTAACGTTATGTAATCAAACAATAATTAGAAAGAATCATTCTAATGCAGTTAGAATTGACAGAAAATACATTCCGCATGTTTAGCCTTAAGAAAGATATTCTTTTCTTCCTCAGATTGAGGCTATCAGCGAGGAATTCATTCATAAATATAGAATAAACTCCGAACCGAAACGGTAAGGATCAATCGAGCCGAATTCTCAATGACAGAAAGGAAGTGCGATTATTTCCAGACGGTTCACGAGAGGCTGGAAAACTTCGCACCTTCAAACTTGGAGTGGTAGAAGCGCTAATTGAATCGACATCATTTCCTCCATCAAATTTTCAACGAGGTTAATTTCTTTCCACTCCGGCTTGTATCGCATTCTCGTACCCTCGTTTTCTCCCACGTGACGTATTAGACTTCCCAAAAGCTTCCGCTTTCTCGGCAAAAAAATGAGCGGCCGAAAAAAGTCCTAAAGTGTCCTCTGACATATCGACTGTATTCGTTTGCCAGAGCGTGCTAGAGGGTTGGGAAATAAAGGATGACAAATCTTCGGAATTATGTTACTCCGGTCCGTATAACCCTCCCACCCATAGCCCATGTTTCTCCTTCCCTTTTATCTATTCTTTCCCTTCGGCCATTGCTTGCCTGTGTGAAGGTGTATGGTATGGGTCCCGTGCTCCCGTGAGAAGAATAAGTTAGTGGGTGTTGGTGGGGGCAGAAATGAGGGGAATGTGGTTTGGAAGATGGAGAGTTTAAGGTGGGTTGTGGGGTAGGGATTAGGAAGCCTAGAGGGTGGAAGAATCGGTAGGTGGAGATCTCCAATATCCTCCTCCATTCCATTTATTTTTACATTTTTTCGCACGATGCGAAAGAAGATGGTATATTTTTCCTCTCTCCTGGTCTGGGAAGTGGGGAGGGTGAAGGGTGACGTAGGTTTTTGTAGGAACTGCGCGGAATTCCCACGTTAAATCCGTAGGAAATAAAATATAGCTGAACATAATGCTCTACGTGGTCGGATTGTATAAGCGGGGGGAGCAAGTGAATGACTCTGCAGACCTTAGGATCGCAAATGTCCCCTCAGAGCCGCCAAACGATCACTTTGCCCTCCAAATGTTTTCTTTCCTCTCTCTGCGCTTCCATTCACCGCCCGCTTTTTCCCGTTGTCTCCGCTTCCATTTATGAACTTTTAAAAATGTAGTTCCGTTTTAGTCGCTCGGTGAGTGTATATCCCGGGCTGGCGTCGCACTTTGGCGCCATCATCCGAAGAGAGAAACGGTTGCGTACTTCTTACTTGGTGGTCGTCGGGGAGGAAGTGATGCATGTACTCGGATCCCCGGTCCTGGATTTAAAACTCGACCCCGAATGCGTTTCTCCCGTAAGAATGGAGTAATTTTAAGATTCTTGCGCTGTCCGGAGCGTATGTTCGCGATATGGTCCCGAAAGGTGTTCTTTCTGCTCTCCTCCGTTTCGGAGTGTTTTAGTGCCCTCTGAATTTATTCTTATATAAGATACATTGCAGGAATAAAGTGTTCCCTCTCCGAAATAATCCCCCTTTTCGTGGATTATATCTCTCCCATATCTTGTACAAAGAAGCGAGGTTAAATTTCTAGGAAAGTGGAATTCGATTTTATTCGATGTTTTAAATAAAATTTATCTGGATTGAATGGTAGAGGCCTTAATGTTGTCGTATTCCATACTAAGAAAAATAATGTAATAATTAATGATTACTTACACCTGAGCCACCGAAAAAAAACAATTGGCGGTTTCTGTATCAAAGATAATTTCTCTTGAGCTATAAATATATCTAATGATTTAAATTGATATATACGTAAGTTTAATACTTCCGTGGTTTATTATTTATAAATTGTGTCTTAATACTTTATTATTTTGAAAGTCATTCTGTTGTTTAAATTAAAAATGATTAAACATATAAAAAATGGATTTAAATATAGTAACGGGGAAACTACTTATTTCTGATTAATAATTGAGTGGGATCATTTTCCTTGAATTTTTTCGTTTTGTAACTATATGTTACAAGATTATCGTTGATACCGTCAGAGTAGGCAGATTCGGCACGATAATTTCTCTTGAGCTACCAAATACACATGATGGATTTAAATTAATATTTGCATACGTTTAATCCTTTTTTGTACTGAACGTAGTCTAAACCACCTGAGATTGAACATTCGAACAGATGATAATGAAAAAATCCTAAGAACTGCTATTGCAAGATTTAGTTAGAAGCTTAGAATTTAGAAAAGCTAGTGATTGCTAAAGATCGATCTAGATTGATCATAGAATTCTATTATTCGGTCAACCTCCCCTTAATTTCGTTTTTAAATATTTTTATGTATTTTATTTGTGCGTTCATATTTATCCAATTTTACTGTAACCGTTTTACGACTTTTTCCTGTTTATTGCTCAACATACTAAAGACACCTCAAAAATACGGAAAAATAGAGAATTCAAAATTAATTTTGCCCAGTTCGATCTTTTTCGAACAATTGAAGCCATCTTTTGCGGAGGTTATGCTGGCCCACTCACATCTATAATACTCTGAAGTAAAGTTCCTCCAATTTTAAAAAAATTTCGGCGGTATTTTATGGAGGCCACCCTTCGAGAATGTTTATATTTTTTGCTTAGCTTGGCTTTCAACCGTAAAATACAACAGCAATATTTCATCTAACTCAAGAGGTAGTTCTGGTGGTAGTGCGTCATCACCTTTGTCCTCATTTTCTGTTAGAGGTCCTTTTCCATTAACCACTTATATTTAGGGCATCGGCAATCCTCTGTGCTTATCCCCTCAAAGAAGAAAACTTGGATGCCGTTGTCGTTCCCCGTGGCGTTTCCTAGTTTGTTTAGAGCATAAATTCATCCCTCTCTGTATATCACCGGTTCCATTTCCTCCACACACACTTCTCTCGACACATCTATCGCCCACCTCTAACTGTTCTCAGAATAACCTTAAAAGGCTCTTCTTACACGCCCATTCGAAAAACTGTTCCTCATTGCCAGCTTTTGTTTCTTCACACACCCACGATGGGGAACTGTGTCGATGTACAAACTTTTAGAAATTAAAAATAAGATTAGTTTTATGATCGATCTCGATGATGTTAGTACTTGTAGCCGAGGGAATCGATTTTCGTTCTTTCAACTGTTTCAAACTTGTACACATTCGCGTTGGAATTTAGAAGATCATTATATACATTTTCTTTGAGATAAAACGAACGGCATACATTAAAAGTTATCGCATTACGTTTCGATTGCCATAAGAGACAAGGACACTATATGTTAGAAACATTTAAATGAAGAAAGATTTGCGACAATCGAATTAAAACTCATGTACTTAATTTTCGCTGTTAGTAATTATCAGTTTGAATGCTAGTTGGGTAACCATCCCTTCCACCAATAGTCAAAATAATTCTTCTGAGAGGGAATAAAGAAGCTTGGTTAGATGAGGAGTGAGGTAGTTTGAACTTGTTTTTCTGTAATCCAGGATGTTAAAAACTGAAAACTGTAGGTAAATACAGCACCATAGCAATGAAAAACGCTATTATAGCAATAGATATGGAATAACGAAGATGAATGGCATTATTTAGCATTGTTTATACTTCGGTATATTTCGTGTTACCACAGGCATAAGCAAGACTGAAAAAAGAGTATATGAAAGATTCATCTATCTTTAATCTCTACCAAAACATAAATGGAAAATACTTCATTTTTTTAGCATATGACATCATGAACTATTACGGTTATTCATGAATCCAAATCAGGGGTTGGGAATCTGTTTTCATCGGAAAAAATACGGATATAGACCCGTAAATGTCAGAGTACTACGAGAGAAACCATCAGGCCGCAGTTTACTTGCGTTTAAAAAGTCCGATATTGTAGCAACACTCAACTATTGTTACGATATCGGACGGAAAGGAAATCAATCGCGGCGTGTAGCAAAGGAAAGAAATTTCCATTTTATCCCACGTTATCAATGAATCTACGGAACAAAAGCATTAAAATACTTCCGACTCGTAAAATAACAGTAAAAAAACGCAGAGAACACTAGGCAAGGGCGCATGTGACCCGAAGGCCACAGATTACCTACCTTTGATCTAAATTCCAGAAATAATGAAAATTTTTGCAGGAAACACATGGCTGATATCTTATAAGCGTCATTTATCGGAGCAATAATTCAAAAACTGGTGAAAATGCGTGAAAATGTACATGGTTTACAAGATTTTAAAGATTTGATGTTATTATCCCACGAGTTATACCCCGTATTCTTTTAAGAATGGGAATTGTTTGAGGAAGCGATGGTAAAAGGAACGGTGCCTGATAAAATCTGCACTTGTCACAAGAGAGCTCATTTTTTATTCCGGCCTCCTCTTAAAAGACATTCCACAAGTTTTATGAATGTGCCTTGCGTGAAAAGTCCTCGGAAAGAGTACGTCGTATGACGGAGAATGCCTCTGGAAGGAAAAGCGAAAATTTCAACCTCGGTAATAGTAATAACGTTTTATAGTTCCATAAAACTTATTACCTGATAATGTGTAACAATTAATTTATGGAGTTTTTGAAAAAAAGTCGCATCTAGAATAGGAAGTGAGCGAAAAAGCTCTTTAAATGCACTTCATGTACCTGCTACCGTTGCTTGATGAATAAAAAATTCTACATTTCCTTTTCGCTACCGGGATGGAGTAAAATATATCATCAATGCAAGGAAAAGTAGAAATTAAATAGAACTCACATATTTCCCACATATATACATGGAAAATACGTAACAGTTTATTTTATTTCTACTTCTCTTGGTAATTTTTTTCTACACGGTAAAACCTTCCACGATCGATTTTATCTTTAATGCACTTTAGTTTCAGTTTTGCTCATAGCCCTGACAATGTGAAAGATACTGAATATTTGCATTCATTTTGGAAGCTCCTTACTGAAATCTACGGAAAGTTTTATTCATAGAGCCATTGTGCAGCACTTACTCTTAAGCTTTTACCGCTTATTGTATTCTGTTCTAGTGGGGATAGCGAGAGGAATCTATCTTGCTCAACATTCAGTCTAGTCGCCTCATCACCTCTGTTTTTTATAGGTAATGGTTGGGTGGAAAGCAAGCCAGTCTGTGGGCCGACGAGTCCATAGACGGAGATTTTGTAGCTCGGCTGCACCATTTACCAGATACAGCCTTGCTACTAAACAGGTCGCGGAAGAAAGAGATTTTTTTATAATTTCATATACTTACCCCAAGGACGGATATAGTAACTCGAAAATGGAGGAGCTAACTTGCCGAGTATAACAAAATTAAATAGATAATCGTAAGGAATGACTGAAAAGGGAGTGAGATATAAGATAATTTCCTTATGAACTCATCTCCAAATAATCATTAAAATGCCATTTCATCGTTGTAAATGTAATACATGTATAATGATCGTGGAAAAACCTCAAAATCTGATTTTAATTCGAACTGCTCATTACATTCATGACAAATTACAAGTACTGCAAAGCCACCAAGGGGGGAGGGGCAGAAGAGCCCCCCTCCCTAAATAATTAACCCTAAATAAGTAATTTACTAATATCGGTTTATGCGTTTCACATTTATCCTCCGAACCTTAGTCATCTAATTCAAACTTTGACTCTTTGCCTTCCGCATTTTGCGTTTTGACCGAATAACTATATTTGATACACAGAAAAAAGAATTATTCGAAATTGCTCAACGCCAAATCGCTCGTTGTGTATATGTTTCTACTTTGATGATTACTTTGAACACGATTGGAAACCTATTACGTTGCACGCGTTAGATCTTTTCGCATGGAAGAAGATTCCATCGCATTCATTTTAAGAGATATTAATCGTAAATAAAATATAAATAATTCTACAAATTTGTTTCGGAAATTCATTCCGTGATTGTACATTTTTGATCGATATTTTTTCACTGAGTGTGGGACGTTTTTTGAACCCATCAGTACGTAACTACATTGATTTCATAATCGGAAAAATTGCGTACAAGACCAAAACTTTAAAAGTTGAAAAATAAGCTTTCAGTAACCTATCAATTAATTCCTGGGAACTTCACAGAGCGATCCCGGATAATATAAATATTTTATTATATGTTATAACCCGGAGCGAAAAAGATGGCTGATAAATTGGTATATCCGGTACTCTTTTGGACCGCTTCGGATTAACAGATATTAATCCCCTTGTTACTAAGGCTTAACTTATGTCATCATCCGCTGGTTCATTATAATTATAAACTGGTGGAGAAAGCTGAGTGTAAATGGAATATGCACTAATCGGATTGATAAGGTCCTCCCTTTTAATGCGCTTTAGGAAATTGATCCCTTTCTGGATCGTTCTCTTTACGCTCCCTTCCCTCTGAACCGGATCAAGCTTCGAATGCTGGTTTACCGCTAAGAAGAGGCGATAAGACGTTTGAAGATAAGACCAGAAATAGAGGGCGATGGACGAAATTTCTTTTTAACCCGCAGTCATAGTATGCCTGCGTCCACTTTCTCAAGGGGAAATACAAGATCCTCCAGCGAATGGAGGCATTGAAAACATGAGCAAAAATCAATGATGTATCAATTAGTCGATCGTGGGAAAGTTTCTGCTCGTACAGATGTATGAAGTTAATCTTTATCCTTTGATTTTACGTCAGAAAATCAAAGCTTGAAATTAAAACACGTTACGAAATAGAAAATCAATACTTTTTAGATGGGTTATTTTGGGAGTGGGGAAGAAACTTAGACTTATCGCCTCAAAACAGCGGGTTTTCATCATTATCTTGGACCATATTTTCTGAATTTCGAAATATTGACAGTTTTTACAGAAAGATGATATTGGAACTTAACTTCAGAGATGTTTAGTGCTACTATTTATACCTTTATGGAAAAAAGAGAACATAAATCAAGTACGTAGGTCCACAATACGCTGTTAATGGACTGCAATCCATTTGCAAGCATTTCAGAGCACTATTCACTTTTGAATGCAGTAAAAAAGCAAATTAATGTTTCCATCAGTCAATTAAGCGTTCTACATGACATAATAAGGAAGCAATATTAAATAAATAGATGAATATAGGGGAAATAGATATAGCTATAGGTATGATATTTTCCCTAAAATATGCTAAAAATTAAGAACGCTTTCTGTGAAAATAAATCGAAAATAAACGTGTAAAGTAAATCAATTTCCAGATCAGAAAGGTTTTTGATTCACCTATTTGAAAACTGTTACCACCAGGTTGATTTATATATCAGAAATAGGAAGGCTTGCCGATCTGTTTTGAAAGCAAACTACACCATTCGTAACTTTTTGTCACGCTGTCAGTGCATAAATTTCCGGCAACTGCGATATGCATATGTTTGTTTGGAAACACCGTCCCGACTTCAAGTTCTTTGTGGTAATGTGTTTTTGAGGTTGCACTTATATTCAAGCTTACAGTAGCGCTTAGTCACTTGGTAACGGATGTTTGCTCCGTGTCGTATGGACTCCATCAATTACTTCTGTGATAGCATCGACCACTTATCTTGAGTTATGATGAATACATTTGGGGTAGGTTTCTTTACGGGCGAACGAGGAATGCACGTGACTCCAAATTTCAAACGCGGTCGCGCGAATTTTTCCCTTAACGTTTTCATTGGAGTTTAGCAGCATACCCTGAAATGGAAACCCCGATGGAAATTAGGGAAAGCTTGGGGAATTCCTGATGAGCAACACCGTACATAAATTACAATTAAAACGCAGTTTTGAATTTTAACTATTCTAACCTTTAATGATGTGAACAAACTAAGTGGAGCACATATATCTTGCACTCTTGAAAGAGTAGTTAATAAGATATCGTTTAGAAGATTATCCTTTAAAAATTGACGCCATTCCACAAGGGAAGTATTATGTAAACGGCTTATCAGTATCCGTTTCTGATATTTATTCCATTCCGAGAAGAATTTCAGCTCCGTTTGGGGAAGATATCTGCATACCATTATCGTAGATGATGGATCGTTAGTTTCACGTATAATTTATTTTCAGATAGGACTGCATCTTAATGAGCATGTCACATCTTCCTGTTTTCTAAAATAAATAATACTCATCGTGAATCGTAATAATTTGTCGTTCATCAGTCATTTTATCGGATATCGGATTCATAAAAGTATCATTTTAATATTAGATCTTAGAAAAAATTGGCTTTCATGAATTAAGTACTATGATTCATGTTAGGGCATATCACTCTTTATGCTAACTAAGTTTGAGCGTTAAAGTGTTAATAGGCATAGTCGCGTTCTATGGCGTAATATAAGTAGTTACCGAATGTGTGTTACTTGTTCCGAGTACACCATTCTGCGTCATCCCCTTGAAAATTTGTAATCGATAAATTCCTCCGTACGCAACCTTTGTAAATACCCCGATTAGTTTATTCTCTTTATTTCGGAGCTTCGTTCCCTCTCCGCCGTCCGCGCTCAAGGCAATGAATGACTTTCATTTTTTCTTCTTCCGTACTCAATACCACGAATCGTTAGGGTTTTTTAAAATTTATTTCCCCGAAGCCGTCTCTATAGAGGGAATCTGTTTTCCCCGCCTTTTCCACGCCGTTTCCCGCAATAGTGGGCAGCATCTCAACCAGAAAAAAGAATCCGATTTCGTGTTTGGTATAATACATTTGGTACTTCGCCCTCTCTCTCTCTCCCATCTCCTCCCGTTTATCTTCCGTTTCTCGAAAAGTTTCGCCTTCACGCGCGAGATCTGTTAGATCTTTGTCATCTTCTGGCTTTAGGACTTCAATTCCCAACCTTACCTCTTCATTTTGACTACAAAAGCGTCGCTAAGTAACGCACCGCCTTTGTTTCCCCTCTCTCATTACGCCCTTTTAATTCCTCTTACACTTTCTTTCGCCCCGCGGATCAATGTTTTTGATGCGGTCGCCGGAAAATTTCTGCAATGGCTTATTTTGCCATCTCGGTGTCCGTGGGATTCCCTTTGAATTTTCTTTACGTTGGTTTTTAAGCCGTGGCTGGCCACGTCCGCATGGCGTGATTCATCTTCATTCTCTCATAGATATTTTTAGTCGGTTGGAACTTCGGCGTTGATCGCTATCTCATATTAATTTGGCCGTGAAATGATTGGAGCCGTGAATTGGTCTCCGGATTTCGGCTCGTCAATCGCATTTCGAGGATGGCTGAACTCGAAATTGTTTCGTTGTAATTTCCCGAGCATGGAAGCTTTCGGACATATATTGTATTTCTTTCCCAAATGAATTCGGCCATAATTTCTTCATTTACGCTATGCGTCTACTATGCAATTCCGCTGGCTCGTTTATCAACTCCGTGTACCTTTTCCAGTGGGACTTGATTGAATACTACCGCAGAAGTTTGAAAGGATGCAAATATGACGGAGTGCATGGCTCAAAATCCCACATGAAAACTATCATAAATAACAATCCCCGTCGCAGGATTTGATAGGTTTTGTATTTACTCATTCCATTTCCCTCGGAACTAAGCCCTATTTTTTATAGCTCTTGCGTACGAAACACATTTTACGGTTCAAATCCTTTCACATGGTAGATTACCCACGAAGAGTAAAAGTAATTACTAATAAACAAATGTGCCCCTTTATGGTGTAATGCGTGCAAAGGTGGCAACTTCGAATCACATTACTTCTTTAGAATGTCACACAGTAGGACATAACTAAGTAATGCATCACCTGGTTCACTAGAACCATATTGCTCGTAATCTTGGTGAATGTGACATGCAGTTCTTTCCAGGTCGTTGTTTTTATTTCCTCGGGCCGTATGTATCGTTGCAGGTACACCTCGAAACTATTATACTCAGATTTTGAAAAGATAACATTCCCTACCACTGATATCCCGCCACGATTCTATACAGAGGTATTTTCATTTTGTATTTTCCAGTGGGTATGAGAAAAACAACAGTGAGAGTCACAAAAAATTTCATCACGCTATTCATGTGCTTGCATTATGAATGTTTATCTGTACTAAACCTTCTGTTATGCTTGATCCCTTAATACGCTATCCGAAATACTAAAGGAATTTACTCGATTCAGATTCAGTGACCCCTCCGTTTCTTCGTATGATATTTATCAGCATTGAATTCGTAACGTGAATATCTCATGTAATTATATTCTTTCGCGTCGAGGCGGGACGGTGGGAAAATGTTCAAGTCTTTTCTCATTTTCCGTAGCGGTGGATAATTATCCCACGGTAATGTATAAACGTAATTCATATCACTCGAAACGGCACCCGTGCGCGAACATCTTGAGACTGCACTCCCTGCATCTTCCGAAACATTAACTTTCCAGCTAATTTTCATTAAAAGGTCCCAAAAATGAATTTATTTCGCGGAGAGTCGCAGGATCGCGAGTCGTATTCAAAGCGAAAGAAAAACTCCTAGAGGTACGAGCACAGCTCTCCAAACACAAAAACGCATTTTGTCAACGGCGAACTTTTGAAAACTTCAGGGATCGCGGATTGTATAAATGATTAAAACGAGAAGCGACGTATCCGCTTCCTCAATTACCCTCGACGAAAATGAAAAAGAGCGCAATCCGCCGGGATCGAGTTAGAAAAATCCGAGAGGGAAAGGGTCAACGACGAGGGAGAAAACATCCGTCTCTCCCGCGCTGACAAGAGAAAGAAGTATAAAGAATGAAGAAGCGATGGACGGAGGAAAGAAATATAAGGTGGTGGAGTTGAGTCGAAGTTATGCTCTGGGCTTCCCGCGGCAAGAAGCGTGGTAGACAATTCCTTTACGATTTCTCGAGGGAAGTAGACGTTGACTCCGTCCCAACGGAAATCGAACCAAGTTAGTTTGAAAGAAGTCCCGAAGGACAGGACGGCTCCGGGTCCATGGCCACCAGAGGCGCAATTCTTGTTTTCCTCTAGCTAGATTGCGCTTTGCCCCCACCCTCTAGATGCTTGCTTCTGTCTGGGAGGTTTCGTCCCTTCCCCCCTTCTGCTCTACTTAAATAGCAGGGCTCTTGAGAAAAGACGGCGGTTGATGGAAATACAGAAGTGGTTCATAGTGTTTCGGCGCTTTGTCAGGAAAGAGGCCTTTATCTCGATAAATTGGCAGAGACACGAGCTTTTATCTTTTGGGTGAAAAGGAGATGGGCTCCGTGGATTCATTACTTAACGATACGCTTAAGGGACGCGGGGAGCAACTGAGAATGATTGTAACAATTCGATAAAATGTTTGTCTTATTTATTTTTTGATTTGAGTGTCCTTTCGACCATTGGAGTATATTTTAATCGGAGTGATTTGATTTTCTCTTGAGAGCTGAGCATATTGGCTATTCTCTATACGTATTTGGCAATAACGAAGATGGTCTACTATATATTCCTTGTGAATCTTTCATAATTTTCCGTAATTATCATATCTTCAGAATTGCACCTATACCTTACTACATGCCTTTACTTAAAATTTCGATGAACTTTATAGTATTTATCAACTAATAGCAAGATAAAATTCATTTAATGCTTATTCCTTTCAAAATACTTTGTATATAGGAATTACAAATTCATTTTACAAAATGGACTATACTAATAAGAATGACATTTTTGAGATTATTAGATAAGATAGATAAGATTTTAGAAGCCTAAGTTTAGAAATTACATAGCGTGTGTAGAAATCTTAAAATAGCTATGACAGATGACACTAGTTCTCACATCTGAACTCCCATCAGGAATCAAACACTGAACCGCTTCCGTCAAAGATGAACGCGATACCCACTAGACTATTAGGTTGGTATGTGATGAATCACATGGGATGAGTCAAGTATACATAACACTTTACCAAATGTTTTGATTTCGGTGTTGAAATCGTTGGAATCGGATGGCACATACCCGGCCCTGCGCAAAAACTAAGGCAATACCCGACTCCCAGTGCAATATCAGATTCTACCGCTTTGAACGGTGAATCAAAGGATTTATTTAAATATAAATGTTTGCGTCGATTGAAATTTTGACGAGACCGCATTTGTTGCTCAAGATGACTTTGATCCCAAAAGAATGGTGGCAGCTTCCACTCCTGAGGAATTCTGAGAAAAGCGTCAGTTTACCAATTCCCTCATTACGTACGAAGGGAAACTCTTCTGAGGGAAGTTGAGAGAAGAATGGTTTTGGACAAGAGTTGCCAAATCGTATATTCGAGGCGGTAGAATAAATGGAAAATTATATTTCCCGAAAAGATATCCCCTAAGAATCCCAAAGACCTGAAACTAAATCCAAGTCGTCTCGGGGGAAATTATTTTTAAGGGTCTGCATCGTTTTCCTTGTTTTCTAGATTTACGAATGTACCAGACCCCACTTCTTCATTAGTTTTTTTTAAGATTGACCGCGGTTTCCGATTATATGGAACATTTTAGATTTTGATTTTGATCCATTTCATAGTCAAATAGAACTTGATTGACCAACTGGACCTTACATTTTGGACTTTCCTATCCCAGAATGATACGGAAATTTTGTGGTGGCAAAATAAAATTACAGGTGTTAATTTTTAATAAAATATTATGGGCTCCTTTCTGTAGTTTCTTCCTTTGGTGATCTACCTAGAATCATAATGGTTTTTTTACATTCCGTAACTTTGCTATTATAGCTAAAATTCGTTTCTTTAGTTACCATGATGCTCAATATGATTAAATTGCATAACTATTTACATTGTGTGCTTGGATGAACGATTAATTCAGCTGTTATTTTACGATGATGATACATTTTCATTGAAAAGAGTCTTCATTTAAAGGTAATTGTTGTATATTAGAAATTGATCATATTAGAAACTAACATTCGACAATGGCAAAATTCGGGTAAATCTGTCTTTTTAATGCTTCAAATACAGGAACAATTTAACAATGATTTTTTTAACAATAAGTTATAAACTTCTTAGGGATATATCCATATTTGCCATGATGTGTATGTCCAAGCATGATTCGTTTAAACGCTCTGTGGAAGTCTTTTTCATCCTTCATCCTGGTTCAAACTTTTCTTTGAAAGATATGGTATTTGGACGTTTGGGAATTGGAACAATATTCCGGAGGAAAGAGGCCAAGAGTTTGTATGAGCTTTGGTATTTGGAGAGTTCATAGGCGGTGAAATCGATTTCATTCGAAGGTGTTCTCAATGGATCGAGCTATTTCTTCCCCAGTTAGGGTACTACACTTTTTCATTTGCTTCTTATTTGCTTTGCCATCCTTCTCCTATCATAAAATTTTATCATTCTCGGACGGAACTTAATCCGAGCTATCGTAAGGCACCGAAAAACCTACTTCAATCCAGTACCATCAAATTTCTAGCGTAAATACTATGTCGATTTGTTGTAGAAAACGTCGGAAAAAAACATTCTAGCATCGGATGAAGAAATCTATTCCTGAAAATGAAGTTGCGCGATGTAGAAGTAAGAAATATACTAGGAAAAGTGTTATTTAAGAAGATTGAATGAATGTATGATGGGATATCAAGAATGGTTATTCATGATAATTATGTAGTTAATAATTATTCATTCAAAACAATACATGAAGTATAGGTTAATGTCCCTTTTAACTCACTCAAAGTAAACCAAATTTTAATTCAAATACTTAAGTGTTGAATCAAGAGTAGTTAATGTAATTAAAGTCGTATCTACTAGTGTTTCGAATAGCCAAGTGGGCATAGTTACTAATGTTACAGGCGGATTCCATATCCTCTTGAGGCCTTTATGTGCAAAGTGACCTCAGCTGTCGAAGCACTTTAAACAATACTACTACAACCGAAGCCATCGAATATTTAGCCTAAAACCATCAATTATTTAACTTAAGGTCAAACACAGTCATTAAAGGTTTAATTAAAAGCAAAGTAGCGGCGCCGAATAAAAATCTCTCTATTTGGTTAATTGGGATGAATATTTAACTTTCTTTCGTAAATTGCCGTCATTTGAAAGAATTTGTATAAGGTGTGATGTTTTCGCTCAGCTTGAAGAATTTTGTGACCTAATGAAAAAGCTGGAGTTAAGAGTCTTCTGCTTGGAAATCCCTTGAAAAATTGATTAATGTTTGGGCTAATAGCGCTCCTTGTTGCTTTTTCCGCAGAGTCGGTGTCATAAATGCCACACACTAACTCATGCGTTGCTTGTTCTTCTTCTGCTACACGGAGCGCCTGTTTGTGGATTTTTCTCGGATTTCCTTTCCTCCATGGAATATTTAGCTGGAAATTATGATTTGTTTGCATTATTAATGCACTTTGATTACGAGCTAGAGGTCTAGTTTAATGCATACATTCATTTTACAAACATCATTTCCATCACGATACCTTCTTAGGGTAAATATAACTTTATAAGTAGTTGTTAATTAAATAGTTTAAGTGCTGAGTTGAGCACCTGCTATGTTTTGCAGAAAAATATTTTCGCTATCGTACATTTAAAGTTTCGAGTATATCTTGTATCGTTAACAATCTTTTATAGTTACCATTATTTTTTCGACGGTAATGCAGAGTTTTGAAGGAGAGTTTTATCAATGTAAAAACTCTTAAAAATACTTATTATTCGATTGCTATATATTGTTATTTTATGAATCATTCAGGGGAATATTTTATAGGAATTTCTATTTTTTGGGAAGTAGAAATAAAAAATGTTATCTTCAGTATATGCCAACATAATCGTAATTTAACCCGCCATCTTCCTTTGTAGTAAAGTATTCTACAAATTCAATTACACAATTAAAACTGCCACTCCTCTATTATTTATTTAACGTTTCACTGTGCTTGAGCGTATTCTTTTGCACAGGCTCAATTGTTGGCAACATTGGCTTATTTCAGTAATAATTTCAACTATTAATTTCTCTTCTTCGGGAGTTTTTTCATCAACTTGCATTAACAAGGACGTTTTCGGAGTATAAATTTATATAATACGTCGCAACCTACCATTCAAAGCGAAACATCCGACGGATCATCAAGACTTCCAAACTTTTAAAATTTTCACTTTAAACCTCGGAAATTTTTCCTGCCTCTCATTCCACTCCGTACGAATCCACGCAGAAACGCAAGTTTCCACAATCCCTTCATCGAGAATCAATTCCTATCCCTATGTTTACTTTTCCGACCGGTTAATTATTCTCGCCATACGCCGCTGTTTCGCTTCTAGGGTTAATTCCTCACGTAACCGTCTATCTTCTTTCCTTTGTTTATCTGCCGACATTGCCTTTTCCTCATGTCACCCTTTCTTCCCCCTTTCCCTCATCCTGTCGGCCTAACTCATCTGTTTTTTGCCTCAACTTGCTTTATTTCGTTTCCCCGAGGTTAATCACCTGGTTTAGGCGCAACGATGGCCCGAGTAAATGGTTTTAAATGCATAATATTTTTTACCGGCAGTCATTAACCTCATCCAACACCTCTTCTGGCAAGAGATTTACCCTGGTAACTTGCCTCGTCAGATGTTAATGCTTCAAGTTTTTCTTCATGTCCAAGCTTACTGATGGGAAAGGTAGTTTTTCAACGGCGGGAAGAGCGTGAGGGTCCATTAATCTATATTAAAATGAATTCCGTTCTATGATTTAGTCATGTGTTGCCTTATTTAAGGGGAGAGATTGCGCAGCCTTCTGCACTATACTTATTGCGGCAAAAAAATGGGAGAATCCTCATGACGTTCGGGATACGTCAGTGCGTGATAATGACGAATGAATGGAATGCTAATTAATTTGACCTTGAGTCGAGTCTGTTTAGGAAGTGAGCGTATCCTAGCTTTTCAGGAGAGAATGACTAATTTGTGCCAGAGGAATGAGTGATGAAATATCCAACTACGGCTTTTTTTGTTCCTCCGTTGGGCTCGGACGGAGTATTAGCCGTGAAAAACATTGCGAGTTTCAGAAGCATCTAATGCTTTCTCGACGGATGCTGCTCAGGAACTCTTCCTCGGTTTTTATTCAGGCTAGGATCTTAGGGTTGAAGCGAAGGATGCAAATTTTTCGAGACAAAAATAGTAATGTTCCTTCAGGTAATTTTTTGGTCTTGAACCAACCAGTAGCAAAATGCATATTAGTTGCTGAGTACTATTTAAGTAGGCGCAACCTAAATAAATAAATTTCGTCTTTATTTTGATGAAATAGAGGCTATATATTCTACTATTCTGTTCAATCCCTAAAAATCATATCGATTTATTTATCTAATTTACTTTAAAAACCGAATATTACCGCATTTACTAACTAATGAATTGCATTCAAAACTTAAGAGATACATGGTCTTCTCCATTCTTTTTGACAACGATAGTCCGTGTCTTTACGCTCCGCGATTTTCAGTTTAATTTTACTTGCACAAGTATGTATTTTTATTGTATCAGAAAATGAGATGTGGGTGGAGATAGTTTATACGTAGAACCTCAAGTTGCATTACGTGGAAATGGAAAATTACAAGTCTATATGTGAAAGATATCGACATCTGAAAAATAAAGGGATAAACTTAGAGTAAAAAATCACAGATAATATATAACAAAATAATGTTATTAGATGAATTATTATTAACATAAGACTAAAATAAAGAACATCGTTTGCGACCCGCTAGTTATTTATGGTGGCCGATACGGGTCGATTCGGTAATTACTTGTACACCTCTGATTTAGAACTTAATTACATTAGAATTCGTAAAAATTTTAATTAAAAAAGAACCAGTTATCCCTTAGGGATTTGCCGACTTTTATCATCTCTAAAACTGAGTTATTCTTGAAGACAGTAATAATCTAAAGCGCTGTGGGACAGTTTTCACATTTCTTCCTCATATTAAATCTCACAGCGATATTGTGAACTCATGCAGAATTCATTCTGTGAGGCTTATTTATGTGCTTTTTCATTACGTATGTGCTACTATTTATAGAGGAAAACTCGGTCTCCTTTCTCTTCAGATTTCTGTCACGAGTGCAAAAGCATGACAGTGATATCTCACGAAGGGGAAAATTGTAGTAAACACAGTATTCTTCCATGCAAAGGGAATAAGAGTCGGCATAACTTTACAGTTCTCTTCCTGAGGCTATTCCGTGTCTTTGTAGAACTTCTCTTTTTACAATTAGAGATAGGATTGTACTACATGAAACGTGAATCGCCCTTGACATTGCATTTCTTTTCTTTCGATACGTCCGAATTCGTTAATTAACCCACATTTTTTAATGATTCAGAGGAAAATCCTAACGCATCGTGAGCGTTCTAGTAGTAGGTAGCTCGATCATAAACTGATAAAGCGATTGATCTTGTTTCGGATTATTCTATATCAATAAAGTGGACTGAGCTTGTAGCACGATGTGTACATTATCGAAACTCGATGAATGTGTAGTACTTTGAGGCATGCTACAGTAAAGTGAACATTGTAAGTAGAAGTAACGTAGCTGTGATGTGCAATATTGAAACAGAGCTCATACATCAGTTGGGATTACGCATCGGGGAATCCTCGACTGCAGTACTCTACTTATTTTCACAGCACGAATAACGTAGTCGTGTATTTCGTGGTGTTGAGACGTGTTAAATGGGAGAGATAGAGACACGACATTATGTGGTGATTTTAGGGAACATGCTGGAACTAAAGAGGAGAGCAAATGGAACTATATGAACTTCCGCTAAATCATTTCGCGAATATGTGTGCGAAACAGCAAATGGTTCCGCAATCATAAATGCACTGCTCAAAAATTTTATTTTACTAATTTTCATTGAAAGAAACTAGAATTTTTTGGCTCATTCATTCTATCAAGGCTCATAGAGAATTAGAGTTTTTGTGCAACTTTTATATGAGGACTGACTTTGAAAAATGTGAACTTTACTGTAATATAATATGATATATAATATAATATAATATAATATAATATAATATAATATAATATAATATAATATAATATAATATAATATAATATAATATAATATAATATAATATTAAAATTTTTTAAATAAGTCCGGCATAAAAATTGTCCTGAAGAAAATACCTGTGGTCGTTGATACTCGAAACATTTCCCAGCATTATTGAGGACAATGCTTTCAATGCAAAGATTCATAAATAAACCTTATTACAGTAAACAGCTTTTATTAATATGTTATTTGCTTTGAAATAACTCTAGATATTTCTATAAATTTATTATCATTCCTAATTCTCTTTCTATAAATTGAAATATTACCCGTAAGGATTTTATTGTTACCTGTTACAAGTATATTAAATCACGAACATTGAAATGCTTAAAAACACATGTTTTACTCTTAATATGATACCTATTTCGTCTCAGTGTTTCGATCTACGGATTTACATTATTGTTACAATTGTGATCATGTCTAAAATTTTTCTTTTTAAACTGTATGTTTTAAGTTCTCCACAAAATTCAGACCGAAACCGCTGGTTTTGATCTTCTATCCATCTCTGAAATGCTCGCGACCTTTCTAGCTAATGCAGAATTTTAATCCAATACCACAGCCCCGAGTTTAGAAATTAGTCGCTTATTTTTGATAAAACGAGCGCAATTGACATCTCTTGTTAATGTTAAGCTCAACTCGATTACTATTTCCCACGCTAACTGCAAATATGGGGCCATTATTCCGAGAATTAGACTTATCCGCAACCAAAAAATCCTTCGAACACAAACAATGCCAAGTACATAGATAACACGGAGAGCTAAAAGTTCCGTCCAAAATTTAATTCTCGGGTGGCCGTGAAGAGCTGTTCGTGTTGGACTGTTGAGAGTGGTTTGCCAGATCACTTTGCTCTGAGCACCACTGAAACACGAGTATGTGTAAATGATTGATTTTTTTCTTGCGTCACATAGTAAAAGTCACCTATTTTTTACTTTTAGGCATTACCATTTTAAGCTTATGTGAACGTTTAGAAACTTATTTTGTCATTAGCACCATATAATAACAACAATTATTAACACCATATAATAACAACAATTATTAGCACCATATAATAAAAACAATCATTAGCACCATATAATAATGAAATATTGACAATAATTAACATAAACATGATATAAATATCCGCTTCAAATATAATTTACATTTTACATTTAAATTTTAACCCTGAAAACCGCCACTGGCACATAGCAGGGGGTGTGAAACACCGAAAACCCTATCTACCCTTGACTGCTGTTGGCTCTAATACCTCGCGGAAAAATGACCGGAAATAACTATCTGTCCTGGAAAAATATTTCCCTGTAATCTTTTTGCAGAGGAGATGAGTGAGTGAATGAATAAAAGATAGTAGGTTATTTATGCGTAAACAAGCTGAAACAAGGTTATCTAGGTACATATAGGAGTATACATAGAAAGGTGATTATTGTGATATGTGATTTTGCTCGTTGTTTAGAGCATTAGCTCTTTAATTTCACGGGCACTCGCGGATTAGTTCAGCAAGTATGTGATTCATTCCCTTGTTAAGATCAGCTTAGCAAATTTTCCCCCCGGTTCGTCAGTTTTCAAGGTTTCTATTCACGTTAACCAAATGGAAATTTTTATTTCGCATAGCTTTGCGGACCACGCTTCACCACGGTACATTTCATTCGGGAGCTGAACATGAAATGTGGTATATTTTTATATCTCATATTCTGCATTTAACCCGTTCTGTTACCGGCATTAAAGGCTTAAGTGGTTCACGGAGCTGCAATATCAGGGAATAGACTTCATGAATTAGTTTCGAGAGAAATGCTTGCGCATTCATGATGTAATCCAGTAATAATACCGCCATGGTGTGAATTAAACACACTGTCGATGCTGGGTTAATTTCAACTTCGGTTGCGTTTATATTTTGTACTCCTCTAGTATGACTACCGTAAATGGACAATCGAAGGATTCTGTTCTCATCGTGCAAGTTGCAGGGAGAGCGACAACATATCTCGAAATTATCGGAAGAAGCAGAACGAATTCAAAACAGGGAATGAGTAACCGGTTCTGTGCTATCTCAATTACCTCGGGATACTTTCAACATAAAATCTATGATATGGGATGTAAACAAATATCTGTTTGGTAGGCCGGGTTCGATATCCATTTCCCTAAGTCAATTGTGCATTACAATCCTCTACATTTCTTTTAGATATAAGTATCTGATTGGCCTATGTGATACGAGGAACCCTCAGTTTCTGCTTAAAATATATTTTCCTTTTGTAAATTTGCAGTTTTATTCTGAATTTGTGTAATCCCGATTTCCATCCCATTTCATAAGTCATCTTGATATAAGTAAAATTCATTCTTTATCTATTCCTAAGCCATTGGATTTTTGCAGTAGTATTGTTATAATATCTTTGACAGCTGAAGTAATTTCACACGCGAGTTCACCCCGGGAGTCGAACCCGGGCTCACTTTCACGAACGTCTAATACGCTGCCATCATGGGTATTCAGAAGCTCTATTGGAGTTTCATTAAAGTTTTAAGTGATACCTTTATTCGATTATAGACCCACTTAACCTAAATGTTTGTGGCAAAAAAACCGGGAACTTAAATCTGACTAATTAAACTACTTCTTTTTATAATCACGTGATATTTGATCCCGTTTAATGGCGATACATTTTTTAGTTCGAGAAAGAGCTTTGGGTGTAATAAAAAATTACGAGTTTCATAAATATTTCCTCCATCACTACGGTTCATGGGGATATCTTTTGGAGAGGAAATAGTAAAAAGGGGTATGAAGTGGAAGGTAGCAAGATAAACGCTCTCCTCAGATCGTCGAAATTTACAGCACATATTATTTCAAAGGTCTGGAAGGAGAAAGTGGAGTAAAGTACTAAAAATACGTTGGAAAGTTGGAAAGTGCGAGAGAAGAGTTGGGAGGAGAGGAAAATGGAATTAAAACACGGGAAAGAGGAGGCGAAGTTTAACTTTCCTTTGAAAGACGCAGTTTGGTAACTGCAATGAAGCGGTGCTATCTCCGGAAAGAGGAGAAAAAGATTTTAAAGATTTCTTCTCTCTTCTTGTAAATTTCCGTAATTCTTTGGGCGAGGAAAAAATCTGAAAAAGGATCTTATAATGGAGGACGTATAAGAAAGAATTATTTTCCATCCGTACTCGTGAGAGTTTTGGTCTCCTCGTCTTGCGAATGTCTTCACATATTAATATTATTTTAGCCTTTGAAATCGGATTAATCCTATTTCTATGCCTAGTTTCTTTCGAAATCATTTGACCCCTGAACTCGGTTGTTTTTCTGCATGGTTATGCACCCAGGGTTGCATAAGATACTGGGCGGAGTGTTGTGGGTAGCCTATGTCACAGGATCTATCGTTAATTATTCGAAACAGAATGGTGACTATTTTGAATACTTAACGATGCAGATGTACTAAGACACCTGAAGAAAATCATCTATTCAGTAGGAACATATCTTCTTTCTACTCTGAAGGAAAATTTCTTATCGCTGGAAACATTATTTTTCTATCTTTAATATTTCTTTTCGAGCTACATGGTAGTGTTACATAAGGTAGTGTTTTTGGTGCGTGACATATGCATACACACTCACAAAAATGCTTCGATAAGTTCTCTACCACTGAAATAGGCCCTCATTCCTTGTAATTCACTCCATGCACTACATATGCAACACGCACCTACCTTTTTTTATAGTAAATAACCTAATGATGAAACCCTTTATGTAATTTTTCACTTTTTCTCTACCACTTTCATCCTGCACGCCATTAATTTATTAAGCCAATTTTTCTAGATTTTATACCTTTAAATGAGAACTAAATCAAATTGTTAAATATTATAATATTTTAAAATATAAAAAAATAATCAATATAAGTACAAATTTAACGATAAAGATAACAATACGTAAATATTATCATAGGTAAATACAGTATTATATTCATAGTAATAAATTTAAAAGATCTGTTTGGTAATCTCAAGGGACTTTCATAAATTAAAATGTATTTTATGTAAATTCTGTTGTAATCTCTACGGAGAAGCATGTGGCTGAAGATAATTATTTGCACAGCTAATTTTCATTTTATCATATTCGTATTTAATATGATCCTGTTATGGTTACCATTCCATTAAGAGGTATCACTTCCCGACTTAATCTTATTAATCAAATGAGATTCGAGTACCATTCAGGGCGGTTATTTGCCTTCAAAAAAGTTCGCAGAATAATCCTGGAATGTAAGTAATCTTTCTTAAGTCATTTCGAGGTTAATCAGATGATAGAGGTTAGCATTGACATCCTGATTTAAAAAAGTCTTTTCTGAATCCATCTAGAAATACCATTTGCGTAATTGATCCTTGAGTGATGTATGGGAATCTCTCGGGTCAACCGCCCTTGGGTCAACCGTCTCATGGGCAAAACGGCTTTGAGCGAGTCTCCCCTGGGTATAACACTCCTCGAGATATGCCTTAGAACCTAACGGAGCTATTCAGACAGACTAAATAGCGAAGAGAGACTCTTGCTAGCGTAACGTTAGCACAAGCATAGGTTCAACACGTGGATGCACTGGATTTTTCAGGTAGAATCCGGAAAATGTGCTTGTTATTACAGGATAAGGGGGAGGAGCTGTGTTAGAGACAGGAGTATTATCATGAGTGAGTGAAGCGCGGAAAAAAAGATGAGGCAAAACAATCTAAAGGGACTTGTTTCTCCTCTTTTAAAATTGTGACCTTAGAGCAATGTTTGCCACTCCAAAAGTAGGAAGAAAGATTTACAAAATAGCACGAGACAAAACGGAAAGTTAGTCCCTTCAGGTTACCGAGGGCTCTTCAAATGGAAATGAAAAACGAGTAAACACGAAGCATTTCGCTAGGAATTGAGTTCTAAACATCAACTAAAGGATAAAAAGAGTGTTGTTCTATAGCGAATATGAAAACGGTTTAATCTAGCGGAAAAGAGGCAGCGAATCCTTTCTCTCTGAACGCGTTATTTCAATTTAAGCAACGCGAAATAAATTTTGTCATTCAAATATTTGAAATTTCATGTTAATTTCATGATGACGATAACTTATTTCATCGTGGGATTTGTGAAATCTTTTATCCAACATATATCCCGTGGGCATTCATATCTCTAAAAGTGCTGCTAACCTCAACAAAAATGCATAATATTGCCATGAACCCTCATCATCACTATCATTGCTTACATATGACATTGATTATTTTAGTAAAAAAACTTCCCATATGGTGTTATGAGTGCACTTTATGTATGAGACTATGAACTTAAAAGTTTTCATACGTATATGATGCTAAATAAAGTAAATGCTTTTATACTGCCTATATTAAGGCTGAGGGTGTTGGTTGCAACTTTACACGTATATATAATCGAATATACGCTCCTGAAAATAGCAATGATTTACAGAAGTTGAACATATCGATGTGACTAGGAATCAATCCAGGTCTTACACGGAACATCTGCATAGAAGGTTGGAGACCTGGGTTCGAGTCCCTGCCACTTCGATATTTTCCTTTTCGATCATCATTTGCGATATCCTATTTATTCAAGAGGACATTAAATTCATTGGATTAAACCAATGAATATTTATGGGCATCATTATATATTGCAATCCTTAAAAACCCATCTGGCTCTCCGACTCATTCGTTAACTTTTGCATTGATGCCGACTTGCTCAAAACTTCTTTTTGTGACAAGCTTATTACAATAAAAACCTTCGTTGACTCTATTAAATAACACAGATGCATACGTACTTGCAAAGGTATGTGATTAAATAAACAGAGCCGTGTATGGGAGCTAAAATGTTTCATGCATGAAGTGAGGTAGAAGGGAGTAAGAGGATCCTCATTTGAAACTTCCCTCCGAATAATTGAGAGACACCGTGGCTTGACTGATTGGCTTCCCCCATTCTCTTTGTCGGAGTTTGAAAACTGTCTTTCCCCGTTTTGATTGATTGGTACCTTCCACCATCGCGTATATTCTGTAAGATTATTCGGCCCGCGTCTAACCAACCATCCTGCCTCTAAAATCCCTCCCCTTTATCCTTTCTTTGTTGGGCACGAAAGAAACTTTCTCCCTTCCGTATATCAGGGGTTTTAACCACATTTTCCGCTCGTGCTAGGAAGAAACTTTATGTTTCTTGTAGTCAGCATATCCGCGGGGTATCTCTAAAGACTGCTTCCCGAGGTTTTTAATTATCTACAAGGCGCATATTACGGACCGCGGAAATAAAATTAATTTCTTCAATTCAGTGAAAATCAATTAGACTACGCTGTTTCGCTTCCCACGTGTTTAACTTTCCTCTTTCATCCTTTAATATGGTACTCAAAAGCGACCAAGAAAAAAGACCACTGATGATATTGAAATTGTGGTATCAACACCAATTGGCTATATTTATTACAGTGACTTTTTAACGATATATTTGCACGTAATTATGATTAATTCCTAGTTATGAGACATTAATGTTGGAACTATCCTTTTAAATATCTATCTCCAAGAGGAAAAGAAAGGAAAGGTTCCGGGATTTATTTCGTGGGTTTTGTCAGTAAAGCAAATGAATATATTTATAATGTAATCTTTTCTATTATTAAATGCTGTAGTTTGACTTTTTTCAGGTAGCAGTGCCAATACATTCTATGTAAGACATACTATGCACACAAACACTCTATAATTCCTGACATTAGAGATCCCATAAGTACCAAAATTCCAAAACAACATCACCATGATACAAACATTACAAACGACACAAACATCTTTTTGGTATCTCTAACTTATGTATACCACATACATCCCATAATCACTGTTATCACACAATTTACATCAATTCTTTGGGTATGTCATTTTCTAAAAATATGAAAACAGAGCTAAAATAATATCCATAACAATTCGTCCACTACAAAACACAACAATATTTGTGAAAACACACATGAAATTCAAATTACAATACTCGATAATGTAAGCGAATGTTTATATGAACGAATTTGGAGAATTAATCTGAGTGATGAATGAGCCAAGGTCATGAAATGTTTAAAAATACGATTTTTATCTTTTCTTTTCGGGGTTACCGAATTAATTACACTCCTTAGTAAGAATTAGATTGCTGCTATTTTTCTTATTGTTAGTCCTAGCGTTTAGTCTCACCCATGACTTCCCTCAGTCATTCCCGAAATGTTGGCCGGGATGAAAATGTCACAAAAACGTGTTTATATCTGGAGCGTAACTGATAAACTCGGATTTTGCATGCGTACCGGAAAAAATCCATGGCAACTCACTGCAAAGAGCGGAGAGTAGCGATTCCTTACCTGGGCAGACTCCGGATTCTCAACGTATTCCCCCTTCTCCCAGGAATCTCCGATTTGGAGTCTTACGTCATTTTCCTAGGACCCCATTGGGAAATACACACAAGACCGCTCTCCTTCTCCTCTATGAATGGGAAAAGTGCTATCTCTAGGTCTGATAGCGGAGATAGGTGCCAGAGGCAAAAGTATTTCCGCGAAGCATTTGCCGGCTAGAATGAAAAGGAGCGTTAGATAGCCTCCCATGTCTTGGTGTGAATGGTTTTTGTTGAAGAGTGGGATGGTAAAAACCATGAGGGAAACCTTACCTTCCTCATCGAACGGGGGATATCTACTCCTTTCACCTACTTTCGGCTCTTTCCACTTAGGTTAAGTGGGCTAACGGAAGGTGAGAACTCAGGAGTGGAAGAGAGTGACAGGCGGACTGATTCGGGCCGAATAGAAACCTTTTAGACTTCTCTTACATTTAACCTCTTGGCCATGTGGATCCGATGTCGACAAAAGCCCTGTATTCTGATCTCTGAAGAAGGAAAATAGCTCTGGAGATTAAGGAACTTGAGGCGGTGAGGCTTAACTATTTGGGGACATGAAACCCGAAAGATATATGCTTGGATTAGTGGATGAAAAAATTGAACAGGAGATGTCACAGGAGATCAGAGAAAATGGTTATTCCTCGAATGAGATGTACGAAACCTATTACATCTTCCCAGAATTCTGACGTGGCCTAATGGTTTCTAATGCGGTCCAATGTTTTGCTCGGCTTTCGGAAGAAAAGAGACCATGATATAGTATGATACACTACAATTGTATTCTATACTTCACCTTAAGCTATCATAGGTAGTGGAATATAGACTACATTCAATAACATATAATACTTAAGTCTTTACTGAATTTTATACTATACACGTATTGCTCCCATTCTTGAATAATGATAATTTTGCCGAAAACATTTCCCTCCATACGTGATTTATAAATTCTATAATTCTGAAAGCTTGTCAAAATAATTCTTTTAGTATTTTTTCAAAATGAATTTTAAATATTCCATTTCTCTAGTTCTTTTGGTCTTCAGATGCCGAACCTGAACTTTAGGATATAAAGAAGCAGTAACAATACATTCGCCTTTAAAGAGAACTTTGAGAAAAACAAAGCCAATCACGAAAATAAGGATCAAGTACAGATCATCAGAAAGTAGGTGATTAACATTGAAGATCGATCAAATATCTCTACGGTGAAGTATTTCATCTGGAAATTCAGGATTCGATCATCAGATGGAAATTATTGGTAATTTTTTTCATCTCGACAAGCTGAAGTTGTAACAAATTTTAAACTTTCGGGCCTTTATTCTGATAAAATTCCATGACATTCAACTTAATTAAGGACTTTTATTCAAACAGATTTATCGATTCAATTTTCCACTGTTCAAAGCTTAATTTCATTATGAACCAACTTTTAAGTTTCTTTTCCAAAATTGGTGCGCATTCTTCCAAATCGGTAAAAAGGGCACGGGTTCATTTTCACCGAATTGGTTCTAGTCACGATTGAAAGGGTAAGAAGTGACGTGGGCAGGGTCCTGTTAAAACAGGTATGGAGAGTAAGAGAAGTCGGTAATAGAAAGAGTGTAGAAAGGATAAAGAATAGAGCAAAAAGTGGATGAGACTGACAGAGACGTCAAGAGGAGATGAGTGGTCACGGGTAAAGGGTAACTTTTGCCTTCGGTTGCAAAGCACTCATTTTCCCTAAGGAAGAAGTCTTCGTAAAAAACATGAGATTTATTAAATAAAACTAGAATCGGGCTACAGAGACTGATACTATCTGTTTTGCGTGAAGGAAAGCAGGCTGTGCGAGTGTGAGTTAGAGTACACGTAGGTGGTTGATGGTATTTACGAGGGAGGAATAGTAAGGATTCACCGACCTTTCGTTTTTAACCTTCCGCTCATTCGTGGCGAAAGTTCTTACTCCCACGGCACTTCTTCAAAGGACCGGTGGAAATTGGAATTATTCCTCTTCTTTCATTTACATGTAAGGGCCTCTATTTCATACTCCCACTCTACCTGGCTGTTACTCACTGACGTTTTTAATGTCATCAGAGTCTTTAAATTGTTTCTATATGCGTGGAATTGCTATCTCGCCTACGGGTTTTGTTTGACATATTGTATCTTTAAATGGAATAAAGATGTTAAGTGCTTTGGTAGAGCCATATTTAAATACAATGTTTTAATCGTACATGCTGAGCCGGATTTTCTGTATTTTTTGACTTAGCTCAAGCTCCCACTGTAATAAAAGAATGTTAAGACCATTTTAGAAATCACGGGTAGTAGGATAGCAAGCAAAATTACCAATTAGCGAAAGATATGAAGCATTAAAATTAAATTATTCTTTCAAAATAAAATATTGTGTACAACGGAAGTCAGATATTGCTCTTTGCCATCGCGGATAAACTATCCCCTACAATCAAATGTATTATTTTTTCTAACTTATCCTCGTTGAATCTCCTGAGAATATCTATCTCAAACCTTACTGCCAAATTACAAAGTATCCTTCCTATAATAATCTTAGTGATTTGAAATTGCTTGATTTACTCTTTGATTATCTCTCTCTTGTGTAACAATCCTCGTATTAGACAAATCAAGAATAACTATTCTAAAGCAACAGATAAACATATTCATTCCTCATGCCGTGGAATTCAAATAGTTAGGTAAACAAGAATTTATTTTTCGGAAAACACCAGAGAAACATGCAAAGGCGACTGTTTCACCAAAAGGAACTTAAAATAAACTAGGGGGAATGTCCCTATTCACACGGCACACAGGCCACAACACAAAAGATTCACGATCAAAAGAGGAGAAAAGAAAACACCACATTCTGACGTATTCCCCCTTCGGTAAAATCGGTGTGCCAATTGAATACAGTTACACGGAAATGTAAACCAAGATCCCAAAATTCCAAAATTTAGCAACCATCAAATTGCATCAAATTTCAGTGTTATCAGGAAAAGAGCGGATCAAAAAACACGATGTAGAAGTACTTTACAACCAGTGTGTTTTTAGATGAAATTTAATTAAAAAACAAATCTAAGAGACGTTGTCAGGGTATAAAAAGGGGGTTGGCAAAACTACAAAGAAGCTCATAAAAGTTCCTTTAGAAGTATAAAAAAGGTAGACTGAAAACAAGATGTTACGCTAAAAGAGAGTAATGCTCTTTAATGAACAATATAGCTATTGAAACTTGTAAAACGTCGCTGTCGCTTGAACTACGCAATTCATTCCTTGTATTCGATATAATGGATTTCAACTTACATTTCATTAACATTCATCATTTTCACTGATGCTCTTTTATAAGTGAGAATGCGAAGGAAATCTTAGGCCTTTCCCTCTTCCGAGAGCAAACAAAGTAGTTTTTAATCAGTATGAACTCCTTGGGCTTTTCTTGAGCAATCTCGATTTCAAATTTCCTTTTTGTGATTCGATCAAGGTCTTCAAGTTCGAGGTGATTCCGAGAAAAGTAAGACCCGCAAATGCGAAAACTCTCGAACATTTCGCCTAAGGATATCAACGAATCGCGAAGAAGTTATTTGAGCCATGTATTTAAAGGATTCGTTATCCAATCTCCGCAGACAATTCCGGAAACTTTCGGTGTGTTTATAAATATGAAGTTTCTTTAAGAAAACATGTAGAACTATTTGACGGATTATAATCAACAAAAAGTGAAAGTTGTTGAATTGGAAGCGCCCAGAGTAACTCTATGATAGTTACAAAAGATTTAAAATAGTCTTTTTAGTAGTATATTAGATACGATAGCATATACTAGTTATATTATGTCAAGTTTTTAATGAGGTACATGAAATATAAACTCGTACAATTGTTAACAGTGCTTCAAAACTGAGGTCATTTTGAACATAGGCTTCCACCGGGAATCGAACCCTGGACCGCTATCATCAAAGTCGAACGCGCTGATCACATGGCTATCTGTGAGCATTTAAATGTAAAATATATTATGAAAATGTTTTATAAATAAAAGATATATGATATGAACTATGTCAATGTCAATATATGTAAATTCAGTGAAAGAGTACATCTTTTTATATTTTAATATAGACAGATTTAATCTGAGTTATACTTTTTACACGGAAATGTGAGGAAATCCTTTTATTACACCCATTGTAAATCGATCTAAATTATTAAAAGGGCCTTGAATAAAACTCCATAAAGAAATATCAAACATTCTTTCCACTACGAAATCCTTTGTCTCTATGCGATTTTGTTAAATAAGATGAAAATATAAGAGGAAGAAACTTAACTGGAAACTTGTAGTCTCACGGAGTTTTCAAGTCATAAAATATTCCCGCTTTGAGATGAGCCTACAACGAATTCTGAATTTAGAAATCCTGCAAACGTTTTACGAAGAGGGAGTTTCAATTTCTCCTCCGTATTAGCGATATCTTCTCCCCAGAAAACATGTTGGGTGAATTTTTATGCAGGTGAATCCCTCAGATTTTCATCAATTCTCCCCTCACGAAAGCAGCACCTAGCTGACACGCACACCCAAGCTCCCTCTCATGCCTCCCAACCCATAACCTATCAAGAATAACCGTCACCCTCGGAAACGTGTAAAAAATTCGCATGCCTATATATTCCGTATTGAATTCCATGTTTTCCACAAACCGCTGTCTATAACCGGATAATGACTCCTGTTTTATGTTTAGTGATTTCTGGTAACTTCCTTTTTATCAAGAATGGCAGAAGGTTCCGGCGTCTCGGTGGTTAATATCGATTTCACTTCTGACGCAAATCCGTGCTGGGATTATATTCTGTATGTGATAGACGGGGAACTCTATAGATTGCCTATAGAAGCGATTTCCTTTTCTTCCAGCCCAAAACTCTTCTTTAAGGATACCTTCCTTTTCTCTTTTGAATATTATCCGTTATGTACTGTACTTACTATTACGTCGCCACAACGGATGTGGTGATACTTGTAGATACTTAGGTTGTGAACAACTTACTTAAATTACCTTAACATCGTTTACGTACATATTGTGGTAAATGAGATGAACTTAAATAATTATGTATGTGGTTAATGTAGCGATTTAAGTTCTATTTAGAATCAGATTCGTTATACAAAATATGCGGCGAACGCTCTATCTTAGCATTAATTGAGAAAAGAAAATACAATAGAGAAAAAGATAATATACTACAATGAGTTTTGGTCACAGTCCATTTCTTTTCTATGTCATAGTAATCCTTTACCGATTCGGTATTCCTGGAAATAAATTTTCCGGCCTAATAACTAGCTTGTCGACTCATCATGATATAATATATTTCAAAGTACCAGAAAATTTCTCGCTTGGGCGTGATTTTTCAAATTCATATATACTTAAATATAAGCAAATTGCACCGATCCCCTTCGGAATTTGAATGCTTTTGGTCTCCTTTTTTCCCAAAAATTGTTTCCGAATATTGAAATTAGACATTAGTCATTGCTTAGAGATATCGAGAAAAAAATCCATCAGTTTATTTTATTTGTACTTGATTCAGTGAGATCTATACATACTTTTACGATAAAATCACTATGCAGTTTGCCTTTATACCAAAAATCCTATACCGGAGGAAAATTTTCTATCGGGTCTTCAGGAGATTTGAATTGTAATCAACCCGAGACGGAACTTTTTAAAAAGTACGGGAATTTTGATTACTGCTGAATTTTTCATGCTCAATTTGCAAGTTGATATCGAACGTTCTCTGAGTAAAAAATACGAATTTCACACTTTCATAATTTTTTTCCTTTTACGGAAGAGCGAGCGGTATTTCTCTAGAACATTTTTAACATTCATTGAAGATGAGTTATTGAATATGTAGCAAATATCTACAATTTCGCTGCATAAATCACAGCCTACTATTGAAAATTTAAACAAGTTCCAGTTCTTAGACGGAGATGCATGGATCTTAAATTAAAATTATTCTTATATATCCTTTAAGTAAAATGAAATAATAATAGATTTTTTTAGAGATTACGTTGAGCTTCGAAGTAATGTTGTAATTCTTTGTCCAAATTTAAGCCGTTTGAATCCATTTATGCCTTAATTACCGTTTCTTACTTACCTGTCATTTAACCAATTAAATCTAATAAAGTTGTGAAGAAATAAATAAAATCTGATTCAACAATCCCATGTACCGTCAATACAATGGAGTTTGATAATCAAGTCACGGAATATTAGTATCTAATATAATAATCACCGTATATTATGTTTGTTTATTGTTTTCCGGATTCAATAACTTGAAGTATTAATTTGAAATTAATTTTTTATTTTGTCTATCATCTTTATTATTTTGCTCAAGTATATGGAAAATAATGGACATTAGAAATCAATAGTAAATTCAGCAAAAATTTTTAATCATAATTTTCCTGTAAAATTTCATAAAATATATATCTGAGACACCAGGGTAAACTAGTAAACGTACCAAAGTTACGTGATACTTATGTTAATCTCTTACAGAATTTTCTCACAATTAATATGGAAAAGAAATAATTTTCTAGCCATCAAGAAAAATGTATTGTGCATATAAAAGATGGGCATCCAGAATGACTTCTTCTTGTGAATTAAAATTTGAAAAGAAAAAGTAGCTTAATACGGGCAGAGTGTAGACGTCCAGCATCGTACAAATGTTAAAGCTCTGTAACTTTCACTCATCCATAACCAGGCAAATACACGGATATGAACACATCCTTGCATATTAGATTTCGAATATCAGTATGAAAAATTCATGCGCGAGATTTTATCCCACTCATAAATTTCCACGCTAGTGCTTAACTTTCCGATGTTTACTTCGGAAAACACCACCGTAACGCGTACAGAGAGATATGATTTATCCCTCAGTGTAAGGTTTGGATCCATTATAGGAAAGGTACACAAACACACATGTATTTAGGTATGTATGCATGCATCCTGAGTATGTTTACGTTCCTGTAATAGCTTTGTTGAATGTGCGATCCAGTTTTGCGGTCAATGTACGCGGCCTCTCCTTGATGCTTCAATCGCCGCGTCCGAATGCTGGAAACATTCCCTCCAACAATAGACATTTTTGCTTCCGGTGGCCTTTTCGCTATTTGAGGGACATGAATTATTGAATGAGATGTTTTACAAGTGGATGTAATACGAGTGGTCTAGCTTAGCGATTCATCGATCATCACTGGGAAAGAGACGGGAGGAAACGGGAGAGTAAAATTGGAACGCAGTAATTGAGCATGATGCGAAGGAGTGGGGATTTCAGGGAAATGACTCCGAGAGAAATAACAACGCCGACGGATAAAGGTTATCCCGAGTAAAAAAACGTTGAAGGGCTAATCGGAAAATTAGCTGAATCAACTTTTTTCTCCTTGTTTTCGAGACGACGGCAAGTTTGTGCCTCATAAAGTTTATAAGTACATTCCGTAGGTTGTCTGTTACAAGGCCACGGCGAGGTTTCGTTTTTATCGGAACATTTTGGATAACAGCCGCCTCATTATTGCCGTTGGAAAATGTTCGCGTTATTTTAATGCGAGAATTGCTCGATCTGATTTTGGATTCAAAACTGAACAAGGGACGGCACAGAAGTAATGTAGAACGTATGATAAATGTTTTAAGAAATTTTGGTTCGAATGAGTGTTCCGGGTGAATGTGCTCTTGCGTGCGATGACATTGCGCATGATGTTACCGTTGAGAGCAAAACATACATTTATGAACTCTAAAGAGGATGTAAATGCTGTCAGAATCATGAATTGGAATCAAAGAACCTCTTACAGACGGTCCCCTACTTGCGACATCTGAAGTTAGGACCTCGTTTTTTAGCCTTTGTGCATGCAACCGCGTTTACCTACGTTGCAGCGCATACGTGTAACTCCATCTCTTCTCTTTGATTTTTGAACATTTTTGTATTTGAAATCGTTTCTTTGACAAATTAATTCAATAAATAGCTATCGAATACGTGTATTAGACACATTTTCCAAACGATTAACCTGCTGTTGTTCATAGAAAAGGAGGCTAAAGCGAGATTATCCGGAAGTGCTGGTAATGAGCATTCTTACGGTTTGGCCATATTTTGATATTTTAAAGCAATACCCTACAACTTAAATTTCAAATGAATTTAAGAAGCAGGCACTGAAACACTCTTAATTGTATGATTTAAGCGGCCTTGTGCTCGATTCTAATCTTTTCAAGAAAAAAGGTCAGATATATCGATAGTATAATGTCTTTTGTATAACCTTTAAATATAATATTTAAATTAACTTGAAATATATTACATATCAACCTTGTATAACCTTTTTGTATAAGGAGTTAGTCGTGTGAATCAGCGGGTGGTGCTTTGGTTCTTTGACCCTTTTATCTTACTCTCTTTACTTTAAATGTGAGCTTGCTCTCCGCAGAATATAGCAGTAACCAAATGTTAAATTAAGTACTTTTAACTAAATTAGCACTACTTTAATACGTATATCCTCTTAATAGAAGTTTTCCGTTATGAATAAGAAATAAGTAAGGCTCTCTGTCTCTATTTTTCATTCGCTCAGAAAAAATATCACGCGCAAATGCTGATAGATAGACCCTACATTGGCGAGGTAGGGCCCATGTGGATCTCTCTACCACCTAACGTCGTATATCGTTATTATAATTACAAAATAAATATCAAAAGGAAAAAGAAAGTGTACAATGTGGGAATGGAAAATGGAAAAATCTTTGCAAGTTAAGATTGACAAAGAATTAACCATTATTACCAGAAAACATTCACAGAGAAAGGGGCATAAGATAACCTGCGAGAATCTTGTAGTAAAATTTACATAGGTATTATGTAATATGACGTACAGGAGAATTAGAATTTGAAGGAGTAATCTGCTAACAGCTGTTCGTTTATGAAACGAATGAAATATTGAATTGTATTCATATCTGACGACAGCATCATAGATGTAGCCGTAAAGATGGGAATTTCATCGCTCTACACAACAAAGATGTATTGAGAATTGTATAAATCATCAGTCGGAAACGTCAAAGACGAGGACGAGTTTTTGTTCTCACACGGTTAAGAATATTCCAAGGCAGCTTATGGGTCATATTGACCCGACACGATTATTTAAGATGCTCGGAGGTAGAGAAGGGTGGGGATGGATCCATCTGAATGGCAAAAGGAGATGAAAGGGAAGTGGAACCAAGTGTATAAAGGCCGCACCCCCTTCTGCTTCGCATCCCCTCGATCTCTCTTTTCAAGACAGTCCCAGCTCTGAGACCTCTGGGATTTCAATATGGCGACTAGACGCGCGCGGGCAACTGGAAGGATGAGTACCTCACCCGTACTCCCCTCTTCCTTTCCTTGGCTTTATTCAAGCCTTACCTTGGAATGGTGTTACGGCCGGATGACTACCAGAGAGAAAAAAACTAACTCACCTCAATGCCCTCGAAATATTTCGGTTCTTGCAAACCTCGGGGTGCTTTGTCTTTCCCAGCCGGGGTTTTGCAATCCTAGGCCGTGTGCTGTTCCATTCCCTATCTCTGCCTCTAACTATACTCCCATCTCGCTTGATGATTTAGGGCGAGAGACGTTCTGACTGCAGCGATGGAAGAAAGTTGAGGTGAAAGCGGGCTATTAACGGAATTACGCGACCGCTTTGTAAACAATTGCGAAGTGAAAGTAAAATGGTAATGCGTAGGGCGAGTTAAGCGCAGAAAACTAGAAGCGGGGATTCGGAAATAGCGCGGGGAGGCTAATTATTTAAGACCGAAACTTTAACCGGAAAAAGGCGTTCCGTCTCGTTGCTCCGCTAATCGCAGTTTTTACTTATTTACGTCGCCGCTTTTATAGCCTCCCACCGACTGCTTTATAAACGTCAAAATTTCCTCTTTACCGCCTGGGAGCACCTACGGCTTTATTAAGTCCTACTTCACATCCCCGCGGAGTAATTTGAAACGAAATTTACTGTGTCGCAGCTTCTGCACGCTTTTTTGCTCTCCGATCTCCGTGACGTCGCGGAAACATAAGCGGGCATAAAATGCTCAATTTGCGAGCCCACTCTCGTAGGACTCCCAGTCTGAATTGCGACCGAAAAGAAATAACTTGGAGTGCGGAGTAACGGAAATGTCAATGCGGAATTCGTTTCGGGATCGGCCGATTTTATGCCGCTCCTTTTATGAATGCATGCCGGGATATTTTTTATAATTAATGAAAACGTATCGCCCGCGCGCGAGTTTTTTCCGAATGCCACGCTCAAGCACTCTTGAAACAATTAACTGGCGAGCACGCGGGCGTATTTTCCGAACACTGAACTCCCCGTGGATAGGAGATGAGAGGACGAATTTCATCTCGAATTCCTAATAATTTCTCAAGTGCGTGCGGCGGGAAATGCCGGCGTCTATTCATCCGCGATGAGTCGCTCATTCTCATTCCCATCGCCGATCCATTTGTTACCGATTCAATAAGGGTGTATCGTATTTTGTCGGAGGTCGTAGAGGAGCGGTTCCCCCCTTCGATCCCGGACGCGGATTAATTACGTCCCGGGGTATTAATTAAACTTATACGTTATAGAAATTTGGGAGGGAGGTGAGGTCGGTAGTTTAACGACGTGAGAGGTCGTGTAAATCATGGCCGAAAAACTATATCGTCCGGCCGTATTAATTCCGCTCACGTGGGAGGAATAGTTTAGTGTTTGAAATATTACGTTAATTGCAGCTACCGGACGGTCGTAAAATACCCTTTTTCCCGATCCCGAATATCTTCGAAGAACGGTGGGATTTGGAGCCGGGGAATTTCCGACCGCGAAAAAATATGCGCGCCACATGCATTGAGCAACTTAAAAAAGAGCGATAAAAGTCCAATTACTATCCGACGCGAGTGTAATCACATTAACAAGCGCCATTTTGAGGTATTTTTAGAGCCGGGATTGGGAGAAAGGAGGATTGATCCGAACATGGGTGAATTCTAGGCGTATGCCACAGAGGCGGCTATTCCGTGACCAACCTATCGCTTCCCAGAAGCCTCTAGATATTCACACGAGTAATCGATTCCGGCCTCACCTTTTATTTTTATAATCACATTCAATGGTTCGGCCCTCCTCTTTATCCCATCCTTTTCCCCCTCGGTTCTTCCCATTGAGCACATTTTATTTCGGACGGGGCAATCGAGATCATACATTGAGCATTTGGGAATTTTTTCCGCCCGTTTTTACTCCCAAAAACACATTTCCCGCCTTTTTATTTTCTGCTTAACCGTTTGTTTTCACGGCGAGGATTCTTTGGAGGGACGCCTCCCCGAGTTTTTGTATTCGTTTCGGTGAGGGAGGCTTAAATCGAGCAGTTGATGGTATTAAGGTTTCGCTCATCTCAGTACGTGAATAATTTTATTCCCTCAAACATGCTGTATATAACACGGTGTGTGCATACGAGAAATAGAGCTGTTTTTGGCTCAAACTTTGCCTGAATTAACGGAATGGCAATGAGTTTTAAGCGATGACCTCGTTGCGAGATGATTATATCGGGGCTACTGGTACGAAGTTCGCTTTTCCTAAATATTGCATTTGCATTGATGAATTAATATGGATTTTATTCTCGGAATTGAGAAGATAACGGTATCCGCTTAGGAGCAGAAACCTTAATTAGTGGCGCTTTAGCGAGATGCCTAATTTCGTTTTGGAAGAAGAAAACAATATCATGCGCTTCAAATAGCCGCATAATTGTCGGAATTCTAAATGCAATCGTTGACTAATTACATTCGAACCGCGTAATCATCTGTTCCCAAGTCCTTTGCTTCGTTAAGTATTACTTGAAGGAATAATTTTAGCAATGAGAACTTAACTTAAACTTTTAAAAATATTTACATTAGACCATTGTTTCAAAACATTTAATCGTAGTAACTCATGATGCAAGATTAAGTGTGAGCCGACAGTTCGTTTGTTTGGTCATTATTTGGTAATCAAGCTGGTAAATGTTTGCTTCCACTAATGTTAAATAATTTGCCATTTGTGAGCATATGCGACTGTGAACTCTTTTGAGGACAATTGAATGTTTATGTGTTCTTTGAATGTTTAAGAAAACTCATATTCTCATTTGTTTTTAAACAACCAAAATTTTTGTTATTATAAGGGTGCTCGGTAAAAATTATTGCCCTAAAATAAAGGAGCTCATATTTTCCTAATGTTTGTGTAATACTCTAACCTCGTTCCAGATCTGCAATAAATGGGCCTATTATTACCATTACTCACTTTCCTTTTATTAATTATCATGTTCGCCAAGATAAGGTATATTAGTAAACTCAATTTTTTTCAATTAAATTTTAATACTTATTCTTGTGGACAATCAGTTATGAACAGCGATAACTTTGCATCCAATAACGAAGTACTTTTTAATCAGCAGCGAAGTCTAAAAAAAGATTTAATTAATGAACCTCTATATTTTACAACATTTAGTAATGTAAATATCATTCAGAACTTCTTATGATCCCTGTCACAGTTATGAAATGTGCTTCAATAATGCACATAGAATGGTCAAATTTTAGCAATAATTTTTGTTAATATTCTCTCTTTAAATTACGACTTATCTCTGAAGTTTAAAAAAGAGAAAATTAGTTACTCTGAACTTATAAATCAAAGCGGATGGAAGTAAAAGTGATTGGTAAGACATTTCGGCTACGGGAGTAAACATTTTTCCTTGTTAAAGTTCGAATCAATTGCAACCAAAAGAGAAGAAAAGACGCCTAATTCTAACGAATCAATCAATTTCGCTAGTTAGAGAGATAGTTTCTCTCGATAGTTTCGATTCCTTTGTATCAGAATTGCGAAAGGTAGAAACCGATCTCGGAAAACCTTCCAACTTTCAACGAGAAAGACGGATCTCCTCCACGTCCAGGCCGACTAATCCTTTAATACTTTCAACGCCAAATGTTTTCCCTCCGAAAAATGCTCGCAACATTTTCCCTTTGTAAGGATGGTTTAAAACATCCAAGAGTCTTTCCAATCTCGGAAGACGAAGGAGGGATGCAATTCTACGAGGCGAATCCTTTCGATAAAACTCTGCCCGGCCAATCTTGAGGGAAGTAAGCGAAGGTGAAACCCATGGGGGTCTCCTCTGTTTCGCATCACCTACGCCACTGTTTCCGCTCAAGTCCCATCTCTCTTTCTGCACAGATCGTTCCCTCCTTTTATGCTGCCCTTTCTTTGCCTCAGTCCCGTGGCCTTTGGTCGTCCAATCGCGACTTCTTCACCAATCCACTCGAGAGAGAAAATCTTCGTAGATGAGGACGCCGGGACGATCTTAAGTGACCATCACTCGAGTGCTTGATGCGATCTCACTCAGCTGATATTCACGCCGTAATTTCTCTCGGCAAAGTTCCAAAGGAACCATTAGCCTGGAATGGGTTGTCCACTTGGGATTGTTTAGTTCTCCCCAAGGAGAGGGTGCATAATATAAAGTTTATTATGAGGGGAGTTCATTGCGTATGCCTTAAAAGATATGGCGGCACTTGAGTTCAGAGAGCGCGTCCGATGACTGGCGAGAACGAGGTCAGCTTTTATGCTTGTTTACATAAAAAAGACGGTCTGAAGATTTTTCGAGTTGTTTCTTTGGTAGCTTTAACTCGTGGGTGATCTGTATGTGGTTTTTCCATTAGCCGCATCTGTTTTTCTTCTTTAACAGTTTTTAAATTCGTGCTCTGAGCGGTTATATTCTGGTTGTAAGTTTTTGAAACTTGAATAACGAGTATTTGAAGATATTAGTTCCTACCTAGTCAAAGTCACATCGGGCATCCCATAATCGGACTGTAATAGTTTTTAGTATATATGAATGACCTCAGTAAAATATATTCCATTAAATAAATAGTCATAGTCTTTTTAGTAATTTCGAAATTACCATGCCTCTTTTGCATCTCCACTCCTATATTGTTTACAAAATATTAAACAATAACTTTTCCAGAGTATAGATTTTTCAAAACATACCTTTTTCAAATCAGAACATTCAAAATATTCCCTTATAAATGACATTTTCACAGAGCGCGATTGTAGGCTTCAATCAGAAAACCACATTTTGGAGAAGTTATTTGCTAATGAAAAAATTACTATTTTTCCAAAAACAATATATCCCAATAGCGCGAATCCTGTAAAGCCTCCTGCTTCTGAATGAAAAACAAGAATGCTAGTTCTACTTTTTAGTTCGATAAGTTTTTAATTTACTGCTGTAAGGCTCATTCCACCTAAAGCTATAAAAAGATAATTTTAAATCCATTGACATTAAGTTTCAAACGAATTCGTACGTTTTACAATTTGGTAACTCTGTGTCCATCAGAATGATAGATATATAAGGAAGTTTAAATTGAGAGACCAAAATCGTACATTCATAAAATTTCAATCCAGTTTCGCGTGTCACGAATAGTCCATCTCCACATAGCCGTACTCCGGGAGCATGACCCAATAGACGATATGAACCAACGATGCAGACGCGCCTCGAACTTTTCCAAGCACCGAACACCGATCACGTGACTTGGACTCTTTCGAGGAAAAAATTGCCAATGCAGATTATTTCCTCTCGCACAATATGTCAAAATGTACGTTTCATTCTAAAGCGGATTATCCCTCACATATTGTTCCTGTCGATCCGATATTTATTCCCCTTTAAACGCGGGAACCTTCCATATCGGGATAAAAAAATCTCTCTGCTATGGAAACACGGTACGCGGCGCCAGTTTTTTATATCCTGCAGACTTAGGTCGTTGATTGATTGTAAGGCTCTTTAAATGATTTTATACGAATAATTTGAATCGTTTTTGGCGTGGAGATTTCGGTTCGGAGGTAAATCCTGTGTAGTGCATATGCGTAATTGTAGGAACGAGCGAATAATCTCCTCCCAAATATATTTGAAAAAATAATCTTTTCCGTTCAAAGAAAAACTGTTTTAGATTGTGTTCGAGCAGTGATAAGTGTGTTTCTGATCGTCAGCATGGATAAGAGTTGAATTAATGCGAAATGGTGTACACGTGGGACTATCAAAAATTCACCGTCAAAGATTGTATCATCTACAGAAAGTAATATTTTTCCATATCATCATCGCAGGTGTGAGCTTATTAATGATTTTCACAAAAATCCTTCAGAAATACTCCGTAACCGAATTTCTAGATTAGATTTAATTAAAATTTGCTTATATGATCAAGTAAAGAGCTGGATTATGGGATATTTTCGGATCCTTTAAACATAGGGGCTGTTGAAGAATAGGATTGAAATAACTTCTCAGTTATATTCATTTTCCATATTTTAGTGATTGACGTGTTTTTAAGAGTTGTTAGATAGTAAGCTCTACCTCACGGAAGTAGAAGCTCGAACTTATTTTTTATGTAGTACTGTCACATACTTTGCCTTTTGATTCATCCGTCTATATGGAGATAACTAGCAATAATAATCTTTCTGTACATACATTTATTTATTACTTAAGTGATGGAGCACAGAAAATCTTCCATTTGAAGAGCACAGCTGCATTAATGCGTAAATAAGCAGCATAATAAATCTAAATTTACGCTGTAAATCACTGTACATGCTCTGAAATTCCTACTTTTATAAAAGTTATAAAAAGTACAAAGATGGCAGATTTTTAATGTGTATTAAGGTGGAAAGCTTTTCATGAGAAAATTGAAGTAAGCGATGAGTTATTTGAAAATATCGTTTCCAAGTTGCACCAGAGCAGTAAAAAGAGCCGTTTCAGAAAAAAATATAATTACCGTAGATGGGTATAAGGCCAGTTGGTAGGAAATGACTATCACAGTAAAACCTCTCGTTTCTTCTTCTTACGGAATACAACGATGCTAACCACACATTCTGACGCGACTCTAAGCAGCAAACCTTCTTCCAGAGATAACTAATTAAGCCTTAAATCAACTCGATAGTTCTCCCCTGTTTCGAAAAACACTGTTATCACCTCCACAAAAAAGGTGAACTGTCGAAGGCAAAAAAGACTCCGGAAAAAGAAACAGAATTAAATGCCTTCGACCTAAACCTCCATAGAACGTGCCCGAGTTCCGTTTTTTAGACACCGCCATCAATCAGCCAGCATTCGACAGCTGAATGGCGTAAGAAACAAGGTTGTGCGAAGAAGAAAAACTCCCGCGGAAATACGAGCCTCTCATTCGATCAAACCACCCTCTCAGAGCGGAGTTTTTTTTAATTCGACGTTCTCAGTCGATCGCGGGAATGGACGTGGCTAAGACGGCTCTCACCGATATGGTTAATTGCTAGACGCGTTGTGGGCGAAGATAGCTGAGCGTGTCCTACGCAGCCTTCCTCCCAAGCTGACCGCCCACATACCGCGTTCCACTCCTTCCAACACCCGTCGTCTCTTGTTCGATCGGCTCATCACCGCCACCCTAACCTCGGAGGTCCAGCCTCCACTCTCCCGGCGTTTAAGCCATTCCAACGCGGGATTAGGGGTGGAGAGACGGCTTTGATATCGGCTAAGCAACGCTCAGAGGGAACGAAACGATATTAAACGTGGGGGCTGGGTCGCGAGCTTCCCCCAGCACCCGTCGACAGACTCAAGTGTCAAAAGAACTTGCGATGCTAGAGGTTACCCGCGGACATCTTGTTTACTCGGAAACTCCGCTTCTCATCTTCCTATCTCTAAATATTATCCTCAAACCATCTCTTGTTTTGGAGGCTTGTGTTCCTTCCCTGAGATTGACTATCACAGAGCTATGGGATTAGAATGACTTGTGAGATAATTTTGTCGTAATATCGTGAGGAGTTTATACAACACAGGAGGCTTTGCGGTGCTTTGTAGGTTGTAATATGATCTAGTTTGACTTGCCAAGTACCGGGTAGGAAGTGTTTCTCTTTCCTCAAATTACGGCGTGATAGATACAAAAAAAGAAATTGGTCGAAATATATTTAGTAATTTTTAATACAAATAGGGTTGGATAGGTAATAATATATTTTATCCTTTGTATTACACAAATTACTGAGCTTTCTGTACATATACAGCCTAAATTTCTAGTTTTGTACAGGTGTATTTCGGTTAATTTGAAAAAGTTAATATATCATGTTTTGAAACCAACACGTATGAAATTGATGGCATTATCATAATATTGTCCGCGAGAGGATGTAGTATTCAATTATCTTCAAATCCATAGCGTAATTAAGTAAAATTTTCCACTTTTTCCAATATCTTAAACTATTCCAATGCTTCCTTCATATACCCTTGAATTCGGCATATGTCTCGCACCATCGTTGACCCATTTCATTCTTTCTTCCCTTTAAATCTCATTTCTGTTCATCATCAGTCCATTCACTTCTACTTCCAACATCTCGCGGCAATCCAAATACCTACATTTTCCTGTTTAGATTTCATCAAAGGAAATGGAGGGTACGTTATATCTCAGTTTCTCTTCTTTAGTTCTTGATGAATTCTGATGATATATTTTTGCATCTGAAGGCGTTTTCGTTTGCGCTAACTCCTTTTGTAGCTCCTGTTTTCTTTGATTCCTCCATCTTGGAATAGTAAGTATTCCGCTTAATAAAAGTCCCTCTTCCTTAGCATAAACTGCAATATTTGGCCATTTTTCATCTTTTCCAATGAATAAATCCTTTTCATCATTCCTGCACTCCTTGAGATTTAGGTAAATTTTCCGAATTTATTTAACGTTTTGAGAGTTTCGCATCATCATCTTATTTCTTTAAAGAAAAAACTCGTAGGAGGATTTATTATTTCATCCTTCTTTCTTTCTTCTTTGATTTTTTTGTGACTTATAGTAATTTTTAAGGTCTGAAATATCCTAATACGAGTATATCTTAGTAACTCTTTATGTATGGTATACTTTAGCTTAATCGTATACTTGGTCGAAGAGTTTACTCAAAAGATGCGGTATTGATGATGTAGAAGTTCATTACAACAACAGAATAATATGGATATCAGAATTCTTCTACAGAAGTATCCAAACACTACTAATCCAAAGCTAAAAAATATCCAAAATTTTTATAATTTCAAAAATATTTTTACTGGTAATAATGAATACCCTAAGAAGAACATTCGGTGACGTTGAACGCTCGTGTAAAATGGAATGTAATTCTGAAGCCGTAAAACCTTTAGTGGTCTCAATCGTATGGCATTTGGCGAATACCACTCTTGAGCGAGTGAGCTGTCGAAAACTGGCAATTTTGCGGCACAACGCGAAAATGAAAACGTCGCCATCCGCTCGTCCCGTTCTTTATGTAACACAGCGTTCAGATTTCCATTTGTGAGTCACCCCGTCGGCCACATGGGGAAAGAGGAGCAAGTGAATCCCATCCAAGGCGGATACCCCAAGTCACGTTCCGTTCCGTAACGTTCCATTCATCATCCTCGGGGTTGACGACATTTGAACGTATCAACCAAAGGGGAGCCATCGCCCGAAATTTCCAAACTTTCGCGATTATCCGCGGGCATATGTTTCGGGCAATTAGATCCCGTCCCCACGGTAAATTTCGCTCAAGGTAGCAGACGAAGTTTCCTCTCTCCTCTCACCAACCACCCATCTCCGCCCTCATCAGTGGCTCCACCAAGTGCTCACACGTAACCGCCGCAGTAGCAGATTTAATTTTTTCCCCCGCGGCTACCTATTTTTTCACAAATCCGTCAGAGAAATCCTCCCCAACCGCTAAGCGATCCGAAAGCTCCATATCGAGGGCTCTTTTTTACGTTCGCCATCGTCGTAGCCGTGGTTATAACGATCGAGGCTGGATTGTTAGCGCGGAACTGGGGAGAGAGATAGTGTGGCAAATCATGTGAGAACGGGGTAAAGGAAGATGAGGAAAAATCCCACGTTTTTTTTCCTCCCGCCGATCCAAGCTCATCTCCCATTCGAAGCCTAGGCGCAATTTGTAGCGTAATCTCCTCCTGATGAAGTCACGAAAAACTCCATCAAATTTCTCTTAAAAATATCCCCCCTGGTGGAAAACCCCTGGAGCCACACAGACTAGAACATGGTGTTCCACTTTTAGAAAACTGCGTGATGTCTCCGTGGTTTTCCTCCAGTAATGCTTCTTATACATTCGTAAGGGAAAAGGGGGAAAGGCCTTAGGGAGGGAAGTGTAAAAGAGGAAAGGAAAAAGGTCGTTACGGACTCCATAAAAGTGGATAGTTGACGGCGTCTTGAGATTCCCTTTGGAATCCCTAGAACATTTCCAGGTTTTTTCCCTTCACTCGATTCTTAAGGAAAGGGGCGGCAAAAAGTGTGGCCCGAGGACCCTCTGTGGTCCGCGAGGAAACTGAGACGGGTCGCGAATCAACATTGATAAATAAATAAATAGCGTCCTTGTTTAAGGGAGATTCAGACTAGGGTATCCCCTCTACCGCTTAACTCGTGATTTTTGAAACGTTCCACGTATGAAGATTGTTTGAGGTAGATGTTGGAAATAAATGGTTTATCCGAAGATGAACCATGAGAGAAACAAGGAAATAATTTTCGATGTTACGCTCAATTTCCGTGTATTATTGACGTATGAAGAAACAAGACACTCAGGAGGCTATTATAAGTTTTCATAATTTATATAATTCACTCTCTATGTTCTTCACTTTTCGTAAGAATTTTTCTTGCATTCAATACCTCTCATAAAGAATCACAATATTATGCACAAGAATTGACATGTGTCTCATTGGCAGTGTATAAATACGTTGCATTGTTGTCACATCATGATGTTAGACTTTGCTAGTGTACGACTTATCATAATTGCATGACCTTTTTTATTAATATTTGGACGTTATTCTGGTCAGTTCCATCATAGATTCACTTATCTAATGTTTTTTATCGTAAGGAATGATCGATATGATTGTTGATTAAATAGAATGTATTTTTTATTTCTTTTTCTACTCTTTAACTTACGCCAATACATTCGTAACATTTCTATCTTTACCAACAATTAAAAATGAATAACTCTACAACTAGAACGAACTCTGACGCTTCTTAAATATGTAAATAAAAGATTCATGGAAATATTTTCTACATTAAATTCAAATTAAGCCCGTAAAATAGAATCTAAGCGCCCTCCAGGTGCTACTAATGTCGACGTCATATTGGCCGGACCTAGAAATAAAAACAGATTCTGATATGCACTCAGCTCTTAATCTGACCCAATGATAGAATCTAGGTGTGAAACTAGATTGGGCAAAGGTGACTTAGCCGTAGCTCACTTAAAAATCCCCCCGTTTAAAGACCTCACTTCAAGGGCAAATTATCCCGCGACCTAGATACCGGATTCACCCTGATGTTCATGCATATTAGATGCCTTCAAGGGAAAAAATCCTCTCTAATATCCTCCCGAATCTCGGATACGAGGACTAAAATCACCTTCGAAACATTGCGTAACGGGGAAAAAATATCGCGCACGGTGCCCACCGCTATCATTCCACGGGCCTAAAAAGCCACTTCAGGCATTTAAAATTTACGGCAGCAAAAGCGTCTTCTGCCCCTCTCCGCGTACCCACCGACCCATCCCACCAACTTTTTTTTCCGCTTTGTAGCGGGATATTTAGGATATACAAGTCACGGCAGTTCGGCAAGCCTTGAGTATTTTGAGGGAAAGGGGTTTTTTGAAGAGTCGGGAGCGAAGCGGTCCTCCAGAGAGTCCGATAGCAATTTTTGGGATGCGGAAAACGCTGGACCTACCACTGCTAATCAAGACGGCCCTGCCTCGCCAACGATCCGTTAATGCCTCCTCATTCTCTTCCCCGCTTTTGTTTCAAACCGTAGCACACTCTAAAACCCCATCAGTTAAACCCTATGCTGAGACCCTCTCATTCTGAAACTCCCTCTCCTTTCTCATCTTTACCTCCACGGCCCCTCCCACACACTCCGCTCTCGAGAGTACGGTTTTAAAAAGCTCCCCTTCTCTCCCAAAGTTGGACTAAAATGGAGGTAAAGAAGGTGAAGAGCATGCTGAGAAATGCCACCTCGCTTCTCTCCTTGCATAGGCGACGTAGGAGATCATAGAGCTAAATGGGAGGTAAACAAAGAGCGGGGGAGAATTTTTAAATGCCGAAGCATCGAACATTACGGGGTACTGAGATGTAGCTTTCCAGAAGGGAGGGTCGTTTAGCATAATTTTTTTTCGAAAAGGTTGGGGAGGAATTCGAGAGTCTTTTGTGACATCTAGTCTGGATCTTTTTTAGCGCGGGGGAAATGTATTTAAAGGGCTGGTTAGATAAAGGTCGCCTCCGCTCTCCTGCCCGTTTTTTCCTTCCCTGACGTCGCTTCTAGCGTTGTTTTTTCAATGTACAGTTCAAGTTACCGGAGTTTCATGCGCGGAGATGAAAGCTTTTCATATCCCTCGAGATGTTTTCTTTGGTTTGTGTTGTTTGGAAACGGGAGAGAGGGCTAGATTTGAGTGACATTTTTACTATCTTATGCTCACGGCACTTGAGATATTTTTATGCGGAACAATTCAAGCGAGACATCTCGATTGGCGTAGATTAAAATGTTCATATTTTCCAATGTCTCCCGAGTTTCTGTAGCGTATGATTTTAGAGGGATGGGAAGCGCACGAGCTATTATTTTTATGTACAAAATATATGCGAAAGAAAACAGTTGGCTTCATTTTTCCGTCGAATCTCGAGTTTATCAAGAGGGAATGCACAATTAAGTACACTCAAGCGTAATCAAGCGGCGGAGGATACGCAGAAAAAGTTCGCCAACCTTTTCCCCGCATTTTGACTTTACACTCAGGTTAATTATGCCAACTAAAACGAAAATAAAAGTTTTCTATTCGATCTTAGCTAATATTCAACAGATTTGAGAATGTATTCAGGTTAATTTTTCATGTTACCACAGAAGTTTATCCAGTAAACATTTCCGAATTAGTGAATCACCCACTTGGAAATATAATCCTGAAGGAATAAAAGAAATATTTATACACAAATAGTAGAAACTACGAAGTATTTTTTCCTTTCTCTAAAGTGTTCCACCTTGTGAGGCTTAGTTATAATTAAAATTGGTTACGTACTTGTCCCTCATTTTCGTTCAGGGTTGTGATAATATAAACTTTATATTTGTCACTTTTAACTGAATACTGAGGGAAATTTTATTGACAGGATCATTGTGATTAGGTCAATTGAGCATATAACATTATTTTTTTAAGTTAAGGAAAAGATGGCGAACTATCGCATTTTGTCAAATCGCCTTATACCCTCTCTCTAGTTCTTTGTAACCATGGAGGGAATAAGAATCCAAAGAGTTTTCGACCTGATTAATATAAAACACTACTGCTAAATATAGCTATTTATGTTAGAACTATGTGAAATTCATTTTTTTCTACAGGTGAAAGTAAATACATGATTTCGTCATTCTTCCATTTAGACACATGTTACGATGAGGCTATTATAAACTAATATTTTTATTTAAATATCGATTTTAATAATGAACCAATATTTTTCTATTGCTCTGAAACTATATAAACGTCATTTGGCTTGAATTAGGTTTTAAACATTTTAGTCCCTTTTCTGGATCATCTGTGAAAATACCCAGCCCGCCTAGATTAGCGAAAGTTGTACTGAAACCTTTTCAAATCCTTCCAAACTGCACTTTTCAATGGGTGTAGCCGGACTTATTTCCCGAGTACGTTATGCCTGAAGATTTATCGGAGTAATCCTGAAAATTTCCTGGAAAACTCGTCCGAATAGATTTTGTATCTTGGAAAGCAAGCTGTCGTCCCATTGGAAGGGGTTTAGAGTCAGAGAAGAGCCGTCATCTCAGCGCTCTCTCGAGGAAATATAAAAACGCCTCCTTTTATTTCTATCTTATCGCACTTTGCGTCCACTTGTTTTCCTCACACTGGGCAGCCAGCGGCGCTTGTTATGATGGGAAGGATGTAAAAGCGAGAGATATAAGGATGGACCTGTCTCTAGTGATGGCCTAAGAGGTCTGTTACGCACTGGGAAAGCAGTCGAAACATCACAACTCGTTTAACAGCGGGAGCTAGAATCGGAGAATGGAGAAGGATCAAGAAACTCTTATCCTAGCTCCATTCATTAGGCATTCCATGGTGGAATAAATACGCTCAGTATTTCGTAGGATGGCCAACTGAAAATTTTTCCCGATATATCTGGATATCCAGTAATGAACTTCTATGTTAACAATTGTGATACTGAGTTGTCTCTATTGGGGGATGCGTAGACTAAAATGTACGTATTTTCTTCCATTTAAGCTATTTATCCTTATGCAGCTGTTATTTCGGAAGATTTGTGAAATGGAAAGAGGAAATAGAGTAAAAACTTCAGAAGGAAAAAGTATTCGTTCCATAAAAACATCCACTAAGAATGTTAAACTCTTAAACTTAAAGACGGATGTTAAAACTCCTACGTCGATGCTGATAATCCATTGATATTAAAGAAACAGAGGAAAGTATTACTGTACAGTCCATGAGGCGTATCAAAATAAATATTTAATTATGTACATGAAGTCACATGTATAAAATAAAAAAAGCTAAGAAATATGCATAAACATCACTGAAACGCATAAAAATATTGCAAATAATACTTTTATGCATAGGTGATTAAGTGGTGAAATATTTTTAATTTTTATGCCACATTGAATAGGCGTACTTCGATGAAACTGTTTTTGGAGTTATGTATGTATTGTTCGTGGTTTCATTTTTTTGTATAAATAAAAGATTTGATACAATTTATCAATTTATAGTTATGGTTTACATTTGACGAATACCTTTATCTTGAATTATATACAGTATGTCGATGACCGAAAAGTATAGCTCGTTCGTAGGGTGACTAGATTTCAGAGTAAGCGGGATAATATTATAGCTTCTGTAGTATAGACATGTCTCAAAAGGAGTTGGATTTAGAGCACAGTTTACATCTATAAAAATAGACTCTAAGTACACACATCCTTTGTGAAAGCAAAGCGCAGTCGACCATAACACCAGTGACATGACATGCCATATTACTCTTTTCAATGCATCTGAAGGGAAGACAGGTGGCAATAGCTCCGCGATGACTTCTGAAGGGAACGACATCGATTGCATAAGCATTCCTGCATTTCTTTCCTTGGCTGCAAGAATGCGGGATATTTCTTGATGGATAGTGAGACAGACAGTTCAAAAGCGGGACAGTAAATCGTAAATCTGGACGTACTCTTCCCTCGTAGACTCATTCATAAGAATTGCGCTGTTTTATCAAGGGGAAAAGTACTTGTAAATCCTTTGCTAAGATTTCCTCGATGTTAAAACTTTAATTACTTGAGAAGAAATTTATGATTTGGTACTACATAAGGGCGTGAACCCAGGAAAAATCACAAGGATAAACGGACTTGAAGAAAGTCTGGTGGGTCCGGGAATCGAACCCGGGATCTTCCTCTCTCCTCCGTGAGTTGCTTTATCCAAACTATCCGGCCATAATATTACCTCAAATTGTGTACTTTGAAGGCAAATGCAAGTAAGGAAGATCCTGCATTCGATTCCCAGTCCCGTCAGACTTGTTTCAAGTCTAATTTTCCTTGGGATTAATTACTTCATTAAGAATACATCGATGATAGAAAAAAGCTACCTTCACTCTTTTATCTAGTTCTCTAGGAAAAAAATAATGTCCATAGATTCTTTCGTAATCTCATTGTACGAGTGGCTTGGTGAAGTGCTTGTAACTCCCGGGGACACGTGCTTAGCATAGCTCCGTTTGAGTAACTTCCCTCCAAGACGTAAAAAATTAAAGCGAAACCCACACCGATTCCCCAAGAAATCCTCATTACCGCGCGGAAATATTTCATAACTTTTATTTATTTTCACAATTATATCTCATAACATCTCTTTCACTCTTATTACTCCCTGCTTCCGCTATCCTCAAAGGTCTAAATTTTATTTCCTCCGCTTTGCTCTCGTGAGAAAACGGCCCGACCTTCCTTTTGTAGCCCTTTCTTTTAGGGGCTTTTATTCCTATCGTACCCCGTGAACCCCGCCATTCCGGTCCTGGAAGTGAAGGCTCTGAGCACGGAAGTAAAAGAGCCAGAGGTGAGAAAGGGGGTTGGCGATATGAGAAAGGAAATGAACAGAAAGAGGTCCTCGGGTGCCAGGAACGAATTTCGGGCCAGACGGGCTAGGCGACAGCCCAGGGCCCCCTCCTATTCAGGCCCCCCGCGCCTGAAAAATGTTTTCTTCCAACGCAGGAAATTAAGAACGTATCGCTAAGTCAACGTTTTAGGGTCGCTAAGAAAGAAGTGGTTAAAATCTCGGTTAAGTTCCATCATTGGGTAGTAAGGAAAATGAAAAGTCCTTTGGGTTCTCAATACTACACTTGCATCTCATCCTAAATAGTTACACAACGTACATGATGAAATGTGAGAGAAAGGAGAAAAAGACAAAAAGACCGACATAGCTGGGATTCGAACCCGAATCTCCCAATTGCCCGGTGGTTGCTCTTACTAATTGAGCCACCTCGACGGAGTAAATGATGGCAATGAATTTTAACTTTGCGGAAAATTGTGTGCGCTCGCACGGAAAGTGGGAGACCTAGGTTCGAGTCCCAGTCAATTTACTATTTTTCACTTATTATTAAGCCTCAGCAAAGTAGTTAGAGCGACCACCCTGCAAGTGTAAGATCCGAACTTAACTACGTCATACTTTTTCTTCTTCATTTCTTTCTCTAAAATCTAGTATGAGTTCCTGCGTTCACTGTGGCTAATTAGATGAAATATGAGTCAATACCGTAACAGAAACTTGAGAAAATAATTAATTATAATTTTTGTTTCTTTATTACTTTTTATTCTTATATTTTTCGGCGCATAACAAATAAAAATTACATTTTTCATATTTAATGGCACATTTACGTATTTACGAAGGAATAGCGGCTCGTTAAACGACGCACCATAAATTAAAACTGAAGGAGAGCCCGCAGCAGCTATAAGACACTTCATTACTTTCATTACAGATTCCCATTAATGGACGAAATATGTTACCAAATGAAGCGTGAGAATATAATGAAATTTGTAGAGTGCGCTTCCCTGCATTTTGTCCTTCGCGACACAATTATGTATGAAGTAAAATTACGCGGAACACTTAACCAGAACCCTTCCAAACCCTTTACTGTGATAACAGCCAAGAGCGTCAAACTGATATGATTAAGCCAATTTAGGGCAGATTAATGTAAAATCTGTACACAAGGTCTTTCAAAAAGAATGAACCAATATCTAAGCTTAATAATGTAGCTCCGTGAAGAATTACGTGTTAATATGATATAACCTTGTATATTTTTTTAGTAAAATCAGCACTTTTTTGTGAGTCCCTGTAATTTTCGTTCCATTAACTTACGTAGATTTTCAAGAGTTCTACTTAATGAGAACAGGCACACTAATACTCAAATTAATAGTTGCCACGTGCGAAAATTTCGCCCAATTAAATTGTGATTGATTTTTACGCAAAGTTCTGCTTTTTTAGTATGTTTTAGCGTTTGTATGTTCGTTTGTGGTGACAGGATTGTTAGAATGTAATTGGGTGGGGAAATAGACTGTCAGCGTCCGTTTCGATATGTCTCGTTTGTATCGATATATATCGATATCTACACATCCGGTAAAAAAACTATGGAAAAATTCAAATTTTTAACTCTTTCTTTATCAAATGGTACAGTTTCCATTTGTTGATCTATTTTCAGCAGGAAGTGGGACTTTCTCATTAAAATGGTGTCATTTATACATGGGTGGTCTAAAACGTTTCCGATATTTTGCCATTTCTCGATATGTTTTCTAAAAATTTCTGAAAATTTTCTGAAGTTTTTTGAAAAATCTGGGGTCGGAAACTTTTCAGACCATCCTCGTAAGTTGCAGGGCTGTTAACCGAAACGGTGCTGTTAACCGAAAACGGATTTTAGAAATAATGCATAAAGATTACACAAAAGAAGTACACAGGTAACGGAATCTCAAAGCATACGGTATTCCCAATATCATGCGGGACACCATAACGTTTCCCGCGGCGCACCAGCGGCACTAGCCTAGGGTCTGTAAGCTCAGTCCTTGTGAAGGGAAGAAAGGGTAGTGCGGCACTATAGCCCAATTGGGTGGACGAGGGAAATGAAGTTGTTTAGTCTGGAGGGGTGTAAATGCGGAGATTCGCCCGCCGGGGGAGAGCAAATGGCCGGGAAAGAGAGGTGGCGGCAATGCCGTACGCTTGCACATACTCTCAAATAGTAAACGAAGTTTGAACCTCTCACTACCATTCAGTCAGTCGGACACGATGGTAGGTTCCCCTCTGTTTGGGTGTCATTCTAATTTCATCTCCGAAAATCCCCGACGCTCGAAACGCATTGACAGCTGATCGCGGAGATTTCCGCATTAGAGGAAATCTTGTTTCAGACTCACGCGTTAATCCCGTTGGGATTTTTTCGGGGCTTATTTAAACCGCCTTTGAGTTGCTTAAAACTAATTTTCCAGGACGTTTTGGGTGTCTGTTCCGTTTGCCTACGGATTATTTAATCCGCCAACGCGACGGAAGAAGGAGGTTTCTGCCTATATTTCACCCCCGCTAACAGAAAATGTTTACGAATCGTAATCAAAAATAGGTGCCATAGTAACCTTATTTGTTTCTTTATACATCTTACTAAGTACTTATTTAATAGTTATTTTTTAGAGATTTCCTTTAGGAATATAGTTCCTTTAAAGTAAATAATGTTTGAGCGCTTTTTTTTACTTTGAACCCTGACTTCTATTTAAAATGCGTAGACGTGTGATCAAAGGATACTTCGATACTCATCCTTAACGTTTAAGTAGTAGTAGTTGATGTTCATTCCTGTGATGAAATTCTTTTTAATTCTAATAGTAACATTTGTTATATATAAATATTAGAATTATTTACATTTTTAAATTAGTTAAAATTCACTTGAAGAACTTATTTACGTCGTTTACAGACTATCATAAAAAGTCATAAATGAAATATGAATAAAATGAGAGACAGAAAAGTTTTTAGAGTATAAAAATACATTAATATGACATCATAAACCTAAATTGGTGAGTTTAGGAAGCCATCCAGTTCTCTTTCTGTGTTATCACATTCAAACAAACTTATGAATTTAGATGTCGCTTCTTGAAATTACTTCAAAGAGGACTATTCTATTCGCAAGACTCCTCCATACATACACTCTCTCAAATACACCTTTCTCTTCGAAAAAATCTATGAATCTATTCTTATTGCTATTTCATCATTTAAACTTAACACGCTTATTTTCTTCAGAATCTTTTTTGCCACATTTTAGCAGATTTTGCTTCATCCCTCTCAATACTGCGCCACTAATGTCCAGGGTTGTAACTAGGGTACGGCTGATGCCTCGGGCGCTACATGAAGGGGTAGCAGAAATCTCATATTCTTAAGTGACAGTCTCATCTGGGGGGAGCACAATGAGTTGCTTTTCAACTTAAACTGAGAAACTGACTTTGAGTACATCGTAGACCTGTTCACATCAGTAAAAATTAGAAAAGACCTATCGATAGTACTGGTCTTAACTTGGCCGTATTCTATGACAACCATAGAAGTTGACTAAAATTTAATTTTACTCCACAGAAATTTTTTAACACAAAGACAACCCGAGTTTCGATGATACCATCCTCAGGTGATCATGCATCAAAACCGGGGTCGTATGTGAGTTAAAAAATTTCTGATGCTGCGTAAATTATTTAGAAATTTATTTAGTCAAAATTAAAAAATTCAATTTATTTTGTCAACCACCTTAGTTAAGAAAAGTCCATTTGTAGTTTTATTCTTCAGCTGATTAAGTTCATAATTTGTTTATCAAAAATTTTTACCCTAAGAAATAATTTTATATGAAAATTAATTAACAAATTCCTCAAAAGTAGTCACAGAATTGAGCAATGGATAATGGAAATTTCTAATATATTCTCATTCTGCCCTGGGTACGCTCCCGCTAATATCCTCCTCAGAAATTCGTTCCTCATTCTTCTTTCGTCCATCTTTGCCAACATTCGATACTTTGTCGTCTTTCATATCTTACTAACTTATTTTAGCTAGTCGGATAAAATATTTTTTATAAAATCGCTATCCTAATATTTTGCCGTTTATGTATACTACTTAACAATGTTTTTCGTAGAAAAAATCAACACGATAACCGTTGTTAAACCCGTGTATATGTAAAACTTTTTAAATTTTATCTACTATCAGTACTCTCCCTCTAACTTACACTGAACCACTATCTCACAATGTTATAAGATAACTTAATGTTCGGAAAAGTTTTCCTGAGTAATTCAACCTCAGAAATCTCATTCTTTATGGCTCGGTGACTTTATCTCTAAGTTTCCGTATGTTTGCAGTTTTTTAAAGCCTAAGATATGATAAATCGGAAACGTTCTAAGCTATATCGCGAAAGAACGTTTTGAGCGTGAGTTTTCTGAAATGAGCGAGACTCTTTGCTTTTCTGTTCGTGTTGCGGGCTCCTGGTCGCCGTGCTATCTCCTTACCAGACTGCCTTCTAAAATTTTCCAATGAAAAATTACTCATTCTCGTGCTTATCGCCTCGTGTAACTGATTCTCTTTCCTGTTTTCTCAGAGCTGCTCTTAAGTTAATTGCATGAATGACTTCTTGCTGGTCATTAACGAATTAAAGAAATAACCGCAGTCACTATTCTGATCCTGATAAACTCTCACGGATTCGCTTCAAATTCTTATCGCGATGGAGCATATTAAACAGCCGGGAATGTTAAAGAAATAGGGATAAAAGAAGGACGTTATGAGAGAAATATGCGGTTACGTATGCTTCAAACGAATTTTGCTTGACATTCGCTATTAACTAGTGATTTTATAAACATATCCAGGGGTTTTATTGTCTGTCTTAGTCTTTTATTAGCGCATTTTATTGTATAGCGTTATGTTGACATTTATAAAAAATCATTTACGAAATTGAGCAAAAATTTTTAATGCGAAATTTTGCATTAATATTATTTGAAATTATATTTTATTATTTTATGGATTATTTTATTGATTATTTTATTATTTTATATATAATTTTACTTATTATTTCATTTATTATTCTGTTTATCTTTTTATTTATTATATTATTATCATTGACATTAATGACCGAAGAATTCAATTGTATGTAGCAATCTAACAATAAAACAACTTCCCAGAAGATGAGTCAAGGTATATGCATGAGGCTTGTTAATAATGAATGGCATCACTCAATTATTCAGCCTCTGATGACCATTCCAAGCTCTCTAATATATTCGTGATAAATCACTGAGATTGGACATTAAAGTAAATTCGAGCGCATGCGATGGGAATTTGTGCTAGACAAATCAGATATCCTCACTTCATTCGACATTCCTAGGATAAGGTCTCTTACGTCATTGTTTCAAGGGCCCTCGCGGAAGCCGCCGCTGGCTCCAGAGGTAGGGCACGGGACAACACAATGGGATCGCTTTATTGCACTGTCTTCACCAGACCCAGTAATCTCTTCGCGCATAGGGCCGTTTTCACGATTTGATCAAACTGGAAGCCCTATTTGCGGAGAATTCACGGGACATCTCCGATGGCGACGCAATACACCTACCTTCTTCAAAGTAGAGGAGAGTGAAGAATGTCAGTAATTGAAAGGAATTCTAATGGACGGACGGATCGAAAGCTAATCTATCGCTTATTAGCCTTATAAATCTGGTGTACAGAAACCGATTGTTCTACTTGCAGTTTAATAAGCTTATCTTTATCATCGTATCGTATTTTATTTCAGTAGATTTTCAATATACTAGGTCATAAACTAGGTATTTTAATGCATCTTAACAAAAATTATATATTTTCTATTTCATTCATGATTATTTTCTGAAAGATTTGCGTCCATATTTCTAATTTAAAGGAGAGCATTGATGATCGGTCTATTTAAGCTCAAAGATTCTGACGTTTTAAAAAGCGATTTCAGGTAAGAAAAGGCAGTTTTTCTTTTCATAATGCAGTAGAATCACTTTTTATTTATTTCTTAGGAAAGTAAGGATAAATAATCTTAAGTAAATTTCGGTTAAAAATTAAACAATATTTCCAACTCTTTTGACATTTTTCTTGATTTAAGTAAAACATGATAAAAATTAAAATTATTCTACACGAGTACAATAACGTCTCGACCTAGAGTATTCATTTCCTACTAAAATATCCGACGGCATTTATCAGAAAATCGCTGTAAAAATCTAAGAATGTAATCCGAAAAAATCACTTGACGAAGCAGTGGAATTTTTCGATCTAAATTTCATCGCCAGCGCCTAGTTGGTAAGTGCAGGATCTTCAATCTCGTTCGCCATTTTGGTCATGTAGGTCATACTGTTATTTCCTCACGTTCAATTCGTCCACTTCATTGACTGCCGACCTTCTGACCCAAGCAGTGACCTAGTATTTACGTTGTTATGAGTTTAAGAAATAATAGGTCTTTTGGGTGTGAAAATCTGATTTCCTGAAATGTAGCGACCGAAATAATCTTATTCGGATAATTTCCTTCCGTCTTCGATAAACGCTGGATTCTGCTGAGAGGTGTCGTTTATTTCTCTCGGAGCGTTTGTGCCTGATATAAAAATATGGAGGGGAATATCAATTTTGATTTAATTTCTCAAAATTTCAACCGAAGTTTTCATTGTACTGTTAAAATTATTGCTTATTGGAGTCAATTCAATACCGATTTTGTGTAAAAATGCGGTCATGAAACATCGGCGGAGTAACTTAAAATATTAATTTCGTGTGAATGATTCGTAAAGAATCTCATAAGTTCTGAGTATAAATTTTATGTTTATGTGGTCCTCGTTGAACATTATTATTTTGTTATTTTGTCTTTTATGCAACTAAATTGGGAGCGTTTTATGAACCGAGCAAATGTAATATTATATGCTGTAGGTTTATTAATAATTTTATATTGGGTTTAATTCTAATTGTGTTATAGTGTAAAATATATGAAATTTTAAGTCGCGCTGTAGAATTGTTGATATTGTTGTAATAGAATGGTAATATTTGTTAAATAACTTCTTATTTCGTGCTTCAAACGAAAATATTAGGAGGGGTTTTCCTCCCTATCGGGGTAAGTGCCACGTAGGGATTTTGTTTTATAATTGCCCCTGAAATGACTGTCACCAGGCTTGATACCTACTTATAATTATAAAATATAAATATATAAATAGTTTGTAATGAAGACTTTTGACAACCTGATTGGTATTTATCATTGATACGATCACGACATTCTTTTCCATTTCCATCTCGTGATAATTACTTAATCATCTATCTTCATTCTCTTAATCAAGTAAATTGTTTATTCTAGCATAAAATAGCACGAATAAGAGACTTGGCCGGATATTGCTTAAATTTCGATGAGTTAGTGCAATAAGTTTGACGTCCCGTCTAGATTCCTCTAAAAGGATCTTCGTTAAGGATTCATGGAAGTAGAAGTGCGATAAAGGCATTTTCAACCGATTCGAAAAACCTTCAAAGCAACCATGCGAAGGATTAAAATAAAAGCGCCTTTACTTCACCGCGGAACAATCCCGGAAAATAATCTTCGGCTTAGAAAACTGCGAAGCGTAAAATATCCTGACCTTAACGTCCCCTTAGTTAACACAATAAGGCAATTCTTGCTAGCCGAACCGTCCAAATATAGCGCGTGTGTCGCGAAGAAAAAATTGAAGCGTGAAATCCGAATGCCGTAATATCTCGCGATATACGTGAACATGAGTCCGCTCGATAAAGGAAAGAGACTCGGGAATGGGAAAATATTAGCCGAATAAACGCGAATATGAAGCTGCTTGAATGCCTCCGACGACGTAATGCTCGGAACTTGAAAGAGAAACAAAGAATGTGTTTACCAGTGCTTGACCGCGAGAACGTGGAAAGTATCGATAGTTTTTGTTGCTGAAAGGTTGCAAAAATCTGTTTGGTGCCGCACAACTGCTGAATCGGAATTTCTTCACGCTCTGTAATGAATGGGAATGCTCGAGAGTGATGGTCTTTGATCTGATGAGGTCTTATTCTCCGGTTTGTTTCTTGTACACTATTGGTATGATATTTCACTTTAGGAAAAGTATACGAATTGAAACAGCTCGTTGTACTTAATGATGATAAGTTTTAAAATTAATGATAAATTAACTCCTTTCATCCTTTTCGAAATGTTTTATTTTTTGACTAGGTAAACGAAAACCTCTAAGAAATGTCAGTCGTAAGGTAGTAAATATGTAGTCGTAAAAGTTTATTTAAATTCTAGTAACTGAAATCATAAACATGCAATAAGGAAACAATATTACAAAATTTGCGCATACGCCAGACAATGATAAAGATATAAAAAGATCAAGGAAATTTTTCACAAAAATAACGAATGCAAAATCACTGACAGTCATTAGGAGTAAATACTAAATCTTATTCCTTCATGTGACCTAAAAAATATAAGAATCTGTAGCTAGTTAGAATATATTTTACTTATATATCTTTTATAGTTGAAGCTCTCATGTATTATTTCGCGATAAATTTAATTCTAATTCTTGTGCTTCGGCAAGCTTGATGGGTAAATAGCAACATTAAGCTATCCTTTCACCCGAATACCATCCGTGAGTCAGTTTCCTTGATAAATGGTGAGACACTGGAGTTGGGCCTAAGGCTAACTCAGAGATGTGTATAATTCAGAAAATGCGACAAGATGGAGCTCTTTTTAAATGAGAGTAGACCCAAGTGCCTCTCTCATCCTACACGATGATTCAATGAAATATTTCTTGGAATTCTTAACTCTCTTTTAGAAGCCCCATTCCCTATTTTGTTCGGCTTTAAGAGAAGGGTTTTAGAAATATGCGGGCTACATGGAAATGTCCATGAGGTAGGAAATTTAGCAAAGGATGAAATGGAAATCCTTGAATATAGATATATAGACTATGAATTCAATGAATGTTGGATAACATGGCGGATCGTTTCATCCAGTGTTGGCGAAGATAATCATGATACGCGGTTTGGATTTGCCGTATGTACTCCTCTTTCAATGATATACGATGGCAATCTGAAAGGACAGCATGTTTATAATCCCTCCTTTTCATCCTCATTTTCCTTTCGGGTGCCTTTGATCTCTTCTATTTTCAGTTCTATTATCGTCAGCGGTGAGACTTCGTTAGAGATAAAAATGTTAATTTCGCTCCTCACACTTTTTCTCTCATATATATTTCGAGATTAATAGAAAGTGATAGGGTCCGTGTCACCTCATCACATATACGTGTATATATGCGTATATGTATATCTGAATGTTAAATATATGCGCACACATAGTGAAAATTGAAATTTAACAAAAAGCTCGAGTATTGCATGATAAATATTATATTCATTTTTATTTAGTTACTACTGGTAAAACCAAAAAATAATATTCTCCGTTGGATTTCATGAAATTATGTGATACCTTAATATTTAAATCTAATTTAGAAGTTATTAGAATAGAAATGTACTACATAAATATTAAGGAGATCATATATGTATTATAATGTTATATTTACGTACGCCACACATCATCATTTCTATTCATAATGAAGTAATTTCATGATTATGTAGGTCTAACTCCTGATTGAACCGTAGCAGGCCACGAGTCCAATTTCTAAGGGCAAGAAAAATATGCCAGTTGATAATAATTCTGAATAAAATAATATTCTTGGCGCGACATCCCTCTGAAGGATAAGGCCTAGCCAGGCAGCATTTACCACTTGACACACGTGGTCTCATAGATTCCTACGCCGTAGTATTAGGCGTTTTCTAGACCAAATTATGAATAAAATTTGGTTTAAAAAATATAAAGAGGCACTCCACAACTCCACCAGTATAATACGTAGTAATTCTACAACTGGAAGAATTCTAATTCATACACGCGTTCATTGACCAATTCTTCAACATTCCTTTTATACATAGTTAAATTTTTTGACTCATACATTTCCAACTTTTTCCTTCCTCTCCGGTCCCTTTCAATAACTCTCTTGGGGCTCTTTGCTTTTCTGGTCGAGTGAGTCATTTACTTAATTAAAACGACCAGTGTTTTATTTAGCTTCGACGCCATTCTTAGAAGCCGAAAGGGAACGAGAAATCAGAAGTAATTTCCTCCAGCAGTGGCAAGTACTTGATGCGCGCAGAACGCCAACTAAATCAACAAGGGAATGAATATAGTTTTACGGTCCATAAGAGGATTGGAGCGCAATTCATAAGTGACCATCCTCTGAAGCAATTTCACTCACGAACTATAACCGAGTCTGACAATAGAACAAGAGAACCAGTTCCCAACGTCTGGCATTCAATGGATCCTGCTGCCTCCCATTCAAACATGGCGCTGAGAGAGCATGGCCGGTGAGCTTAATGGGTGTGCACGTGGTAGGAATAGAGACGCCTGATACTATTTGGCATCGATATTCCGTTCAACTACGCGTCATCCGTTAATTAGGACCTGATGTAATCGAGCACATACAGGAACGCTAGGTTGTGGATTGATAGTAGGGAACCAGGTTCGATCCTCGGGTGAATTTGAACTGAGGAATTATCTGTACCAAACATAACTCTATGGGGTCGGAATTGCCAGTGCTTGGTGACTAAATTGGGTCGCGTTTTCGAGCTGAAAATTAGTTTCGAGACGGCCATACCGAGACGTGTGCTTACAGCAAAATATGGGGGAGTGATTTATTTCTCTGCGGTGGAGAAGTTTAGGAAAGATGTCATTCGTCTCATCAATATACATTTTAACATATAGAATCAAAAGAGAGGGAAAACTTAAAACATTCGCATTATCATTACTACCCCAGACAGAAAAAAATCAGAAACCATTAAAAAAATGTTCTACTCTAAAATTTTTAAAGAAAAAGATCAAAGTTATTTAAAGATTTATTTTATTACTATGATTTAAGTAGCAACTTTAATCAATTCTACAGAGTAAATTAAATTAACATTAGTACTATGAAATGATTTACAATGTACTAATTCAAACTTTGTAAACATGTCAATCCATCCTTATAGAGACGTCTGTTGAGAGTTTCGTTTGTTACTTTTCTATTGAATAAGGAAAACTTCTCATTGCATAACTGTTAGCTTTAGGTGGACTTTCCTTAGGTATAACTGCAGATAACCGACAGCTGGCATCCGATTATAGCCCCTACACCTTATGCCGCCGGTTGTACATTATACAAGCTTCGTGAATTGGATACCAGAGGCACTGTAATGCAATTATTCTTGACATTTCTCTCCGTAGCTACTCGTTTAGAAATTTGTGAAACATCAGCTTATTCCCATTGTTTATAAAATACTACATTTCTTTGGTGAAATGTGTAAATGCGTATTGACAATTCTTGTCTCGATTTCGTAAAGGAGATAATGAAGGAATGAATATTATACACTTATAAATACCCTTATAAATACAGATGCTACAATTAATGAAAGATTTTTCAACTAAATTTCAAATCTTCTAAAATGTTTCTTAGATCTCTCTTTTTCTTTAAATGCCTCTATGAAAATACTTTGATGATAAATGGGTATTATATGAATAAAATTCCAGTTTCGTCCCTAATATTAAAACAGAATAGTGTACTAATAGTAAGTCTTACATCTTTCAGCAAGATCTTTCAGTGTAAAATCTTTATCTCGTTTACTTTTCTTGAAGCTATCGATAAGAAAAATAAGCAATAAAAATTTGTGTTTGAATAATTATCTCAGCAAAATACCTCTTTATCTGTATGAAATAAGGAGTATTTATAAATTTCTCCGTATATCATTTTAATAAATATCTTCCTTCTTTAAAAGTACAATTCTCCCATTGTGATTCTCTTTTGTGATTTCCTATCTCAATTTCCTCATTTTGTACCAACTGACGTCTACTTGAGTTTCCGGTTTACTTTGAAAGCTGTTGTAAACTTTTCGTCTCTTACGATGAGTGGTTCTACTCTATTTCGTTTTGCTCTTACATCTAACAATTTCCCGAAGTCAATACTACATAAGGATTGTCCAAAGATAAGCTATTATGGCTTTTGAGTGCTTTTGAGTAGTACTGAATTGATTCCTAGAATCTCTAATAGGATTTCTTTCTCCGAGAACCACAAGGATGCTAAATAAACAAAGGACAGACAAGGAAATAAATAAACTGTGCCGGTAAATCCACAATTTAACTGCAGAGGGAGTTTTTGTCCTCTTTCGCGGAATAAATATTTCAACCATTTGTTTCCAGCCCTCATGAATAAGGGCCGCTTAAATTCTAAATCGGATGAAAAAGTTAATAGATAAAATTTTGAGTGCGTTCCCAGTTGAAGCATTTGAAAACAAAATCGAGGAGCTAAGAATCCTTTGGAATTTCCCCCTTAACGCCGAAACTTTAAATAAACTTCATCAGCACGGAGAGAATCAAAGGCTCTTATGCACTCCTTTCCTCTCTTCATCTCCTTTATCTTCTTTTCAAACAGCAAGCTTTAAATCCCCAAAATCTCTCTCGACGGGTTTATTAATTTTGGAATGATCAAGCACTCAACAAACGCGAACGTATTGGCTCGTGTAGCTCTATGAATCCGTTGAAACGTTTCATTCGTTGAACAGAATTGAATGTGTCAAACACACACACACACGTCGACTGGAATGAATCACCGTTGGCCACTGCTTCTTTACACTTTTCCTCCACGGAACGCCGTTCTATGCAAACCTTTATGTGCGTAAATCCGGAGTTTGCCGATAAGTCTTAATTGAAATACAGTTTACCATGGAAGAAATACGGGGTCTGAAATAGTTAGGTATTTTAGGTGTCATTAATGTCCATCCTTTGACCCCCTGTTACTTTCTCTTGCTTTTCCCGTATGTCTGGGTATTAATTTATGCGGGAAATAAACATGTAATTTTTCAGATAACTTTGTTTTCAACTGGGTTAATTGTTAGTGGATGTGGATGTTGCAATGTTTTGATCATGAATTTGTGACGATGGCATATCCAAGGGAACGACACTGACTGTGACTGCGTAGTAACCCCGATTTTGGGATATATTAGATATAAATTTATTTGATGGAATACTGAGGGGATATTCTATGGATTGAATATCGTTATTTTCTATGTATTCTAATACTGTTTGTGATTATGGTGCTGTTTTGGAGTGATATTATTTATCGGCTATCACCTGCAGCACATAACAATAAAAATATATCAAATGAGTTTTAACTACCAGTTGGATGATAAATAATGGATGGGAATCCGGTGAAAATTCCTACGGCTGTTTGCTAATTAGGTTCCAATGTTTGATTCTCCGGCACTTTTCCGTATTTCCCACATAGTTTGCACTACATTGGTTGAGATTTTCTTATCATTTACCGATAGAGTTTACAATTCTAAATAGTTACAATGAAAATTTATATAGAGCCGTCGATACCTATAAAACTGCAATTCGATGAGGTAAAAGATTTCCTTCTGACGGGTCGACGTCTCCTAAAAATATTTTACATGTAATCTAATTTCCCACTGAGTCAGAATACGGTCAGGGGAACGAGGCACAACGTAGAAATACGATGGCCCAATGAATGACAATTTTCGCGGCATTTGAAAAATAGTTATGTTAAGAATGCCATTAAAATTCATCAATCACCACATTAGATTCCATATTATCACAGCAAATGTAACTGAGAAAAAATAATTGAAAGATATATTTTCCAGTCTTTATCAAAAGGCCAATGAGAAATAATCAATTAACATTTGTATGGTAACATAGGTGTCGCCAAACTATAATAGGTCATACGTCAAATATTTCCTTATTCTTAGTTGAGGTGTATCATACAAACTTTAATATGTGAACCTTGGATTCACTGTTGGGTTATTTTTATATTGGTAGGTTATATTATACGTGGAAGTATTTGAATATGAATGTGAAACCAGTTAAAAGTTAATGATACATTGTTCGCTGAATTCAATACGCAATCCTTTTATTTGAGCGAATTGTCCATAGGTTGGCTATTCCTGTGGCAGAAGGAACTGAATTCATGACGCTAAAATAATTATCCACTCAATCTAAGACCCGAGATCTTCTTTAAGGAATTCCTCGGCTTGTAAAAGACTCCGGGATCACTCTCTCACTTACATACCCAAGGCGTAATGAATATCTGGATGCAACTCACTCTCTTCTTAACCCCATTCCCAGCCCATTCCTCCGCCGATTCTTCCATTTCTGGGTTTAAACGATTATCGGCTTCTTGCATCCCTCGCCGCGCTATTCCACGGAGTAACTTCCTATCGGAATCGCCAGTTAAAAGAAAAGAGCCAGCCTAAGAGATAAAAAGGAGAAGCGGAGGAAAAAATCAGTTTTTTTATCCCTCTCCCGAACCGCGCCATTATTATTCTTTCACATTCGAAAATCCTGCGGGGCTTTTGATAACTTTCCTTTTATTCTTTTACATCCGAGCCAAAAAAAGCTTCTCTCTAACCATTCCGCAACCCACGCCTCCTTTCTTTCTTGCCTCACTGATCACACCAACCTCGTATATTTTATGCTCTATGATTTACCGAAGTCGCCGAATTATGTCTTTGTTTTCGCGCGACTGTCCCCTTTCTCATTCGTCCACTACCCTTTCAAACCTTTTTTATGCATATCTTAGCGCGGTACGCCTCCTGAAAAGAGCGGCTAGGTAGCGTATTAATCCTCCCAATATTGAGGAAACCCTCCAAGGCTTTTTTTCCCTCGTCCACTCACTTCCCTCCCTTTGTCGACTCGGTTCGCTCCCGGCAATCGCTTCGTCGCTTATCATCGTAATAATACATTGTACTCCTAATACGGCGATTGTTTCAGCCCCGCCCCCTTTTCTCCAACTGTTTATTTTCAAAGGCAACATCAAATCCAATCCCACTTTAGAGCGAGATTTTTATCTCCGCGCGAGGGCGTTCTCGAGGAAAAAAGCGTAATATAAAAGAGGCCAGCAGAGGTCCCTTTTACATGGAAGAAGATGGAGGGATATGTTAGGTATAAGAGGAAGGGTCCTTCCCATTTTTATACCGTTTGAGCCCGAGACAAAGAGGAAGGGATCGTTATTTTTCTCTATCCCTCGACGTGGGGAAGGCTGCGAAAATTTCGAGGAAAAAGATTTTCGTTCGGTGGGGATTGCGAAATGAAGAGAAGAATGGGTGATTTGAAGGAGGTGACGTTCGGATGAGGCGGTGGTGGGGAAGTTAACGGAAGCCCTTTGCTTGCTTCCATCTTCGCCTGGTTCTATACACCACGGAGTAATACTGGATCGGCGACTTTTCCTTTGAACATGACAATCTGTGGCGACATTATCTCCTTGAGTGAAGCAACTAGAACGCAGCCATCGCTAATGACCGTCGTCTTGTATTCTGTCTTATTTCTTAAGCCAAGGTGGAGATGAAACTGGCATACACCTGAAAGGTAGATTAGGAACGTGAACAAGTAATATCTGTAAGGACTATGACGCAGCTGAAGTCAGTTTATATGGTGTCACTCAAAATATATAAATGATTTAACTACTTTAGATATTTAGATACTTATATTTATTAAATGAATTCATTATATTCCTAGAGATACTTATTGACTATAAAGAATGATGTCATTTAATTCGTCAGTCATTTTCATTTTCAATTTAAATAGTGTTTTGAATATTCCATCCTCATATGGCAATATTTAAAATGTTACTTTGAGTCTCGAGATTTTTAGTATGGGAAAATGAAAGAAAATCATCAAAAAATATATCGGTCGTCATTTTTCCTTATACATATTTAATTCTGAATTTCGAAATGATCTGCTTTAACCTAAAGAATTTTACGTAAGCTATTATAAATATACGTTGGTCTTCCGTGGGAATAATTCCAGACAAACGAATGGAGAGATCCGAGTTTAGCCCCTGCATCTTATGTCGCCGGTGATACATTATGTAAACTTCCTAACTTTGCCACTGGAGGCGCGAGAGTGAAGGAATTCTTTTCAAGTTCTCATACAGATGATTCATTTGGAGATTTCTATTCGGAAGCTCAATTATCCACCTTTCTTGCAAGTTAACTACATGAGATGTCATGAAGGGAAATTGTTAATGCACAATGATAATTTTTTTCCTACTTTTACAAATTTGTAGTATATCTGTAAGGTTCTTTATATCATATTTAATTTCGTTATTTCAGAGTATCTTTTCAAAGTGATTAATGCAAATTATACTTATGAAATCACTGTTTATTTTCCTCATGTATTTTTGCAAAATACGTTACCTATTGTTAAAGCTTTCCTTAAAAGTTAAGATTTTACCTTCTGTAATTAAAAGCTTCGGTAGACGAAAGTGAGTTACTACAACATTGCAGTTTCTAATTAAATTTAGAGAGAGATGAACCTAAATTTTCAAATCCTAGGTTGTATTGTATGTAAGGTGATCGAATTCATGGATTTTCTGACCTTTTAAACTCATAATAATTCATCAGCGTTGCTATTCCATGGTGCATCAGATCTCTCATGTGTTTATGATAAATATGCAAGTCGAGTTAAAATCATCTGTCGTAGTTGAAGTGTACAGATCCCCTTGAGAAGTGAAATATTAAAATCACTGCCGCTACAGCTGACTCAGGAAGGCAGGAGAAGAGGAGGAAATGATTCCATGACAGCGTATTAATCTTCCCTTTAAGAGGGAAATACAGGTCGTGGGGTCGGAAAATTTTCATCGAAACTATGCAATCCAGAGAATGCTGGGAAGTCAAACGTTACGGTGGAGATTAATACTGATGTAGTTAAATAGGAGATATTTCATGTAGACAATCACCCCATCTCATCATCCATGCTACAGATGGAGCAAGGCATTGCTTGTTAGAATGAAGTAAGGAGCATACTTGTTTCTGGGAGCGTTAAGATAGACATGAAAGCATAACTGTAACCTTCAAGCTATAAAAGATAATGAAACGTATCCAGAAATCATAATATTATAAAGTTTAATATCTCTTCGAAGTTATTTCCATAAAAAGATGCAAGTTTTTCCTTTGATATATATAATCTAAGTATCACAGGGGCCTTAGTAGCTATTACTGAACATAATTCGAGCTAATTTCATGTTAGCTTCTTACTTAGAGCAGCCTTAATATTCCTCAAAATGCTGATGACAAAATATTAATGTCATAATATACATCAGACTTAAGTAATTTAGTATGAGCTGAAATATTACTTTCAATCTGATCGCTCGTTAAAAAAATAATGAGATGATTCGATTCTGTCGATAAACGGAGAGTGATTCCTTCTAACTCGTTAACTACAGCTATAAAGACTTCCGACCCCGACTTCATCTTCCACCTTCTCTTCATATTTAAATCAGTGCGTGGCTGGAAATCCTTCAGGCTGTTAAAATCTGGTTTAATTTTCAATAAATCACTTTGTGAAACGCGTTTACGATCCAGCGATTTATTTTCATTTTGAAAACAGTTAAAATGATACGGCGATAACATTGGATGGTTTAAAAGGGGAGGAAATTACACGGAATGCATCATTTCTCGTTCAGTTCTTTATCGATCGGAGGGAAATTTTCCCCTCTTTCGCCGACTAAATTCGCCCTAGGAAAGAATTCATCGGAAATATTTCAGAATTACTGCTACAGGGTGCATGTAAAACGGTTCTGGAAAAAATTCGATATCGTATAACGTTCAGAATATACTGCCATAGGAGGATGGGTCTATAGTTATATACTACATCCTACTTGCTAAGGATTTTGGGGAAAAATTTACTTATTTTAACTAAAAATTTCGAATTCTTGGCGGATGGTATGAGAATTAGTTTTTTATTCTATGCCTTGAAGATAGAAATATTTTTTGTTCGTCCTATTTTGCAGGACAGAGGAAGCTTCCATAACACTACTACATCTGTCTTATTCACAGTATTGATAATACGAAAGCTACGAAGATATGAATGACTTAAAGTAATATAATCCATACTTATTACTCCCTATCGATTGCTATGACGCAAATAAACGAAAAAATAATTATGTAAAAAGAGGTCAAAAAAAATTAATGGGTAATACATCAGGTGCAACATTAATTGAACAGAAAATATTTTTATCACCATGCGTATAAAAATTTGAGGGGATTATGTTTTATGAGATATCATCAAGATTAGGGTGTATACCAATTCTTTACTAGCAAATACTGTGAATATTCATAAATATAGAGCAGTTAGATATGACAGAAGAGGATATGGGAACAAAAATGTGTGATTATTAAAACGTCGCTTCATAAGCAAGCTAGTGCCAAGAGGATTTTGCGATACATTTATATTTTGTGCTGCTTTCCTCCACTTCGATATCACTGAAAGAGCGCTATCTCTCATGAAAGGGGTTAATATAGGAAGATCATCCGGGTATCAACTTGCAAGACTGAGACGCAATGTTTTTTTAATTCACGTGAAAAATAAGAAGGCTCTTTTCTCCTCTCTCTCTCAAGTCATTAAAATTTTATCTCGCCGCCGTATGCGATAAGAATGACTTATAAGGTAATTAGCTGTCCGCGACACTTCATCTCCTAAGAAGTGTCACTGCTCGGAGGAACACTCGAGGAGGCTAATTTAATTTAATTTCCCCCTCCGGTCCTTTAACACTTTTTACGCAATCGCCAAGTTTCGCGGGATCCCGAGCGTCCTTCGCCGCAATTGAAATTTGTCAATGCAGTCTCTTTCAGCCGTGCACTTTAGATAGCGGAAGAGGTGTAGCTGTCATATCAAAGCGTAGATGAGTTCACGCGTTGAGAAAGGAAATCCCGAACAAGTGAAGTTGATAGACCATGAAAGATAATTTGTCGGAAAGATTTCAGGGTGAGTAAAAGTTGCGGTAAAGGAGATACTACGTTGTCATATTATATACTGCTGTATTATTTTTAAGTTTTTCTCGATACTCTGATGTCCGATCTTTAACAAATCTTGGAAAAGTTAATCCCACAGTTCCGCTCTCAATTCTGTCATGAACGCGGAGTTGAATTTATTTCAAATCCAAAAATGTTATAATTCACGAGATAACGATTAGAAAATGACTGATTAATTGAACAGAATTTTGTTGCTATCAAGTTTAAATAAATGGAAATAATATATATCTTAATCCAGGATCTTCTGCTATTATCAGCTAATAATAAGTATTAAGGAATATTCAGAAGTCTAAATGCCCATTAGTACTTACAGATTTTTGTAAGATATACTAATTTTATCCTCTGAAAAGGTAAAATTTGAACTTTCACCAATAGATTGTTTTTGAAGTATTCAATTAACAGCTCTCCATTCAAGGCTTATTTTCATTTATCCTTTCGTTTTCATAATAAGCAGATAAAATAATTGAACCTTCATTAAGAGCTATGCTAAATTGTACGAAATTCTTCCGGGATTCTCTTTCATCTAGTACAATATCCTCTGGTCTCAATTAAATAAGAAGTAATTCCGATAAAGCGAAAATCAGTAATAGGTATGATTTCCTTGAGTGCAAAAGAACAAAAGAGAAAGAATAGAAAATTTTTGATTCGATTTTTTTCCCCCTAAATTCCGACACTGCCATAGTATGTTCTATTTCTGTAAAATGGCTATTTGAGGAGCTTGAGTAAGCTTTTGAATTCTTTCATTCAATACTCATTTCTTACTTTCATATCTTGATAAATGGATTATTTTTCATATTTCATAGGGTAATAACTGTAGGAAAATATGACATTCATTAACTCAAGTCTTACTCTCGTTCCTAGCTGTGGTATTATTAAAACTACTGAGGCATGATCTGTGTAATGGCGTTCATTCTAGTTAAACTGTATTGATTTCCACGAAAATGTTATTCTTTGGATCATTTTACCGCACTTATGGACTTGTTCCACTTCTATATCTCTCTGACTAAGTGGGAAAAGCAAAGGCAAATACCTTACTTCTCATCTTGCTTATTTCCTTCATTTCCTCTCCAATGCTTTTAGTATCTGCTGCTGGTGGGAATGCGGATATAAACAGCCCTCGGGCTGATGACTTTACCGACAGATTAACTACTCCACGGAAATTTCTGCCAGAATTCATAATACAATATCATATTCACGATAATTGCTGCACGGAATAGATTTGTTTATTCGGAAAGCGAATATGATGTTTAACTTGGAGAAAGTGCTTGGCGTACCATCGGAAAAATGTTAGGTATACTGGGAAATACGAGGTTGTAATCCGAATATTAAGGAATGAATAGTCACATTAATTTTAACTACACAGTCACTTCAAATCTACACTAGATTGACGTTGATGTAATGAAGCATTCTGTGAGTGAGTGAATAATGTTTTTAAGATTATAATTTATACATCAGTTTTAAATTCTTTTCTAGTCTAAACTGCATAGTATCTTAAGGGATACTTTACAGAGAGTCGGAAGTACTGATGAAAATATTTAAGTTACGCTTTTATCGAAATATATAAATCCAAAGTAGCATTGAAGTGCCCCCGACAACGATCTTAGTACAAAAGCTAACTTCAGGAAGTAGTAATGAAAGAAATTAACAATTTAATCATTTTTTTCAGAGATATAGATATTCAAAATTTTTACACTATTGTTTATAATCTGACTTTTTTATAAACTCTAATGAACTCAAGAAAACTTCTTCAGTTACCATTAAATTTAGGCGAGTTTTCCTTCGGCGTAGCTAAAGAAAAGCAATAGAATCGCTATATCGAAATTTGATTCCAGCCCCTGCATCTTATGCCGCCAGAGGTACTTCATACAAGCTTCATAATTTGGCTACTATAGGCGCTGGAGTGAAGTCATTCTTATGAAGTTCGCATACCGGCTTTTAATTTGGAAATTTATGCTATGATGCACAATAATTTATATATTTTTTTCAAATGTTGCGAACGACGATTTTTCAGAGAAATATTTTTGTTATTTTGACAGTTTTCCTGATTTCATAGGTTAAATACTCTCTTACTTCTTTAAGAAACCTCGTATAGGGGGATTTATTTTCTTATGAGCGCTATGTTTTTCTTTTATAATTTTCTTTTCCACGTTCATTCAGCCGTGTAACAGTCCATATAATGATGAAAACTACTCCATTTTACGTTTATAATGTCATCAGTAATGTCGCGTATTTGGATATTCTGAATGCTCAGGAGTCTTGACAAATACTTTGTAACAAATTCAGTCATATTTCGTATTTATTGTGTTTTTATTTTTTATGAGCATTATTATGATAAACCGTCGTCTTTTAGCCTTTTCATGGTTTTAAGGAATAGATTTTTATTAAACTGCATTTTATAAGTATTACAACTTACTTTTTGATAATAGTCATAATGTTTAACAAGTAACAACAACTGCATTATGACCATATGATTTTGTATTTACCATTATTACAATTAGAACACCCAGCTCTTCCAAAGAATAGTCATAACTCGATAATTGAAACCGAAGAAGTTGAGAGAAACAAAGGCACGGTGCTTTTAAAGGTCATAGTTCCTAATCTAGTCGGTGGGTAACAAATCGGAAGTAAGAAACTCGAGGAAGCAATCAGAGAATGGAAGAGAAATCCGCAGCGAGAAATAGAAAATGAAGGGGAATTCTCACGAGGGAGAAGGCATTAGCGAGAACAACTTGCTTTAAAGTAACCTTTCGCTAAATTCCTCATGGCATCTTCAGGGAATTTCGATTATTCCGAATCTATAGCGCTCTCCTCACGAGACGGGCAAACTGAGAGAATTTATCCATTTTAATGTGAGTATTGGCCCTAAAGGGTGTAGAAAGGTGTTTTTATTGGGTGAAATGCGATGAGCCCCTGTACCACTCAACCCTTCCGTTTCCGTCTTTCACCATCTACATTTCCAGACACCATTTTTGAACACGATCTTCCCTTTAATCCTCTTAGGAGTTAAAATTTTTGCATTTTCTCTCCGTCCCACCTTATTTTCTACATTGCTTTCAGACCCTGTAATTACATTTGCGGTTAACATCGTCACTCACGCATAAACTTTAAATTTAGATTCGAGTGTAACTATGGCGAGCCGGCGTGCGTAAATCACTGAAAATTATCGGTTTCATTCGCTTAACCATCAGACAATGCACTGTGAGCGTAATGCTAAGTTCGTCCAAAAGAACATATTTATACTCTTGTACACTATTTATTAAAGCTGATTTAATTGGGATAACCTCTCTCCATGGGGTAAATCACTGTTATTTTCGAGTGTAAAATTAATGCTATCATAAAAGATATCCGATCCTAGATTATTATCCAAACAAAAGCAGTGAACAATTACATATGAATTAGAAAGACTGATTTTAAGTAATTAACACCTATCGTTGTTGCGTCATACCTCGGTAATTTTACTGAATAACAACATGCGATGAAATTAAATAGAGGTATTTTCGGCTATTCCATAACTATTTATGTAAGTGAGATACGAAATAAAGTTGTAAATTTGAGCAAAATATGTTACATCAATTTGCGTAGTTAAAGAGATGTGTTAATATGAAATCATATTTTATGGAGCTGATGATGCATAGCTACTATAAGAATGGAAAAATATATCAAATGGTGTATACTTAAATAATATCCGAATGAATCTAGTTCTCAGGAAACAGAAAATTCAGTGACGACAGGAGAAAGAGATGGATAATTTGGTTTATCCGTCGGAGATTCCCTCGTCTTTTACTTTAATTCATTCCAAAGCTATTCTCGATCCTCCCGCCTTATCTTTATCAATGCCCTCATAATCATTCCTTCATTATTTCATCTTTCTCGTCTTCCATCTCCTCCCGTTTTTCTTAATTTACCCTTCATTCCATTCCTCGCTTCGTTAAGGTTTGATTTGAGATAAGGTCATCCAAAAGAAGGAACCAGATTCATCTACCTTATGCGGTCTCCATTGTTTTCCCCTTTTTCATCCAACAAATTCTCGAATCTCGTGTTTCTCTTTCGTTGCCACAGATATGAAATTTATTTCATCTTTCTACGGTGCGGTAGGGTTTCCCTGGCTTTTGTAGTCCTCCCATCTTAAAACCAAGCTCTTTGAATTCAGCACCATGTAATACAGCAACAAACTAAAAGAAGAATAAGAATGGAACGAACAAAAATTATCAGTGATATTTATGATTAGAAGCGTACAGTTGCAGATTAGCTTAGAATACTATTACGATTGTAACTTGAAAATAAAAGTTATTACTCGGAGGGAATGAGGATAAATTCATCCTATTGTACTCTGTTTTGCTTCCACATGTGTAATGTTATTTTTATCTTCAATTATTGTGTAGAAACGAAGTAAATCTATCTCCGGGACTATTTTCAGCGAAAGTTACTGCATTCATATACTAAAAGTTCATTTACACATGGTATATTTATTATATTTAAGACTTGAAGGTAAATCCAGATAGGGTGAATAAACTTTAAGGTATTAAGTCGTGAGTTTGGTGAGAGAGAATTATAACTTCCCCTTTTGTAATTAAATGTTATCTTTTGTTCAGTTTGTGAGTTTTTACTCCGCTTTACCTGATGTAGGGATTTTTTCCAAATATGAAAACTTTTCTGTTGCAAAAACTTAGAAAGGAACATGAAATTCTACGTACTTGTAAAGAGCATTTGACATTTTATGATGCAAGAGGTATTTTCTATTGTTATCGTTTCTTTTTCCACTGCTTTATCGTTATTCAACAAAATTTCGTGATGCTTTATTGCAATTTCCCCCTTTTACATCGAGTGGAATACGGTATAGAAATAGTAAATAAAATGACTCTCGCACGAGTTATCAGAATCGTGCGGAAGAGAGATATAATTTTTTGGTTCCATTAATTAGAGAGCTTGCCACTCTTCAGAGTATGATAAATGTTTGAACGAGTCCAGTGCCCTCCAGTTTGACGCGAAGGTGGAGCGACCCGAATTCCTTTAATGTATTCGAAATTGAATTTCACCGCTTGAAATTTCTACTTCGGTTATGAATAAAACTTAAATATTTTTATCTATAAAGAAGCTGCAATGGTTTAATCGGTATTAAATGCTAGATAAGTATATTCTAATTGTGAATATATAATTTTCTCTAATAACTTAAATGGAAACATTTACGGAAGTTACGGAAGAAAATTCATTGACTACATTTTCTAAAAATAGGTTGAATATACATACGTCCCGTATTCTTTGGAACAATTTAGTTTTCCAAATTTTCTTCCCAAACTTATCGTCAAATATTTTTTTCTCGTTGCATTTGAATGGATTAGCCAACGAAGTTATCAACAACAGAAAGAAAGGGATGTAATTAAATTTCAATGAGAATTGTATTGATGTATTCAATGGAAGTGAAAACGTAGCTAGCTCTGCATACTGTTGGATTGATTTCTGTTTAGGCTTAGGAGAACATCATCATTAGTTAACTACCATCCAGATAACGTAACTTTATGAAAAATATTTTCCATTTGTGAGTTTGTGAAGAATAGAGAGCAATGTGTTTTTCATTCACTTTTGTCCTAGAGTCGTTCTTCGCTTTACTAATACGAAAGCTACTGAGGTATGATTGATACTGAGTTCTGACATACATTTTAGTGATTTCTTATGGAGTGATCTTCTTAGTAGTCATTACTACTGCTACTCTCAGCATAAGACGAGTAATAGAAGGGCAACATACATAACTCCTTTTCTAACCTGATAATCCTCAATTTTACTCCAAAAGCATTGGTATATAATGGTAAGGAAGTGAAATATAACACAGTTTTTGAGCTGGTTAATTTGGAGATAGTTAAAAACACAATTCAGCACTTTCTTTAGAAATAAGAATGCATACCAAAAAGCAGCATCCACATTCATTCAAATTTACCTTTTACGAAGGTAAAATTATCGTCTACAAAGTTAGTCACTCTAAAATAGAGTATTTTCTGAATAATAAAAGCAACTTTCAAAAACCTTGCACATAAATAGCTCCATTTCACCACGCTCTACTGAAAAAATATGTCCCGTTTTCAACTTGTTGTGATGTGGTGGCCTATTTTAAAAGGATGCTGCTTTAAGGTATTTTATTCAAAAGGAAGGTGTTTAGCGCTTAGAGAGATTTAATGGAGAATTGCTGGTTTACGGTGCGGAAAATATGAGCCTCGTGGTAAATGAATCGTTACTCAATGACATTCACTGTACTCATCCCACATTTTCTCTATTAACTACTAAGAAACCCTCCGTTCACAACCACCCCTGCATTCACTCTGATGAGGTAATACCTCAGAATGTTTTCCCACTGCACTAAAACAAAAGCCGAGCCAAATATACGTTAGATGAGAGCAATCGTTTACACTTATCTGAGCAAAACTGGATTCAATGAACTTAGTCTTTTGAAGCGTGAATCCTCATTTTGTCACGGCCGGGGGCAATATCTGCGGAGGCCCTAGTCTGCCAATTCAAACGATTTTATCATTAATTACATAATTACCGAAGCAGACTCGGTAGGTTTGCCTCTCCCAGCCCTCTTATTTCCCTCTCTCCCGCAATGCATTCAGACTTCAAAGAAACGTGTTACATCAAGTAGAAACGGGGGGGGGCCTGTAATTAAATAGTCCATCGGCTCTCAAATGATCGACCTTCATGGAGCGAATGATTGCTTAACTCACTGTTAAGGGCGTCTCTTTTTTCGCCTTTTGTTCGTCCAATCATTCATCGTGGAGGGGTTTGGCGAGAAACAAAGGGAAGAATTTTGACCAACTTCCAAAACGTGGCCGTTCATCCCCAAAAGCACGTCCAAAATCCTTCCTCGTTCCAAACAAATGCCCCTTCTTCCGATCCAACTCACCACTCCCATCCTTCGTCATATCAGCCCAACATTTAGCCCACACTGTCTAGTCTGTTTTACCTTTGGCCTTTTCCCCCCCTTTCCTTTCCAAAACCACCTTTGACACCCTTTCAGATCGACTTCTCACCAGTTTCCAAAAGCCTTTTGTTCCTCTCGTCCGAACTTTCTTTTCTCTTTTCGTTCCCCGTCCACCCCACTGCCATGACCTTCGGGATTCATTAAATTTTCCGATTAATTCTCCTTAATCCGGGTCAGTTTTTTCGATGTTTGTGTTGTCCGGGGCGTGGTTGAGGGGATACGTAAATGGAGATCCACCGTATACTGGGGTTCCATCTACGGTTTTACGCCCGCCAATGCGAATCTTCCCACGTGCGTGTATTGTTATATGTTTGTTAAAACCCTCCGTAGTGAATTTTTAAGCTCTAAAGGCATAGGGTTTTCATTTGGAGAAAGGACTTAAGGAAATTACAAGGTAGAATGATCGAGTGGTTTTTGTATTTGAAAGTGTTATTGCTTGGTTCTCGGCTAGTTCAAATGGGTACAGTTACAGAGAAAATGGTTCTGGATTCGGTCCTAGAATGACCTACTGTCGAATAGAAATTATATTTTCTATTAGAAAGTAGATGTCTCTCTTATCGGTAATTATCAGTATGCGAGTCATTTGTCTGTGATTAATATGAGAAAAACTGGAAATCTTCATCACATTATGAGTGTATATCTCTATTATCATCAACTTCATAAATATGAATATGAGAGTATTTAGACAACCATGAAATTCCACCGCTGGTAAGCCATCATATATATGATTATTTAGATTATCAAAAGTCCTCCTGAGTCACATCAAATCACAGAAGAGTATATATTTTCCGTGATTCTCGGTAAAATTGCAATTGATGAACCTTTTTTGATTCACCCCGATGATTTCATAGTTTGTCAATCTGGTTGTGTGGATTCCGTAGATAGTTCTGTGTTAACTTCCACTTTCATAGTTAAATATGCATAATTAGTTTTATCGAGAAATACAATTCAAAAATTCTTTTTAAAATCGCACTTGATCTTAAGTTTTTATCGATTTACGGAAGTAGCACTTCTAGTAATAATAATTCTAAATAAAACCAATATTTTTCGGAGGAGCCTTAAGTACTTCCATTATTTATGTAGACATTTCTAATCTATTAATGTATCCGTTACTTATAGAATATTTTTTTGTGAAAAAAAACAAAAGAAACTAAATACAATAATCCGTATTACACTTTCAATGTTGAGACATTAAAAGATGTTTCTATATTCAGGTGAAATTTCTTCATTAAGTTAAACACGAAACTAAGTCAATCCATGCCTCAATGCATTATTTCGACTTTCCTTAATTACATAGTCCAGTTTACAGAGCTGCTACGTTCATTAGAATGTAGCCTCAAGGTAACCTATATCTTCTTCAGATCTTCCGCCGTTTGAAATTGGCAGAATGTATAATATTTCGACTTTATTATTTCCGTGCTTTTCCTCAAATATTGATAATATTGATCTTTTTCTATCCCAAAGATATGAAGGAAATTATGAGGAAAGATGCATGAAGACTTAAATCATTACCGATGTTATAATAAATAATATTAATCCATAAAAATTATAACATCAGAAGTAATTTGTAATATTAATATTACATTGTTTTCAATGGTAATATGTCAACCCATTAACAACACAGATGAAGGGGGAATTAACTTGGAAAATATTAAGTTATTTATTCCACCAAGGTATGGATCGTGCTGTATTGTAAATCCTGATGCGAGTTTCCGTTTCGGTAATAATAATAGTTTATTTCAGCTAATATTAAATTAAAGTAAATTATAACCCAAAATTGATAGTACTTTGAACAATGAAAATTAAATTTTTCTATTCTCTGAGCCCGTTTTTAATCAATGTTTTAGGATTAGCGCCCCAGTGAAGCCTCAGTAAAACTTATCTCCTTTTCCTACAATTACAATGTAACTGGGGTAGGTTCGTAGTCGCCCTAATTAGTTTTGTGATGTATTATGCAACGGAATCTCCGTTATTTAAATGAGAATCAATATTTGACTATCGATATTCTCCTTTGGTGTGGAAAGAAAATTGTGATCGGCCGTGACTTCATAGAAATTCTTTTTCATTATTATCATATTTTTGTTATTACTCCGACGGCGAAGTGGGAACCCAAATTCCGAAGTTTTTCGGTTCAATAACGATTCAATGCAAATGACTGAGGTGATTCAATTATCTCGTGCAGAGAAAAGCGACACGTCCCCAATGGAGGCGGAGTGTAACTTTTTTTTTCGCATCGAACGTTCCCGGAGAAAAAGTTTCCTTACTTCATTACCCCGATATCAAATTCTATCCGCTGTGAAACCTACAGAAAATTTCCCTCTGAAGAACTCCGCGATTTTCATCCCCCATCCTAAATCATTCCCGAATATTGTTACTATGGCACAATACCAAGTCCTCGCTTGAGAATGTTTTCGTGGATTTCCTGCCGAAAAACGTCGTTTTTGGACGAGGCTGGGGATAGAGGAATAAGAAAAGTATCTGGCGGAGCCATTTTGAATATGGATTTCCAATGAAGGGTCCCGGACTTCATGGTAGGGGAGTGGTACGAATGAGTAGGACGTGGATGGAGTGAATGGGGGGGGGAGCGATGGGGGGGATTAGTGCGATTTCGGCGGGGTGCCCGCGCCTCCTCACACTCCCACTTTATAGATATGCACGCCACGAACTAGGAAATGACTGCCATCGGTGAAATCCCAATTTGCCTCTCTACTGCCATTTCATTGCCGACGTCGCCCCATCCCCTTGTGACGCGGCACGCTAATCGGATACAAACTTTGAACCCGTTCTTCAGAAAGACATTCGATTTTGTAATGAGAGGTGAGAGCGGAGATCCTATCTAAAGATTTCGATAACGGCTCCCACACACTTAATTCTGTTATCGTGTAGGAATTATAATTTACCGCTGGGCTCTGTTACCTGACGCCCCCCGGGGCATTAATTATTATGCCTCTTTTCGTGTTAATTGTTCGCTACCGTCGGATTCTTTGCGTAAATGTAGAGCTGCTTGGAATGCCATTTTGAAATCTTCCACAATTAAATGTGTGAATAACATTTTCGCTCAAAAAGTCTCTTCTAACGTCTAACTCACTGTTTTTGTAACAAAATCCCGCAAACAGGGTCTAATTTAATAGGAGGCAGTAGAAACTAGAGATGTTTGTGACTATGGAAACATAAGAAAATACTTGGGGAAAAGATCCATTGCAGGAAAACGCTTACAAAGTAGAAAGTCTAAGAAACCTGAGAGAACGTACTGATAGCAACAGCTGAAAGATCTGAAAGGAAACTTTGTATTTAAACGATGTTAGATTGAGGAAATAATACAAAAACAATGAAACCTTTAAAACGATATATTCAAAAGATTAGCTACGATTACCTAAGAACATAAGCCAGGTTTTACAATTACAAGATAGGGAAACATAGATATGTAAGAATTTTTTTACATGCATAATCTAGCGTGTCAAATATATGGAGGTTTTATCGGTATTAGAATAATTATAGTTTTATTATTCATAATTTTGTGCCATAAAGAGAAAATGTTTCATGATCCTGAAAATGCAACGAATATTGGATACCTGGCAATCCATCAATTAACTCATAATGATTTATTATAATTATATAATATCTATCTAGTCAGTACTGGGCCTAATATTAAGGTGTTAGCTTCGAAATTTGTCGTAACTATCTAAATAAATTCATGAAATCTGATGTTGTACTTAACTCCAATAACGAATAAATTAAATTGATTATCGCGTGATGTTTGTACTTTAGTTATCCTCTCTCTTAAGCTGTATGAGCATAATACATAAGCTTCAGGGTTTGATTTCCAGGGTTGTCTCATCATAAATCCGGAATTAGGATGGTGCAGGTAAGATAGCTGTTAGAAATAGTGAATTCAGCAAACTTTTATGCTCATTATTCGGAAATCATCTCTTCTAGCGCATTGCAGAAACATTTTTACATATCATACCAGTTGCGTTTTTTTATGCTCCCAGAACGACGATGGAATGTTCGTGTAGGTTAAACCATATTGGGGAGCTCCAATAAAAGATTTCAAGTTAGAGGCAATTCCATATGCAACCAATAGCAGATTTAGAATCCCATTGGCTCAAGATTTAGCTGTTATGAGATAAGAGGCTTTCATAGAAAAAAATATCTACATATAATGTGATAGCTATATTACGAATATTAATTTTCAATTAATTATTGCAGTAAAACTAAGGTCTATTAAGACGTATGCCGTTAAACATTTTTATTTCTCTACTTCTTGCTCCACCAAAAAAGTTTTATCAAAATCCCCGGACAAAATTGAGAGCCACACCTACTAAGAAGTAACCTTTTTTTATCATTCTCGTTATGATTACTATTTATATCTATAGTAATTACTAGTATTTTTAGTAGTAATTGCAATTAAAATACAGAGTATGAACCCCGTTACGTATCGTATAAGGTCCCTATTGAGGCACACATTGAAGTTCTCCTAAGGAGGAGACTCCTCAGCTTCTATCTAATGCTCCTAATTATAGATCCGTCTCTGCATACGCCGTAGGGAAGACATGTTCTAATTTCCCCATTCTTCAATAACCTCCCAATCCGACGAAAATGCCGCTCTCTAAGAATCCATACTTGAAACGCGGAATAGTGAGAGTTGTGGCGCATTGCAAAATTTCCAATACGCGATTTTCCATTCGTTTTGGGCCGATAGTTGAAAAAGAGGTCGCGGTTTTAAATGAGTCGTTATTATACTCGCCTCTGATTTCCTGCCCTCTCTAAGGGATAGTACTCTGCGCTCGCGGATGTTTTTCGAGTCGAGAGTAATTAATCACTTTTTAATGATTCCAGTTTACCAATGTGATAGATTCGGATGACGAGGATGCCTCGACGAATATTTAATGCACCCACGTCATCACTTATCGCGAAACGCCGCCGTTTGGAGAGTCAGAATTTCCCGTCACTCTCATGCGGGATAGCGTAGTTTATATCCCGATGAATTATATTTCGGAAGCAAAAATATCGCCTTATAAAAGTGCCATATGTTCGCGCACATGTTCCGACGTCATAATTATTTCGAACGTGTTTTGATGTGTCTGGTTCAGGCGGAGTTGATTGAGCTATCGTCGCATTCAATTCAGGTATATGACACATGTAATTTAGGGAATTTCAGCGAAAAATATCAAAGTGGAGAGTATTCAAAAGCGCATAATCCATAATTTTATGGTGGAGAACTGTATTCTACGATGCATTTTTCTCGAGCTTTTCGGAATTTCTTGCTATTTTTCATACATATTTTCCCGCTCATGTTCCGGGAGGTGTGGTGGTAGCTGCTAACCTTACTTGAATGAGCCACACAGTTTACTTATTAATTCATTTTTATACATTATTTTAGTATCCGATGCTTCAATATTGAAGTCATTACTGGGACACATATTATCTCTTAAAATTTTCTCTAACGCCTGTTGGGAATCCTTAGAAGAGCCATTATAAGAATTCGTTAAGTAACACTAATAGAAAGTGGGAGTGATTGCTTCCTCCGAAGTATATTAGACATACGCGAGTAGAAAGTGCAGTCCTACATTCCCATGGCATATATAATAATAATGGATAGGATTTGGGTGAGAAAAATAATTTATGTCAATCTTTCTTGGAAAACGATTCGCGACTCGAGCAACTCGAAATAAATGAAATAATTTGTTGAATGAGCGATTTTGATAAATAATAATACTGGTAATAAACCAAATAATCCTCTATTGAGAGGACTTATTTCCTTTTATAAGCATTCTTTACCCGTAACTATACCCATACACAATGCCATCGACGACATTTCAGTCGTCTACCATAAGGATAAAAAAGTTCAGAGTTATGAGCTTAAGTTGTTTTTCAGCCTAAAAATCGTCAATTTCGCAGTATTAGTAACCTTTCCGCATAATGATTTCTATTGAAGCATTTTTCTTTATTTTCTGAGAATATACTGGAGTACTGAGTAAATAACAATGTATAAAGCATTGAAGTAAGTTTTGTCAAGAATCGTGAGAAAAGTCCGCAGAAGAGATACAGATATTACGTGAGACTCGATAAGGTATTGGTATCAACTATAATGGAAAGCTTCCAGTTGTTTTACGTGACTAAATTTTAATCACCTTTGTTTAAAGTGAAATCTTACACAGTTTTTTCGGTTTTTATCCATAGAAACTCATAGCTGTCCATAGAAAAAGTACGTATCCTCAAGGAATCAATACCTTTGCTCATTCTATGCGACTGATTATGAATTACGACTTCCAAAAAAATAGAGATTGCGGTGTGTAATAATTTCAAAACTCAACTCGTTTCCCCACGCTTTGTCGGGGAAATATAATTTTGATGCTCAAACCGCTTTAATCTATCAGGAGACGGAAACCACACCCACTAATCCAAAAAGAACATAATTTCGAGCGACGTTTAAAATTAGACTTCGAAGAAAAGGTACTTGGCCTGAGCGCAAAGGGTGTAATATTAAGCCTTCCAAAACATTCTCTCTGATTAAGGATTTAGCTGATCCTCACAAAACAACACCGTACATGTGTGAGAGAGGTTTTTCCCTAATGGAAAGGGTGGTGGAGGATTGGATAGGGAAAGTGTGAGCTTCACGGATGCTATTGGCGGAGTGGAGGGAACGAAAGCCACGGTTTTGGTCGGCGGGGTTCTACAGAGGGGCAGGCACAGCCATTGATCCCATCCCTAACCATTCTGAGGATTTATTTGCCTCTTCCTTGTAAGTTTCCTCTCCGACCGTAAAGCGATGAATTTTCATGGGTTCTCAGATTTCTGGTTTGTATTGGGGTTTTCTCTTCTTCCATCCACATTCGTCTGCAAGTTCGCTCTCGAGGAAGGATGTAGGTTAAGGTCGGGTGAGGAATTATTTAACCAAAGATTCGGGAAAATAGCCGTAAAAAGGTTGCGGGGAAATAATCCCGCTTCCTTACGCTTCGACCACCCCGCCTTTTTTCATCTCCCATTGTTTTCCCTCCTTTAATCGCTTTGTAAATAAGCTCCTAGTTCCATTCCCCGCGTCTCGGTTACCCCGCTTTACCTATTCCAATATTTTTTCCCATCGCGGCGCGGCTTTTGATTCGGCACCCTTTTATCTAGCATCCCACCTTCCCGAGTCTTGCGGGAGCGAAAAATACTTTTCATCTAACAATAAGCACTCCGAGTCTCCGACGTGTTTGCGTGTTGGACCAATGTTCGGAATGCTCGCATAAAGGAAGAAGAGTAAATGGAGTTTGGGGGATGAGTGGGTGTGGGGCGAGCCGACTAGTATTGGACGATGGCGTGCTTCCACTCGGCAACGAATTATTAATCAGCCGAGCCCCTGATTTCGAAGGTTTGCAGCATTACACTCGATTTGACTCAACCCGATGGAATCCCCCAAAATCGATGCTGCCATAGCAGTCAGCACTTTAATCAATATTTCTCTAAGCTCCCAAACATTGACTACGGTTTATGTCATCCCGTGCTAAAAATCGTCGTGTAATTCCTGCGTAATCGGATGTAAATTTTTGTCTAAGCGGTAGTATCTCCTGTTGGGGAAGTAATTTGGTCCTAATCAATGGTCGCATCTCGTAGAGTTCGTATCTCAGTACCCGTTTAAATCATAGGTTTCCAGTCCGCGATTCTCTAACAAGTTCCGTGTAGCCCAGCGGCTGTTAATTGATTTTGAAATTTTCATTCGATTTTCTATCTTAAGGCGTGCATTCTGAAAAATCAAAGTTCGGTTTGAATCCGTCATAACAATTTTAACATTATAATAAAGCAAACTAGTTTGACCGATTAATCATCTCAAGGTATAGCACAATCCATCTTCAGTGACCAGCTAAGTTTAAAGTCTTATTTTATAAATTGAACGTCTTTGTTTATGCGTTGCAATGGTAGCGAAAATTCTTATTTTTGTCTATGAGCCAAATGAAAGGGATTTTATTATAATCATTGGTTTTTTAAATACATTAATGTTATTAAAAGTTACATAATCATGATCCATGAATATTTTAACTTTTATTCCACCTTTTATTAACACCTGCTGACGAGCTAAACTGGTTCAAGAGGACAAAATTGTTTGTATTTTATAAATTAATTGCATTCTATTCGTCAGAGACAAAATTCTTTCTCTAATCTAACCTAATCTTTCGCTTTATGTGAAGCATCATTTTATCATTTTTCCTAACTAACGTTTCATTTTCAATGCGTAAGTTTGTGGTTTAAAATTTCAAATAGACAATTAAAATTTCATCGATGACAAGAAGTAGTGAGTACAAATGTAATTTCAACTTTCTCTTCTTATTCATCTTGTGGTTGAGATATTATCTTACAAAATAGTAATACGAAAGATATGGAGTGAGATATACTTATGTACCCTTCTTACTTACATACATACACTGCGAAAGAAGTTTCCTCCACCTAGGATTTATCGTTTTCGGCTTCGTCTTTTCCAATCGGAAGCATACCGCATTCTGGAAATGTACAGAACTCTTCCGCAAAAACGATTATGAATGGTTTCCTTATGAATAAAGTTGGATAAAATTATTAAAGTTGGGAGGCGAAGAGGTGGTTTGTTGAGGGGAAAAATCGAGCGTGATTTCTGAAGCATCCAGCTCTGGAGTGGGAGGTGGGTGAGACCTAAGTGTATTGGAAAAAGGGACAGAAATTTTGAGTGGGATTTCCATGATGAATGTGTTGAAAACCTGTGAAAAATGTTATCTTCCCTCCATTCGGTCCCCTTCCTGACGCGGTTGTCGTACCTAACTCGCGCATTAATTGTTCTCTTTTTGAAATCTACGGATGTTTTCCTTCATTCTATATTGAAGCGTATTCTCACTCTAGGGTTTGCTTTGATCGCTGTAAACGAACAATCAGAGAAGAGAATTGTTTCATTCTTCTGACTAGTACAGTTTTATCCCTCTTAACCGACGATCACGGGACTGTACATCTGGCCGGTTGTTATTTTAACCGGTTGATCCGACATGTACCTACATTATGCATATATGCCTCTCTACGTGAAAAATATTTTCAAGTTATTGTTAGTAATTATTGTAAAATACTATATAAATATTTCTATATTCTATTATTTTCTTATACTTTTAAATAATTATCTCAAATATTTCCAAACAAGCTGAAAGTCAACTTTTGTAATACTCTGAAATTTTCTTCTGCTTTTTCACCTTCAGTGAATTGTTGAAAACGTTATCTCTCAATTTTCCACAGTAAACTCAGACTCCTGACGAAAACGGTTTCAAACAGATATACATATAAAAATCATTCAATTAATGAATTTTATACCCTAAGAGTTTTATTCCTTGAGACGAAAAGAAATGCGGAGCTCTCAACTCCTACAGATAACCTTTAGCCAAGCTCTCAAACCCTAGCCCACATCATTATGCTTTCCAAAAAATATGAAGGTTCGCACGAACGATTTCGCTCGTGCAAAATTTAAAAGATTTTTTACGCCCTCTATAACCATTGGAGGCACTTAAATCATCTCTTAGTGCACGGACGATGAAATCGGAAAATAATATCCTTACTAAGCTTAGTCATTAGGTTATGACTGACCTTAACCCACAACCAAAAATTTTATTACTTTGACCTAGAAGTGCGATCGCTTAGCAAAGAGACGAGATTGGTATCGTGAGCCAAATCAGATAGTCAAATAAATATATTAAGATCTGAGCCCTTTGATCATAGCTAGATTACAGGAACTGGGTATTAGCTGAATGAGGATTTGGAACGCATTCAAGAAATTGCCCTTATTCAGGAAACTCTTCCGTTTGTAATAACAAGAATATTTATATAGCGCCAATACCTTACAGAGTTCCCTGATTATTAGTGAATCCACGGATTTCACCCAAGTATTTGTTAGAGGCCCCTTTGTCAATACGAACAATTAAAATGCCCCTTACCCTTGAGATGATCCTTATCTTGTCACAATTAATAAACTATCATACGGAATCGCCTAGCATGATGAGGGCACCTTTTTGGTGTAGTTTAATTCAAACTAAAGAGAATATAAACGAATTATCCTAAATTACATCATGGGAAGTTTGCATATTTGCATGGAGGAGTACGGTATAACGGACTTATTTAGCATACTTTATACAGTTTAATTCTCTGATTAAAATTTTATTTCACTAAAATCACAAAATTTCAAAGGTTAATCAGAGGGAGATTTCATTAGAAGAGATGGATAATACAGCAAGATAGTAATGTGCATACCAGAGTATTTTAAAAATGAGCTGAAATACAGCTGATCAGTATGAGAGATCAGTATTAGAGTGAGCTCGCTTTGGGTTAATTTGTACCTCTCATATGTACTTCTCATACAGTTTGAAGAATATGGAAGGTCTCGCTTGATATCAGGGAACAAATTATTTTTTAACACTAAAATAGGATGCTTAAATTTATCATAATAATATTTTTATTATTTACAGTTATAAGAAGACAAAAGGTTCTTTTTATATTTTTTGTGCATATATCACATAATTTATCCTCCTCTGGAGCCTTTCTATCTCAAACTACGTTTGAATAAGACCAAATAGATGATAAACCATATTCAACCTGCGTCATAATACATCAGTAATATATTTAGCTCACGTTTTCCTCTAACGCGGGATTAAATGGATTATGTCGCTCTTGATTTCAGTATTGTTTGGAGAAGAACTTGTTGTACTTAATGCTGTTGTTACCTCAACGGTGTGAAGAGCATCTGCATCGATTATCTCTTGCCGATGAAGAGACAATAGGCGAAGAGAATAGGCCCTCGACGCATTCCTTTGACGAAAAGAGCGCTGTATGCTAAACGTCCTCCATGTAACTAGTTGAGCCTTTCATGAGGAACTTACACACCACTGAAGAGAACTCGAGTGTTGAACATTCGCAAAAGAGGAAAATTGCTGTTTTCTTTACGCTCGTCGGACGTTTCCGCGGCGGAAAAGTCTCTTTAATTTCCCCCCAGTTTTTACGTTTCTTTCCTCTTCAGTAGGAAATATTCCAAATTATGACGCGCTCTACTGAATTTTGTGCACCATATCTTCCAATATGCACAAAGTCTTCCAAATAAAATTCATATGCAACGGTTGAGAGACCGAAACCCTATGTGTAGCATTGCGCGTAACGGCTACATCGTTCAGATTCTTCTACGAAAATTGATATTTTCGGACAGCAATATGGATTCGGGAAGACATAAACATGGTCTGTGCGCCCACTTATTATTTTCTTTTGTGTGTAAATAAAAATAATAGTTGTTCGCAGGATGACCTATAAATATGTATCACAGAAACTTCAATCTACATACGTACTCAGCGAGCCGACTTTACATGACTGACATAGATAGAATTGAGCCATATCTCCCGTGTATTTTATACTAGAAAAACGAATCGTATCTGAGTTTGTTTCCTTAATTTTTCTTGCAGTATCTGACTTGTCTATGTAACACAGTGGCTCAGGTGTCTTCCGACAAAGCATTATCTCTGAATTTATTGAGGAAGTTCAACCTAAAATTCAATCTTCTCTCTTCTCACGATTCCAGTCTCCATCATGGAGCCATTTGATAACGCCCATCGATCTGTCGTAGAACTTCTCAACTAAATGCACAGATTTATAATGGAACTTTTCTAAATTGAACGCATAGCTTGTATTAAGGGTTAAATAGACTACATACATACATACGAGTCCAAATACGGTAAAGTAACATTACTAACATACTTTTTCATTGTTTTTGTTGACTCTTCTCTTAACGAAGCAGAGTTTCATAATTGATCGTCCTCAAAATTTATATATATATATATATATATATATATATATATATATATATATATATATATATATATATATATATATATATGTTATCTATATTTATTAATTTTTATTTTCATATATGTTTATATTTATGATGTTATATATTGTTATGTTGACATCTATTGTTGAAATATTAGTGAGGGTTAATAAGAAATTTAACCGTATCTACTATCGTTAAACTCGGATGCATCCGCTCATATAAAGCACGAAATTTCAAAAGAGAAACTTTCATAATTTTGATTTCCTTGTGACGGAAAAGTTAAGAAAAGCACATGGCCTTGATAAATTTACGAACTTTCTCTTACCTCATGTGTGCTACGCCTACCATATTTCCCTTTGACCCCATTATACTTAGTTAATGCATTCAATGATTTCAAGAGAGGAGGAAAAAAATCTTGACAAAATTCGACCTTTTCTACGGAGCGTTAAGAATAAAAAAAGGCCGCAAAGGTTTCTCCTAAGATGTTCAGTATATGAGGTAGAGGAGGGGTGTACATGAAAAGTTCGATTCAAATGAGGACTTCGGAGAAAGATGGTCTATCTCCCGCGATAGATATTTTGATGGAAAGAACCTAAGGATATCCGAACTTCGCGGAAGAGAGAGTTACCGCTCGGAAAAAAAAAGATTCGATCGCGAAAATGCTGGATAAGTAAACCCATATTTTTAGTTTGATTTGTATGCGTACATGTACTCCCCACGATACGCTTGATATATATGAAAGCTGACGACCGAGAGGATTTCTGATACCGCAGTGACACATCGTGAGTTTCGATGGTAACGTGGGTGTACTTACGCCACTGGAAGCATTTCCTGTTACACACGGGCCAATACTTGTTCTTGATACCGACTGCGGATGGACCGATACGGCTGCACACTCTTTAGGATGCAGAGCAGGTACGGGAAATAAAAGAGGTTGTAGTTTGACCACCATGTATGCACAAAGAGTAACCTGTTCGACCGCTAGCGCTTTGGGCACGGACCGGAACTTCGCAGCGATACATGAAAATAGGCTTGATCTGCGCCTCTGTTCTGTTATCACAGGGTTATTTCTCGGACCAGGAGGAAATCTATTGGCACGAGGCCATTTTAAAACGTCAAAGAATCTCTAGCCGACCACATTTCACGGCTGCTGTTCGAAAGGAAAGAAATACTAGAAATCTTCAGTGATCCATTTGTTTGATGGAGGATTTTCGGATTAGAAACGGATATTTCACTTTATACTCGTATGTTAAAAATCATTTCCTTTAACAATAATAATATAAATAATATTTTTTAAATATTCCAAAGTTATTTCAATGCTCTTATAATAATACCTTTAAAATATGTCGAATATGTCGAAGTTTCAATTTTGCATAGAATTTTTTAAATTAGGAGTATTCCTTTTCCTGATTACATGGAAATCCTTAATACAGTAATAATGCATTAACACATTGAAAAGTTATATATTAATTATCACAGTTTTTTGTCAATCAGAGTGTCCTGTAAGGCTATATTAAGTTGATCGGTATACATAAAATACATTAGTTGATACATATTTATTACATAACCTTCATTGTCTTATAGTACAAATGAACACAGGAAATGAGGTAAAATAAATTCCTATTGTATAGCAAAAATGTATAGAATTAAGTAAATGTAAGCTAAACCAGATGGTAAATTACCCATATAGTCATTTACCTAATGGATGAAATTCATGGACTGTGTAACGTAAAATGAAAAACTTAAGTATAATGCAGTTATTCCTAAAGTATAACGCTGTTATGCCTAATATATAGTAGGTTAAGTAGAAACTGTGAAAGAAAAGGATTTAAGTAATGAGAGCGTTCCATTACCTAATATTCCTATCAACGTATGATTATTTCGCATTATTTTTTTCTGCTTGTGCTGTATTGTCCTTGGTTTATAAATTAAGGTTTTCACGTCTAACATATGATGTTGAATCGGTTATTAGAATTGGATGAAATTGCAGAACTAATATAAAATTAAATTAATCCAAGTAGTGGTAAATCAGACAATAACGCCTGTTCATAAATAGAGAATGTGGCACCGACAATTTCAACCCCTAAAATATCAAACCGCCGTATTTATTACAGTGGCTTTGATATTCACCCCACTCAGAACTTGTACCCCCAAGCTTTCGAAGCTTTAAAATACGATTTCCACATGTGGGAAAAATAAATTTTATTTAACGTGTTTCCTTTATGTTTTCAGACGTACCAGATCCTCCAGGCAGACCCCTTATCATGGGCTTCACGTCAAGAACGGTTCATCTCTCCTGGGCTCCCTCCCTGGATACCCACAACAGTCCAGTAAAGTATTACATCATCGAGATGCGGTGAGTAACTCATGATTTATTTCATAAGAAACGTGAGCCATTATTTTTATATTGGAGGATACCCAATATTTTACTCGGGTATCAGAAAGTAATATTGGCAAGAATTTAAGGATATTTTCGAGATACATATATAGGGGTGATTTATACTCTAAATGGGTTTCTAGTCATTGATGTGTGGGCGTAGGGAAGGCCGAACCGTTCCTTATGATCTTTTGATCGTAATCAAAAAGCGATTAGAATGGAATCTGATGAATTCCCGTTCTGTGCTTTCTCTCTTAAACGGAAACCTTTTTGCGGGTGACTCGCCGCCAACGTGATGGAGGGATATAAACTCGATAATATGCGTTTCATAAATGTAAAGAAGCTAAATAAAACAGAAATACCTAGAGGCATCATCATATTGGCAATGATATTTTCCCGTTGCTTTCATTCATTAAGTAGCGCCCCCTATAAAACGTTATCATCGTGGGTAATATATTATATTCTATTCCGGAAACGGAAATACAATATACAGTTCTCATAAATAGATGTAATTTGTTTAACTTTGAAGATATGCTGGGAGGTATCTCGCGAGATGAGAGATTCATCGGAGAATGATAAACTATGCTTTGCTTCTTGATGAATTCAAAATAAAATGATTCGAGTTCTGTTCTTGGCAAATCGAATTTCTTGTAATTGAATGAATGGTCAGGGACTCAAACAAGCGTCCGTTAGCATTTCATAATATAGAGCGTTAAATTCACTAATATTCGGAGACTGCGAGAGAGTGAAAGTCTTCTAATTGTATTTACCTCGCTTCTTTTTATTTAATTGCGATATGAATTTGCTAATTACAACCGAATAACAAATAAGCCGAATAAATATTGATTCTATATTCTACCGGTAGGAAATGCGTTGCCAAGTTAGGTTACGTCCAATGTTCGACGTACAGTTAGCTCAAATATCGGGGAAAAATTTTAAAAGCCAATGTGTCAATGAATATTAACTTAATTGTCATTTGAGAGTTAAAATGCAATTCATTATGCGTTACTGTCAATCAGCTTTATTTTCCTGCTTCCTTAGGGTGTTATATGATATGAAAGCTGACACACCAAGTAGCTCTTACCCCATTGGTTCAGCGTAATCTCTCGCGAAGGGCGAATGAATGCCCTCCGCCAAGTGGAATGGTCCCATTCAGCACAGAATGCCATAACTTGTTCGCTGACTTTTCGTCACTGCGAATTCACGCGTTTTGGTGTTAGTCGCGCGATTGTTTTAATATTTCCATCCGAGTGTCCTGAGTCATCAAGTAATTGATTCATCACGACTCAAAGCTTAGTCGATTCACTTCAGCTCCTCACTAAAGCACTTAAGATGTTCTAAACACACACACGAACAATTGCATACGAATTTAAGCAAAGATGAGAAATGACGCATGATTTTCCACAGTTAATAAGACAACCGATTTAGGCATTACATCACCATTTTCAGATCATAAAAATCCAATAATCAAACAGTCATAAAAACACTATAATTACAAAAAAATGTCAAACACAAAGACCATAGTTTCGTAGGAGAGCAATATCGCCTAGTGACAAAGAGAATGAAATGCTCCACAAACTTAGAAAAAAGATAGGAGAAATAAAAAAATAAATTAACGTAAAAAATTAAGTTAAACCAATCTTTTACGCTAACACACCCACTTCCTCCTCTTTTTGCTTCCTTATCCTTTATTTTGATATTTTTTTGCTGTTTTTATGCTAATCGCTTGAACTTCCTTCCTCCTCTATTAACTGTTACTTTGTATTATCTTTTCTTTTTGTTTTCCTCCTTTTTTATATATCTCTAGCGTTTTATTCTGTCTGTCTCATAACGATATATCTCTGCTAGCAAACCACGTTCACTGAGATGTAGTAGTCACTTTATATTTAATGTGCTTCTACAGCTGAGGTAATTTTACACGTGAGCCCCCACTGGGATTCGAACCCGGGACCGCGTTAACCAAAGTCGAGTGCGTGGCCCACTTGGCCCTTGTAATACTTTTGGTTTTGTAATCATTTTTAGATTTTAGTAAATTGCTTTTCATTCATGGATGGATAAAATTTTACCGTTTGAAATACCACTACTCTATCGCCCAAAATCGAGTCAAGTTCTGAACTTCATGAGGAAGTGGTTTACAATCAAATTAGTTTCCCATTGGCGTTCAATTTAGGTCTATATTCCTTGCCGTGAACCCTTGTTACTGATGATTGCCTGTATAACACCAAATTAATTACTATCCAAGGTGTACTTAAATACAGTTTTTGGAATCCTGTTCCTTATTTTTTCTTCTATTTTTCCAATTGCGAATCCTCCTGTTTTCGTAGGAACATAATTTACTAATCAAGAAATACACTAGAGTAGGTTTTACTTTCATATCTCTTACTTTTCCGAGGTAATGGATTCGTACGCAATGACTTCTTTTACGAAGAATTGTTGCTTCACGGAGTAAAGGATAAGAGGACTGTATTTTGCTCGCTGCCGATGCTTCAATTGAATTACATGAAGTATCTCAGATGTAGGAAATCAGTCTATTTGTTTAAAGATAATGTAATATTTTGGGTGGCCGCTACCAGCAGTTTCAGTCTCGTATTGTCTTCTCATGAGTGTCTTATAACTTAATTATCAATACAAACGGTGGTGGATTGTCCTTGGGAAGGGAAAACTCCAAGCTATTTCCGAAGCGAACGCTCCAAAAGCTTTACTTTGTTTCTCTGTATTAAATTCCGCAAACCATTTTTGACAATGTGGGCTTTCTCCCGAGCTTCATGGCCATCTTGCGAAAATATGAAAGCTACTGTGGAATGAATGATGCTGAATAATAGCAAATTTTTTTCTTGAGAAATTCTTTAATATATATGTTCATAGCTATCAGTTAAGATTTAGGTTACGCGGAGTAATAGTTAGACTTGACAAGAGAGAGAGATAAGTATCTTAAAAATAATAGTAAATTCAGATCTATTACAATTAATAATAATAGTAGTAAATCTTCATTCCATGTATGCTGTATAGATGTTCATTACATGTTCTATAAAGTTGTCTGTAAATATTATTAATGCCTTAGGAGTTGATTTGCAAGGGATTAAGGTTACCAGCTGCGAAGTAGGAAGAAAAAACTATGAAATAGTCATCAGAAAAATTTTTATTCACGAATATTAAAAATAACGGGAATGAAAATCGCAGTAAATTAAACTGGAAAGACTACTATACTGATCGCGGAATCTTATACTTATCCGTATTCAGCTCCCGTACACTACATTGAATATTACGTCAATGATCTTACCCCATCCTTAAAAATTTTTCTGTCTTGAATCTAAAAACAGTGATGCAAGGAAATAAAGTAGCAGTAGGTTTTTTAATCGGGATTTTTGCGATAAGATTTAAATAAATTTAAAATAAAATATTGCATTGGGTCATTGCGTATCATTAACCTGGATCTACACTGATAGTATTTTTTT